>CM020220.1:39570899-40170899 GCA_009819775.1 Phoenicopterus ruber ruber
TGACCCTGTTCCCTTGTTTTCCACCCAATTCCAATAGGGAAGACGCTTTTTCCTTCACCTCCCTGCAGCACGGGGGGCAAAGCTGAGGGATTTTCACCCACGGGCGCAGGACCCGTGCAAGAGCCGCCGCGCCGGTGCGGCGACACCTCCGCCTCCCGCGTGGGGTTAAGCGATGCAGAAGGCGTTGTGTGAAGGGCGAAGGGTGGGGTTTTTTTTCCCCCCTTAATGAGTCTAATCTGATTAACATCACCATTCGCTCCCTTGTGTGGAAACAATGCGGAGCCAAATTTAGTAACTGTAGTTGATGCCACATCACCCTGGGTACCTTTGTTCGTGGCGCACATCTGGCACCACCGGCTTTAACTTTACCCCCAACACCCTCATCCACGCCGGCGCTCAGCATCAGCGGAGTGCGGGTCTGACTGGGATGTTAAAACCCAAGAAAATCCGTCACATCATCAATATATAGATGTATATTTGGTAAACCTGCCCATAGTTAACCAAAAGCACAATTTTTACCCCAACGGGAAGATTTCATTTGGTCTGCGTGTGACTAGGGAGCTGATTTCATTTCCTGCAAAACCCCCTCCAATGCTGCAAAGTTACCTGACTCAGCTGCTTGTAGAAATCAAATTCAGTCCGAGATAACAGCTAATCATTTGTCACAGTAAGAAGCAATTCCCTGAAATCGGAAGGGAAAACCTGCCGCTTCAATCCGCAGGTCTGTCAGATTGCTAGAAATTACATTCTGCTCTGACTAACCTCTGCACTTGGATTGCTAACAACAAGCAGCCCGGTCTATCAAAAGAGAATATCATACAACCAGGAACAGCTTTTGATTTGTTCTATTCCAATAACCTGAGAAAAGTTTATGGACATGCATTGCTGCCTAGACCTCAATTTTCACCAACCTGCATACTGTTTTGAATTTATAGCTCCGCATCCCCACGGTAATGTAGGTAAAATTTACAGGCTGATTATCTGGTACTTCATAGGAAGAAAATTAGAGTTGATTTTATAACCGTACAGCAGTTATTTGGTCTTTGAGACTTTGAGTAAGGACGTGCAGTTTGGATGCTCCAATTAAAATGCCAAAAAAAAAAGGGGGGGGAAAAAAAAATTGATGAACTTTATGGAGAAGGAAGCTTTCAAAATGCAATTTATATTCTTTAGAAATGTTCTGAGAGAGTAAATTAAATGTATACCCTTCTATGTAAACACTATTTGTGCAGCAGTCATGTTATAAGTTTAATAAAAAATGATGTATCACCCCTGTTTGTAAGATTTATAATTCACGTGGCAGTAGTGAATCTGGGAGCCCGGCCACAACGCATTTTCTATACTTAACTCTGTTATCCATGGTACGAGGATGCTTACAACGTTGGCAAAAAGGGGCAAAAATAGTTCAGTATCTTTACTTGACGACTTTTTTTTTTTTTTAAGGAGACGTTATTAAAATTGAAAGCTTGTATCTCAAAAGGCCAGAGTTACCCATGGGGTTAATGTTCTTAGCAAGACATGTTTAGGCAAATCTATCCACTGTACTTTTATTAGCAGGTAATGAAAAGGTGTAAGTTAACGTGCGAAAGGACTCTGTGTTTTTTGAAAACAGTACTTCAGCAAATAGCTTTATCTGGCAGAGCCTCTTTGTATTGTAATTACATATAATACAAATCTTCACAATAATTCAGAGAGAGAAAATGCTAATGTGCAGGTTGTGGCAGAAACTAAACCAAAGCAATGAGATTTGCAGCTACAGCTGATTCCCCATCTCACACTGTGATTTTTAACAATTTATTTCCCCGCTTGCACGAGAAGGCTGGCGTCTCCACTCCCTCGCTGAACTGCAGCTACAAAAGTTATTTCTCCCAAGCCTCTTTTTTTCTGCTGTGCTCCTTTCCCCCTTAAAGTACCAAAGGGGCTAAACTTGTTGATGAAAGTAGACGGGAGGTGGTAGGAGAAACTAGGAAGAGTTTCCAGCAGTTAAGCAGGATTTGTATTAGGAAATAGCTCCTACCATCCTGCTAACGTTTCTGCTCCTCGCTGCTCCCGTTCTGAAAACATGCAACATTTATCTGACTTACCACAACAGCTTGAAGGACCAGCTTGGATAAATATGTATTTTTGTGATCTCTATTGGTTTTGCACATATGGTATCATCTACCTGATTGATTGTAAGGGCTCCGTTGACTAAAAACTGAAGGGATTTTGGTGTATACAGTCATTCTGAAAATACATATTCATTGCGGGGCATGCCACAATCCCCTAAACGTGAAGTCACTGCCATGCACGATGTCGGTGTCTCTCGCGTAATGAATCACCGGCTGATGGACCCCGTTGGAGTCATGACACTCCATCCTCCCGCGGTGGCTGCGGCCGCCCTCCAGCTCGCAGCCGCGTCCCCGACTCCAACCAAAGGGCAAGGGGCTGGCTGCCCTCCCCACCGGCCGCCTCCTCCCAACGGCGGATTTTAGATCACAGCATTTCTTTCTTTCTTTCTTTATTATTATTATTTTAATTTCAACAAGGCCAAATTAATTGTTTGCCAGATGAAGAAACGGATCCTGCAGCAATCTTATCCCTCTGATAACTCCTCACAATTTGCAGCGGAGATCCCTCTAGCATCGGCCGCGGAGCAGGGTCTGTATTGCTGCTTTTAAGAGTATTTTTTTACTTATTCCTTTCCCACCGCCACACACAACCTGGGAGACAGACTATATTAAAAAACACTATAAAACAAATAACCGCCTTCATGGGGAAACGTGTTGTTTCTTTCCCCCCCTCTCTTTTACATCCTTATATCTGACCCTAATCTAGATCCCACAGTCAGTGACAGAAATATCGACATCAGCCGGAGAAAGATCAGGTTTCTTTACACAGGGGACGAGCCCTGTAAACTCTGCCGTGTTGACAGACCCAGGTCCCGTGCTGGTGGGTCCTTCTGGTGGCCTGGAGAAGGTTTAAACGCCGCTCCTGCTCCACTGTAGCCCAAGGGAGCTTTCTCATTAACTTCAATACCAGCAGCGTTACACCTTAAAAATAAAAAGGGACGGATTCTGCTACAGGAGGAGCACTACCTTGACTCTCTAGGTAGCCTTACTGCCCACAGCAAGACATTGCTGTTGGGTAGGGTACCAAGAATACCACCATCTGGCCCAAAATTTATTTAAAAAAGGCTATAAACTCCCGATAAACAGAGGCCGCAGTGGAAACGCTGACACAAACCTCTGCTTGGCATCGGGAACAGGCACGGCCGCCTGTTACCTGCTCTGGCGAGAGAATTCATGGGTTCGTGATGAAGTAGGGGTACTTAGGATTTCTACAGCATTTTCCTTTCTATTATAAACACTTGCTCAAAACCCAGCCCTCCAATTTTTGGTCACAGCTTTATCTCAGAAAAGGCTGAATAGGTACTTAAAATATTTTTCAAGAGAAAGAAAGAGGAGAGAGAGAGAGAAACCCCTGCCCATTCTTCTGAAATTTAAGTAGGCAGCCCTTGAAAGATCACTGAGAAAAGTCTGTATTTTCTCAGGTTTAACTAAATAATTTATGCATACTTTCACTTTGGCATGATGAAGCAATTTTAGCCTTTAAAACCCACAACTACTCAGGAGGGAAAAGGTCTGGTTCCTGCAACTTAAATAATTTAAACATCCAGGTGGAAATGCTTTCAGCACTGCTCCTTTCTGAGACAAAGGAGGAAGACTCCGAAACTCTGACACACCGAGAAGAAAAGGAGCGATAAAAGAGCCAACCTCGGATGCATTCAACATTGAGGGGAAATCCAGCATTGTTCGCTGGAAAAAACAGCCAGAGAGATGCTTAGAGTACATAAATCCACTAGGTAAAAACGCTTAGAAAAAAAAAAATTATTGGCCTAGAGCTACAGCAAACATGCTTTCCAAAAGAGCGCGGCAAAAATATCCCTCTACCCTCTAACTCAAGTCAGAAATGGTTTGTGTACGCTTAAGGGTTAGGCAGATGTTAGGGGTCACTGAAGAAGCTGTGTGAAAAACTGCACCGCCAGCACCGGCTTCTGAACGTACAGAAATGAGTACGTCGTCTCCCTCGCAGCCGAGCAGCTCCGTGCCAATGAGAAATGAAAAAGTACCCAGGCTACTTCAGCTCTTTCCCGCATTAGACAGTAGATGTGAAACTCTTGAGATACGTGCAAAAATTGATCAGCTTTAAAAAGACAGGTAAGAATGGCCCTCTGAGTCAGTGTCCGATCGAGCTCACGGCGGGTTTCGATGCGTGCTGGCGCGTGGGCGACGACGTGCTCGCAAAGCGCGTGGGACGCAGCCGGAGCCCGGCTTGGATGAGGTCCCGCGGAAGGGCGCGATGCCCGGCGGGAACGGATGGTTATGGGGAGAAATGCTTGGAAAAAAAAAAATCAGGAAAAAAGTGCCAAGAGCATAGGTATTACTAGAACTAGATAACTGGTAGCGATTTCACATAGTATTAAGCTCCGTTAATCAAGATGTCTCCCAGTAAATAGCATTACTGAAATGAACATTTGGCTTCGTCCCAAGGACAGACATGCCTCGGACTGCTCTCCCCTTTGGTATGTATTGAGCAGAAAGTATTAGAGGCAGAGTTAGCAGTGACCCATATAGCTAAACCACCGGCATTTTCTGTTAGGGGAAAAAAAAAAAAAAATCTGATTGTCCTTTCTAACCAGCTTTAAAGCCTCCATTGTTCAGCGTGAGCCTTCAAAACATGGCAAGGACAATGCCCCGGGGCTAGAGAGATGCCTTCTACATGGCCGTGGTGTTCTCCTTGGGTTTTGCAGAGATAGGAACTCCTAAATGCCCGGGAGCCTTTCGTCGCTCGCGTTCTTCAAGAGAACAGCAGTAATACACCAAGTAAATAACGGCGCCCATCCCTCCTACAGCCAGGCTCGTCCCGGCGCCAGCGCTCCCAGCTGCAGTGCAGTCGCGCACTTGCATCAGGAGGTGCCATGGGGAGGAGGAGGAGGAGGAGGAAGAGGGGAGGTCGGCCCCAGCATGGGATTTCCCCCAGAACTCTTCACCTGCAATTTCCTACTCCTCCGCGAGACACTTGAGAAGGGAAGCAAGAAGTAAGCCATGCTCCTCCAGCCGCCCCTCCATCGAGCACAGGGTGCCCCTGGCCTAGTTTCCGTGGTTTTTTTTTTTTCCTACCAGGTGTCTCACTCAATATATCCCGATCAACGCAAAAAAGGGCAAAATTCACGCCTTGCAGCACTAGAAATGCTCCAGTTGGTGTTGAAACTGATGCTCCTTCAGCACAGATTTTTGTTGCCGTGCACGTGAGAAACTACTGGCTGGCAGCGTGTGTGTGTGCATGTGGAGTAACACCACCTCCAGAGCCTGCTTCCCACCAGACTTTGAGCTTAAAATGGCTCAAAGTTTCTCCTATCTCCATGTGCCTCACGGTCAGCTGAAATGTTCTTATTAGGCTGGTCCCCAACCTTATCCTCGCAGCCAAAAGGAAACGCAGAGCTGGGCATAAGAGGCTGTTGAAACCACACGTCATGTTTGGGTTTGCTGTGTCATAATGATTTTATTCCGGTTGGGATAAGGCTTTCTGCAGCTGTTTTCCTATGGAGCTGATGGCAAAGGGCAAGGGCTCGGCTGATACCGAGCAAAAGGGAAGAGCAGCAAGAGGAGGGACCTCCTGACAGAGAAAACATATCTGTTAAAAATGCATTATTTTTGTTGTTTTAAGTTTGTAAACTTCAGAGGCATTGCCTGTGGTTAAGAGGTAAAATAAGGGATGTGGAGTGAGGCTTCAGACCTCAAGCCTTCAAGTATTTTCCCTTTCTTTCGACCTTCTGTATTTTCCCTTTTTTAAATGTGGTATTCGTAGCGGCGCCCTGGCCACAACCTCCCCAGCAGCGAAGCGTGGGTGCCCCAGGGTGCCCCAGCACCTCTCCACTACCCGGGGAACGAAACCCTCCTTTCTCGCCCCAGCTCCCTCACCGGCGGGGCTCCTACCTGGCCAGGCAGGACGGCCTCATCCTCTAATTAACGCACCAAAATATATGCCAGTTATCCCCGAGGATGTGCTCCCTCCCGCACCAGGTACCTGCCCGAAACCCTCAGCTCGTTGCTTTGAGGTATGAGCATCCTTCGGTTGCCGCTGAGCGGGTTCGGAAGTCAGCCGGTGCCTACCTCGAGGTGGAAAGAACATGAATTTTTAACAAAAAAGAACCTACTTGAAATTTCAAGTTATTCGCTCTTTTAATGAAATACGAAGTACAGACCGTGTCGGGACCGTATTTCATGGGGGAAAGTTAAACTTTCAAGGTTAATATTGTTTCTGAACAAAGTATAAATCAGGTTTTTTGGAGGCCTTTTCTGCCGACTTAGGTCTTACACCCGCGAGTTTTGATGGGGACTGGAGACCTCGCGCCTGCAAACCTGCGCAATTTTGGGTACTAGGATAACCACGATATCAGCACCAGGAACAAAGCAAGCTCGGGGACTGCCTGCGAAATTCCCCTAACCACCACCCAAAAAATGAAGAGGCAGCCCGTTTGGCACCGAGCTCCCCGAGGAAACCGCGCGAACCCGAGGTGAAAGGCCTTTTCTTCTATTCCCAGTCTGCTAAACCGTCTAGTTCTCCTCATTCATTACCCCGAGTTAAGCTTTGCAAGCTTACAGTAAACCTAGGAGAGCTCGGGTTTTGTACGGAGGAATTTCACATTAAGGATTTGCTTCCCCCCCTCCAGCCTGTTCCCCTGAATCCTCAAACCAAACACCTGATATAAACCTAAAATCCTCATCTAGCCTGAAGTGCATTAACAGAAGCTTTGATTTTTTTTTTTTTAAAAACAAGAGAATTAGCTCCATAATCCTACTAGTTATACTTCTAACAATATTATTTTAAGACAATTAATTCATATTTAAAAATAATGAAATTACTAGCACAAGACACTAAACTTCTTTTAGTATATTAAATTGGGCAGATTGCTTCTCTCCTTCTAATTATGAATGTAGCAGTTACAAAAGAAACTGTCATTTTGATAGAGTAAAAGACAATCTGTCTGCCAAAAGTGTCCAACCATAATTCTAAAAAAAAGAGTCATCTGCATCAAGAACATGCTACTTTGTTTGATGTACTGTCTTATTGGAAACGTAATTTGCTTTCAACCTCTGAGACAACACATAACATAAGTTTGTGTGACTAATTTTCTTGGAAATATGAGTAATTAGAATAAGGGACCATTTCCATCGCAGGAACGAATAGTTTTCAAAATTCAAAATAAACGCTGAAAGTTGCTTTCTTTTCCCTTTCAGCCGCGTATTACAAAAGGGAGAGGGACGGCTTTGCGCGGC
The DNA here is from genome assembly GCA_009819775.1 of Phoenicopterus ruber ruber. NCBI lineage: Eukaryota > Metazoa > Chordata > Aves > Phoenicopteriformes > Phoenicopteridae > Phoenicopterus > Phoenicopterus ruber. The sequence goes on from CM020220.1 coordinate 39,578,222, forward strand.
GTAACGTAAGCTCACGTGTAAATCGTGACCTACTGCGAAGTACGGAGAGGTTTATTACCTGAGGTGAGCGCTCCCAGAGCTCCTGGAGTATAAAAGCATTAGCCGTACGTTCTAACCAAGTAATAAAAATCAATAAACAGGAACCCCCCACCTGCGCTACGGCCCCAGCGTTAAGTTTTATACACGTAGTAATAGTGCATATCAATTTTCACCGCCCTTCCTACGCTCGCTATTACAAGGCGTACAACCACCGGAGGGACCGCGAGAGCAGTGCCATTCATCCCACGGAGTTGTCCAGATGCCAGCTCCATTGCATCATTGTCAATTTTATTCTATCTACAACTGGACAAGGCTGCAGCCCCGGCTCCTATCCACCCACTCAACCCCGCAACAATTGCAAACTCTGTTCGACTGGTTAAAGAGTTTACAAGCCAGCTGAAAGAAAACAGAACAGTTGCATATTAATGCACCCGACCCCTGAAAGATCACATAATGGAGCGGGAGAAACGTGTAACTGCAACCAATGTGGGATCTTGTCCAGCTGCCGCAGCCTGTGGATCAGGGACCGGGTTTTTAAACAAATTAATGATAAGCATCAATATGCAGCTGCGCCAGGTTTCGACCGCAACTGGTTGGGTTGCTATAGGCTCCTTAATCGCTCAGAGGTATGGAAAGCGTGGGTCATCGCGAAGCGAGCGTACGTGAAAATCAAACAACGCTACAGATGTGGTAGCTCTGCCAGGTTGCAAAAATAACTACTAAATCACACTTATCTTATAATTAAAAAGAATGCCCCTGATAAGGCAGGGAAGAGTATGAGCATAAACCTTTGCCATGTATTTTCCGCTGTTCATTAATCTATGGAAATAAGGGTGGCAGGTTTATTTAAGTATCAAGCAGAGCAGGAAAGTTAGTTGCTTTTCATTTTCAAATCAGGAGCAAAAAAAAAAAAAAAAACCAAACCACCAAACCCACCAAACTTTGAGGAAAATTTCATTCTACAGACATCCTTTAAAAGTGTCCAGCTTTCTAATTACAGCCCAAAGATGACCACCGCAGACTTTAGCAAGTAATGAGAAGCATTTGAGGATGAAGGCTTTGATTTTGAAATAAGCACGACCCAAGTGTAGTCTCCGTTTATGAAAAAAGCTGTGGTAGCTTCAGTTTTTATGGGCAAGAGGGAAAAAAAACCCACAAACAAACAACAAAAAACCCCCAGCACTTGACGATGACCCTTTCTCCCCTCCCCAACAAAAAGAGAAGGAGTTTTATCTGCCTGAGGTTGCCTCTGATAGTGCTCATGGTCCGGAAGTACCACTCACGGGCACTTAAAGCAGCATCACTCAGACGCATAAAAATAGAATAAAGTTGTACAGCAAATGAGAAATTATGATATAACTCAAGTGTTGTGACACGAAATGAGCAAAACGAATGCTCCAAACATTCCCTGGAACTGATAAAAATCTATCTGAAATGAGCAGTGCCATCAAGGTGTTGCTTAAGATGAAGTAGAGCCTTTAAAAGCTATCTACAGTACCAGCCGCGACAGCTTTGCGGTGAAGCTAACCATTTTAGGCAATGGGAAGAAAGTAAGACCATTGTAGTTGTGAACAGCTGGCATACAATAGATAATTTAAGGGAAAGTGACCCTCATGTATAATTTTTAACTGAAGAACTGTCAAGCCCCATTAGTTCCAATAGGGCCTGGTAGTACCGAGGTAGGTTTATAGGGGCATTGTATGAGAAGAGTTTCCAACAGAGCAGCGAAAAAAAACATTTTATGGGAACTTTTGTGGATTTGGAATTTTTTTTTTTTTTTTAAATATTAGCTGCTGTTTGAGACAAGGGCATCTCCGCTTTTCTTTTCAGAAGAGAACCCCAAAAATGTCTTTTGGAGCCACATTCTGAGCCACATGCACTGATAATGCTGAGGAATTCTGAAAGACACCCGTTAAATGTGGAAACCGTGCTGCTAAATCTACGTCACCGCCTCAGCTAGTGAATAAAAAGCCAAGTAAAAGAGCAGGGGGAGAAAGCAGGACTCCTTAAACGAGTGCAAATAATGAAGGGTAGAACCCGGGTAGAACATAAAAAGTGAGCAAGTTAGGTAAAATAAAGCTCCGGCACTGTTTCTGCAGACATATTTTAGAAGCCAGTCCAACATTATAAACAATTGCTATAAAACCTGAAAGGTCCAGGTGTCGCTAAGTCATGTTTACTTTATGGCTTTCACTTTGCTATTTGGCAGTACTTCTAAGACCATACTGAATGATGTTGCCCTCAACTTAAAGTGCTATAACTTTCTTGCCCAGACTTAAAAGAGATACTGTAAAATTATTTAGCAACTTCTTGTGCCATAAACAATACTGGGATGTAATCCCAGACCCCTCTACTACGTGTCAGTCAGCCCCCCATTAAATGCCGCATTTTTGACGGTGGATACGTGGTGGGTCTTGGGTACGTGGGAATGGGGTGAAGAGGGGGAAGACGAGGCACGTGCCTCCCCTCCTCCCAAGGGCTCAAGCTGCTGGCAACCTTGTGCCTCCTGGACACTTCAGGGGACAGTGGAAACGGGGACAAAAGCAGCGAATACGGGCAAAGGTTTGGGCTTGCCTTGTCTCCTTGTGGAGTTTGTCCTTCCTTGGGGAAAGCAGCGTGGCGGAAGGTGCTGGGTTTGGGGCAAGGCATCTCCCTGCGCCACTGGGGCCCCACCATGCTTTCCACCAGGGCCAAGGCTGTGTGGGTGGCACAAAATTGGGGGACGCTCACAGCTGAGGTCAATATTGGGTTTAAAGTAAATAAAAATAGCTGATTCTGACCTTAATGAGTTGACTTAAGGCCTATATATTAAAAAAAAAAAATACAATTGTCATTTAAAGAAATGACAAGAGAAACATCCTTTTAACTCCAAGTCAAATATGACAATAAAGCCAGGAGTTATAGATACTGTAGATTGTCCTTTACTAGACACTATATTACATGTAGTCATTAGGCCAGCTACAAAAAGAAGGTTTAAATGCTAATGTATTTTTTAATTTGTTTTATACCCTAAACAAGCAATCAATGTACATTAATAAACATAATTGTTTTTTTGGCATTTGTCCATTCATTTGGTCTACCTTGTCAGCTCCGGCAAACACATCAGCAAAATTCAGCAACCACAATACACGCGAAGGAAACACCAGTGAGGCCATCTCAAATATGCATTATGTATTGAATTACTTCGCTGCTCCGCTATCGACAGACTGAAACCTCCAAAGTTTGCCATAACGTCCTCCTGTCCGTCTTAAACAATGACTTTGACAGGGTTTTGTCCACAAATACTGCTTTCAAGTGCTGGTGCAAAGAACCTTTAATGAGGTGGTAAATATGTTTACCTTTGATAAGGTGAGCTGCCCGATAAGATAAGGTGGATGGCCACTTTTCAAAAGCAAACATGTACAGAGCTCGGGGCTCTCACCCAGGCGCTGTGCTGGATTTGATCAGCGTAGGGCGACGTCTACGCGCTCCGGAATAGCTTCCGGAAATCAATTTGTTCCTTTTCAGTTTTAATTATAAAATACCACTCGCTAGAGAGAGATTTATTCACTCAAGAGGGTGCCACGTTGGAGATGGATGTGTAAAAGGTGTTCATCTCTAGTCTCGGCAATTAGGGTGCAGCTCCTGGTTTAACTAGGACACGGTGGGTATCTACCTCCTGGTGTGCCACCTCCAAGCAACCCCCATCCAAGGGACCTCCTGTAAAGGGAAAAGATCAGGAAATACCTCGGAGGAGGAGACTTTTGATGGTCTGGGACAGTTATCCTGAGTGCTAGTGACCAGAGAAATACATACCAAGAAAAAGCTCCACTGGGGGCAAAAATCTGCGTCGCAACCCTGTAATGCCTCCTGACGTCTCCACCAGGCCCTCTCTGTAGGTGACCCTACCAAAACAATCCTAGCTGGTCCATCGGTTGTGGGCGAGAAGACGGGAGGTAACGTGGGTAGCATCTGCGCCACAGAAATGTCTTAAAATGTCATTTGTTGGAGGAAAGAAAAGAAAATTGTTGCGAGAAGAGCAGAAGCTGAGAAGTCCAAAATGGTAGCTCCACTAAAGGCTTTAACGTGCTAGAAAATTTATGAAAGCACGAATAAAAGGTAACTTATTCAGTGTCAGCCTTACATATTTATAGTTTAAAAATTAGTCAAAGTTTATGTCCCGAGGTTGCACCTACGGGAAGCCAGATGTGTGCCTTCTGCATGTGACCTAAGACAGGCCTGAAGCAACAACTAGATAATTTCTCGCTCATACTCCACACCGTCGATCGCGGCGGCTTTCTGAGGTGAGAGAATCTGACAGCACTAACTCTCCAGGGCAGAACTTTCCAGTCAAGTGGATCAACGGACTGAAAATCTCTTATGAATAGTCATTAGGCCTTCATTACAAACCCCTCACAACCCAGTTCTCTTTTCGCAACCAAATGCCTTTTGTCATCTTCACAAGGTGCATCATTTAATTACCAATTGATTTCTTTATATATGACAACATGTCAGATAGCAAAATACAGTGTATCTCCCTTAGGGGGAGAAGTCTGTTAACTATCAGCGTGCCAGATTACTGAATTTAGCTGGAAGACAGCTATTCCCTCTACTGCGCCTTTATTTTAACTCGCTTTCCAGTTTTCCAGAGGAGCAACGTGGGGAAGAGGCAAAGGCAAGGAGCATCGCAAAGAGGATTTGGGTTTTTTTCCCCCCTTGTTCTGTCAAAAAATTAAAGCTGGCTTCCAACGTTTCTCACTCTCTTTTTAGGCGCACACACCCCGTGCACTCACATATGTACGTTGGCATCCGCGGCTATATGCACACAGAGAGCCCGGCTAAAACACGTCAAACAATTGTTCTCATTATACCAGGAATTTACCCGGCTTCTGACTCCGCTAGCGTGCTGAATCTTCCCCTTCACAACTGCAGCCTGATAATCAAGCCAGTACTGTATTAATAAGCTGAATAATAAGGGAATTTCAGAAATGTACAGGACTATTATACCGTAACAATAAAACCTCAAACTGAGTAAACCAGAGCAGTGCTGAAGGTAGGCGTCGGAAAATAATGAAACCAGTGTTGCAGTAATGCACTCCATTGTATGGCAGTGTAAATGCCTGCTTCTTTCATACACAGAAGCTACATTACACAAGTCCGAAATGTTCTCAGAGCATCACTGTGCCTGGTTGTGATAGAACCTGGCACCAGCAAGCACTGAAAGCTGACATTATACTGTAGGATGTGCTGCAGGTGTGCAGGCCTGCGAACGTGCTCTAATTACATATTTTCCTGCAGAGCAACAATTAAGGTCGCCAAAATAATTGCCAGTTTCTTAATCCCTCTCTAACAAGACTGACATAAGGAACGGTTTATTTTTCTCTGGTTATTTTCAAAGTGTTCTCAAGATTTTGGTTTTTTCTAGCGCGCCACGTAAAACTAATTCTTACGTTCAAACGTGTCATTATACCCATTGTTGCTGCTGGGATGGGTTTTTTTTAAGCCCAACCCTTTTCTGAATTCTAGTACAACTAAAATAATGAAGAAATGCTGATTGTATAACCTGGCATGCTGTTTCGACATTTCCCCTGCAACGAACGTACCTATTTTCCCTTTCTGCGTGCGTTCGCTCTGTGTTTTGGGGCTCTCTTCCAGGACTACAAGCTCCAGGCCGGTGCTCAGACCCCTGCACAGCGGCTTCAGGGCTGCACTATTCCAGTCGAGCAGCTAGAGAACTACAGGGTCCTGTCTGTGTCCCGGGTTCAATAAAGAATCACCTTTATTTTCATTACAACTGGCCTTATCTACTGTGGGAGACGTTACAGAGGCTTCTTTCTCAGCGGCGTCAAGCACTCGACTTCAAACAATTGAGACCGTTGTAGTACATGAGCCAGAAAGGAGATGTCTAGTGCATCCATTTGCAAAGCTGATGCATTTAACAGCAACCATTATATATTGTAGTTATATATAGCTCTCTTGCAGACCTTGGGAATAGTGGCCAATGTGAGTCAAGCTCAGAGCTGGCATCAACGGCCACAAGTCAATCGATTTTCATCGGGAAGCACCAAATGATACGAGCCAGGAACCCTCCATCCCTCCCCTCCAGCTCTTACAGAAAAGAAAATCTGTTGGAGAAAGCCGTGGTCTCAGCCTCCACACAGAGACCTTCTCATCTTTTAACTCCTTTGAGTTTTAGGCTCGGCTCAAGCCTTGGCTCAAGGCTTGACTGAAGGGGTTGCTTGGGACACCTAACCTGGAAGCCATTGAGGTGACTTCTGCAGGACCTGGGTCAGACCCACTCAGCGCTTCTGAATAAAGGCTCTCAAAGGTATTTTATATCAGAACACAAGGACATTTGTGGTCAGTCACGCTAAGACAAACCTCCACTTCTCAGTTAAGCCAAAGGTTAATAGTCTGTTCCTGATTATGTTTTTAAATAGTTGAACTGCTTTCCAACATTCCGGCAGAGTCTGCTGTCCCTGCTCTACCTATGTGCAGATCCTACCGACGTCAGAATGATTATTGCTTGTGTCAGGATTAAATTTATCTGAGCAACACCAAAGATCAAACAAAAAATGCCACACAGCACCAGTCAAAGGATGTCCAGCGGTACGCCAGATAGATTGGCTTGACATGCAAAATCATATTCAAACATCTAAGAACATTAGCATTAATGAAGAAGGCAAGGCACCCTTTGATAGTCGTTGGCAATGTGAAAACTTTGCTCTGAGGACATTAAAAGTAAACTGTTATCGTCCGATTGCCAGTTTTAATCCCGCTGATCTAAGCTGCCACAACCTGTCAGCATTAAGTATGTAACAAGGGGGTACGAATATAAACTTCTGCTGGGGAGCGTAGGTGGATGTCCACCTTTGCAAAGTGCATTACACGTACGCAGACTTCAGAAGTGATACTAATATCACAGACTCCTACTAAGTTACTAGTTTTACTGCTAACTCCACTACTCACTTGCTAAATTTGTCCCTCTTTCCTACACTCCCCTTGCAGTCTTCTCTCAACACAGATGAGCTAATCAGTTGCTTAGACACCCGTCCTCATAAAGCTGTTCACATCTTTCTATGCTTCACCTGCAAAAGCCACAACAGCGATACCGTGATACGGGAAAATGTATTTTCCCTCATTGTACTTATTACTTTGAAATGGTCATTGATTTACTCTGCAAGCGAGGAAACAAAGGAAATTTAAACTTTAATGGATATTAAATTATTTGCAAATGAATCGTTTGCTCTTCTCAAAAGGGACAAATGTATTTTGTTCACTTGAAACCTACTCAGAAAGGCTGCACGGGAATGATAAAACTCAAAGGGTCATCTACAACCAGCTTAAAATTTTCAAACCTGGTGATTTCATTAAGGCTCTACATGAAAACACACGGTGTGGTTCTCCAAGGCCTGAACGCCTCATAACTTAACCCCCGTAACTTCCAGGCACTGCATCTTCGGCCTCCAGCATCTTCGCCACGCGGGAAGATGTTGATGGAGGCACCTGTCTGGGGATCCAGGTTGGAAAATCCTGGCCTTAATGGTTCCGTAGCCTGCACGGACTGGGGCCACTGGGGAATCTCACAGCGGAAGGCAGATCAGAGCCAAACCGTGTCCCTAAAAGAGGGCCAAGTCTCGTCGGTTTTATTTGCGTGAGCAGTTGCAGTGATTTCAGCGAGGAAGACGTGGCCCTGTTTACATGAAAATGCTTTGAAGGGAAATATTTTAGGTTTTGATCAAAACCTCATTTACATTCTTACAAAGAAACTGTGAAGAGTTATAAATGAGCTGTAGAGTATATTATAAAGCACGTTTTAAAAGTAACACATGCTCAGAGACGGATAACATTAAAATAAAAGTAGGTGTAATATCCAAGACGAACATTTCTGTTGAGCAGCGATCACGCGAGAAAGCATTCCACAGGCATAACTTTGCAGATAATCAAAGCCAAGTATTAATACATTTTTATCAGTCCACCTCCTAAACAATATTTCAGTAGATTTCCTTTCACACAGTGATATTTGTAATAAATGTTCTGCCTTTGTTTTAAAGTCAGTCCGTAGAAAGATGACATCAGCTTAGCAAACAATAAAGTGCCTGTAATATTGTCTCCAGAGGGCTGTTACATTTACTTTGTAGCAGTAAAATTCAATTTTCAAAAAACACTACATGAATGATGTTAGGTTATTAACCCTATCACCACCGTAAAACATCATCATTGTGTGCAGAATGTAGGTCACTATCTAGCAGCTATAAGTTGCTTTTTGTTAAATAATCCATTTAAGCTGCTTTTCTTTCCTATAGCCCGGGTTGTGTCCCTTCCCTTTGAAAAAAAAAAAAACAACACAGTCCCATTTTTAATCGCAAGGCTCTGAGCGAGTGTTCTTATTACACATCTCATTTTAAGGTGTTCTTCCTTTGTTACTTTCAGATTTGGCCGCACACTTTTGAAGAGCGACTCTCTGTGAATTCTTGTTATTCGGAGCCGCTCTCAAAGAGGAAAAAAAAAAAAGCGTATCATATCAGCCTACGCCTGTGGTGACTCTCACAAGTTTCAGTTCAAGGAAAGAGAAGAAAATTGGCAGCTACAAATTCTGACTCATTTTGAAATTTCAGCGCAATTGAAGAGCGACCGTCCTGATTCGGGCACCGACTCCTCAGCCCCTGCTCTCGCTCGGAGCTCCCGCCCCAACCTGCTTTTCCCCAGCGAGCTCCGCCGAGCCACGGGAAGCAAGATCCGCGAGCAAACCGTCCGCAAGCCAACCCGTCACATGGCTCCCTATAAAAGAGGATTTGCATACCTGACGCAGCTATGGAAATATTCCCCGTCCGGGAAGGAGCGAAAGAGAAGTACTACTAGCAACGCGCTGTCAGGATGCAAGGGGTTAACTAGTTAAACTTCTACAACCCCCCACAGTAACTTTCCAAAAGCTGACAATAAGTAAAAGAAGTGCTGGTTATCCATTTTTTAAAGGGATGGGATTGGTTTTAGAAGAAAGGGAAAGAGGATCAAACACCTCAGAGCAACAAAAGGTTGTGTCAGAGGGCCCTCAATCACAAACCTCCTTCAACAAGAGATATTCCAACCTTCCAGAGCAGTTACCCGGGCAGCACGGCTAAAAAGTTCCCTGACATGAAAAGAACAAAAACAGAAGGGACAGAGGTAGTTATTGTTATGCACACTCCTCTTTTTTTTTTTTTTTTTTGCTGGGGCTTTTTTTTTTTCTCCCCCACAAAACTTTTTGCATAAGCTGTTAGAGGGAAAAGTAATAGCGCTGCTTATTGAAAAGAAATCCCCCCTCTTTGCATCTCCTACCTCCTAGGTTCTGAGGTATGGCCCAGCAGCGTCGCGGCCAGGAACACCTGATGAATGGGAGGGTCAGCTCCACGAATGCTTCAAAAGAGGCATCCGAAATTAATAAACGTAATTGTAAGAGTGTAAACGTATCCTGGTTTTCATCGCCCCCGAACACATATTTGAATTTTTTTTTTTTTCCCCAGACAAGCGAAGTTGTGTGCGCACAAAGAATGTAAATTATTTGCGTTTACGGTGTCAGGTCTTGGAGGTACCTTAACAGCATGTAAGAATTTTCCAGTTAAATGTAAATTATTAACAAGTCAGAGTTTTCATTTGTTTTATCTCCTGATGTGCAATCTAAATAAATAAATGGCACATTTTTACAGTGTTCACCACCCACTTCTCTGCTCTTTCAGAAACATATTTTATACGCGCTACCACTGCTTAAACAGGGTGGTGGATCATTCGCTCTTTCATCATTTATCTTTGTCTCGACGCTTTGGAGGTTTGGCGTTTTGTTTTGGGTGTTTTTTTTTTTTTCCCCCCGAAACAAATTTACCTCTAGTACTTCATCAAGTTTTCCTGTGTAATATCGCTAAGTAAACAACACAGTGGTTTATTCATAAAATATTCATATTTCAAAATGTTCCTTCCCAACCACCCCTCCTGGGCTTACCTATGTCTACAGACACGTAAGCCTTGTTAATATGCCTTGTCTGGGGAACGGCGAGGAGTGACCCTCCTTGAGGCAGAGCTCTGCTGGAGAAGGGTATTATTTCAGCTGGGAGAACAGCAAAGCTCTGGGATGAGACTGATTGATTAAGACCAGATGGATGGCCACACATAGGTGTGACAAAAATAGAAACGCATTGCAAACATTCCTGGCATTGTCCTCCTGTGGTCCGGGAGGTGGATGGACCCGGTGGTACCTTATCTACCTCCTGATGGGCTCCAGAATTGAAGAATGTTAATGAAAGCTAACTCTCCTTCGCCTGCCTTACAGTGACACTTATTACAAGGAATCAAGCTTAAAATTGCATCTTGAAAATAAACTCTGGGTTCCCCCCGATCGAAAAGTGACAGCTGGCGTGCCACTGGAACGCATTCGCACGCGTTTCCATGAAATTAATTTGAAGTAAAGAGCTCGGAAAGAAAGAAAGAAAAGGAAAGAGAAAGAAAACAAACAGAGTGTACCCACATCCTCTCCTTAAAATTAAACTTTCAGAAACCACATAAAGGAATAAGTGCAAAATGAATGACCTCTGGTTTGGAGAAGAATGTTTCATTGAAACCCTCTCAGCTTTTATGTTTGTTGGCCATAAACTGACCAGCCCTCTCTGTAATGCTGTGGTTGTTCTTCATAGAGAAGCCAAGCGAGCGGCACGAATCCCGCTCACCTTACTGAAGTGAGTGGTCCCAACGAAAAGGGTGGGACGATGAGCAGGATTTGGCCCGCTGTGGCCTTGCACTCCTCCCCGGAGAAGCTGTCCCTTCCTGGCCATCCCTGGCCGCGGGCATGGGGTGCCGTGCCCCAACACTCCCTCCCTTCGCCTTCCATCATGGCACGCTATGTATTTGTTGTACCAAGAAAAACGCCATTAACTGAACCTTCCCGTTCACACTGAGAGCGCCAGGAGTCATCCCGGCTGGGTAAAGGAGGTGGGAAGGAGCACGAGACCAGGCTCCTGGGGCCACCTCATTTCTGTCCCTCTACCTATTGCACACCACAAATCGGTCGCGTGGCAAGCTTCGGGGGTCAGTCGCGACCCCAAAACACGCTTCAAAAAATCACAGGAAGATCTCAAGCCTACTCCTTGCACCACCCTTTTGCCATCGCACGGCACGGCCCCTCGTGGCAGCCATGGCGGAAGACGGAAGAAACCAGACCCCCAAGTTTTCTCTCTCTCTCTCTCTCTCTCTCTCTCCGTAAAACTCCTGTTCGGCCCCAGTGTGAGCTTTTAGTCCCCGCTCCCCTCGCGTAGGCCTGAAACGATTACCTACTTGTTATAAATCTTCTCAGGTTTCACAGGCACACATTTGCCGGTAGGTTCCCGACCAGCGTTTCTGGACGTTGGGTTCACAGAGACACATTCTCACACATGCAAAAGCGCTATGATGGATCAGGGGCTCCTCCATTCACCCCTCCACTTTAAGCAAAACCGTTCCTAATATACCTTTTCATACGTGAAGCATAATGAATGTACCTTTTCTTATGCATGTACAATACTGTACTTTCACCCACTGGCAAAGAAGTTCGCTAAATTACTAAGAGCGTTTAAAGAGGTGGCATTCATTGTAATATACAAAGGAATTTAAAGCACATTTACAAATGAATCGGCAGGCTTGCCAACAGGAAAAACAAGTTTAAATGTAAAATTTAAAGAAATAAAATAAAATTGAGGATTGCTTGAAATGATTATTATGATATGAAAGTGTTTGTCCATTTTACTGGCTGAAAACTACTTAATTTCTCTTCATCTACCATTCAGGTGACCGTGGTTTTAAAGAAATATTCTTTTCCTTGGTTTCCTTTTCCCCTCCCCAACCGAGTAATAAAACATAGACTAATTTAAATAAGAATCATTATGCTCAGAAGGCCTCCTCTGGCTGGAAGACTTTTGTTCCACATGTCCCATAATCTCACTCCCACATGGCTGCCATAAGGTTGATGCTGAAATCAAACTCTACTATAGAATTTTCTTTTAGACGCAGTAAAAATATGTATATCAGTTTGGGGAAAAGAAGTCCTGTAATTTAGGTGACGGGAGAAATATTCTTGTGATAGAAACCTCTTGACTTCGCCGCTCCGCTCCCTGTATTTTTGCCTCGTCCAGGTCGCTATTAGCATAAGAAAAATGCTTTTAATTTTATCCATTGCTGGACATATCTGTCACGCACACGAGCGAGATAGCAGCTAGGTTTCAACTTATCTCTTCTTTACCACCTCAGCGGCAGGTTTAAAATAGATCACGCTCTTTTAGTTATTTGCGGCCAAGGTGCGCGTAACTGCCTTCCTGAACAAAACCTGATAACGGGGGAGCAAGGCGAGCCATCGGAGGCCGTTTGCTCCCCCCTGGAACACAAACGCTTCCATCGCACGGCGTTACTGTCACTCCAAAAGTCAGAGTCGGAGCAGCTCTCACCCGTAACGACACGCGTCGGGCGCCACGCGGCCAGGCTGGAAGTTACGGCCCTCTTTTTAAGCACTTTCTATTTGTTGTTTATCTGTTTCCTCAGAACTCCCACTCCCACCCCTGCCCTGCGGACGGGCCGCGCGCACGCGGCACGGCAGCTCCCACGCGCCCCTTTGCCAGCACAAGGCCACTTTGTTTTACGCGCTGCGACGTCTTCCACCGAAACCGTTATCCCCAAATTCTTCGCGGGCGCACGTGACGCGAGGCGATCGACGGCGGAGCCCGGGGAAAGCTCCCGGCGACACGCAATCTATTTTCACACGTGCTACGGACCTCACGGCGTCAGTCACACGGTCATTGCACGCACAAAATTTTTAAAGCCCCTTTCTGCTACTTTTTAAGTAAATTCAAAACTCCCATCGCCTCCCAGGCAATTAGGCTGAGGCACTAGGACTAGCTTAAAGCGGCGAGACACCGAGCGTTTTCATTTAGTGGTATTTGGCATGAAAATATTTGTGGCTTGGTGAAATTTTGCACACACGCTCTCCGACTTTGCTTTTTGGGACATGTTGGGGAAATGGCTATTTTTTGCATGAACGTAAAAAAAAAACCCATGAAATTATGCTCCGTTTTAATGAAAGGGCGGTTTTGCTTGACAAAACATATGCCTTTTATTAACAGTATTAATAGAAATGGGCCTGCTTTCAAACTTGCAATGAAACGTGACAAAACCCAGGGCCGGATTCTCAGCTGAACTTCAGGCACCTTTGCAACCCGCTGCAGCCCCGCCTCGCGCTGTGCCCCCCAAAACCCACCTCCTGGAAAACAAATACCCCCCGGGCACACCGCTAAATACCTGCGAGGCTGGGAGCTACGCACGGAGCTCACTTTGCAGGGCGCTTCCTCCAGCTGGGAAATTCAGGAGATCCTCTTTGCATCACGCAGCAGCCAAAATGGGTGTGTAAGATCTGCCTGTATGTTATTTTATTATTTCTTTTTTTTTCCTCCTCGGATCAGCCCAAAAGGAGCCACGGGGATGGCTTTTGCCAGCGGTGCCCACACATCCATGGTGGTTAATAATAGCCACGCAAGCGCCAACCCTCTGGCTGGCATCGGGAGGACCCGTGCGTGTGAGAGGCTGCCGGAGAAAGCCCTGGAAGAGAGTCCAAATCAGTTCAGAGAAGAACAGCCTGTCTTGCCAGAAGTTATAGGGGAATAAAGGGCACCTTGCTCTAATCAGGGGGATTAAGCTGATGAGCAAAGCACCTGAAACAACTTTTCCTTCCCACCTCGACTGGAAGAGGAAGAGGGCTCTCCTGTGTAAACAAACCAGCACAGTCCTTTTCCATTTTGACGATTTCTCGCCATTTTGCTAAATTGCCAAGCAGACAGAAGCCTTAACCCTGACAGCACTCACGTGAAAACTCCCCGCTTGAGGTTTTGGGGTTTTTGTTACTTCCCTGACTTCTTTATTAAATGCTCTCTGGCTCTAAATGAGCGGGTGTCAGAGGTGCAGTATTTCACAGATCTGTGGGTCACTGCCTGGTTTTGCTCTGCATTTAGATATTAAAAGTTCCTCTTATTATAGATAGCGTGAAGAGAAATGAACAAGTCCAGACAGTTCTCTAAACCGATAGTCTCTGGGTATATTTATTTTACGATGATGGCAATGAAGTAGCCCCTTATATATTTTCTATTGTCTTCGGTAAAGACACGCTTTAATCATAAGCTGACGTATGAAACCTGCCTATTGGCCTATTGATATTCCTTTTGCGCTGAGCGAGAAGCCAATATCCTATTTTAAATATAACTTTAAAAAATGACATTACCTAAGAAAATGCTAGCAGTGTTCCTGACAAAATATACTGTGGTGGGCCTGAAAAGTGCATGCAAAGCAAGCTGCATTATTAGAATGTTTAAATATTAATTATACCGCTGTGTAGTAAAGATGATCAACTGTGAGTGTCAACTAATTTTCTAAAAGCTGCAATGTTGGATTTCGTCTAAACTTCTATTGTTAAGCTAAAACTAAAAGCCCAGCAAGTTTAGTCTACTGGAGTGTGTTTATTTTTATTGGTTTCTGCATAATTTTTTTTAACATAAACCAACTTTAACCCCTTTACTGTAATCTCTGCCAGTGGAACTCCAATCGCACATCATAAAATTCCTATAATTCTTCAAAGCAATGTAGCTGGAAAAGAAAAAAAAACCATGGGCACTTTGCAACAAACGCCAACTACGAGATTCGGCCAATTAAATTTAACTCTTGCGAGCTCATTTTCCTGACAGTATACGTGCAGATGTACGTTTAGCTCGCCCTCCGATAGCCACTTCTGTCGGGAGGAGCTCTCGGCCGCGATGCTCGGCGCCGGGCTGGCTCTATTGTGTGCAAAATCCTGCTCAGGTGGTACCTAGCGCGGGGGCGGGAGGGAGGCTGAGCAGCCAGATGGGGAGGCAGATGTACGATGCTACATAAAAGCGGGAAGACTTATATTATCTTACGCGAATGCCTTAAGTGACTGAGCGCAGGCAGCAGGCGAAGGGGGGCCGGGGTGGGAGACGAAGGGTTAAATGAAAAATGACTGTCATTTCTTTCCCTGCTAGCAGCGTTCGCTTCCTCAGACTTTTTAAGAGGAGCCACAAGACTCGAGCGAGAGAATCACTTTGAGCTTCTTCTGCGAAGACAAAGAAACAGTGTGCGCCGAGGCTGGTAGGCTTCCTTCCGTCACTCATGGATGCCCTGCCAGGATTTCCCACCTGAGACAGATTGCGACGCATGTTCGAATCACTCATGCACGAGAAGCAATACACAAGTTCAGTGTAAAGCCACTTTAAAAGCTCATCGGGTGCATACTTTACTTGTACAAAATACCTTATTCATGATGGAGCAGTGAGGGCCTAGGTAATTACTTGAATCAAGGTGGCCTCAGAAGTGTTTAAATCTACAAGGACACTTAGAGCATGAATAATGCAAAATAATTTGCATCTAAATTTTTTAAGTGTTCTTTATTCAAAAACTAAAATGCAGTTCCGATTAAAGTTTGATGAGTGAAAGCTGAGCACTTCATACCCACTGTGAAACGTCTCCTATTTGTGGAAATTATTTCAGACAGTGGTAAAGGGACAAAAGAGATCAAAAAAAAGTTGGTGATTAATCTGCATTACTTTTAAGCCATCCTTATTTCATGGTGTTTGGTGAGTAGGAAGTTCATTTCTGAACTTGCTGATCTGATACCATCTACATTTCACCCCTTTAAAGCAGCACCATCGAAAGCGCAGCTCCAATTATTAACCAAACAAAATAACTATTCTTTTGCCTCCGACGATAGCGCGAAGCAGCTCGTGTCTCTGAAATGTGTCCAGTATCTTTTAGTGCAATTAATCTCTCCTCTGTCCCCGTCAACTTCTTTGGAAAAGCCTTACGTGCAAAAATACCCTGGCTGCCTCTCCCTCTCTGTGCTTGTAGGGCACGGGCTTACATTTCTTCACTTGGAGCGTGTTGCATCCCTTTCTTTTGAATTTGCCATTGACAGCATAAACTGCCGCGTATATCATCAGTTCAGCACTTTATTATATCGTCTCCATTCCTATTTTAGAACGTGTTGAGCAACCCCCATAAAAATTGTTAAAGAGGAAGGAGTGAACAAGACAAATGTTGTGTAATGTGCTCGCTGAAAATTACGCTTTTCTCTGCCTGGGCTGGAGGCAGAGGAGAAAAAGGGAGAGGGGAAGCATGTCAGAAACAGCCGGTTTCGCGTGCAGACGTCAATGAGCCTGTCGTTAAATGTGCTTAATTCACGATTATGTTTCCAACGCTCGAACCTGCCCGTCTCGCTGGCGGGTGCTGCTTGGGAAGGCAATGAGAAAGGAGACGGCCGAAGTTGGAGAGCTTCGGAGATTCCCCGGAGATTCCTACGGGAGAAACTCCACGGATCTGCTCCCTGTTTGTTCCTGCCCTCCAAACCCAACGGCTCGCCGCGGTACGAGAGCCAGACCTTCCGAAAAGCGGCTCCAGGAGCCAGAGGGAGGCTTTTCTAGCTGCTAAAACCTCAGGTCGGGAAATCTGCTGGGATCCAACAGGTTAGGCAGGCGAAAGCTTCGACAGACAGTTAAGTTTTAAGCGCCGGCGAACTGCGAGCAGCTAAACTTTAAAGGCTCCTTTGCAAAGGAAAATCATTTTCCTGCTGCAGCCCTTATAAAGAATAAAGACTTCCAATTTATTACCGGCTCGAAAGCTGGCTGCCACTTTATTGGACTTTCAGATGAGTGTGCTCGCCACGCTTTCTTAGGGAGAGGATCTGCTACGTTTTTCTTGGATTTGGAACAATGCGAACATTTTTTTAACTCATTGAACAAAGATTTCCCCAGCAACAGACCCCCTGCTCAGCAGGTCACCTATCTTTGCGACAGTTTTTCTTTTCCCACGCTAACCCTAGGGCTCATTTGCATAAGGTCTCTGTTGTGACAATTAGTTTCAGGTGAGCTGATTTCTATGAGGTTTGCCCAAGACGATACACAAGCTCTGGGCCTCCCTGATCCTGGCCCTAATTGCGACTGACTGGCACCAGACACAATCACCCTCTTGATTCAGCAAATTGTCCTGCAAGTAGCTTGTTGTGACCCCGCAATGCACAAATCATATCATGTCAGCCCGGCATAGTAAACAGTGAATAAAGCAAATTCAAAAAAAAAAAAAAGAGGTTTCATAATAGCTCCTCCATCTTCGAGCCCCAGTGGACAAGATGAATACAAATTAAAGCTATATCATATCTGCGTGCTGGTGGAAGAGGTATCGCTGCCCTGGCTAACAACTTGGGTTTATTGTGGAGGTTTTTGGGGGGTATTTTTTTAATTTGCCTTGGGGGAAAAAAAAAGTCAGATGTTGCTTCGTTCCATCACCTGGGGAGAAATGGCCCAGGTAGCGGAGCGGGGTCGCTGTAAATATTCCCTAGCTCGTTGTTGTGGAAATAAGCAATATGCTCTTTCCTCACCTCAGAGGCTACGGGGTACCTCAATCTGCACATCAGCCGGGCTCCCAGTAGTCTCTGCTCGGTTTAAAAAGCCGCGGAGGCCGGGAAGACCCCACCTCTGAGCACGGCAGCAAAAGTTGGGACAGAACTTTTCCCGCGGTGCCGAGGAGCCCAGGGAGAGGCCAGGGGCACAGGGAACCTCGTCCCACCTCCCCACGCCCTGATGGTCCCGCATCCCGCCGGCAGCACCGCTTTGGGCTCAGTCCTGGCCCTTTTAGGCCATTGATAGCCCCATGGAGGTCAGCCCGGAATCGGCTCCTGTATTGACTTGTGAGTCAGGGGAAATACGCAGCCTCCGAGACGGGCATAAAAAAGGAGCAAATAATAAATACAAGGGGCCAAATGCAAAGTTAACGAGGATGGAGGAACACCTTTAACTGCCATGCTAACGAGAGCACTCGGTAGGGACGAAGGGCCGTCCTTATCTCTGATTAACTCCTTTTTCGTCAGTTTGAGCCACAGTTTTCATGTTATTTTTTGGTACAGTGCTCGATTCTTTCCTACCAGAGCAGCTCCGGCTGTGACCTCCGCCCCGTGAGTGTGAGTCAGGAGAGATTCCCTCCCCACCTTATACATTGCCTTTTTCTTTTTTTTTTAAAAAACGAGGTCTAATTTGCAAAATATTATTCACCATAGAGACAAAAGCTGCTCCCTTGCTGTAACCGGGTATGAAGGGTAAACTCAAATTCGGACAGGTATATCGAGTCCCTGACTTCAGAGACACTCCGTGAGGGCAGGATTAGCCCCACTAAATATATTGCGCGATGATCATTATGTGAATTAGATCAGGCTATTAGTTTTGGACTATTTTTAATCTCCTGGGGAACTCTGTATTTACATTTGGTTTTTTTTTTTCCCCGAGGCAAATTGCTTCCCCAAATAAATAGTTATGTTAAAAATCCTAGTAAAAAAAAAATGTTTCAAAATTATTCAGTGAACATGGCCGGTGGCCAGTGTGAAAGGTCAGCCTGCCAGTCCCAACAGTTTGGAGCTGCGGTCAAGGTAAATATATATGCAAAAGAGCATCTGACAGTGTATTTCTGTTAACCCTAATCAGTCCTACAAACTGATTATAGGCAAAAAATATTAGTTGTTTGTGTACATATACAGATAAAGGTAAGAATGAATAAAAAAATCACCTGTCTACTGAGAAGACCAAGTTTTACCCTGGGAAAAACCTTAGTTTCAGGGTGGGAGACCTGATTTTTCTTTACTGGTACAATTCCTTTCACTTAAAAGTCATTAAATCTTCTCATATTCGCGGGATCTCAGGATTTGCTTATGGTCTGGGGTTACATCCCATGCACGTCTCTGTGCTGGATCAATACGAGCGAAGTGGGGGATACCCCCTGCCCGCAGGCAGGGCAGGCAGGAGGGACCGCGGCGCGGTGCCGCACGCCAGCCCGGTCCCACGCGAGCGGGGGCTCCTGGACTCCCCCAGTCCCACGCGAGCACCTTTGCAGGACACTTAGAGACCGTTTTGATGCAGAAACACTAAAGGCGGCGCTCCCGGAGAGGGACCCGACTAGGACAGCCTCGGGCTAGTTCTTCCCATGGTGTGCACCGTCTGGGGCACGGTGCTGGGCAGCCACCTGCATCCCTTTGGCCCCTCCAGCCCAGCAAGGCGCAGACAAGGAAGGACACTCAAAGCTCTGCCTGCCGCGAACATCTCCACGGGCACCAGCAAGGGTCTCAAGACCGTTGCCGCCACCAAAACCCTACTAGGCTTTGACTTGGCTGGAGAAACCCATGACTTCCAGCCCAACCCATCGCTGCCATGTTCAGCCACAGTAGTGGCGGGTCCAAGGTGGTCGCCCATCGCTTGCGAGCAGGCCGGGGCATGGCTGAAAACGCGGAACGAGAGACCTGATGAACCTCGCCTGCTCCGTTTTTAAAATGCATGGCATTTTTATTTTGTCCCGTGTCCATGCTAATGCTTTTATCCCTCTCTCGTGACACAAACCATGCTTTTACAGTGAAGGCAATGCAACGAGCTGATGTTGAACTTTAACCTTCAGCAACTCTGCCTCTAATGTAAAGCAAAACTTTTAGATTTTTAAGTAAATAAACAGTTGATTCTGACAAAAAATGACTATTCCCTGGAGGGACATTTTTGTGAAACTGCGCCAGGTACAAAAAAAATGTATATTTTTTGGCTTGGTCATGAAACTGTCAAAACACAACTCTAACATGTTTTGCTGCATATGTAATTTTTTTCCCACAGCTCTTTCCGAGCAATGCTTAATTCTGAATTCTTTCTGCACCCAGCATTTGCAAGGAAATCGATAGATGCACAAGAAATTCAGGCTAAGTTTCTAGGTAAGTGCAATAGAATAGCCAGGAGAAAGAGAAAGGAGAAAACCAAGACAAAGCCGGAGAAACTTTGTTACTTTCCCATAAATTATGCTTTTGAGGTAAAATTGACCCTCAAAATAGAGCTTTGGTGAGATTTAAGCAGGGAGGAGGCTGTTTGCTGGCCCTGGGGGCACGGGCTAAGTTTCACCCTCCGTGCTGAGGTACCTTAGTTTCATTTTATTTTTAACTGCTCTCTCTCTCTCTCTCATATATACGTGTATACGTAAATCCCAAAGTATCTTGGTCACAGTTGTGATTACAAACTTCACGTTTACTAAAAACAGCTACGGCACTGATCTTTAATATAATAATATATTTTCCCGAGTGCCTTCGCTGTTTCCTTCCAGCAACTGAAACAGAGACAATTCTTTGTATGTTGAAATGTGTAATTATCATGTAGCCAAAAGGGAGGGTGTAATTTTCACATCTGATTACAAGGGAAGAGTGTAAGTGAAGCTGCCTCGGTAAACTTACACTTGTTTACAGAGCGCAATACCTTTGATATTAAAAACTCTAAACATGTAAAACGCTGGAAAAAATCAAGATTGTCATGCACCAGAGCTAAACAACAACAACAAAAAACCCTAAGCATTTTTTTTGGCACAGCTACAAATGAAAAGTCAATTCTTCTGAACTTGTGCGGGCCCTCCTCACTTGAGATGTTTGTTAAGAAGACTTACAAATTGTTTTTGCACAGTGTGCTCTACTTGTCGTGTTGAAGGTTAAGAAGTTAAAGCTCCAGCTTTAATTTAAAGAAGGGGAACTTCAAATGTTTCTCCTGTTTATAACTCTATTTGGTCAGTTTAAACTAGAGAAATGCTTTTCATATTTGACTTCATCTTCCAGAATTTACTTCTCCTAAATGCGTTTGCTTTCAAGTTGCTTTTTTTTTAACACATGAACTCCCTCCTGTTTATTTCTCTCTTTTTTTTCCTTCTTTCCTTATATACACACACTGCTGATTTACCTTCAACGAAACCAACTCCTGCTTATGCGAAACCATTATTTTTTGGCCATGTAGGAAAAGATGGTATATCAGGGAAAGGAAGAACTGTTACAGCGAATATCACTTACCAAGGAGATTAAAGATAAGCAGAAAGGTCACGTTACAGGTAGAGGGAAAAAATACTGAAAAAACAAGAAAGATATCAGAAACTGTTTAAAATGATATAAAAGTATGATCGCTAAAGAGTTATTGCTGTATTTTTGGAAACCATTAAAAACTGTCTGTGCAAGCATTGGATGTCAAAGTATGATAATCTCATGCTTTTGCTAACCAAGAAAAAGGAAGGGAAAGAGAAAGAAAGAAAACCAAATTATTTTTAGTATGTGGAAAATACAGCTTTTTGTTGGAGTATGAAAAAAAAAATCATATAATTAACATGTGCAACATCTATCAACAAGACTATTATAAGACCCTATTTTCTAAAGCGTGCTTTTTTACTGCCCTAAAATTAAGTTCCTGATACCATATTCTTATTCAGAACATCATATCCATGGGAAAAAATACCTACCACAACAACTAAGGCATTTGAAAAATAAAATGTAACCCAGTAATAGCTGTAATTCGAGTTGAAGATGCACGTAGTTACTTTAAAAGTGTTTTTGTCTTGTGCAGAAAGACATGAATGCAAGGGCTACCGAAAGCAATTTAATACCAGGTGGGGGTTGACATTAATCTTTTATGACAATAATATTGCGGTGTTACAGGAGGGCAAAAACGAGTATCTTCTTGTACGTATAACCGCTTCCCTAAGAGTCTGTGCCTGTCTTAAAAATACACGTATAGAGTTGATGTATAGCCCCAAATTCATAATGAATGCGATCGTATAAATAGCCTTCACTCGTGCAAATAATCGTAACTGTCCTCCTCCTGCTGCCCTTAGGTGTGATCCCGGCGTGCGCTGAGCGGTACCGGGATGCTGTTTCTCCTGGCAGGGGCCACGTCTGGACCGGGAGGGCTGCTCCCGCGAGCAGGGTGTGCAGACCCGGCTCTGCAGGAGACGGAGCCCAGTCGTGTCTTCAGACGGACGCGCTGCTCCGAGAGCCAGCGGGGTTGGGCCGGGGGGGCTGGGCAGAATGCGGCCCGCGAGCACCCAGCCTGCAAGGGCGCGCTGGAGGTAGATGCGGTTTCTGAGCAGCATTAGTGTACTTAAACCAAGAAATTAATGTCTGTGGAACACTAATCAATGTTTGGTGCACTCCACATTTTTCACTGAGTTGTTAGAGTACATTTGCTTATATTTTGCACTATTTTAATTTAGCCATATTGATCAAACTGAACACTCAATAAGACCCTAGGCACCTTAGCCTTATTAAAATTAGTCAACTTGAAGTAAGTGAGCTGAGGAAGTAATGGAAACTATTCAGAGATTTAAATACAGTGCAGCCCACTTAAATAAATACCTGTTAATGAAATAAATCTGTATATGCACATATTTTCTCAGAAACAAATTATTAAGGGGGCCCTTTAGAAGAACACAGCTCAAACGTATCCGTTAGTTCAAAGGAGAAGCAGTTCTCCGGGCTCACCGTGTGCATTCGTGTTCGCTGGGTTAAATGTGGGGAATCCGTGCTGACCTTTTCCATCAAAGCAGCTCTCATTCTTTAGAGTTTTACAGTGTCAAAATTTACAAAAATGTCCCTAATTAACCCGTAAGTAAACACTATTGTGGTTTTTTGGTAACTCTCCCGTTTGAGTTTATCCCAGTAAAAGTATAAATCAGCTGGGCCATCACCCAGAGGAGTACATCTGGGTAGCTACAGAAGGAAAACAAAAAGCATTTCACTAACTTCACTGTTCTATGCAATGGGAAAAAAAAAAAAAAAAGTCATACTGCTTAGTCTTTACAAATAATACGTCTTCGTCTCCAGAAAGCTGTACCATTTTTTTCAGCGGGGTTGAGAGGCGTAATTAGAGCACCAACTCCAAGGCTTGACTTGGGCGCTGATTTGCAGTACAGCTCCTTTTGGCACATCTCTGGAGCTCAAAATATTGTTTTTGAAAACATTGCTGTTTTTCAACAAAAATAGGAGATTAGACAACATCTTTAACTGATTAATCCTCTCTCCTCTCCGAGGGGTTGACCTGTGACAGTGTATTATTTTAGTCAGGGAAAAAAATTGCAGCGTGCGGCAACGTCTTCCTGCAATACCTACGAATGAATTAAGCTAAAAACTAGGTACAGGGTCTGCGGAGCTTTCCCAGCCTCCCTTTGTCAGGGGCTGCCTTTAGAGGGCTTTGTATACTCATTTTTTTCCCCTAGTCCAATAAAAGATATTAGCTCTTTTCCCTAAGCAAAATCCCTCTCATGAATCAGGTCCTACACTTGCAACTAGTGTGATATTGCTGGCCAGGTTTCACCCCAGTAAAATTCTAATCTATACTTTGTCTTTTAGAATTAAGAAGAAAATGCATATCAGCAGAATCTCCTCTCTACTTTATTTCATTTATAAATTACGAGAATGATGCTATTATATATTATTAATTTCTGCTGTTCTCCAACTCGGCTGCAGCAGTGAGCTGCGGATGTTGGAACGGTGTAATTATGTTCTAGTAGGGCAGCCATCCGTTTCCTTTCAAAAATTTACAGGATTCTTAATCATGCTGCTCATTTGGGTGCGCAGTAGCGAGGATGGCGAAACACAAACAGGGCACGTTCGTTTACACAGGAACACCTGCTTAGCATGATAGCAGATGTCAGTCAGTAAGCAGAACACAAAAGAAAAATATCAACAACAGCAAACTAGGAGCATTTTTAACTCGGTGCGGGGAGATCTTGGCTGGGGGAAGCCAAAGGAAGGGGATGCGCCTTCGCAGGTCGAAGCAGAGGCGCGGTGACGATTTGGAAAGTCGCGGCTGACGTTCCCCGGGGACCAGGTCAACAAATCCAGACAAACTCCTCGCTGGATGACGGGATATTTAACAAAGCATTTCTCCTTCAAGAGGGCTGGTTTTGCAAGCTTGAGGCTAAGCATCTTGCAGGGACCATCATAAATGCGTGGTAGAGTTGTTAACTACAGCAAAGGAGTTGAGAGGGGTCAAAGACACAGAACGATTGCTCCACACGTAAGGGTTTGCCAGCATTTCCAGCGCAACCGTTTCTTCTCAAGGCTTTATATTCTACCTCTAAATGTTTCATCCTGGGCTGCCTCTTGGCTTTCCTATCTCAAATTGAGAGCGTTTTTTTTTTTTACATATTTTATGAAATGAAACGATGTTAGCGGAGGAGGGAAAGTTCACGGCTTTCAGACTCTCCCGTGCAGCGCTCCGACTCGGGAGCAGCCTTCCCTCTCCCATAAAGGCGTCGGGAGCGCGGTGCACGCGTCGAGCTCTCGCAGGCGGGTATTAATAATCTCCCTCAATGCCATACGCAGTAACTACTCTTCCACAGGATTGTTAGTATTCAGAGCAAGTCAACTTGCGTGGGTCCGTGCATTAAGGGCTCCCTAAGTATGCATTGACTTGATACCCAGTAATGGCTTCTAAGGAGCCGTTATGTAGTACCGTGTCAATGATCCATGCATTGAGGACTCCCTAAGTACGCATTGACACGATAGACCGGAACGGCTCTGAAGAAGCCGTTACGGTCTATCATGCCAATGATCTGCGGATATTGGCAGTGCCTCCTGCACTTCTATAGAGATTGTAAAAGTCTCTGAAGAAGCTGTTATGATCTCAGTGGAAGAACCATCAATCAGGTCGATGACAGGGTCTCGTTTTGCCATTTTTCCACCTTATCATTGGGAAGCTTTGTTTTACTTCTAGAATTAGATTCAAAGAACTGACAAAATATAAAGGCTGCCCGCAGAGTGGCTCTGGGACTGCATGGAGGTAACCAGGATCAGAGTACGACCTCTGGTTTTATTAGTTCTAGGTTTTTAGTTCCAGTTGACTTGCTGGGAGGCCTCGGCCAAGTCACTTCAACTCTTCTTACCTCCGTTTGCTCTCCTCTAGCAAGCATGGAAAGGGACGACATCTTTTGAGCAGAGATTGCTGTGGGGCTTGCAAAATGTTCATTTAGGCTCGTTACAACTGAGGCTTATCTCAGCATCTCAGCGCTGGCGGAGGAAGCCGAGACAAGTAAGGTGTGCGCATCATACCTTTCACACCTAAGCACGCAGGCAAAGCTACGCTGAAAGGAAGTCTTATCTGTGAAGTTTTGTAAGCTTTCATCTGTTGAGTTTATATAGTTTCTCTTAACCTCATTTGTGTGTATTTGCATCAGTTCTGAGCATCACTGCTTGGCAGAAGGCCATCTTTATTTTCTACAGTGCCACAAATTTCTATGAAAACACTCTGAACCTCTTTTTCCGTGTCTTCCTTAGCACATGAATATTTTAAAGAATGCTTTGAAAGTGCATCATTGCAGAATAATGTTTTAATTCATGCTAGGTCTATGACCACAAAGCACTACTTAACTAGCTTCTGTTGTTTGTATCTGCTCTTCCATCCTCTTTCAGGGAAAACTGGACTTTTTATTCTTTTGTATTCGGTTCATACTCCTGTTTAGGGGAGACAGAGCTATAGCAGAATATACACATAGAGAGAAAGAGAGTACTCTACCTATTTTATACGCTACTCACTAATATAAGAAGCCTATTTATGGTGTGATCCCTCATCATCCAAGGCATATTTACGTGGTTAAATGCTAGCAGACCACGGGAGACACACTGTAACCATACCTTATGGAAAGCAGAGATCCTCAGGCAAGAAAAAGTGGAATTACTGGGCAGATTGGGGTACTGCACAGAGACCCTGTTTGTAGCCAGGCTGGCCTGAAAGGTATGAGCTCAAAGAAAAAGAAACTGCGCAAAAGGAGCTGGAGGAATGTTACAGAAGATCAGAGAGGATCATGATAAAGCTGGGGAAGCTGAGAAGGCAGAGAAGTCTCAGGGAGCAGTGGCCATTGATCCTAGGTACCTCCTTCTTGGGACTCAAAAACTTGAATATTTTTAAGCGTGTTTGGAAAAGTGTTGAATCTCTAGAGCTGTCCATAGCTAGGTACCCCAAATCAGTGATTGCTTTGGCAATGTTAATTATAAATTTGGATTTGCATAGTGGGCTGTAACCATCAGGTCCACAGCGCCATGACCAGTGAGCAGAGGAGAGAAGACAACGGGATATCTACTGAAGGCTGGAGACACGCTCGGCTTTTGCTAACACAGTCCCTCAACCAAATGCCTTTCAGGTAGAGGAGTGCATAACATATTCCGGAAAGCCACAATTGCTCCTTGGCTAACCTCCTTCTCTCCAAAGGAAAAACTTCAGTGGCCGTTATTAATTCCTTGAGAATGCATCTGTGGGATTTAGAACCTGTTTGGGGTGGCCTTGAGAGCCTACGGACAGCAACCACCACTGCAACCCCAATTCCACTCAACGGCTCCCTCCACGCTGCGTGTTGCAAATTTGGTTGAAAAGTTGCATTTCAAAAGCTGGACAGCTGAAGACTTCTGTCCCTTGGAAAAAAAATCTAAGCTTTGCATTAAATTTAATCAACTGGGGGTTTAAACTCCAGACCACGCTTGACGTGAGGTCTTTAATGCACTTTTCCAGGTATCTCACGTTATGATGCTGCCTCTGCAACATGTGCCGAGTCCTCGGTTCAAAATCTCAAATATTTTTTTCAACATTTGGGAGATGAACAGGCGCTAGTCTCCTTCCATGTATATATTTATTAATAAGATTTTTACACGGTATAATTGAAGCCCTGCAGTTTTTACCAACTGCGGCTTAAGAGGAAAACTGACACAATGTAATGTTTTGTGTCTTTTTTTGTCCGTGCAAACTGGTCACTGAAAAGGTGCAAAGCGCTGGTAAAAGTACATTTTCTAAAATTCAAAGCCTTTTAAGAAAGGTACACAATGCAAGAATACGCAGCTGCAATTTTAAAAAGGCTACTGTTCCTTTAATGCCCAGCTGGTCCTGAGATGTAATAAAATTGACATATTGATTCCTTTGAATTTACAAATGCCTGTTTCATAAACTCCATCTCCAAAGCCTAGGCATCTTTAGAGCACTGTCATTTTTTTCTCCAAATGGATCAATTATGTGCCCACGTAATCCTGTTACCTGTGAAATCCATGCATACTTCTCCCATTTGCTGCAGTTCCCAGGCGGACAAACTTGCATTATGTACGCATAAACAAACAGAGCATTTTCCTGATATTAGGGATTGTTTTCAAAGTGAAAGGCAATCTCCTGGGTCCTTTACTCAAAAAAAACATACATAGTGCGGTGTTCCTCCGAGTAACCTCACTGCACTATATGTATAATTATTACACAACACAGCAAATCATTAAAAAAACATTGAGTCCCGCTATCTCAAATGCTTCAACTGCAAAAAGGCACCAAGACTTTGCAGCCAGCCCTCATTTTTCTGTTGAATCAAACTTTCCCATTTCTTTCCCAGCTTCTTTATTTGATAATTACTATCGCCGTATCTGTAAGGAAATCATTTTCATCGGAAACGTTTCTGTGTGACTCAAATATTGGAAAAGCACCCAAAGCTGCAAACTTTGCTGTGGAAGTTTGGGGCTTTTTAATTTTATTTCTAGGCTAATTCATCTTTTCATCGTGCTGAGCACCTTTCCATCATTTACACGCACGCACACACAGAGTCAAGCAGGCATTAACCTGCAAACCTACCACTTATGCATATAAATGCATCGCACATACAACTATTCCCATATCCCGTGGCATATTATTTGTATGGATATATACCGTGCACATAAACACATTTATACACACGCACACCACGCACAATCCTCAAATATAAGCAGAGAAAAAGAGAATAAATGTGGTTTTCTCTCTATATGAATTCTTTATAAAGTGCCGTGTATATACATAGATATGAATTCTCGTTTCATTCTTTCAGGCTGTGCTGTATCTGATTTTCTACACTCCACTGGGCAACCAGCAGTTCAGTTACACTACACTTGCACTGTACAATTTGTCTCTAAAAGGGTCCCAAAATTATGAAACATCTTGTCTGCTGCATGACCTGCTCACCGCAGTGCCTCAGCCCGAGGTGCATCCGCACATACGGAGAGGATGGCACTGAAAAAAAATATATATGTTTGATGCTTGGAGCCCATACAAGTGGCCCAATACACCCCTGCCATTGTGCAGGAGTGGGTTTTAAAGATAAATGGCTGCATGTTAACCAGATTTGACATGCTGCACAAAAGCAGCCACCTTTGGTCCCACGACACAGCCAAACAGAAAAAACAACAAGCAATCCTGGCAAAAGATGTCCGACGCGAATAAAAGCCCGACAATTTGTCACATAGTCGTTACAAAATGTTCCGGGCTTTGGGGCTTGCCATGGGACAGCAGCGATAAGAAGAGCATAGAAAAAGGAAGGCTGAGGGTGTTGGGGCGGCGGAAGAGTTAAAACTCGAGGAAAGCTCCGGTAGTTACAAAGGGGAAACAAAGAGGATATTTTCATTTGGCTCTTTCCGAAGGCGCGCACACACACACACACAAAAAGCCATAATTAATTAAATCAAGAAGCTCCGTTGTTTTGAGAGGTGATTGAAATCTGACATACAAAGTAGAAATATTTATGTTTACTTTCTATTTTAGGAATCCACGAAGCTACTTTTCCTTCACTGCACTTCCCCACCACTACAATGGCCATGGCTTAGTAAGCACTGCCTGTTCGGGGCCAAATCCTGCTCATGTTTCTCATGGCATTTGGTCTTTCCTCGTGGGAATGGGCCCACAAAACTCCAACGATGTACCTGGGGGCGAGGACTAACGCGGGGCAGCAGAGCAGCACCTGATCTCCTGCTTCCTTCGAGTTCATGCGAGACGATATAAAAGAAAAAGCCCAAACTTAGGTTTGGTTTGATGAAGCTGAATTTCCAAACGAGCTTGATCCTACAGCTTTCCGCTAAAACCAGCCACTGGCATCAAACCCGACTTCTCTGATCCGCGTCCCCCCGAAGTCTCCCGTGCCCTCCCACCGCCTGCGGTCGGGTTAGGGTTTGCACCTGTGCTGGCTCGCTAATATTTCGATATATTTTTACAGCCCCGACACCGAAATAAGGAGTTCAAATGCATCAGTGCAGCTGCTTGCTAAGCTCCACATAACGGAGCTCACATTTTAAAATACCTTTCAGTCAATAATCATCATTGCTTCAGTGATTACCGTTAGCTCCTTTATATTCAGTGGCAGAAAACTGGGGGGGGGGCAGTTAAAAGCAATATTGTCTTCTAAATTAGAATAATCAGTTGTATAATAAACTCCGAGAATTTGATTATTAGAAACATACATTCATAATTTCCTCAGTCAAATTCCTTGGCAGCCGCTTGCCCTCTGACGAAACAACGAACGATACTTGCTCTTCCGCAGTCCCAGAGAATGGCAGAGTGCTTTAGAGATATTAAGCTCCGCAAAAGCCCTGTGAATGGGTTCGGCAGCGTTTCCCCGGCTCGTAGACAAGGAAAATGAGCACGGCGAGGTTAATTGACTCGCCGGAGAGCGCACATGGCACTTGCTGCTGCACTCACCTTCCCCAGCTCCGCGCGGGCAGAGCCGGGGCCAGGACAGCATCCCGCCACCGTTCCAACCCGCATCCTCTGCCCGGCCGTGCTGCAGCCTCCGCGCGGCGTCGCAGCGGTCCAGCACGGCCCGGCACGGCGCGGCCTTGCCCTTGGCCCTTCCCGGGCCTAATCCCTTCGCGGGGGTTTTTGCACGAGTAAAGTAAATAGCATCGAAAACGCCTCTGAAGTGCACGGGGCTTAGCAAAAGGAAAAAAAAAAAACCCAACCTAAAACACAAGTGTCAGCCAGAAGAAAAGTTCATTATTATATGTCAAGGAAAAATTAATAGAAAGGGCTTCAATAGTTAAATTACGTGGCTAAATCAGCCTTTCTGCAGGAAGACCAGCTTGCTTTAATTAAAGCATGTTACGTTCAAAAGCCATCGCGCACGTGTGTTACAGCAACCTGACACCCACACCTGTACGTCCGTGTTCAAAAATGCCAACCGCTTTCGCATATCCCAGCCCGGCGACCGACGTTATGGAGAGCCCGAGTTATTTTTAAATACAGACGGGGATAACTAAGCCAGGGCTCTCTGTGGAGTCGAGCAGGGGGACGAGGACTGTTCAGATCCTGGAAATGTCAGTTCCAGCAATGTGTGCCTTGGATTTTTTTTTTTTTTTTTTGACTGTCAAGAAGATTTTAAATCTTTAATATCTGGTTGTTGTCAGGTTTGCCTCTAGCTTTTTGTATCTGCAGGTCGTGTTTTTGTGTTAGGAATTAGCATTTCTCATTTGCTAGCTGAAAGTTTAGAGAAAGCACCAAAATACCGATAAACAAAGTTCATCTAAGGGAAAATCTCTGTATGCATAACCTAGTTAACAATTCTTTTATGGTTGCAGGATGAAATTTGAAATGCGTGTTTAAGAAGAGAGTTTTCACAGAAAGCATCACTACTACCGAGGCTTTTCTAGTGCGCTGTACTAATTTTAACCAAGAAATCATTATGATTTCCATGCCATATTAGCATCTCTTTTATTTCGCGGTGTCTGTGCTGCACTGTTTCAACTCACTGCAGGTTGCTGTTACTTTTTTTTTGATACCGCATCGTTTAAACACATACCGCAGCTGAAGACATTCGGGATTACCGGGGACTTCAATCGACATTTTGGGCCTTTGTAAAGGATCTTAGCCAAACATTTGGTTTAGTTAAACTCTCGCCGGTGCCACGACGCGCGTGATATCACTCCCCAAAAAGTGCAGAACTGATGCATTGTGCCATCTCTGGCAGCGTTTGTTCAGCCTTTGCTGCGCGTGGGGAGGAAAAAAAGATACCGAATGCACGGATTGATTTTCAAATTACCTCAATATTTTGAAAACATTTTCACCTGCATGCTGAGAATGCTAAGAATAGGCAGGAAGGCAATTGTGCATTTGCACAGCCTCCACTGCATTCATTTATAAATTACCTCATCACTGACTGAAATTAACACTGATTCTTACAGGCAATTTCTCAATTTCCAATGCTAATTACATTTTTTTTACTTTTAAATTCTGTACCACCTGTTTTGGGCAAGACATCTTAGGCAGCGCGACCGCATTTAATCACAATTTTAATTAACCGCCCTGTAGATGTGAAAAAGAAGCAATTATAATGTAGATGAATGATGATTTTTCTGCATTAAATTGTTTTGTTTCCCTGGTATGTTGATTGTAACACAGCACACAAATACAGTAACTGTACAATTTTTTTCTATTGTAATTTAGTAATTGTTTTTGGAAAACCAGTTTGGGAATGAGTGACTTCATCTGTTTACAAATTGATTGATACTGTTAACTCACTGATTGCTGCAGCATACATTTTGTATTGCACAGCCTAGCATAAAATATAATTAGGCATGCACAGACTTTGCAGCACCATTTTGGAATCTGAAAATCAACTGTAACCAAAGTGTGTTTTCCTTGAGCATCCTAGTATCAGCCGGGGCTGATGATACGATAATCAACAAACAATGGGCTTTTCCCATCCCGCCGCTGGTAGAAACCCTTGGATTTAATCTGATAGTCTCACGGCGTAAGTTTGTTCTTTTTTTTTACAGATTGTGTTTTGCCAGGCCTGGGAGCTGAGGGCTGGCAAGTCTGCAGCTTGCCCAACTCCCTCAGATCGCTATCGGGAAGGAGAAGGCGAGTGACGGAAAGAAACAATGATGGCAAAAAGAGCCGCGGTTCACAAAACCCCGGGATCGTTACTGGCACGCGTGTGCCGTGGCACCGGCTATCTCCAGCTACACGTTACGGGGGGATAAGATCTCGACCTGACTCATGGCTGGCAGATACAGATCGTCCAAGTTATATATATATATGTATATCCCCGCGGAGAAGCGCGGAGCCCGTACCCGTCGGAGGCAAAGCCTGCTTGCTTTCCCAGGGAGGGAGGTCGCGCTGGAGCGGGGAGGGAGCAGATGTGCGGCACTGGCAGCACCTGGGCTGTGCGGGACGGAGCCACCACCACCGCGCTCTGCCGGCGGCCCGGGACGGTCCTGCTGGGGGTCTCCCACCTCGGGGCGACAAATCCCCGGTACAGGTGGGATGGGGTGCAGGGACACGGGGACAAGTGCATGCCGGCGGTTACCTGCACAGCTCTCCCCCTCCCAATCTCCCGTGCAATCCACAGAGAGACAGCTCTCCATCAACTGGGACTTGCCAAGAGGTGAGACGCCACGTCAGCCCCTGTGCTAGCCCACGGCCACCAGACCTGCGATGGCACCCACAGCGGACCAAAACCGGGACACCGAACCGAAGGGACGAGGCAGACCTGGGGCTGGCTCCCGTGCTGGGGCACGGGGGTCACCGCGGTTTGGAGACATCTTGGGGGGTTCCTGGTCTCATCTGCTGGCCCGCTCGCTTTATAAATATTTGTTAAGAGGGAAGGACATAAAGTCTACTGTTCAGTAGGTGATTTCTGCAAGAATCCAGCTATCCATACATAAAAGGGTCTATTATCTCACTGTGGAAGAGATTTACACGCGTAACTCCCATTAACTCTTATGGGACTTAGGCACGTAAATCTCTTGTGCATCTAGAGAAGAATAGACCACATAAGGTCTTGTGATCTATACTGCTAGTAAGTTTAAGTCCCTTTCATTTATAAAGCTATACAAAAATTAACTATTAAAGCTTATTCTGTGCAAGCTGTCCCCCTACATATATCACCCAGCTCTCTGTTTGAAGTACTTGATGTAAACGCATACTGAGAAAAGGTACCGGAGAAAGCAAGCCCATTCATTTCAGTTAGTAAAACTGTCATAGTTGAAAGGAAGCAGACTAAGGGCAGGTAGAAAAATTGTACAGGTTTTGCCCAGCAGATTCAATTTCAGATTTAGGCTCTAGACCGCACTGTTTGGAGAAGGAATACTTTCATTTTGCTGAATGCTCCCTCCTCCCCCTCCTTCCCTCTCTCCCATCCTACTTATAGCCCTCAAGTAAAGCACCGTGCCTTGGACCAAATAACCCTGAGTGGCTGGAGTGATACAATCTTTACACAATCAAACTAAGATGCTGCATCTACTAAGGAAAAATAAATAAATCTTTTATTTCATAAACTTGTTTAAGCTGAAATGTTCATTGGTAAGCCTGTAAAAGTGGGAACATCTGTGCTCCTGCTGGGATTTGATGTCTCACCACAAACCTTTCCATAAGCACTTTGTCTCTGATAGGAAACAAAGAGGAAAATACCTGATCCCCAGCCTCAGCTGGGCAGCTCCTTATATCTTCACGCCCTGACCTAGTGAGCATTCCTCCCAGCGACGAGCTGCTTCCCAGGGCTACCTCCGCCATGGAAGCTGGCTAGCTAATCTCTGAGCAAACACTTGCAGCAAACCTGAAGAGAGTTTAAAAAGGCGACGAAGAAGGGGAGAAAAATCAAAAAAGCAAAAAAAGTTTCTACAGATAAAGCCTACAGCATCCCTAAGGGAAGAGAATCAGAACCTAAACATAGCTCCGGATGCTCACGTTTTCTCTCGATGACCTGCTGAGATACAAAGTTGTAGCCACCTAATGAATGGCTAGATTATCTATATATTTTACCCTCAATCTGGTTTCCTGCTCCCTGCCACTAACCTGCCGTAACCCAGCTTGCCTTATTCCTGCCTGCCAGGACCCCTCCGACTACGCTCACAGGTATTTGCAAAGCGCTGCCGGGATGATACGGGGCTCGAGAAGCCCGTCCCGCCTGCACCCGGGGTAACCTCTCCTCAGGAGCTTGTAAGAAAATCCGCTGTTGAAATAAAGAACAACTCTCAACAAATGATCAAAGAAGAAATAAATCTTTTACCCTTATAAGACTTTTTAAAACTGCAATCCCATTTTTTAACTGGATAACAGTTAAGAGGCTACCGGCCACCTATTTTTCTGGGAGCTACGTTTTAAATGTTTGCTGCATGGATATTGGACGGACAAATGGATCTGCAGTTCTTGGGAGCCAAAGCTTTTAAAATAAAGTTTGTGTGTAGTATACGAAAACATATTGTTTGGAATTTAAGTTCTAATATCTAGGAATAAACAGAGCATTAAATCAAGCAAAACTGTGACAAGGCCAATATGCACATGGATGATGCCAGCGAGGCATCTCCAGCCCTTTGTTCACAGCTTAACAAAACTGTGCCGTCACACCACTTTAGCTCAACAGTGCCTGTCGAATGGGCATCAGCAGATCAGCCAATGCCTGTCACACACCCAGCTGAAAAACTGTTTGAAAGCAAGGCTTACTTTAGCACAAGTCTGGTAGGAGAAGTGAGAGGGATTTTTAATCGTCTGGTAAAGACTACATATAGATATTTAGGGGGGGAAAAAAAAAATATATCGTCAGCTCTCTTCCCCAGGAGAGTACTGTGGTTTTGCTGTTTTTCACCTTTAAGGAAGGAATGGGTCTGATGGTGCTGCCTGTTCCTTGCTACGCTGCTCCCTTCCACGCTGCGTAAGATCTGGAGTTACTGCCAAAGAAGTACAATTCTGTCGGGGTGGGGGGGTGCCACAGGGAACGGTCCCGATTCGTCCAATAATCTGTTAAAAATTAATTTTCACGTCATTCTACTTGGAGCCCACCCCCCCCCATGACAGAGGATAAATGAAATAACATATTCAAGGAAATGTTTGTTTTGATTCTAATGTAATTATCTTTGCAGATGAACGTCTCTCTGGGTTGGGTGGGTTTGGGTTTTTTTTCTGAGCTGATCAAAATATGTTTTCACTGGTATTAACAACCTTCTCCGTCACTTCTCTTAACAGTCGCGGTGCACAGACGCGACACTGCTCCGCAAAGAACCGCAGCAAAATAAGCTTGTTAGCGACAGCAACTTCAGCGCGGCACTTCTTTGTTTTACAACACCTTTTTCCCCGCTTTATGGGGGTTTTTTCTGCTCCCCCCTCATTCCCCAGCCGGCCTGCTCCGGGTACCGGCTCCCAGCGCTCGGTCCCTCAGCGGTGGCTCAGGGGGGGACCGGAGGGGACTGGGGGGGAGCGGGGGGTGTCGGGGGGTACCGGGGGGCCCGGGGGGGATGCGGGGGGGCCGGGGGGGGAGCGGGGCGCGGCAGCCCCGGGTGCTGAGCCCTCTCCCCCTGCCTGCCCGCCGCTGCTGTCAGCTCGCTGCCTGCACTTTAGCTGTCTCTTTCCCAGTCCCTACCCTGTCAGTTTTCTGGCCTGCCAATTTCAACTTGAAGCTTGACTGGGTTGATTTGATGCAAATACCTCCAGGGAAAACCCTGAAACTGATGAACAGTTATGTCAAGTCGATTTTGCACCATCGGGAAAAGGTAACCTCTGCGAGAAAAAAAAACAACAAGGTTAAAGAGACAAGGGCTTTTCACGTGTAATACCACTGCTGCACATCTCGTTCACTGTTTACCATCCCTCAGAAATTGTAACTGTCAGAATTAGTCCTAATTGCAGATGCGAAAGCTGCCATTATAATAAAAACAGAGGCAGTGCAGGCATTAAATGTAGCAGCCTAATTTGTGAGACTACTGAAAAGGTAGAGTAAATGAATATTTCATTACTTTAATTACCAGGGACTACTCTTTTCTTGCTGTCTTATGATAAGTGTTGCTGTAACTAGCAACAGCAAACATCCACTAAAACATAAAGTGCAATAATAGTACTGCTGTCAGGATCGCTGCTTTAAAATACGAGCGGGAGGGGGGAAGGGGGAAATATAATGGTTTATCTATTTCTTAGAGATCCGCAGGAGTAGGAGATGGAAACTCGTTTAACGTCAAAAAACAAAGAGGCGAGTAAACAGGATTTAGTCAAAGAAAATAATGGCCCGGAGGGGGGGGGGAGCTGAGGACACACTTGCAGTCCCAGACCCGGGAGGAGCGGCAGGCAGCGCGGAGCCGCTTCTCCTCCTCCTCCTCTCCCTCCCTCCCGGGAGCGAAGTTTGGGGCTGCGCCGCCGCGGGAGCCCGGCTGGGGGCGGGGGGGGGGGGGGGGGGGGGGGGGCGAGGGGGGAGCAGCCTCCCGGGAGCCGCCGGCCCGGGCCGCCCCTCCGGGGCCGAGCGCGGCCAGCCCGCCCCGCCGGCGGTTCTCACCTCGCCCCGGGGAGGGCTTTGCTCGGCAGCGCCGGCCGACAGCGCCGAGACCCCGTTCCCACCCGCCCCCCCCCGAAGAGGCGGTTGACACCTCAGCCCCGCGCCCGGGGAGGGCGAGGCGGCTCCGCGCTCCCCCGCCCAAGCCGCACCGCGCCTGCGGCTGCACCTCCACCCCGCTCCGCACCGCTCCGCACCGCGGTGCCGGCGCGGCCCGGGGGGGCGGCCGCTGCCCCGGCGGAGTGTCGGGGGAGGGGGGGCGGGGGGGATGCTCCCGGGGGCGGCGGCTCTCGGCCGGCCCCCCCCGCCGGGGCTGCGCCCTGCCGAGCGCCCGCCTGCGGGGCGGGCGCGGAGCCCCCCGGGCCGCGCCGGGGGTCCCTGCCCCGCTCCGCCGCCTCGGCTGCCCGGCCCCGTCGGGGGGGGTCCCGGGGGAGGCAGCCGGCAGCATCCCGGCTCGGGGGGGGTGGGAGGGGGGCTGCGCTGGGGGCCCGCCCGCCCCGCCGGGATGCCCGGCCCGGGGCGAGCCGCTCCGCCCGCCCGGGCCGCCCCGGGGCCGCGCCGGCCCCGCCGCCCCGCGCAGAGCCCTCACGTCGGGGCCGCTGCCCGCCCGGCCGCGGCTCCCGGCCCCGCCGCTCCCAGCACCAGCTCCCGACAGACCCGGGGAAATTTGTCAACAATTCGCAGCCACTCTGGTAATTACATTCCTGGAATCCGCAGCGATAGATGTACAGATAGGAAGCTGCCTTGACTTTCCGCTTGGAACAACCGTTCCCGTTTGCAGCGACCTATTCCTCCTTCTAGTCCTTCCTAACCGTATTCCCCCGTTACGCCTCCTACGCTTTCTGCCACCGGGCTCTCCAGAACCATGCGTGAGGAGCTGCCGCCCTCCCTCCCCGTCCGCGGAGGCACAGCTCCCTTCTCGCCTTTGTGTGCCCATCCAGCCAACCCAACTTTCCTGTCAGGGACCCGAAAAATATGCAAGGCTTGCACCGCCGCTGAGAAGCAGGACAAAGTTTAACTTCTCTGTTGGCAGTCGGAGAATAACTCCCAGGCAGAATTCGAGCAAAAGATCTGATTTGCTGAATTCTGCTCTTTGATTTGTATTTGTATGTTATTGCTACTGCTAAGGTTGTTGCCAACCTCAATTAGATCACAAATGAGATCAGTTTAATTCAACTCCCAAACTGTGACCTGACCATGGTCTGAAAGTATTCAAAAACGCATTTTAAGCCTTCCTTTGATTTCAAAAGGAATACTGCATGCTTGGTCATTCATACAAATAACATAAAACGTAATTATGGGATGATTTGGCAGATGACATTCCTGCCAAACGACGCTCCATGCCAGATACTGTAATGCTATGGCTGCTGTCCTGGTGCTCGAGCGCACAGCACCCTTGTGTAAAGTGGGAGTAATGGGGTGTGCGCGATGTTGAGGTGTTTAAATGTATTTGGGGAGGCAAAAGCAATAGCAACGACCGCACCGCATGACACCCCCCAGTTAGAAACTGCTGTATCACTTGGAAGGGAAGTGGATCCGCACTGTCGAATCACCAGGAGGCTGCGACAAAGGGAGCTTGCAGCTTGACACACGGGTAACAACATAGCAAACACCTTTAATTCTGTCATGTCTCATACCCTTTGCTTTCTCACACGTTTGTGGCTGCTCTAACATTGACACCTACACTTTAAAAAAAAAAAAAAAAAAGACAAGAACCCTCGACAACAAAAATCCCCAAATGAAGTAATCTTACTCAAGCTAAAAAAAGAAACACCTGTGAAGTTACTCTTATGCCCA
This sequence comes from Phoenicopterus ruber ruber, assembly GCA_009819775.1. NCBI lineage: Eukaryota > Metazoa > Chordata > Aves > Phoenicopteriformes > Phoenicopteridae > Phoenicopterus > Phoenicopterus ruber. The sequence continues at coordinate 39,615,926 of CM020220.1, forward strand.
GCAAATGCAACCAACTTATGAACTCCTCCTTCTAATGGCTCAGAGAAGAGCAGGAAGCAGCTTTCCCACCAAAAAAGAGCTGGCTCTCTGGGATCTGCAGCCCCCAGGACGCTGGCGGCCTTCCTTCGCGCCCCAGGAGCCCAGCGTTAACGGGAAGCCACTCGTACAGGTTTGCCGGCGTAACTTCTCAGCTATTTGGCTGCTCGAGTGCGAATCCTAACTCGACTTTCCTCTCTTAGCAAAGCTTGCGAGCTTTCCTAGAGAGGTTTTGGGATACGTTACGTACGTGGGGGTGGATGCAGAGCGTGTATATGTGCGTACGCACACACGTATAGATAACCCCTAACTGATGGAGGAGGCTTTCGTGGCGATGCCTCATCCCTCTTCCCAGCCCCGTATCTCGTGGATTGACCCCGAAAGATTCAGCTGCCACCGAGTAACAGACGTGTCAGGTCGAGCGGCTGCTGGGGCTTCAGCGGTGCCACCTCCTCGCCCGCGTCGCCCCAGGTCCCCCCCCCAAGGCCGGTAGCTGCGGGGCCAGCGCGGCCTCCGCCAGGCAGGGCCTCGGAGCCCACAAGGAGTTAACGCTCTTTCCAGCAGGAGCGGGTAGGTTAATATCACAGCTGCTTGGTAAAGCATTATCCAGCACCTCACTTAACAAAAGCCTGCTTTTGCAAACAGACTCCTACTTTTCCCCAAGTGTCCAAAGGTGTTTACTGAAGTAAATCTGCCTAAATCCTCCCTTGCTTGGGTCATGGGGGTGGTTAGGAGGGTGGAAGGTGTAGAGATAATCTCTTTTTGTAAATTCTGTAAATCTTCTGGGAAAAAATCAGGAATCTGCGTCACATGCTTCTGTTCAACTGGTAACATCTCGGTTAGCGTGCTCCTTATGAGTGAAATCTGCCATAGCAGCTACAGGAAAATAAGACATCCCTCCCGCTCCTCATTGTTCAAACTGTTCTTCCCTCTCGAAGTTGCTTTAGCACGTTTAATCTATTTGCTGACGGGGGGAAAAAAACCTGTTAGGATCTTAAAAGTGGTTTCTGAAAAAAAAAAAAAAATGACAGTTTGGTCGGCAGGAGAGAGTGTAGTTGAAAACTTGTCACTTGAGATTTCTGCACTACCCCGGTTATTCCAACACCAGCAACTGCATATTACTTTTTACATGTTGCAAATAGAGGCAAACAACACAAGAAATTTTGACAGCTCTGCCTGAAAGGGCTTAAATACTTCTCAGTAAGCAGGATCCGGTTATAAATAAACCTTCTCTTGGTGAGAAAAAAGTGGCTACAACCGAAGACCTCACCATTTTTTTTTTTTTTTTTAAACTGTCTGATTAAAAGCACAGAAGAGCTTCTGGGGAGCAAACAAACAGATAAATCTGGGCGGGGGGGACACACACGGGGGGGACAGGCGGCAAATGTACATGAACGTGAGTACGCGACCCCAGGAGGGAGCCCGGCTAGAGAAACTTCCACAGATCTCGCCTTCCTCCTCCTCCGTGCGGATTTTGTGGTGCCGCTGAGGATTTGCTGAGTGGCTGCTTTTCCCCGCCGGGCCGGGGCAGCCCGGGCCGGCCGCCAGCCCGGGGACACCCCCGCCACCCCCGCCGCCGCCGAGCGGCCCCCGGCATCGCCCCGCTCCCCGCCCCGCCGGGGCCAACCGCCCAGCCCCACCCTCCCCCCAAATTCATTAAAAAAAAAAAAAAAAGGAAAAAGAAAAAAAAAAGGCAAAAAATGATATTTAAATAGGGGAAAGGGCGATTTTTCACCGCTAATCTGCTCGCCGGTGGTGGCCAAGCCCGCCTCGCCCCCAGCCACCCCCGCTCCCCAAGGTCACGGTGAGTAAACAATAATAGTAATTAAAACAAAATAATAGGCAGCAGTCAAGAGCTGAGAGTACACACACCTGACCCTAACTATAACAGACTTCTCAGAGTAGAATTTGATCCCTCTCTGACACTTTCTACCTCAAGTGTTAGAGCGAGTGGCCATGAATAGTACAGGCATGCCATCTTGTAACACTATCTGCCTGTCAGAAGAGCCAAGGCTGGGTAGAGCAGGATCTATATAAGGCTTGTAACTAGGGGAAGCCCAACAAACAGCTACAAACACCTAAGTTATTTTACTCAGCCTCCACCCTTCTGCTTTTTCCCCCCTTCTTCTCACTCTCTTTTTTTTTTTTCTTTTCATCTTGGCTTTCTGTTGCAGAATGCAAATGTAGCCTGCCGGCGGTGAATGGGCTGAATTGTGATTAAGAAGAAGAAGAGCTCCTTTCTTTGTTCTCCCCTCAGGGGATGTTTACTGGGAGAGACACAGCGGATCAGATATGAAAGGCATTCAGGTCAGCATTGATGTGAGCGAAAGTGAAATCATACCTAAGGCATTCAAAAGACCGCCGTGTCAGGGGTTCAGCTAACGGTGCATCTACTGTGTGTGTCTTCCCTGTTAGGCACAAAAAAAAAAAAAAAAAAAAAAAAAAAGAAAAAAAAAAAAGAAAAATCTCTCCACAAACAGGCATTTTTAAAAAATTACAACAAAAATTACATAGAGAGGGGAATTAAAAAAAAAAAAAAAAAGTTTTCCCTCGCTTTACCTCCCGAGCAGAAGCTACGGGACTTGGTGCTCTTTTCCCTTACGGATCACGGACGGAACAGGTCAACTTGTATTAATTGTAGCTGTTGGGATCAGCATCCTCTTTAGAGGGAAATGATCCAGTCTGAAATGCGAACCGTTATTTTTAGGCATACCTATACGTACCATATCTATCTATACACGATATCCGCACGCATAGGTGTATACGCATGCATACGTGTGTCTCTATAGGTGAGTTTCAATAAGCTACGTGGCTTATTTATTCGGATACGAAACACGAGCCATCGTTTCTTGCCTCCCTCAGCAGCAACTTCGATGATAAAGGAGAGTGTGGCATATCAAAACAGCACAGCACACCTTACAAAGTAATCTTTTATTGACTGGGAAACTCCTCGAAACTCTTTGCTGAAAGCTCACAGCGCAAGAGGACGGCAACCGCAGGCGTAAGAAGTTGGTGCGCAGCTATTTAAGTCAAACTGCTTCAAGAAAAAGTCTAGGCATCGTCGTTTTTTTCATTAAAAACGCTTGATGAAGAAACATTTGGATCTTTTTTCTTTTCTTTTTTTTTTTTTTAAAGTTTATACTTCTTACAGCCTAAATATTCTCTCAATAGACTTTCCAAGTGGTTAGCTGACGCTGTTGGCGTAAACAGAGATATGTAAATATATAGGGAAAAATCACAAATTAGAGTTAAGCATACAAAGAGTTAGGAGGTGGCTGCATTCACAGGGGCTGAAATGAAAATGAAAACGACAAATCATTAAAAAAAAAGCCTAACAAAAATTAAGAGGCAGGACTGGATGTCGTGTGCAGTAACCATCCCCACTATTTTGAATTTGTTTCCACCTTCAGAACCTTAGTTAAAATATATTGTTCGTCTAATGCTCACATCTGCTTTAATGGTGACGTTTAATTCTGAAATATTTTCAACTAGTGTTTCTGCATCACAGATTTCTCTCCTTTTTCTCTATACTCTAAAAAGACAACTAAAGAGCAATCAAAAAGGTGTCTGACTTGGCCATTCAGACAATTGCACCCTTGTGGGAATGCTGGAATGAATGGTACAGTGGACACCCCAGCACTATTGACGTTATAAACATGTAAATGAAACACATTAGGGCAGACAATCAATTGTCTGTGAGCACTGCAAACCTGCACTCCCTTTCTGTGTGACAGGCACAAAATAGTGTCTACCTTGGGAAGCCATGGGCTTGGGGGAAAAAAGGACAAAGAGTTCTCTTTCACAGAGGAGAAAATGCACCTTAAAAGCACTGGGATAATGCAGATGCCAAAAACTGTTGTGAGGCGAAGAATTTCCTATTTCTTGGAATGAATGTGGGGCTGCTGTAAAAGAATCAACACCCTTCTTTCCACTCTGAAGGGAGACGCACATTTTTCTTGGGGAATATTACCACCCTGTCCTGAGAGCTTGCAACTCAGTCTGCCATATATTTTCCCTACCTTGGGCAGTTGGCTATGTATAATTATCGATAATTAACTTGTAATGGTTTCCTTTTTTTTTTTTTTCCCCCCTCTCCTTTTCAAATATGGCTTTTCCAGACATCAAACGTATTTTCTTACAGCAATTAGAAATTCCCCCCAAAAGTTTCCTTGTGCAATAAGCAAAAGCTAGTAAGTACCGAACGGTCACGAATGGCGAACAGTAAATCAGGCACTAATCTCCAAATTCGCTGGGTTTCTCGAAACTCACAATAAAATAAATAGATCGGTCCTGACACAGAAAACAACCTCCTCCGCTCCATGTCACAGCTCAGCCTGGACATGAGGCTGCACCGAGAAGATGTAGCTGGATAATCACTACGCCCTGGTCCGCTCGCATTTATTGCGTGAATTTTTAATACCTATCCGCAGGTGCTTTTCTGGAGGCAGCACCCCCCGTCTCCCTCCCCCGGAGGCAGCTCCCGGGGTAATCTCCTCGCAACGGATGCCCGGCCCCGCGGGGGTCCCCGGCGGCGGGAGCGCTCCCAGGTGCCCGCCCTGCCCTCCGCCACCTGAACTGCGCAGCCAGCAGCTTTCCTCCGCGCCCCCAGCCGCAGTCTGGCTGCTCCAAACTTCTCCAGGCAGGGAAGACGAGCCTCACTTCCCACTCACTGAAAGCAGGCTTGGTTTGGGTTTGGTTGGGGTTTTTTTGTTTTTTTTTTTTTTTCTCTTTTTCAAGTGGGAAGTGCAGGAGGCTTTTCCCCCTTCCCCAGCATCCCCGACAGCAGGGTGGGTGGGTAGCGTTTTGGGAAAGGCTCTGAGCGACTATAACCGTGTCTGCTTGTTTGGTCTGTGCTCTCCCTCGGATCAGACGCCCTGGAAGCATTGAACTTTCTCCCTTTTCTTTACAACTGGAAGTGAGATGGCAAAGGAATCAAAGCGAGCTGTTTACTGAAACTTTGGAGTAAATGAGGTCCAACTTTCCCCCCTTCCCCTCCTTCCTGGGGATTTTGATTTTATTTTTTTTAATTTTGAGGGGGGAGAGGGAAGGAAGCGGGGGAAAAACCCCCAACAAACGCCAAACCACAACGACAGGGAGAGAGGCGGCTCATCCGCCGAGGCACGGCAGGGCAGGGCGCTCGGCCGCCCGGACAGCGGTGCCCGCCCGCGGCCCCGCTCCGCACCGCTCCGCGCCGCTCCGCACCGGCGCACCGGCCGCCAGCGCAGCCCCCGCCTCCGCGGGGCGCCCGTGCGGAGCGGGGCGGAAAGGGGGCTCGCTGCCCTCTCCTCCTCCTCCTGCTCTTCCTCCTCCTCCTCCTCCTCCTCCTCTGCCGCGACTTCTCTCCCCGAGTGAAAGTACCGCGAAGTGAGTCAGGCGCTGGGAATCATCTGACCGAACTTCCCGGAGCGCCGCCGCATTCCTGGGCTGCCGCTCCGCGCACCTCCCGCCCCCCCGCCCCGCTTTCGGGGTCCTCTCCCCCCCTCCTCCCCCGTCCTGTCCCCCCCCTCCCCGGGGGGCTCACCCCTCATTGATTTCCATATCGCCCCCCCCCCCCCCCCCCGCACACCTCTCCCTCACTCCAGCAGCTCCGATCAACCCCGTTATCCTGGAAAATCCCGAGCTTTCTTCCTTTCTACCCTCTTTAGCTCCGCCGTAATTTTTCCCAGCCCCGTTATCTAATCCCGAGCCTTGCCCATCCTCGCACACACGCGGGGACACGCACACAGGCGTGGAGCCCACGGAGGCATTAGCTGGATTATTCTGTGCTGTCCCCTCTGTAATTTGTATGTGGTTGCACTCACACTCCCCTGGCTTCCTTGATGACCATCTTTCTTTTTTTCTTTTTCTTTTTTTTTTTTTTTTTTTGTGGCTTTTTAAATTTTATTTTGGTTCTGCTGCGTTTCTAAGGAATTTCTGTCTGATTTCGATAAGCATCAACGTTTCTGGTGTTATCAGCAAAGACACAAGCTCAGAAGTGACATCTTTTCCACGAATCCAGGAAAGAAGAAAAATCCACTCAGTCCAGATAAATCCTAGGCAATTCCCAACGGGAAAGGCATTGGATACGTGCTTGTCGAGAAAGAGAAAATGAAAAAAAACCCCAACCAAACCAAACCCTAACCGAACCCTCCCTCGCTCGTCTACCTGCTTCTCAGAACCAGGACATTTCTCACTCAGAAATGAATGAAAGAAACAAATTACGGAGCACAAAGAGAACAGAGTGGACAGACAGAAAGTCCAGAATTATTTTGTTTCCCCCCTGTCTTGGCCAGCGCAAGCCACCGCAGGGAGAAGTTAGACCTTGGTGTAACCAGCGCACACGCTTAAAGTTTGCAGGCTCTTTCAGTGGTTACCTTAAAAATCGCAATTAAACTTTCGGCTCCCAAGCGTGGTGGCTTCCCAAGTTAGTGCAGCTACGGGAAAACCCACTTTTGCATGGGAGCGAGAAGAATCTGTGCCACCCCGCTCCATACGTGTTCCCAAAGACTTGGCTGCAACACCAGGGCGTACAGGCTGCAGTCCTGGTGTCCTGGGCAAACAGGGGCATCCAGCTCTTTCTTTTTAGGGTTGGTGGTTTTTTTTTTTTGGCGACTTAAATCGTGTTGAGAAAATATGAAACGTGTAGACGCATCCCTCATCACAGAGCATGTGATGGGTTTAACACGCTAAACTAATAATCTTGTATGAAAAAGCAAGGAGGCTGAAGAAGAAGAAGAATAAAACCCCCTCAAACACTCAGAATATTCTTTACTGCAAAAGAGCACTTCTGGATGCGTTGCTTTAAATCTCTCTTTCTCTCAAAAATGACTGTTTAACATAAGAAAAAAGGCTACTTGACACAAAGCTTTTGTTATCCAGTTGATCAGCAACGTGCTTTAGATACTTGTAAGGGGAAAAAAGCCCCACAACAGACATTGATTTTAGAAAATCAATAACCAACATTTAATAAAAAGAACAGAGGAAACACAAGAGAGGAGAGGGAAACATTACGTGTAATTTTAATGTCTACTAAATTACCCAGAGATGAGGGGAAGGGGAGGTCTCCTCTGTGAGGACCACCTTAAATAATGACAGACACAAGAGTAAAGGGTGGCGGTGGAGGGGGAGAGACTTTAAAAAAAGATAACAAGGAACGGATCCTTGGGAAGCTGCTCGGAATATATTATTTTAGTTGGGGTTTTTTTGTAATACTAAGCCAAGCAAATAGATCAAAGACAACACAAAGGGAAAAGCCAGTGTAACATAACGAACAGTTTCTGACTAAAATTCCTCTATCACTCCCCCATATGGCTCGACGCCTCCACCACAACAAGAAAAAGACACACACACACACACGCACACGCACACACACACACACTCACCCTCACAACCTAGAGAGAGGGAAGGGGAGGGGGGGCAGGATCATTTGTTTCTAATCAACATTCTCTTGTCTTTGTGGCTTTTTTTTGTTGTTGTTGTTGTTGTTGTCGTGTCCCCCCCCCTCTTCCTTCGCCCCCCCCCCCCCTCCACCTCCACCTCTCCACTTAAATGAAGTAGCTGAGCTATAAGCGCATGGGTTCAGGTTCACACAAATATCTTCCTTCCTCCGGCTCCTCGAGAGGAAAGTTGTTGAAAGTGGGGCCGGGATGGCCGTGCGAGGGGCTGCGGGTGGGGCGGGGGGGCTGGCGGCGGGGGAGAGACTCGCAGCCGGAGGAGAAAGGAAGAAACTAAGGGAGGGACGGGGAGAGACGGAGAAAGAGAGACCCACACCAGTGAAAGCTGCCAAATGTGAAATCAGCCCAGAACACCGCGTCCCACTGAGCCCCGGCCCTCCGCGGCCGGCGGAGACCGGGGGAGAGGGCAACTATGGACAATTGGGCACCAAACTCATTAGTATTATTAATTATTAGGGAGGAGGAAGTTTCATTTTCGAGTCCCTAACAATAAAAAAAAGAGAGAGTCGCTAACTCGGTGCCAGCCTGCCTCGGGGTTCTCACGCTGCCGGGTATTTTCCCAGGGCCGGCAGCGGGGCCGGCCGCCCTCCCGCCCCGCTCCGCGCCGCTCCGCGCCTCCCACCGCCCAGCTCCGCGCCTCTCCGCTCCCCGACCCTGACAGCGCCGAAGCGACCCGGGAAGCGGCGGGCGAACCGGGCCGCCACCGCCCCGCCGCGCTCCGCCGCCGCGGGGCAGCGGCCCGCCCGCTCCGCGCCCGCGCAACAAACTTTGGGGCGCGGCGGCGGCGCGCTGCTACCACCCCCCCCCACCCCTCCTTCTGCTTCCCTCACCCCCCCCCCCCCCTCCCCTCCACGCTCCGGCGCCCCGCGGCCGCGCAGCCCCCGCTGCCTCCGCGGGACGGCCCCGCCGCCGCGCAGGGGAGGCGGAGGGCGGGCAGCCCCGGGCGGGCGCCGCTGCCGCTGCCGCCGCCGCTGCCGCCCGGGCGGGCGCCGTCCCCGTCCCCCCCCTCCGCGTCCTGCGGCCGGCTTCCCCCCCCTCGCCGCGGCGGAGCCGGCCGGAAAAGTTTGCCTGGGGGGGCGGCTTACCGTTTTTCCTCCGGGGGTTGGCTTGTTTTCGCCTCTTACACCTGGGGCCATCCGCCATGATCTGCTGCTTCATTGATAAGAGTGGATCAGATGGCAGTTCGCATGGACTCGACTCCCTGATTCAGCAGCACGCAGACTCTATGTAACAACCAAACACAGCAACAATGTGGGCATTGGTATATCCCATTTAAATGCAGGGCGCCAACGGGGACCCGAATTTGCACCCGAAAAAGAACCCATCCACGCACACGGCGGGGTTTGCCGTGCCGGGGGAGGTGGGACGCAGACGGAGCGGGCTCCCCCCTCTCTCCCCAGCCGGGCAGATTTCTTCTTTCTTTCTTTATTTATTTATTTTTGCGCTCTCTCGCTCGCTCGCTCTCTGTGTGTGTCTCTGCGTGAGCGTGTGTGTGCGTGTGCGTGTGTGTGTCCCTCTCTCCCTGTGTGCGTGTGCGTGTGTGTGTGTGTGTGTGTGTGTGTATTGCACCAGCAAAGCAGATCAGAGACAAGAATTACATCTCAAATGAGTCATAACTCATGACCGTATGAGGGAATGCACAGCTTTTACAGTAGGCTGTTTGACTCAATGCTAGGCGGACCGTTTCCTCCTAAAAGTACTTTAATTTTACATTAGAACTTCTTTTCACACGAAATGCTAGCCTGCCCTCCTTCTCCTCCTGCCTTTAGGGTTTTTTCCCCCCCAAAGTGCACTCCAGCAAAGTGATAAGAGGAGAGGGAAACATGGCTCTCCCCTGTCCTTTTGGGGTAAAGCACAGCACGGAGACCTCCCCCTCCCCCTAACAACGAGGAGTGTAATTATAAACCTCTGTCACCTTTTTAGTCAGTTTGACAATATTCAGGGTTTCCCCTGCCCCTTAGTTAAACAAAGCTTCAGAGTGTCTTTTTTTTTTCCTTTTTTTTTTTTTTTCCCCAGAAAAGAAACAGAAATCAAAACTACCGCTGTCAGAGTTTTCAGGCTTTCAGTTGGGTTTTTGTTTTTTGGGGTTGTTTTTTGTTTTTTTTTAAACTTGTAAACTTTTGGACCCCGTGTGTGTGCCTGTGTGCTCGGGCTGGGCAGGAGGCTCGATCTGTCAAAGGGAGAGGGCAGGAGCATTTGGTTTGCTGCAAGAACGCTCCTGCAACTCAGTCCATCTCGAAGAAGATGCTGTGGCTTTAAAGATGCTTTAACTTGAGGATTAGTTTAAACAGGGGGCTATAAAAGATGTAACAGATGCAAACTGTAAAACAAGGGCAATTAACCCTTGCTCTCCTGAGCAGGATCCCCCCTCGCCTTCGCATCTATTGTCCTCTCCTGCACTGGGAGTTTTACACAAAACCTAAAAAATTATTACCTGTCTCAACAGTTTTCTTATTTTTTTTTTGCAGCACAGTAGGCTTTTTTCTTTTCTTTTCTTTTTTTTTTTCTTTCTCCCCCCCTTCCTTGTGCCTTTTCACTTTGCTGGAGCTTCACACCAGGACTGAGCAGTGAAGTGTGCTGCTGCTGGGTCTTTTTATTCTGCCTGAACTCTCTTTTCAGACGTTTGCGGTTATCAAACCTGCTTGGCTATTAAAAAAAAAAATAAATAAAAAAAGCCAAACCAAACCTCTCCGAGCAGGTAAGAGGATGGGAATATCGAGAGAGTGTGTGCGGGGTCAGCGTGTTTACTCACACTCTCCTGCTTGGGATTCCGCCTGGGCAGAGTGAATTGGTGGCTCTGTGGATGTGGATGGATGTGGCTGAGGAAGGAAGAGGCTGCGAAATGTGCTAGAAACTTTAGTATTTGCCAGTTATTCCCGCTCCTGGAGTGGGCAACGGTGGCATCCCCGTGGCAGATCTGCCCGGAGATGTAGCGGCGTGGGGAGGACGGGAAGCGAGGCGAGCCCGGACCCTCAGCCTGCCTCGGCACTTGGCGTTTTCATGCAAAACGACCAATGGTGAATTGTTTCAAATGCGTTTCATTACCTTCCCTGCTCTTCAGCCTCCCGCAAAAAGTTGTCAATAATTTTAAACCTGCAGATCTCGAGAACACTTTTCTTCCCAGAGGACTGGCTGGCTTTTTAAAACATAGATATATATATATATATATATATTTTTTTTTTTTTTTTTTGCTTTTTGGTAAACGACTTTTAAGTTCCAGTCAGTACTTTCACTTCTTGCTTTAGGATCCCAGAAGCTAAGGTGCTACTTCACCCAGCTTCATAAAATAAAATAAAGAAATGAAACTAAGCGAGCAGACAAAACAGCAAACTTTATGTTTGGGGAAACACATCCTTCGCCGGGGAGCCCTGCCCCGGGCTGGGGCTCCAGCGGTGCCCGGCCGGGCTGGCTCCGCAGGCTCGGGGCGTGCAAAGCATTAACAGGTACCTGCAAACTTTCAGGGCTAAGATGTGAAACCTGAAATAAAAAAGAGCAGGAGATGGGTGGGAGGCTGGTTTGGGGTTGTTTGGTTTGGGTTTTTTTGGGGGGTTTTTTGTTTTTTGTTTTTGTTTTTTTTTCCAGGAGGATGAAGTCCCTTCCTAGCGCTAAAACTTTTGCTGCTGCATTGTAAAAGGTGCCTCCCGTACCTGGCTGACAGGTAAGGGGAGCAGGGGTGGCGGAGGCGCAACCCCGAGCGCCCCGAAACTGCTCGCCCCTTCCCGGAGCGGCACCGGAGTGACTTCAGGTTTCGGGTTAAAAAAAAAAAAAAAAAAAAAAAAAAAAGAAATGTTTTTCGACCCAAGTATAAACAAGCCAGAAAGAAGCCAACACGCTTAAAAAAAATAAAATACTATCGAAATTAAATAAGCCCTCTAGAGCGTGAGGTGGTGTAAGAAAAAAGAAGGGGAGGGGAAAAAAAAAAAAAAGGGGAGAAAATGGAATTAAATTCCGAACCTACCTGCGAAGTCTTGTTTGTAGTTTTGGCCAGAAATGGTGAGAAGAAAAAGCATGAAGAAGCCGCGAAGTGGAGGAGAAAAGGTGAAGGGAGATGCAGCTCCTGGAGAAATTGTAAAAAGCCTTGCAAAGAGTTGTCGGAAGGACCGTTATTCCTGCTGGGCAGGTTAGGACTGATCTCTTTCTGCCACTCCAGGAAACACAAACCTGGGGACGGACTGACGTGTTACGCCTCTTCTAATGACATTTTTTTCTTTTTCTTTTCTGTAGGAGCGAGAGGAGAGACCCTGAAACACACGCCACCTATCTTTGTGGGGAGGGATAATTGAAGAGCACCAAACGTGAGCATCATGTGGAAACGTGATCGCCAAGTTTCTCTCTGGGAAAGGATCTGGGATAGATTATACCTTGAAGTCTCCGCGAACGCTTTAGCGGCAGAAATGCAATTCCACCTCCTCCCGCCCGCCCCCCGCCCCGCGCCCGCCCCCCGCCCCGCCGCTCCGCGCCGCTCCGCGCCGCTCCGCGCCCCTCCGCCTTCACCCCGCCGCGGCGCCCCGCGGAAACTCACCGCGCCCCGGCACCGCATCCCACTCCCCCGCCCCGGGGGCTGCATCCCCTGCCCCGCGGCTGCAGTCCTGCCCCCCCCCCCCCCCCCTCCGCGCCCCGGCTGCATCCTCTGCCCCCCGGAGCGCATCCCCGCTCCCCCCCCGGGGCGCATCCCCGCTCCCCCCCCGGCGTGCATCCCTGCCCCCCCCCCGCCTGCATCTCCTGCCCTCCTACCCCTCCGGGGTGCGTGTCGTGCCCCCCCCGCCTGCATCCCCTTCCCTCCCCCAGGCGGAATCCCCCGCTCCCCGGCGAGATCTGTGCCGGACCCCCCCCCCCCCCCAGCAGGATCCCGCCGGATCCCCTGCCCCCCGGCTGGATCCCTGCCGGTCCCCCCGCCCCCCCGGCGGGATCCCCCCGCCGCGCCCGCCCGCGGAGCCGGCTGGGGCCGCATCCTGCGCACGCCGCCCCGGTTCCCAGCCGCGCTCGGAGCTCTCGCCTCTTGCGGAGGGGAAAACTTACCCTAACAAAATGCCTAGAAACTAAACTCTGTTCGGGCACTGCAAATAAGCTCCTGGCTGACTCCTGCTCGCTTTGGTGCTGTTTTATTTTTATCCTTAACGCGTTTCTTTTGGGGCTTTTTTTTTTTTTTTTTTTTTTTTTTTGTGTTCCCTTTCATTTCAGCACACATCCAGGTTATTTGAATAGTCAGCTAAATCTGATGAAAAAAAAAAAAAGCAAAAACAAAACAACCAACCGTGCTGAGATCTTACAGTCTATCTGTTTTGTTCACAGATATGGATCAGGGGTGAGATGGGCTCTCTTCCTGCTCTGCTCCCCCTTGGAAGTAGCTGGATGGGCAGAGAGACAGCGCGGACGAGTAACGCGTGGGACTGAACTTCAGGGAGGTTACAAGTTTTTCACCTTTTTCAAGTATTAAAATTAAAATAAAATTACATATAGAAAAAAAAAAAAGGGGGGAAAAAAAAAAAAAAGAAACCCAGACTCCACCTTTGCACTGAAGGGATTGGTTATGCAAATATGGAAGGGGTTTCCTGGCAAATACAGCTTTCTACTGTATGGTTAATTAAATCATCACTCAAAAGCCTTCCAATGTGACGCTTCTGTCGTAATCCAATCAGGTTACGTAGGTCCTAAACAAGAAAGATATTTTCCACATCTGGAAGTCAGCAATTTAGCAAGTACTGCACATTATTAACCAATTCAGAGCCCACTTCCCAGGGGGATTTTTTTTTTTTTTTTTGGTGAAGTTTAAGTGTTCTTAACCAATGTTCTGCTGTTTTCTTAATCAAAAAAGCTGGTTTACACTGCACGCAATTGAGAACTAATATCGAAGCGAGTCAAGGCAGCCCGCGCTGGGGATGCTGCGCGGAGGCGCGGAGCTGCGCAGGGCGCTGGGGTGGCTGCGCCTCCGGCCGCTCCTGCCCGGCGCTGCCGCGAACAGAGCTCGCAAACGCCAAGCCAAACTTCCCTTCTTGCCTACTCGCCCGCTCCTCGCCGAAGGTAGACGTGGAGCTGCCCAAGGGGCTGCGTGAAGGAGCTGCGAAGCGATTCCCCTCCTTTGACAGGAGTTAAATCTATTACAGCACTTTTTTTTTTTTTTTCCCCCTCCTTTTTTCCTCCCCCTCCTGAAGAAAACTGAAACAAATGGTACACTGATCCGACACTATACTTTTACTTACATTAAGCTCAGATAAACTGCTCTTGAACTGTGCCTTGAACGTGTGCCTAAAGCAAGAGCTGGAACGCGAGCAGTAGTCACCGGTGCCTGCCCCCCAAAACGCTCCTGCTCGGAGAACACCTTCCCGGTGGTGAAGCATCGCAAAGGGAGGAAGGGGACCCCCCCCCAACCCCCCCGCGATGCGTCTTCGCTGCTCATCAGAGCCACCGAGATGTGCTTGGGCATTTTTTTGGGCAGCTGTTAGTTAGACGCGAGTGGGTGCCCCTGCGCGACGCGGGGAGCGGCAGCGCAGCCGGGCGCGGGGCGGGGGGGCGAGAAATAGCCACCAACCCCCCCCCCCCCCCCCCGGGAGTCCCCCTCTCCACCCCCGAGCCGCAGGCGGGAGCGGGGGGAGGCGGGCTGCGCCCTGCCTGCGCCCTGCCTGCGCGCTGCCTGCGCGCTGCCTGCGCGGGGTGCCCGCGGGGCCCGGCGTCTCCGGGAGGAGGGTCCCGGGGCCGCCGGGCACGGAGCGGCTCAGAGCAGAGCTGGCGGGCTGCTGCCGCTGGATCCGCGCTCATGCAAAGGTGGGAACAAGGTTCTCTAATGCCTTCATTATCATTTTTATCTAGATTTTTTTTTCCTGGTAGTTCGGCTTTGCTAAAAGTTTTATTGCCACTGTTCACTAAATGCCAACGTTATTTTCTTGCAGGGTGCACGGCTTGTCCCTGCCTAAATATACCTGTAGATACAGAGACATATCACACACACACACACACACGAAGTGATGATATCTTAATGAAATATATAGCACCGTGCAAATATCCTGAAATCAGATTCAAGTATTATTAATTTGAATTAGATCCTCTCAGATCCAGAAGACACTGCCTATAAATCAAGGGCAGTCTGGCAATTCCGTAAAGAGCTAAACTGAATTTAGATGCATATGATAAAAAGAAAGAAAAAGAAAAAAGTGAATGCTAATTACTGGCTCGCTCGGTTTCCAGTCACCCACGTTTTATATGAGCAAAAAGGAAAAAACAAAATCCAACCAACAAGTTCTCAAAATAAATTAATCCCATTACAAACCCCTTACATATTGTTCATACATTTCCAGATTACAAAACGAGAGGATGAACCGGAGATTAAGGGAAGCTGCAGCCTAACCTGCAATAGGCAGGAGTGCCCTCCGTGTTGTATCATTAAAATATAGATCTGCAGCTACACTAAAAAACAAACCCTCAGACCGCGTGATGATGCTCAGGGGCTTTAAGGAACACGTTGGTATTGTCAGATAATCCCTATTCATAATTTTGCAGGCTGTTCTTTCAGCCCTCAATCTCGCAGTTTCTCCAGCTCTGAAGTGCCTCAGCAGGGCTTGCGTCGGAGCGATAAACTGCTCTGATCTTCGCAGGAGTGGCATAACACCCAACCTTATTAGATGTTATTTAACGTGGTATGTGGGGGTGTTGGTTTTTTTTTTTCTTTTAATTTTTGGACACTGAACATAAACATTTAGCAATCAGCTAAACCCTTCTGAGATGGAATTTAACCTTAATCCAGGCGATGATTTCCTGCCCTGCTCTCAACTAATAACGGGCGTGCAGCTTCTTTAGGAGATGGAAATAACGACAGCCTATAGATCCTGCCTTTCTTGGGGTGGTGCTGGCAGCCCGGCTCCCAGCCCCTCCGCGGCCAGCATCCCCCTGCAGAGCCCACACCTTGCTCTATTTTAAACTTTTGCAAATATGACCCCCCCCACCATCAGTTTAAAAAGAAACAGATGCAAAATATCCTCACAAACCCCAGCTCTCTCCTCACGTAAATCACCCGGCGCGGTGGCTTGGAGAGGGCAGTTCTCTGGGCGCAGGGTTTCCCCCTTTTCCTCAAGTTTTCCTGCGTGGAAACACAGAGAGGTGAGATGGGGGCAGCCGGGTGGTCCTGATGCAAACCTGCCCGAGCGATGCCACGGGTGATGCCGGCTGCCTCCTCCTCCTCAGTGGGTTTCCCTTTGTCCATCAAACCCATCGTGGTGGAGATACCCCCCCCCAGAGATAACCCCACGGCCCCCCCATCCCCGCGTGGGGCTGCAGGGCCAGCCGGGGGCAAACCCTGCTGCCAGGGGCTCGTTACCATGAGAAAGGGAGAGCCCCCGAGAGCCCCCGGCTGCGACGGGCAGGGGAGGGGACCAGCAGGGCGCAGGCCCTGGAGGACCTCGGCCTTCTGCTGAGACCTTCTGCCACCGTGGCTTGGCGGGGACCTGGCGACATGAGCTGGCGGGATGATTCACGGCCTTATTTATTTCGGTGTGTTTGCGTTTTCCCCGGCGCAGCGTGAGGGCAAGTAATGGGGAGCGCGTTTTCTTGCCCGTGTGGAAGGAGGAAAATCGGGAGGACAGCAGCAAAACCCCTCTGGCTGACGGGTTTTTACTAGTACGTTCCAGAGGCTGGTGAAGACAGAGGTTTAACACCTCTGAAAACACGTTGGCTGCTCTGAGGCTTTTACTTCATGTCCTTCACAGCCAGGGCTCTCCAATGTTTTCCCCAAAGTGTGGAACCTTTCCCGCAGGAGGGATTAAACATCCCCATGTAGGGGACCCAGATGAGACGTGCCCACTTCAGCCCAGCCTGGGGAGAGCATCCTTCCCGCAGCCCTGCCCTGCCGGGGGAGCGCCTGCTGCCAGCTCGGGGCTCCCGGGGGGTGCCGGCTGCTTCCCATGCACAGGTCTCTGGGGTGCAGAAGCTGCCCTCGCCTTGGGAAAACATTGGGAGGCTGCAAAAAAAAAACCCCAAACCCAATCCAAACCAAAAAAAAAAATGCCGAGGGGGATTACTTTCTGCAGTCACCTATGGTGGTAGAAGATAAGACAGGCTGGAATTATTTTTGTGAGTGGAGAAAGCCCCACGTGGCCCCAAGGTGCTGCTGGATACTTTTGCTCAATACAGGTGTCCCTATAAACTAATATTTAGAGAGCAAAGCCTTTTTTATTCCCATTTCCACATGGAGGAGAGGGCACGGAGGAGAGGAAGAAAGGGTCAGGGAACGACTCTCCCCCCACCCGCTGATGAGGTATTTGGGAAGAAACCTTTTGAATCAACATTCCCAAAGTTTTCAAGTTCCTCTGCGGAAAACCCATGTAGGGATAGGATACGAGCCAGAAGCAAGGGAAAAGATTGTCTGGCTTTAATTTATCTATCCCTGGGCATTTCTAACAAGCAGATCACTGTAATATTTAATCTCGTGCGAGTCCCTGCACGTTAAAAGTGAATCTCCCTCATATGTTTTTGTTAATTTTGTCATTTATAAAGTCGCTTCTGACGGCCTAGAGCTGCTCAGCTCCCGTCCACAACGTACGTCTGTCCGTCCGTGGCAGGAGAACAGCATCCGCAGGACCCAAACCCGCTTCCCACACGGAGCAGAGAGGAGCAAGCGGCTCTGGCAGCCGGGAGAGGCGGCGGCAGGTCGGGGGGCGAGCATCCTCGCTCCGCTGTCCCACACCTTGAGATGTAGAGGTTTTTCCTTCCCTTCTGGGATCGATGCTGAAGTTGGGACACATTTCTTGGCTCAGTTGGCGGTGATTAAAATTCGCTGCTCACTTTTGTTTATAGTTGGTTGTTTACTTTGTTGAATTTTTAAAAACTTGTTAGAATGCAATTGAACACAGATTCAACAGTATTTAGGCTTGAAAAATAAAGATGCATTAGAAAGATGCCTATTATGCTTCAGAATTATTAATTGACATTTTTATGATGAATAATTAATCATTTGAATAATTTTCGTATCTCTGATCTGAACACATATTTGCATATCTAATGTCTGATTTTAAATGTGGTTTCTTCAGTTGCATTCTCCCAGGACAAAGACATGAAGAAGTAACATCCTAATGCAAAACTTTTTTTTCTTTGCAGTTGTAAAAGTATGTTTATTGAAATGTAAGTTCCTATCTAGTTATGAAGCTGTTAATAATCTATGCATGGCATATATGCATTAATAAGACCGTGGATCTTTTGGGTATGAGCACATTTAGGCCTCGTTTTCTTAAATACAGTGGTAAGGTCTCCTGCAATACATACACGTTACTTAAAACTGTGCTTGGTTAAGCTAGGAAACCATAAAGAAATATCTCAGATACACAGTGTTCCCGTCTTGTTTGTATGACACCTAGTGAGAAGCCCAAAGGTTGTTTCAATTCGAGGTGTTTAAAATATCAAGAACTTTTAATATCAATTTTTACTGCATCCTCCCAGTGAGACAACATCGGTATTTTCTTGTGATATTTTAATACGCCTAAATCATAGTCCTCCAGACCCCCCCTCGCTCGTAGCCGGTGGCGATAAAGGAACAACGTAAGCTGCGGATCAGTTATAAGTTGGTCAGCAAATAGGTGCAAGTAATGGTGCTTGTTGTGCAACCCCGCTCGGCGTTGGGCTGCTATGAGCACAGCTCAGCCACATGGGGAACAGAAAGGAGGAAGGGGCAGCTGGACAAAACCATAGCCAGAAAGGTATAAAAAAAATAAATAAATAAAGCAATTAAAGCAAATAAAGCCTCTGCTCCACTGCCTCCGACCACCGGTTAATTATTATAGTAGCACTGCCCGACTGGGACCCAAGGAGCTGCCTTCGCTTATGCCAGATCTGAATTTGATTTATTAAGAAATAAAATCTTCTAAGAGTTTTTCTTTGGTGGCGCATTTAAATGTACAGGGGTCCCAAATATGCTGAGTATGGGCTACTGACTCCTTGTTGTCATACTGAGGAACCAGGGCAACAGATGCTCTAGAAGTACCTTAAATTGCTGCAGTACTATTTATGTTTAGCAGATTAAAGAAATGCCACCAAAATGGAGGCAGAAATATGTGGTAGTGTTTAAACTTGCTCAGTGCCGTTTACATAAGGAAGATAGTACATGTGAAATGTAAAATTAAAATAAAAACTTCTAATCTCTTTTTTTTTTTTTTCCCCCACACCAGGTAGCAAAAAATATACCCAAAAGATACTACTTTTTTTTTTTTTTTTTACTGTGGAAGTATATTATGTAGACTATGGTAATCTAGTGGGCAATATCTGACAGACAGATACTGTATAAAGAAACTGTGAAATGTAGTTCTCAGAACAGGCTGAAGTTATATTGAATAGGATGTTTAGCAGTTGCATATGCTCAGTGATAACAGATTTTTTTTTTTCGAGAGGGGGGTTGAATTTGTAACAGCGAGAGCGGTAAACTTGAGCAACGCTTGCAGCACGGAGGGCCCAGCTCTGAGCCCAGCGCCCGGACCTGCCGTGGCTTTGGCCATCAGGGCGGTGGCAAGGGCAGCCAGCTCTCTGCAAAGGGGCGCGGTGGGAACCGGGGCTAAACCTCTGCCTTTTGGTTCTGAAAGCAGGAGAGAAAGCAAAGATCCCCGAGATGCACCCACACTTCTTTGCAAAGGGAGAGATCCCTTTGGGGGTTGGGGTCACCCCTTGCCCGGGCAGTAGGAGCAGCAGCAGTGCTGGGGTGAAGGCGTCCGGCGCTGAGAACATCGGCCAAAGCCCCTCGGATGTTGTTGCGCCTCAGCGAGGCCGATGGACAACTTTGTGGTGGATTTATTAACGTGGAAAATGGAGATTTTTTTGGTTTTGTTTTAACCAGGCTGAATGGTGAATGTAAACCATATAATTACAGAGTAGCCCCTGTTCTACCTACTTGGGACTAGATCAAATTACTTTTCCCCGCCTTTCTTAGTGTCCCATTATTTTCCCACCGACTACTGATTAAGCTAATAGACTTGAAGTTACCGGCAGGGAATCTGGGTGCAAAGTTGGCATTTTGATGGCCGTTCAAAAGCTTCCGAGTTGATCGATTGCCCCAATTAGTTCTTATCACCGCTGCGGGGAAAATATTTTCTTCTCTCTGCGACTTCAGGAGATTATCTGTATATTTTAAAATCTACAGAAACACAAGGGTGACAAAGATATTTAGAAAAGCCCAACTGATTTGAAACAATTAGATATTGCAGCATAGTTTTCAAAGAAATTCCATGTGTGCAGGATTGCCCAATATCTGGGAAGCTGCTGCCGTTCTGCGAGTGGCTGCTGACTGTAGGAGATACCAAGAGAAGCAGAGGGACACGTCCCACCGACCGTTGCACACAAAAACTGCAGATTTACCCACGAACTGGCAGACATCCCCTTCGTCAGGGGTGGCATCGGACTTGCCAGTTCTTCTGTCTGCTTCCCTCCGACTATCAGCATCATCTCCAGCTCGTCTGTGGATGGAGGCTTGGCCAACTGGCCCCTTTCCAAGCCCAAATCTTAGACTCTGGGTTATTAGAGCTGTCAAAAACAGGAGAGAGCTTTTTTTCCCTTGCTATGAAAGTTTTCTCCAGGTTCTCCCTCCCTCCCCAATTTATATTTTAAAGATGTTTCTTGGGAAATTTCCTGATGCCTCTCCGGGTCATTTGCCCTACGGCATTCCAGGTCAGCATCGCATTAAAGGTACCGGCATTTGAAGAAGTCATTTCCCCACACGGATGGTGTTAGGTGCATGTACACTCTTACCAATATTTCTTACTATATCATTTTAAACTTGCTCCAGGCATCATCTAAACTATTTTAAAACCTTACCATTCTTTTTTTAACACACATCAGCTATCTTGCTTCAAATCTCTGACAAGGATGTGAAAACCGCAGTGTCAGAACAACTGCTGCTCTCTTCTTGGATTCTGACAAGCAACCTTCAACCTGAAACCCTCTAAAAATGGCTATTTTTATCCTTTTTTTTTTTTTTTTTTAAATTCAGAAGTGAGTATATTGACTGTGTTTCTTTCCCCTCTTCTGACAGGCTGGAAATGTGTGCAAAAAATGCATGAGGCAGAATATGGCAATACTGTGTGGTGTTCACCCAGCGGGCCCACCTGCCAATGGGCCTACCACAAGGAGGTCACGAATGGCTGTGATTTCCCAAATTCTGGGCCAGGGAGGAGCCAAAATGGTCTCCAGAATAATTTTGGCAGCCTGGGTTGGGTTGCTGTGAGCATTGATATCCTTGGCTGTCCGGAGTCAAGAATTGCAACTCCAGGTCCCTGTCTCCTGTGCCATAGTTTGGCTGAGCTGTGTCCCCACAAGTAAAGACATTTTCATGGCTCCACACAGTGCACATTGTAGGAGAATGATATTCATTATTAGCCCTTTAATTTTGCATGTGGCACAGGCAGCAGCTACCACTGAAGCCAGCAGAGATGTGAACAGGCCCACCGTGTTCCCCAGAAGGCTCCAAGAGAAGAGGGGCAGGGAATGGGACATTACAACCACCGCACTCAGCGCTGGGGTGGCTGATCCTGGGTGGAGATGTTGGACTTGGTGGCAGTCATCCTGATGGCATCCTCCTACCTATCACTAGCCTTTCCAGGAGTGTAAACTGGGCTGAACATTGCTGCCCAAAGGGTGAAAGCAAAATCAGTGAGATGACCCAGGGATTGCTACGCAGGTTGCTTTGATGGCGGTGGGAGCTGGTGGAGGGAGGTTCAGGGCAGCGAAGTCAACCCTGGATGACTTTATAGCTCATCTATACCAATGACTCTGCTGGGGTGGCTCTCCACGTGCAAGACCTCTTTCCCTAGCAAGCCGGGAAAGGGCAGAAGTGGTGAAGACCAAGCAGGAGAAAACAAACCCAACTGCGGCACAGCCTTGGCTATGTGCTGCTGGGGCAGGCGAGTGCTTGGGTTAGCTCCCCTGCCACCACCCACCCACCAGCTGGGCCTGGCAGTGGTGTCTTTGCCTATGCCAAAGCCTGCCTGGTGGTGGCACTCATTTTTGGGAGGATAGGACCTATCAGCGAGGTCCTTGTCCAGAATTTGGAGGGTAGCATTTCGGAGGTAAGAATCAAGGTGCAAAAAGCTACACTTGATATTTAGTGTTGGAAAGTGGCTATGGTTAGAGGTGGAGCAGCGGAGAAAGCGAGGCAAGCTCTTCCTCATGCTGAGGAGGGAAGAAATACAGAGCAAAGACTGAAAACACTGCAAATATTTGTTCTCATTGTCAGATGTTTCTATAAAATCAGTTGTTACTGAATCACCACTGAAGTTACTGAGCATTTAAATAAGCAGCAAGTGAGAAAAGCTAAGTCTAATTATATGTTTCATGCCATTTACAGAGGTTTCCAGGGGATTTTCTTTTAATGAAAGTGCAGTGCATCAAAAAGAATAAATCCTACAATTTTGTTATTTACAAATCAGCTGCTTCTGCCTCAAGCTGACAGACTTATTCTTCATCTTACACCCTTTCTTTCCACCCCAAAATGCTCCCAGTACATTGACATTTCTACTAATACTCCTCAAGTATCTGCATATTATTTTATGCTCCTTATATTGGTAAGCAAATGGATCAGAAGAAAATCAGAGACATAAAAAGTATTCTTGAAGAAAATACAAAGAAAAAACCCCACAATGTTGGAAAACGTGCAACATAGATGTTTGCCAGATGAAGAGAAAGAAGTGCCTTTTATATCCCTGCCCACCAATTCCTCAAGATTTCACATCGGAAGCCTGGCTGGAGATATGATGTAATCAATTAGTTAAAATGATTTACTAACATAAAATATAAAACCTTTTTGATGATTAATTTTTATCCCCTTCACATTTTTTTCACTGCCACAACCACTCTGCCCCTTTCTGACTCCAGATTATTTAGCAGTTGACTTTCGCATTCGGAGCGTTGCATATCAATCCCCAGGACCAAAACATGCCACTAATATTTTCTCTGCTACATAATCTATCGATGGGGCACCTAACCCTGCAGCCCTCATCTGTGCTTCAGAGAGGAGCGAGTCCTACCATATCAGGCCCGTAACTTGCTCCTGGTTGAGGCTACTCTCCATTTAGAGGTGAAGAAAAAAAGAGAAAACCGAGAAGTCGCATTCATTCTTGTCCAACTTGGCTGCTGTCATGATATAGGAGCACGCCGACTGCTCTGGTAATGGAAACGCCGCATGCAAAGAATACCAAAAAACCAAAGGAATGAAAATAAAATGGTTTCTCTCGAGTGTGAATGTACCACGCATGCATTACACAAGCTACGCGTGCTTTACAGAGGTCTTAGACTTGCCTTGCAACAACCCTGCCATTCCAGGACGGGCCTCTTTCCCGAGCAGACGCTGTCCGTCGAGCCAAATTCTACAATTGTTGTGTGATATGGATATATGTGGACTGGGGAACTAAATTAAGGACGTTAAACTCAATTTCCTTAAGACGTGAGCCAGATTTTAATATTGCAGCTGTCCAGAGGTGAAAGGGTAATGAGGACATGAGGAATTCCTGGACGGGAAAGGGACACTTGGCCCAACAAGTCTGTCCCCCTTCAAGTTTATTACCACACACCTCCCTGCGTTGTCGATATATCCTCCAGCCCTGTCTGCCTATATAAACATGTCTGGCTATCTCTTCTGCCCATTAATACTTCGGTTCACTCGGTGGTTTTGTTTGACATAATGCCTACTACACTGTGAATCGGATAGCTCTATGTGAATTTACTGTTTATTCTTAGATCTTTCATTTTTGATGGGCACCAGATACAACTACTACTTCAGTTTTCATCCTAATTATGAAAATCTTAATGTTTAGGTCTTTTTTAGAAAGGATTAGGCTCAGCCTTCATTTATATCAAGCATCTTTAACAGCCAGAAACAATGATTGCTTCATATCTTATTCCTATTTGAGTCACTAAAGTTCTTCTCCGGAAAAGGTGATCAAAATTGGAATTACTGGAGAAAATCTATCACATTCCTTGTGTGATAACAGTTCTTTTGATTTTCAGGCTATCCTTTGCTGGAGTGTCCATATCACACTTTATTTATACTGAACTGGCATTGATTCAAAATTGATGTTTGACAGATTCAGTACAGTTTTTAAGGTGGAGCGAGACTTTTGGTAGTCAAATATTAACTTATAACGATCTCCTAAAGTCAAGAAATGGCTTTGAAGGCTGGTGGGAGGAAAAAAGCTCCCAAGAAATCAGTAATGTTACAAAGATTTCTAAGTGCTAACTGGTCTTCATTTATTAAAAACTATCTCCCTTTAAATTTTCTGCTAGCAAAGTTGAGAGCAAATTAGCATACAGATGCTTCCTCAGAATGCCGACATTTTTTAAAAAAAGATGGTTTTTTCCCTTCCTCTGAAGCAACTCAAAGGAGAATGTCATTAGAGATCTGAACACAAACACGGGGAAAGAAACACAAGTCACAAAAACCTGCGTGATTTTGAAATTTCAAAGACCAGTAGGCTGGTGAAACAAAAATATCCGGGTGAAGTATAAAGTGGGAAGCAGGCAAAGTAGATCGCTGTGATGCAAGATTGAGAAAAGACTTGAATTTCTTGTTCAAGTGCGTTGAAATCCCAGAAGACCAATATGTTTACGATTATTTCTGATATCTAGCTACGCTCTCTTGTTTAGGAAAGCAACCTCCTTTCACAACAAATAGCTTTGGATTTTGGTGTTGGGTTTTTTTGGGGTTTCGGGTTTTTTTGTTGTTGTTTTCAGATTTTCCTCTGAGAAATGAGGCACTGCTAGCAGAGATTGTTTAGGGGAAGAAATTCTGCACCCTGTTGAGAAACACTGAGGTTTTATTCAGGAACTGAGATGGCGGCACTGGGTGGACAGGGAACTTCGAGAAACTTGGAAACAGAAGAAAAATAAGAAATCTCTTGGTTTCAGGCAGGTGAAGAAATAGTTCTGACAGAGGGGAAAACATGGGCATGTAGCTGGTGGGGAAAGAAAAAAATCAGTATACAGTATCTAAGAGGCACAGAAAACTTCAGGTTTATATCCAGGATCCACAGTGATTAACAAAAACCTGTAAAAGTCTCAAAAAAAAGTTACCTTTGAATTTGGAGGATTGAATCCAACCTTCCCAGGGAGCTGGTGATCCAAAGAGGAATTGAAAATGCCGCTTTGGGCCTGGACAGGATTGCTCTGGGCAATGAGGGACGTAAAAAGACATTTCTCATGGCATCTGTTGGATTGTAAACACACATTGCTTAAATCCGTGGGTTTTTTCATTCCTTGTCTAAAGGCACCATTTTGCAAAAGCTGAAGTTATTGTAGCGACTACCACAGTGTCAGACTGCTCTTTTGTGAGGGTCCTTGCGCAAAGACAATAAAGCGAATAATTGGGAAAAAAATGTATAATAATAATAAGCTGAAATGTTAATCTTTGTGCAGTTCTGATCAATGCTCACAAGGCCAATTTTTTTTTGGTCTTGCTCTTGAAAGTTGATCCACTGAAATTAGTGAAGCGGAAATGGCAGTAAAGCCAACAGAATTTGGCTCTAGTGTTAGACAAGTTGTTTGAAGTAACTTGCATGTAAAAGTTGAGAAAAGTAGTAGAGCCAAAGCGAGCAGAGCCCATTCTTAACCAACGCTATGTTTTATTTAAATACCTGGTGAAATTCCATGTAGTTACCGTCAGGGACAAAATGACTACCAAAAAGTCTTTAGTTAAATAACCTGAGGTGCTGGAGTGGGTCCATTCAGCACTGTTCAGCATTTTTTTTTCATTTCATTTTATTTTTTCATCAAAATTTATTGCATGACATATCCTTCTGTCAGGTGAAGGGCCTAACCATTGGACTTGAGAGCCCTGTTCTTGCTTTCGTTGGGACCTGGTCCCTAAACAATGTCAAAAATTCCACTGGGAGTGAGGCCAAGGGTCCCAGCTAGTGTCCTCGCTTTTCTCCCAGTCCCTAAAACCCCTCCAAGTTTTAGGACGCCCAGCCCCATTTTCAAGGAGCACACCAAAAGTGAATGCAAATTGTGCTTCTCGGTGAGGAGACGCTGTTGTAAATGGGATTGAGGAGCCATAAACTCTTGGGTACTTCTGAAAAAGCATCAGGAGGGCTGTTAAGGTCCTCTAACACAGACCTGAGCCCTGGCAGCACAGAAACAAGCCCCAAGGGTTTTGTCCTGTCCCCTGGTCTGCTGGTTGTGATGAGCTATTCTGGACAGGCCCGTCACCCTTGGGGCAGAACGGGGCTGGCAGCGCTTCAAAATTACGCAGGGCTTGGGTTCAAGGGAAACAGGATTAGCTTTGTTATCTGACCCTTACAGTAAAGGCATGAGGTGGCCATCCCTGGGCTAAAAGGTCTGACCCAACCAATTAAATTAGGATAGAAGAAAGGTGGGGTTTTTTTTGTTTGGTTTTGTTTGCTTTGTTTTTTTGTTTTAAATTTCAGAAGACTTTAATCTCCTCTAAACTTCCCATCTCTCAAGGATTAAAAAGCTCAAAGCATCACCTAGTCTATTCCTTCCCTTTTCCTGGAATTCCAGTTCCTCCTCGAGCTCTTTACTGCTCTCTCCGAGCAGCACCTAGCTCTCCCTCTTCCCTTTGCGCGGCACCCTCCGCCATCGCTTCCCATCCCTCTGCCCACGTGGAGCATGTTTTCACATTTTCCACTGCCTCAGAAAAACCTGTTTACTTTGCTCTGTCAGCAACGCGCGTTCCTGGCGGTGCTGATGCTGCATCTGCCGGCGATCTGGATCTCGCATTTATAACTGGTGTTAGACAACCGTTGTTAGAGCCCCAGCAACGTTTATGTCCCCGGCACATTTTGATATGTTACCTTTGATATTCTGATTTAATTCTTTTACATAGATTAGAGACAAGACAAGCTCCTAACCTGACCAAAGCACTATCCTGTATTGACTGCCAACCTCCAAGTCAGTCAGTGAATGCTGTTTTCAGACCGTTATCAGTTCATTAAAGTTTGTTATCATTTATGCAGTGGCTCTGTACCTTGCTGGTAATCTCCAGTGTAGGATCTTATCAAACACTCTTTTGAAAGTCTAGGCGTATTGCATATCATCCATAGCATTTTTCTTGTCTACCTTGGCAGGGATATCTTTGAAGAATTCCAGCAAATTATTTGAGCAAGATTTCCTGCTCCTAAATCCACGTTGGTTGACTTTACTCAAATTAGGATTTTCAGCACGTTTCCTCACTAAATCCTGCAAAACTGTTCCTATTCTATTTTTCATAGCTATGAATTGTGTTATGTTAATTTGTTTATATTATGATTTTAAAAATATTTTATATGTATGTATTCCTCTGCATATGCATATGTACACAAAAGTGCGTATATGTAATGGAGATTATATTGAAGTATATTGGGCTTTAAAACCGAATATGTTAAAATAGTTAATGCAGTATAAAATGCAAAGGATACAGTTAGGGACAGATCTTTGGCTGGAGTAAATGAATTTGACTTTGAATACATTTTGCTAACTTAAATGGTGTTAACTTGATTTATGTGAGCTGAGGAGTTAACCCTTATGCACTGCACTTGCTTTACTTCAGTGCCAAGAGATCAAAATGACTGTTGGGATGCTTCTTAACATTTCTGATTTATTACAGACCTCTCATCACATTTCTTATGGATTTCTTTGGCTCAAGAAGTGTATTTTTATTTGCTGCTGCAAAAATAATCCTTAATGTTTTATTAAATTATAGGTATTATATAATATTTTGGTTTAGATTAGTAATTTCCTATGCTCTATTTTTCCATTTTTTGACTATTTTAGGATGTTTACTATCCTTCCCAGCTTTCTGTTCACATCTCTAGATCTTTCTATTACAATGATGAACCTGGCAATTTCTGGTAAATACCGTAAGTGGCTGATGAACATTAGATTCATGCTTAGTTTGATTGTAATATCGGAAAGCTGACATTTTACAAAGGAAATAGTCCCTCCCCTTGAACTGAAACCAAATGAAAAATTTCAGACCAAAACAAACAGAATTTGTATAATCTAGTTCTTACTGGGGCTCTTTAACAGGTGCTGTAGTTTGGGTGCCACGGTCCTCCGCAAACAGGGCTCTGCCTCCCGCCGCGCCCAGGTCTCTGCTGAAGTGCGACGATGCTTTGCACAAGCTGTAGTCTGGCTTATAAATCATGGAGAGGAACAGGCAGTGGAGCATCGTGGTTATGGATCCAGACAGAAACATTTTTTCATGGAAAAGCAAAATCTTAATTTCCCAAGTTTGTTTCTTTTTAATGAAAACTGGGTTTTGCCCTGAAAGACGACTAGTTTTCATGAAAAGAATTCATCTTTTTTTAATCAATGAGGAAGCAAGTCTGACAGGGAAGCTTTTGACCAACCCGAGACCACCCTTTTCTCACCTGTGGTGGAAACACGAGATGGCAATCGGATCAGAGTTGAGCTTTCTGTACAAGCCAAGGGAAGAGCTAGGCAAGATGGCATTCCTTTAAGCCAGGAAGCTTTTGGGGGACACCACAGGCTCTGTGTGCATCACTCAGCAGCCTGGGAACACACCAGACCCTGTGGGGTTCCCTAACCTCCACCCCACCAGGGTTAGACACCTTTCTTTCAATGGCAGAGAAGTCTGCAGTGTCATACGACGCACAACATCAGCTGCTGGTGCTTGCTTTCACATGATAAATTGGTGATGAAAGTGTGTCCAGCCCATGGGAATAAAATGTCAATTATAACACTGGTCTGAAGGAAACCTAGAAGATGAAGACATCACCTTCACCAAGCTTCAGGGGTGGCTGCCCACTCCTCTTCACAGAGCTCTTCTGTCTTGGGGGAGAACTGGATTTTAAGTACCTGCTCCCAGGTACGTTGATTATATCACAGTGATTAAATATATAATATATAGAACGGGTGACCAGTCTTCTGGTCATGGGACTGCACGAGGTCAATTCCATTTATAAACTGTTAAGCCCTTGGTTTAGTATGCCAGGGACAAAAATATCTAAACCAGAAAGTATTTGTAAGTCCTGAAAGAAGAGGTCCCATCTTTGAAGTCCAGTCAGAAGAACTTTTTAATCAGAATAACTACAAAACACCCCCATTAAAGGTCATTTGCTTTCTCCTGGTTCCCTACTGTCCAATTGCCTCTATCATGTATCATTGGCACATTTCCCTGCCCCCCCCCCCACTGGCTGTGTCAGTTCTTTTATTGTTAGTAAGATTTCCTCTTTGAATGAATAGGAACATCATCTCTGGGTTTTCTTAATTGTTCTTTCGACCTGAGTCCGTTTACTTTGTGAATCTCCCAAGCTTTTCTCAATAAGAATGTTTTCTATTGATTTATCCCTTAAATTTATGAGGATCTTTATGATAGTGAGATTTGAACTCCCTATCATTAACTCCAAAAGTTATATTGAAATTAAATGTAATTAAAGTTAAATTTTATAATTAAAATTAATTTTATAACAGTATACATGCCTCTCTCCAAGTATGGGGCTCAGCATAGCTACTGGCTGCTCAGTGGACTAATAGCATTGCCACTACAAACAAACTTGGTTAGCTTCCACATAGTTATCATACCAATCAATACCCAAATAATTAAATTTCTCCATTATCAAATTCTAGTCTTCTTTATCAGCTTTTCCTCCACCAGTAATTTTGTTGTCTTAATCTGGTTTCTTCTCTGAAAGCCTATAGCAACCTTGGAGTTTCACCAGATAATCTTTCCTTTCTTCTCTGTTAAGTTCTCTAACCCAAATTATTTAATGCCAAAATCCAAAGTCTTTAAAGAAGATTCCAGTGAATGGAAGTTTGATCAAACTGTATTTTGTTTTGTTTTAATACAGACTACTAATTTTATCTTGTCTCGCCCTTGAGTGAAATCCTATACATGTAAGTATCTGAAATTGCCATTAATTTTCTTGATTCATTCTCTTATTGATTTTCTTTCCAGCTATTTCCATCCAATGTATCTAATAATTATTAGAGATGAGGCAAGAACCAAATGCCTGCATCCATACCCCCTCTGAGCTTTGTGGCTCATGTCCATCTTTAATTAACATAAATGTGAGCAAGGAAGCTTTCCCAGACTAACATCTAATTCTTTGATGTTACATTCTTACCTTCAACCTTTTCTGTTGCATTTTGGCACAGTTTTGGTCAGGGGTGGCTTCTTAAAGAAAAGGATTTGCATGCCATGAAGCTTCATGCTCTCCTTAGACCCAAGGGCAAACAACTTGAGCAGAGAAGAAGTGAGAAGGATTCCTGCTCCCTTTTATACTCCTGCAAATGCAGCGAGGCCAAATCACTCCAACTGCTTTCAGCTGTTCATTACTCCATAAATGCAACACTTTCCAAAAGAAATTCACTGTTGAATGGAGGGGGAAAGTGGGACACAAAGCAAATGGGGGTGATAATGAATTGAAGTGATGATCTGAGGAGCTCATGGTGCTTCATAAGCATTAATTAATTAAACCTTACTAGATCCCGGCGAGGTAGGTATTATGGCCCATACTTCAATCCTGGCTGCGGTGTGCTATTTCTGTATCTCAATATCATTTTGTTAATATGTATTCTGATGAGCGGACTGAAATGGTGTCTGACTAGTAGAGATGACTGTGCATATATTTAAGCTGTGAATATTCTGCATGATGAGCCTTCATATAGAAACAACTTTTTTTTTTTTTTAAATGCAGCCTTGTTCCTGAATAAAAAGTACATGATAAATGAGTTATACAGAGAGCACTGAAGGGCTACTGATGATGTATAGTTATGTACAATATGTAACTCATTCTGCTACTGAATTAGGCTGAACAGATATTTGCTTTCTGTTACTGAAAACCTGAGTGCACTTCAATGAGTATGAAATTTTCTTCCTTTTGTAATATAATTTATCTAATTGCTGTAGGAATTTAACCTATGATTTTAACTGCAATTATTAGAGGTGTGAAGAGCACATGAGTCTCTTATTAATACATTATAAAAGTTATTCTGAGGCTTCATTGCAAGAAACATGTTTTGGTTTTGGTACTGATGTAGAGCTTTGACTCCTAATGAGTGCTTTCCCCCTTTTTTTTTCCATCCTGCTCTAAACAAGATGTTGTTTATTACTTGAAACATTATATGTAAGCCCCAAGAATATGTTACATGTGACTGCAGCTTTGGCAGCCTTTGAGAAACTGAAGTTTCCAGAAATTTTGCTATGTTTAAAAACCAGAGCCATGTTTTAAGGAAAGATTTCTACTTCCAAATGTGTGGTTGCCTGAACCTTTTACATTTTCAAGTCAGATTCCTCTGCCAAATAACACACTGTACCTTAACTATAATAAAAAAGCAGAGACTCTGTGTTTATAAAAACATTGCAGGAGCAACTGTGATCATATTTCTTGAATTTATTCTATTCATGTGCTCAAATATGCATTTTTATAGTAAGCTCCCTATTGCACCGGTCACTTACAGGAGTAGAAAATGACATGTACAGGCAGAAGGCTGGCATAACGCGACAAACCAAACGGGTAAAGTACAGGAATTCGGAGCCAGACCAAAATATGAGGTCAAGGAAGTTGCTCTTATAATAATAGTGGTTATCTGTTTAATGTGTGATCTGGCAGTGATATGATGTTGACCATAAGCAATTATGCATGTTTCTAAACTGGTGGTATACGAGCCCTAAGTAACGGTACGCAAGATAGATGGGCTGTGAGAAATGGGCACTCGCTCTATTCTTGTGGTTCTTCTTGCTTAATGTCAATTAAAATTACAGCTTAGTAATAGATAGCAATTCTGCTATTGTAAAATAATGTCTATATTCACTCTATTGGTTGCCATATACTTAAAATCCTACATTGAAACCAGTTTTATGAAGCAAGCTCCTGTCTGAGCTGATAAATACTGCATAATATTCTCCTTAGCAGGCGTGTGGTTAGACATGCTTTTTCTAACTCTCTGGTTATTATTTGAAACAGCTTTCTTTACAATCGCGTTCTAACGTCTGCGTCTGTGAATGATGCCCCTGCTCTGCGTTTTGTCGTGCACGAGCCTGGAAGTGAGCAATGTCCTCAATGTACATTTAGTTGCCTGGCGTTGACCTAGCAGGAGTGAAAAGCAGAGAGGTCTTCGTGATACCAAACAGCCTGAGCGCACATCAGGGCCTGGGAGCTGCGACGCTGTGGCCCTGGCTCGGAAACCAAGTTTTTATGACTTTGGTGAATTCACTGGATGGCGTATCTTCTCATTAGCTTTTAATAGACTTGGATCCCACTGTTAAAACAGCCTCCGTGTCCTCCTCCGTAAAATGGGATTGCGATGTTTTCCTGGGCCTGGGAGGATGTGGCTAGAGCAGAAGCTGTGTGGTTGAGCTAACTGCACTAGAAACTGTGCTAATGAGCTATGAAGACACCCAAGAAAGCCTCTTCTCCCCAAGAGCAAGCAGTTGCATACAATTTGGCTCCTTCAGCATAAGTCCTGTGATCACTGCTGACAGCATTCAATGGCTTGAATCTCTGCCTTTGCACAGAAGGAGCTGTGGTCACCAACCCTCCCTCCCTGCCCCCGAGCACCATCTAGAAATAATCACTTAAAAAGCAGCATGTGACTTCCTTAAAACAAGTCCCAGCTGAGGCTTAAGCAAATGGCTTCCAAGGACTTCTGAAGGCACTCAGAATCACAGAATGGTTTGGGTTGGAAGGGACCTTTAAAGGTCGTCTTGTACAACCCCCCTGCAATGAGCAGGGACATCCTCAACTAGATCAGGTTCCCTTCACATGGCTTTGGCTGTTGCAGATGTAGTGACTTGATGTATATTCTTAGCAAACTCGGCACTGATACCTCCAAGGCATCCTGGAGAGAACTAGTATGTCTTTGTTGCTCGCAAGACTGAACTGAATTAGGATTTAATGACCAGAGCACACCAGTTAATTGTTGGTAATTTAGGAGCCGTATCAGTAATCTTACAACAGTCCTGAAGTGGTTACGTGGCCACGGACTTTCACATCGCATCAGTGCACGCGCTTTGGCTGTCACTTCTAGACTCCCCAAATGTAACCTTTCATCCTTTCACTTTTCAGAAGCATAAAAATAAGGGCTGCAAAAATCCACGACTGTGGTGGAGAACTAAATAAGGAAACATAACTGCTTACTGAAAAGCCACCCCCTCCGAGAGAAATGTCAGCGACACAAGGAGCACTATTATTCCACTCCTTTACAACCAGATTGGGGGTTTATGTTAAAGTCTGTAGTAAAGGGCACCAGCATCCTATGAGTAAACTATGCTTCTGATCGGCATTCAGAGCTCCCTTTTCGGGGTAACACTTCCAGAGGAGCCCCTGTGCTCCTAGGCAGTCCCGTGACTTGCTGCCCTGTGTGGGAGGCAGCTGGAGGAGCCATTTTCTTGCCCGCTGCTCTAGCGCATGAGTAATATTATGGCACCTTTCCCCTTGCTACAGTCCTGCAAGGCAATCGTTCAGTCCTGGTAATAAATCGCAACTCCGATGTATCATGAAGTGGTCACGTGCAGCAAATGGCTTAGTCCATCTCAGTCTCCAATGCTGTGGGTTCTTTGCGTTGAAAGAAAGAACATATTCTCTGATAGGGCAGGGTTTTTTTTTTCAACTTCTTCCATAATGTGTGTCTTATTTTAAGGGAAAATTGTCTCATTGAACTTATCTCCTCCCATTCATGGTCATGTGGACCATCTACTAGTTTCTGGTAACGAAATCTGTAGTTTGCAAACACTACGGCAATTATCTCCATGGAAAAGTTCTGATAGGAAAAGAATATTATTTTAACCTTCTTTATTATGATCTAGACGCTAGAAACAAGGAAAATGTCCAGGACTACTGTGCTACTCATCTCTCTGCAGACTATCAGCAACAACTCCGCAGACAAAGCTGGGAACCAACAGTTTTATGTAATAAGTATTCGGATACATTTTCAAGTAAGGTGAGAAAATAGTGCAGGCTGCGTTAGCTGATGTCCTGCTATTTGGAAATGCTTCTGTTGTTTAAATAAGAACAGTTTAAGAAAAAAAAAAAAGTTAATTACATTCCAGGTAACCTTGCAGTTTTTTCTTGGCATGTGGCACGCTTGTGGGTGAACGAGGAGGTGAAAATATCTTTATATACCAAGTTAATTCCAGTGAGCGAAATAACCACAGAGCAATTTGCTAATGTTGGGAAGGTTTCATTTGGAAGGTGTCCTAGTGTCTTGGAATAATCTTCCTAGAAAATAAGGGGTTTGCCTTGTAGAGTGGAATATCAAGGAAAATATTTTATACTTTTTAACTGGAGCCACCTCAGAATTTAGCTGTCTGGGGAAGATATTGATTTTTATATAGAGCTGCAAAACATTTGTAAATTTGCTGGCGGGGAAAGCATCTTTCACTAAGCTGGAAAATTTTCTTTAGAATATGCCTTTTTCAGTGAAATTTTTCATCGGAAAGAGTTAAAACTTTTCCCTTTGATAATATGGAAATAAAACAGCTTGACAAGACAAACGTCTCATTTCAATTTTATAATTTTGGTTTTGTATTTATTTTAAATGATATCTTAGATTAACCTTCTATATTATTTTAACATCATTCAAATGAGCGCTTTTGATGTTTCCCAATCAACATTTTTTGGAATATCTTTCCCATGAGAAAATTTTGACTTTTTGTTCCTATTCATTATCAAAAACACTCCTTCCTCACCAGTCTTTGTATCTGATGTATTATCTACACTTAGCATCTCTAACTCAATCGTGCTCGTCTGCGTGTGCAAGGTGGTGCCGAGGGCTCTGAGCATGGCTGGGTGCAAGGTGGTGGGTGTAGGCAGGAGCAGGCAGCAGTGGGTGGGTGCGGAGGCAGCTCTGTAGGAAGCCTTGTGGTCTCTGTGCTGTCTTCCCTACAAGCTCTGACTCTTCTCTATATAAAAAAAGGGTTATTGTTTGCATCTTAAACCTTTTGGTCGTCTTTGGGGAGCGTGGTGTAGGTGATGGTTTAGGAACGTCTACCTCAAAACCTTGCCTTAGGATCCCGGTACGCAAATGACTGGTTTTCTGCCTGTCTATGGATCTGACTCAGCTCGTCTTGTGCACAGAGACCCAGAATTTGGGCGAGGAAAGTGGGACCCGTAGGAGGGGGACAGCAGGTTGTTAAACTCATCCAGCTGTCTCGTCTAACCATTCCTCCAGTGTTCTGTGAGCCAACGGATAAGGTGCATCATCTTTAAGAAATGTCAAGTGGAAGTTTCTTAAAAATAGCTGTAAGAAGTGAATTAATTTCTTATGAAGGAGCAAATAGGTTTTCACCTCCAAATTCCCATCATTTCTGGACTTCAGGTGTTCAAGCTATCTCTTGTGGAAAGTATCTTTTGCAGGAGTGGGAGAGACGGAGCTCCAGGAAA
This sequence comes from Phoenicopterus ruber ruber, assembly GCA_009819775.1. Taxonomy (NCBI): domain Eukaryota; kingdom Metazoa; phylum Chordata; class Aves; order Phoenicopteriformes; family Phoenicopteridae; genus Phoenicopterus; species Phoenicopterus ruber. The sequence continues at coordinate 39,650,694 of CM020220.1, forward strand.
ATGGATGAAGTTTCTCTCGTCCTTTCTGTGTGGTAGCAAGATCGTCAGCGAGGCCGAAAGGATCCGGTTGCCTAACCCTGCAGAGTCTGGTTATCCATTTGGACATCCTTTTGAGTTACTCTAGAACTTGGCACATCCCCAGTTTGCCTCCTTGGTATCCGGCAGGCTTTCTCCCACTTCAGCAGCACATCTTCTGCAGGGGCCGTGCTATTCCTCCCCGGCAGCCTGTGTGGCAGAAGCTGCTTGCGAGCCTCTGTGGGAGTTACTGCTACGTTAGTGGCTACGTACAAGTTTTGAAGTAAAAATGACTCAGAATAGTTCCGCCTTACTCCTATTCCCTAGAAACACGACTTCAACAAGGCTTACTTTGAGGCGTCTGCGAGGCACCGAGGGTATGAAAGCGTATTGCAGAGCGAGCAAGCTCATATCATCAAACACAGCAAGCTAGTACAAAAATTTAAGCGATGTAGTGTGGTGCTGATCTAAAGTGGTCTGGAATACAATAAAAGGTGAATCTTCTTTCAGAATTACAGCAAATAATTTTTTTTTTTCCCTGGGCAGGCTTTGAAGACTGCTGTATTTATTCTTGTATGTCTTCCCAGTCATTTTGGATGTGACTGAAACTGGCTGTTCTTAGAGTTGGACTCCAGCTGAATGAGAGGGTTTTGCTCCAGCCTCTGCCTGACCTTGGGTTATAGGCACTTCAGAAAGCAAAAGCGAAGCTGCACGAATAACTCGCTTCCCATCTAAGTTGCAGCAGCCCCATGAATACAACTTGCGATGGGTTTCCATCGGGGTAGGCTGGTTTGCAGCCCAGCTCATCCTGGAAGAGAGTGTGGGACTGCTTTGGGGAAAAATCAAATTTGCTTAAAAAAATAATTGCTGTTATATTCTTTCCCAGAGTGGAGGGGAATGTTGGAGGGGGAAGGATGGGGGGAGGCATGCAGGAGGCAGCAGAAATGCATTATGCATTTATTTTTAACTAGTAATATATCCGAGTCGTTTTAAACCATATTGATTCTCTGGGATGTTTATGTGTTCATGCTGAACATGGGATAACAGATTATATAAGGATATATAATATTAGTGAAGAAGAAAATGACTGCTATAGTACTTTCTACTCTCAGTTCCTTCTCCACTGATGCCCTTACACCTTTCTTTTTCAGGCTTTTTGTAGCATCCTAAACAGAAGGATATTGAAGGGAGCTGATTCTGCTTTGATCCTTATGCTTGTTGTCAAAGCGCTTGGGATTGAAGAGACTGTTGGCTACAATTGACTGTGACAATTAGGAGATGATCAGAGCCCTAGAGTGGAGCACTTAAAGGGTAATTTACATGTCAGTTTGTCGAATAAAAAAAAGATATTCAGCTAAGATTTTTTTTTTCCCCTTAGAGCCTTGTAAACTGCAATTTGTGCTCTCGTAAGAAAAACCTGGCAGAGGAGTTAGGATAGCCATTTCCATTTGAAAAGAGGCAATCATAAGGCCACTGCTGAGCCTATTGTCCACTAAAAATGCTGATTTGCAGTCAGGGAGTGAAAGAGTGGAGCCATCACTAAATAGAACCTCGTGCAAGGTAACTCCCCCTTGGTGGCTTTCTAATGTTGGCTGAAGGTTTTATATACCTTAAATCCTGCATTTACTATCATTATAACATTGTTACTGATCATGAATGTCCTTTATCATAACAAAAAAATGAAGGTATTGAGAGGGAGGTGGGTGGAACAGGAGCTACCAGCCAGTTGATAGGCTCACGCCGGCTATCTATTGTATCCCATCTTTCCGATTCTCTGGCCTTTTGTACGCCATCACAATTTTCTTCTTGTCACCCTTTGCACTTTGCCATTCGGGCACCTTCCGTAACAGTTTTCTCATAGGTTTTCCATACCTATTTACACTTCATTTTAGACACACTCCTAGTAGATTTTTAGCGTTTTCCATGTTTAACCTGCTGGGGAAAGAAAAGAGAGAGGGAGGTGACGGTAGCGGTTCAGTTCAGAGTTTGCCTTTCTGCAGCTGCAGTGTGATTAGGCTGTAATAAATACTATACACACACAGGTCTGAGAGAGGACTGAAGTTAAGACAGCCGATTATTTAATAAACTTATTTGTGATCAGTCCTTTTTTTTTTTATGCAATAGCTCCGATGAGCCCAGAGTTGCTTTGACTGTAGAGTTACATGAACTTAAAAAATATCAAAACCCAACACCTCCCTCGTTATCCTGGTTGGTGTGAGCTGTGACATATGTGATATTCCGACAGTTTAAGGAAGGGATATTAGTAGATACATGTGAGGCTCCAGTGTTTGTATATGCAAATAAGTGTATTTATTTTGAGGCTGCAGCATAGGTTTTTTTTCCAGAGGTGGCATTGGCTCCGTTTTGCTCTCATCTCCCCAAAAGAAGAAGTAGTCATGTATTCCAGTTTGGGAACCAGAATTAAAGACTTTGCTTTGTCACGATTACAACCAAGTAGCCCTTGCTGCCCCGGCGTGCATTGCCATAAAAACCCAGGGGCTGTGTTTCTGGGGAAGTTTTGTGGCTTTCAATAAAAGCCAAGCGTGCACACAGCGGGTCTGATTCGGATCCCAGTGGCAGACCCTGGTCAAACACCACTGACTTGAGTGGATTTGGGATTTCTGCCGGTGCCAGCAGGATAAGGATCAGGCCCCGTGTGTCCATAGGGTCACCAAAATGCCCTTTCTTTAGTTATGTGCCTTACGTCCTTAGGCTTTTGGTACGTTGAACACCAGACAATAAGGTTTCTATTTCTAAACTTGTGCTAGAAACGTGTTTCAACCTGGCCTCTGTACATGGTGAAGAAATACTCCAAAAATCTTTCTAAACTGTGCAGCATTCCTCTTCATTGTAAGGTTTAATTCAAAGAAAATCTTTTAATACATGGGTTTTCTTCTTTGGGAGAATTGTTATGCTATGTTGTCATTTTCTGCAGGATGCTATAAATGTGAGATGGTGGCTTTTGCCCTCTCTTGCTGTTGTACTAAACTTTTTGAACATCCCAATGTTTGTATGTGTTTATCTCTGTATCCAATGTAAAGAACAAACAGGAATAAATAAAATAAGATATGAAGAGTAAACAGTATAATGACAGGCTGAGTCTGGAATGACTTTGGCTTCATATGTGTCTGCAGAACTGAGGTAGTGGTAAATCTGTATTTAAAAAAAAAAAAAAAATCAGGCATAGCAGGAGGCCTTCGTCTCCCAGGTAATGGCTAAATGACGAGCAGATGAGCCATCGTAATATTGATTTAAGCATTTTGTTCCAGCCAGTCACGATTAACTTTGATTTGTTTTTACTTTCCTCTTACAGGTTTGCATTTAAAGGACTCTCAGAGCACTAATTGTATAAAATTCTAGTAACTGCACATTCTCTTGCTGGAAAGGTAATGGATGAATGATCTTGGGCTTCGCCATACTTTAGAATTAACTTAAGTTTTTGAAATGAGCAGGAAGAAGAGTTTTACTCAGTGGCAATGCATTTTGAAAAGTCTGAATTTTTGGGGTGTAGGTTAAAAAAAAGTCTTCCCTAGGACTTTTGGAATGTAAAGTTGATTTGAATTTAACTGAAAAGTGCTTTTTAAATGAATTATCAAATCTACTGTTCCCATTACTAAATATAACTTTTAAATAAATTAATGTACATATTGATCATGATGCCAGAAAGCATATTACAATGTCCCTAGAACTGCCTTTCTTGCTCAGAAATACATACAGAGCAAAAGTCTACATATTCACAGTAAAAATATACTTCCTTATGCAACCCTGGGTTATACAGATTTAGATTAAGTTTTAAGTTCACGAGAATAAATTGTACCGGTGTAACTGCTTTTTACATGTCAGAAATTACATTCATGGTAAGGCATTGTACAACTTGACTTCTGTAGGTTTGAAATAGTTAAAGATCATGACAAATTATGCGTAGTGCAATACTATGACCCCATTCAGTACCTATCTTCTCATTCAGTCTGAAATATATCCCTTTATTGCTTTGTGAATTAATAATATGATGTCGGACAACTACAGATGACTTCTTGTTAATTAGAATTAGAATTTCAGATGCGTGCTATGATGCATCAGAACTTTCTCTATTTTTCTGCTAATAGGACACACCGAGTGAATAGCAAAATCTTTTTCAAGAGCAGGAAGGGAAAATGATCTCCTGATCTGAATAAGACGTTGCTTTGAGGAAAGGCAACGTATTGGGTTTGCGTGGCAAGGGTTTGGTAGCCGGGGGCTACAGGGGTGGCTTCTGTGAGAAGCTGCTGGAAGCTTCCCCCATGTCCCACAGAGCCAACGCCAGCGGCTCCAAGATGGACCTGCTGCTGGCCAAGGCCGAGCCCATCAGTGACGGTGGCAGCGCCTCAGGGGTAGCAGAGCTAAGGAGGGGAAAAAACCTGCACAACAGCAGCCAGAGAGAGGAGTAAGAAGATGTGAGTGCAACAGCCCTGCAGACCCCAAGGCCAGAGGAGCAGGAGGGCAGGAGGTGCTCCAGGCGCCGGGGCAGAGGTTCCCCGGTAGACCGTGGTGCAGCCCATGGTGAGGCCGGCTGTGCCCCTGCCCCATGGAGGCCCACGGGGGAGCAGACACCCACCTGCAGCCGGAGAGGACCCCACGCCAGGGCAGGGGGTGCCCGAAGGAGGCTGTGACCCTGTGGGAAGCCCGCGCTGGAGCAGGCTCCTGGCAGGGCCTGTGGCCCTGTGCAGAGAGAAGCCCAGGCTGGAGCAGGTTTGCCGGCAGGACTTGTGACCCCATGGGGAACCCACGCTGGAGCTGTCTGTTCCTGAGGGACTGTGCCCCGTGGGAGGGACCCACGCTGGAGCCGTCTGTTCCTGAGGGACTGCGCCCCGTGGGGGGACCCACGCTGCAGCAGTTTGTGAAGAACTGCAGCCTGTGGGAAGGCCTCACGCTGGAGAAGTCCGAGGAGGACTGTCTCCCATGGGAGGGACCCCACGCTGGGGCAGGGGCAGAGTGTGAGGAGTCTCCCCCTGCGGAGGAAGGAGCAGCAGAGACGGCGTGTGAGGAACTGACCACAGCCCCATTCCCCGTCCCCCTGTGCTGCTCGGGGGGAGGAGGGAGAGAAATCGGGAGTGAAGTTGAGCCCAGGAAGAACAGAGGGGTGGGGGGAAGGTGGTTTAAGACTTGGTTTTGTTTCTCATTACCCTACTCTGATTTGATTGGCAATAAATTCAACTAAGTTCCCCAAGCTGAGTCTGTTTTACCCATGACAGTAATTGCTGAGTGATCTCCCCGTCCTTATCTCGACCCACAAGCCTGTCATTATGTTTTCTCTCCCCTGTCCAGCTGAGGAGGGGAGTGATAGAGCAGCTTCGGTGGGCACCTGGTGCCCAGCCAGGGTCACCCCACCACAGGAGCCTAACTTGTCAATGCCTGGCTTTCAGTGAAATCTTTCAAAATTGTGGTGCTTCCCAAAATCGGACATTTGAGCACGTGTTGAACTAGAGATCTGTGATGTAAAACGTCATCTGGTCTCTGTGGTGACAGAGAACATACTGAGTACACAGCTTATAGTTACATAGATTTGTAGTCTTCACTAATTGGTCTTTTTACTTAATCAGACCAGATCTTCAAGTGACAGAAAATAAACATGGCTCCGTCATTAACTCTGTGGCAGATGAAACTCCACAAAATGTATTTTTATCTGATAAATATCAGAGAGGGTAAGAATCTCCTTTGAATGAATTTCCAATAGTAAGATGGCTCTGGAGGACCATGCTACTCTGGGTGTCTCATCTTAAGTGGATCTGAAAATTTACCAGACGTTCCTCTGCATCTCCTGGCTCGCATACAGTCTTGAAAAATCTTGCCCTAGGTGTAATATTGGTGGTATGTTTCAGGTTTCACTGTACCTCAAATAATTTTAAAACTAAAACTGAGAATTGAACCTTTGCTGATCTCGTCTCCTTTTCATTTCAAGCTGGGCCTTACTGCAGAGTTTGGATTAAAAGCACAGTCACATAAGAGTCTATTCCAATGAAGTTTTCAAAAACGGGGAAAAAAAAAAAGAACATCCTGGTACAGGTTATTTGTCGAGTCTATCCCAAAATGCAAAGCTAGGGCCAAATTTACTGCCAATGTAAATGGAGTTTGTCCTGTTGAGGCAAACAGAGGTGAGCTTGTTTCTGCCCATGTTTTTGGACCCAAGTAGGCCCAAGTTTTGTTTTTGAAGGCAAATCCCAGCTAAAGCTGAATCGTGAACCTTTTGAGATGCCACTTTCTTATATGAAAGTGCCTTTACAGTAAAATCACTAAGTTGGCTCTAATTTCAAATAGAATCCTAACCTTGAAGGCCTGTGCCATGGTCATGTCTGTTTGCCACGCAAACCCAATACGATGTCCTGGCCCAGTAGAGTCCTTGGAGGCTCTGCACGTGTAAGGAGAGACCTTACCTCTGAGTTCATTACGATTCAGTGGTGATGCTGATGAAACCAGATGATTCCCATGCCTGTCAAGGGGCTGCCTGGTGCCTCAGCGTGCATCGACTGGTGTCAGCGCTGGCAGGCGTGGTCCGTTTGGATGTACCCAAGCAAAGTCCCCTTTCCTCTGTGACGACTGGAGTGGAGCCGCTAATTCGCTGCAGCGACGGCGACAGCAAAGTCAGGCTGAAAGGGGAAGTATTTGCCTTCAGAATGCTGAGGCTCCAATAAAAAAGGCGTAAGAAATATTGGGCAAAATAGAGATCTGCACATACATATTAATTCATTATTTATATCATTCAGGTTTTAACAGTTAGCAATGGTGATGACATGAATATTAAACTGCAGTGTTATAGTGGCTCTTAGGTGAAGGACAATAGAGAGACAAAACATTTGATCTGGAGAAGTGGTGAGGCATCTCAGTTGTGCTCAGTACCACCAAGATATACGATCAAGAGAGTTTAATACCTCCTCAGCCCAGAGCACGGGGGTTTGCCTGTCTCTCATCCATATGGTCTGTTTTCGCTAGCGTGCAAGGTACAGGACAGGCAGTGGAGAAGGAAGAAGGATCCTTCTCATCCGAAGAAGGATGAGACAACAGCTACTGTATTACTCTGAGCCGGGAGGTATCTGGTTCAAAAGCTGCATGAGTGAAGGTGACAGAGTTATTCTACGTGTTATTCTGTGTTACCACAATCTATATGTTGTCCTGTCGTGATTGAGGTAGCCTTGGTATCCGCCACTTCAGGCCTCACTTCATGGTGTTGATGCTGGCTCTGCATGTGACTGGAAGAGTAACCTGTGTTACCTTCCACTCGAGGTCTCACTTAGGTGACATCTGTGGCACTACACTGATTTCTATCAGTTGGAAATCACACAAATTTTATAGCAAGTGGACTATCTGTTCCTTTCCCAAGTAAAAGAAAATATGGTAAATGAAAGGGCTTCCGAAACACAACTATATTTATTGTTGGCTATCAAAAGGAAATGACACTTTGCATTCTTCTCTGAGAAATAAATGGAAATACCTTACTCTGTACTGAAAAGGAAAATCACAGAAACAATTCAGAATTCCAGTTTGCTTTGGAAATACGGTTACTATGATTTTACGAGCCTGGTGGCATTTCGTAAGAATAATCTCTTATTGCCTTTACTATGGAGCATACATACCTGGATGTTTAACATAGTCCTCCTTTTGCTGTTGGATGTACAAACACTGGATAAAATAACATGGCAGAGGGTTGAAGCTGACTATGGAGGAAGCCACGACCCAGCATACCTCTACCTGAGCTGACACTGTCCATGCCCTCACTGGGGATGCTGACGAAGCACCACTCGCTTTGCCTTTATGCTAAATCCTTAGCTGAAGGAGGATATGTCCAGAAGAGAGGAGTTGGAAGGACAGAGCTGAAGCAATGCGATAGCTATATTGCACCTGCGATCACGGGTTGTTCTGCAAGGTAAGCTAAGGTGTAACTGCAAAAGGTGTAGGGATGCTTTCCCGCCCGCCTGCCAGTAAAGCAGGTGATTCCTGAGGATCTGTTTCCCCAGGCTGGTGCAGGAGGTCTGCACGAGAGAGGCACTTACCGACAGAGACGGTCCCGTAACGCTCTCACAGTCCCTGTAGCAAACATGGCCTTAATCATGACTACAGAGAACTAATTTCCCTTCGCCAGTGCTTTGGTTTTGTTGTATATACAACTAACAGATTAGAGCATGCACTTGGAAATAAAGCAGAAGACAGACTTCTTTTAAAAAAAATGTACTTCCTGAGCTGCAGTCCCTAGTTACGTATGCGGTTGTCACTCCATTGGGGCAAGTGGCATCGCTCTGCATGGAGCAGGGACCCGCACCTGAGCTCCGAGCTCTGTGGTACCATTTCAGGCATGGGATGGGACAGCGTGGTGCACAGCGGCCCCAATGTAAACGGGAACCGGATCTTTCTCTAGCAACGGGCAAAGAGAAAATTGGTAAAAGTTAACGGTTTTGAGCATCTTATCTTACTAAATACACGCACAAATATCTCATGAAGTCCGTAGCTTTACTTCGTTTAGGTAATTCCACTTTCATTCGACCCACAACGCCGACCAGGCTCTAGAATCACCAGGTCAAAACCATGGGCTTCTGGCTGGATGCGTGCCAGAAACAGGGCCAAGAGACCCCCCGATTCAGGTACTGTCAGTAAAAATCCAGCTACGGGCTCTCTGTGCGGCCCTCGGTCAGACAGATGCTGACCCCACGTGCGGTCGTGGAAGCTGGATGCTAGCCCCACGCTGTTGTAAAACCCGAGCGTGTGAGAAAAGAACCGAAGTTTCAAGTTTGCGGTGCTTTAAATAAGTCTGAGGCTGATGAGAAAATTAGCTTTGACATTCTGAATTCATGCTGAAAAGCGTAAGGGAAAATGTGATGATTATTATTAATAATCAGTAGCAGAAGTCAAATGTCTGAAGGACTATTTGAACTATAACGATACCCTCTTAAAAGTTTGAAATGAACTCTTCATAGAAGTTTAAAACTTGGGATATTAGTTCCTGTGCATTTCTTTAATGTGTGATTAGCAGAAAGAGTAGAACAGATGTTTTTCCCCTTTCTTCACAGATATAGCTAACTTTTGCCTCTTCCTTTAAAATGTAAAATATGCATCACAGTTTGGAAAACATTCACAAAAGATTACTTCATACTGTGAGCTGGAGCTGCCTTCCAGAGGGATACGTTATAGTCTGGTCGGATGCAATTGCCTGCAACTACTATTGCCTTTTTAAAAAAGTTTTGCCATCATGATAAACATTCATTAATAACTCAGCATAGCGTGGGATATGTTATTTACACGCCAGGAATTTCTCCTTTAAGGATATATAGGGCCAGGTACTGAAATAATGTCAAAACTGCAATTTTTCTGTTGGAGATGATGAAAGTGCATTTGCTTACATTTGTTCCCTATTCCATTCCAGTGACATTCCAACTATAATTTTAATTCTTCTGTAAAGAAAATATTTTGACAACAAAGAAAGACATTAATGATGATTGAAACTTGCTTTTTCTCTCTCCTTGTTTTTCAAACCACCGTGCCTCCCCCCCCCCCCCCCCCCAATATTTGTTAAAATGTCCCTTTCTCAAGTGAGCGATGAGCAAAACAAGCCCTTCGGCAGGGAGACGGTGCGGCCCCCTCCCAGGTGGGAATAGACACTCACTCGTACTCTCTTCCTTTGCCACCATTTTGTTACAGCCCTGAAAAGCAGCAAATGGTGGTTATTGTTTCTTTGCAGGGTATGGTTTTGTACTGGATCCATGTGCAAAGTGTAAACATGTCATCAGTCCTCATTTGCTATATCCAAAAACATTCCCCATGTCCATATTTGATTTTCAAGTGCATCTGTGCGCTGATTGAAACCCTCCCAACATGCTGCTACACAAATGTAAACCCACACATTGCTGATTTTGAATCAAATGCTCTTATGCTTCCACACTTCCATTTCAAAGTTTGCCTCAGAGTTGCAGTATGTGCCCTTTTAACACATTTTTTTCCCCTCTCACAAAGAGATCCCTGTGTTCATCGCAGGAGCCCGGTGCAGTCTTTTCCATTTTGTTCTTATTTATTCCTTGGAGCCTGCTTTTATTTTCACAGCTTATTTATCCTTTGTTTACAGCCCACATGTGCTTTTAAGCAACAAAACCAATATTTAAACAAAGGAAGTAAAATGCTGAGTTATAATATAGGAATTTGCTATAGATAGAAAGTTGGACTACAAATAGCAATGCATTTTGCTATTAATGTAGTACTTCAAAAAGGAGAGAGAAAAAGCTTATTGAGTTGCAAATTTTCTGAAAAAGATGAATCTCTCAGAAAGTATGATGGAACATTTTGCTTTTAACACCCATCAAACTCCTAGTCCAAAAAAAAAAAAAGGGAAAAAACAGGCAAAACGTGAGTGCAAAGTTGTAATTTTAAAGCAAATTGCGTTACACCTAATTATTTTTTCCATCCCTCCCGACGTACGAGAGTTACCTTAACTGCAAAGCTCTGTAGTACCCTTTGCCTGTCATTTTTAATCAGGTTGTTTTAGGTAATTTTTGTTATGCCCCTCATTACTGAATTGTTTATCAATAGGTGCACCAAGTGTCACTAGCTTTTCTCATCAAGCCAGGTCTGACAAAGAGCTGCAGTGCATGGGAAAGAGGCAGCTAGGTGAAACTAATGCCATAGATGTTTGATTCATTAGGAGCTTATTGTTAACGGGGATGTCTGATTGTAAAGGCTCAGTCAAGCAAAAGAGTGCAGAGTAATCAGTCGGATTTATAGTTTGCAGGGCTCGGGAAAAAAAAAAAAAAAGGAAAAAAAAAATCAACATAAACCTTTGGATATAGCAGAAACAGAAAAATCCCCTTTGGGCAGCCCTAACCTGAGACCAGCCAAATAAGGTCATGCTACATGAAGGTTGCCTGTTAGGTGATGGAAGATATAGGAGGATTAGAGCCATATGGCATGGCCTATCATACCTTCTGACTTAAGATAACAAAGCCAAGCTTTGTGCTTAGCTGTTTTTGACTGACATCATCAATTTTATTTTATGTTGGTCACCTCCGGTAACAGGAAAAAATGGCCTAGGGTTGATAACACATGCCTGTTTTTTTAGTATTAAGATGCCTTACAGCCAGTTTTGCGCTGTAAAAAATTTCAAAGAATTAGTAGCTTGTTCTTCTATCAACCATCCTCCAGCAACTGTCAGCTCCCCCCTCCCTTGTTTTCGGTTTGTACCTTGCAAATGAGAGACAGCCTTATTCAGAACCAGATGTAAGGCTCCTAGAGAATGAGCGTAAGCTGTTGTACTTTAAGCCTAATGGGAAGTTTTATATGCAAGGGCCTTGAACTGATTAGTATAATTCCCTCTTTAATACAGCTGTCCCTCCAGATTAAGGTAAACCAAATGTTGCAATCAGAGATTAGTGTACCTTGCCAGTTATTAACATCCCCGGTTGCTCGGCGAGCACGTCAGACACTAATACTGTGTATTTATTTGCCACTTCCACGCTGTAACTTGAACTTCTGCACCTGTCAAAGCATTCCAGGGAAGAGAGGGGTATTATTGGGAAGCAAAAGTTTTATACCTGTTACACCTGTTTGGTTTTGTCACCGCCTGAGATTTTCTTTTTTTCTTGCCAAGATTGCCAGGTGGTTTAATCCGTTCCTCTGCCGGTTTTATGAAGAAAGACTTTGTCTGCTAAATTGCATTTGTTGCTCTCATCTGCTTTCCCTTATCGAATATGTGCTACTCACCTAAACCGTGGTGGGTTCCCCCCCCCCTCCTTTCTTATTTTTTGCCTTCCCCTGCTTTTGCAAGGGCTCTCCGCCTGCTCTTTGTGTGCCAAGGATGCGGCTCCGGGCGAGGAGAGGCAGCGCCCGCTCCCGCTGTGCTCGCATCAGCGAGCGGTGCCTCTTGCACAAGGTGGGTCACGCCGATGTCTTCTTGCATTTGGCAGGATATCCTGTCCACCAGCAGCGCAGATGTCAAGGGGGACAATGTCCGGGTTATCGAGGGAAGATCTTTGCCTCCCCCCCACCTGATCAGATTTTCTAGATAAATGTATACCGTAAACAGACTTAAAAAGCTTTAGGGGGGGTGAGAGTGTCTTGCGCGGCGTGTAAAAGTTAGGCCGCGCTAAGTAACTGCTCCTCAAATGCGTTTAATTACTTCAGAAGAGTGTTAATTTACCTGTAAACATAAGAGTCCTGAAGAGAAAAAAAAAAAAAGAGATACACAACATACAGAAGAAGATGCTGCTGACTGGGGTTTATTTTTTTTGCACCGGCAATTATTTAAGCATAAAGTTTTAAAATGAGTAGCAGAAGGGAAGCATTTGCCTAGATTTGGCTAGAGCCAAAAATTAAAAGAAAAAGCCCCGATAAAATGCCCCAACCCCTGCTTTTAAATAGCCTCCCCCCAAACCCACTTTAGCACCGTGCTGTTAACAGAGTGAACGCGGGGCTGAATGAATATCAGCTGTAGTTCCTGGAATACTGTTGCTTCCTAGCAAAGACCATGCTAAGACATTTTTTTAATTGAATAGATTCCTTATTAAATAGATAATTGACATAAGGTCAAAAAGGGCCATTTTAGCACAGTCCCCCTAATAACAAAGTTTACTGCCGGCTGCACACTGCCTGCACGTTATGGCTTAATTGCAGATTTTTTGAAAAGACAAAATATGTTCATATCTGAGGAATTATGTCTTGCAGCCTACTAAATATGCTAATGCAATACTAAGCAGGGATAAAGTTCTTGCCATACCACCCAACAGTTGCGTGGGACACGCTGCCAAGTTATTGTTAATTGTAAAGCGCAAGCAGGCTTTGCAATCCATCTTAATTGTCATACTTACTCCAGGTTTGGTGATAAGGCTAGATGGGCTGTTTTAAAGTGACAATGTTGACAAGGGGAAAGGGTGTGGGCCTGGGCTTGCGGTTCTGGAGGGGTTACGCGCTCTGACCTGCCGTAGGTTGATATGGACAGTCTGCAAGGGGATTTTAGTTGTCATGAGGTCCCCAGGCAGTTGAATAGAGTGACTGTCTGTCCTGCTTTTTCCTGTTAGGATCCTGACACGTGGAGCATTGATGAACTCAGCATAACGTTGAATAGGAGCTTTTTGGCAGCTGAGACACAAGGGCTAAGCTGCAGGTCAGAGATAACACTAGTGCAGATCTCCTCATGCACACAGTTAGTAGCATGCTTTCTTCCCTCCTGAGTGCAGGAAATAGCTCATGTTAAATACGTTCACTTTTCAGTTTTCCTTTCTTCTAAAACGCAGCTTGACAGATTGGGCTTTTCAGCCTCCCCCCCCATTATTATTTTTTTTTTTTTTCACCACCTCTGCTTTCTACCTCAGAAATACTCTTCAGGAAGCAGGAGTTAATCTTGGTGAGGAAACGATAAGGTGATACTTGATTTTTCAGGGGAAAGCAGAAGGATATGACTGCCCGGTAACTGCACAGAAATTTGCAGGGACGCCTTTTTTTAGGGCTTCCCTTTGCTTTTTCCTTTCTCCTCCTTAGAGCGGAGGATGGCAGGTCTGGCTGGAGGTAGGCGCGAGGGGTTTAAATAGCATCGGGGCCAGGAAGGAAGTGCTGGGAAGGTACATCGATAAAAGCCGCTTCCCCGCGCTTCTCTATCAGCTCCCCGGATCAGGTGAATCGGGTCGTTCCTTTCCCAACTTTGATGCATCCTGGCTGGCACAGAAACGTGTCTTTGAAGTCGTTTTATATTCGGCCAAGTTTTTTACGTGGTTCCAAAAGAAAGAGGGCGAGCATTGTCTCCGCTAAATGATGTCAAGGCGGCATCCTGTGTACCGAGACAATGTCGAAGCCTCTATCTGCTCTTGGCATTGCTATCGAGGCTGCCTCGGCTGTTTGAAGTGTTTGTGTTAGGGAGGCTTGAACCTGACGGAGATTTGGGGAGGGGGATCCCTCTTTAACAACCCTTTGCCTGTGCGTACACACACGCGTGCGCTTGTTGGGTGGTAGCGAGCCCGAGGTCGCCCAACTCGCGTCACCGAGCGCGAGCTTGCTGCCGCGTGGAGCCAGAAATCCTCCCCAACACGGGTGGAAATGTGCACGTTTGGGTTGGGCTTGGAGGCTGAGCGGGACCTGTCTGTGGGAAGAGCCCCGCTGGTGATGGGGGGATCCCCTCCCAGCAAGGCGGTGCTCAGCACAAGCGGAGCAGAGCCAGGATGAGACCCTATTGTGCAGGCCTGTCCGCATTAGCGGATTCCTGTGCCTGTGTTTAGACTTTCAACGACTTAATTGGGCCTCTGCAGCGAACTGTTTGCAGCCAAGGGGCCAAGGCTATTGTTTATTCCTGTGGCTATCACCGAGAGCCACACAGACAGGGAGAAGGACGGACATAAATATCGCCTTTGTTACACTCTGGATGCTCCTTTTGCCATCCTGAATGATTTCATCGTCGCTCCCGAGTGACTTCAGCAGCTTTTCCCATAGATGCATGTTTTCACTTTCTTGAAGAGGAGGGAAGTGGCTAGAATTTAGGATGGGAGAACCCATCTGCATTAAATGGCCTGATGCTTGCAGTGTGCTGCTCTTCCCTGTTTTCTTCTTTCTGTCTGAGCGGAGGGGCTGTGGCCACGGCCGGCGCTGCTCGGAGCTCGGGGAATGCTTCCCAGCTGCCGCGACGGGGTTGCAAGTTTTTCCTTGGAAAGCAGCGCCGGGAGCTCTGTGTATTTTCTTTGCTAAGTCGTGAATTCATTATGAAATTTATACGATGAGATCTATGACTCTGCTAATATTTCCACAGCGTAGTTTGGCCTTTTCATTCCAGAGAGGGTTGGACAGGAGCTAAGAAGATCTGGCTTTTGTTTTCAACTCTTCTACAACTTCCTGTATGACCTTGGGCAAGTTGCTTAATCAAGCTGTCTCGAGCTTTCCTTTGTAGTAATGTTACTTGCAAATGTTAGAAGAGTCGTGAATATGCATGGTCGATTTGGTAGGTGATGTTCAGGTACTAATTTGATACCTCACGGAAGAAAGAAGCCCCGTAAAACAAGAAAAATGAAGTCTCAGTATCTCACCTTGGCTTCAAATGTAGGATTCAATGAAACGCTGACAGCAGCAAGACCCTGGCTGATCTGAAGCAGGTTTAGGTGCATGTGGTACCAACCCTGGGCAAGAATCTGTCTATCCAAAGGAATGACATAAATTGTGGAAAGTTATCTAAATGGTGGTCAGAGAACGCGTGTAGCAAGAGCGTATTAGAACTCCGAAGCCAGGAGCTGAAGATGAGGACAGAGAGGCACCGGGGTGTAGATGCCACATAGCAGGAGTATGCTGAACGTTGAATTTCCCTGCAGGAAGGCACTTTTGCTGGCCCTGCAGGTAGGGCAGAGGAAAGCCTGTGCTCTACATCCCCCAGGAGAGGGGAGCTCGTCCGAAGAGCGCAGCCCGTGCAGTTAAATAGCACGGTCTAGTACAGTGACAACGGCAGATCACCCTCCGTTTGGGGAGGGCGAGCAATTTGCTTAGAAGTGCTGGAATGTGCACGCACACAAAATAAAATGCTCACACCGCTTTCATTAAGGCAGTGGACATCTAATGACTTGAAGATCTATGATAGGACGTATTTTTTAAAGTGGCAAAAGTGTGTTAATAAATACTAGCATATCTAAGAACTTGATCACAGCCCGGTTTACAGGGAGTGGGAATATCTTTATTAAGCCAACTGATATAGTTGGAGGGGGAAAAACAGACGAGCCCTCTACAGGGCTCTTTACTGTAATTAAAATAGGCTGCCTATATCTAGTTAAATAATATGTAAACTCTTAAGGCCAAATGCTGCAGCTAGTTACTATTAGTGAGAAACTGTAAACTACAAAATCCCAAACCAGGAAGTCCCATGGAGATAAAAAAATATCTAAAGAACAGTCAGAAATGTGCCCTATATTATTGATGCTTCAAGCGGTATTAAGTTGTGAAGGGCTGGAATGTAAACAGAGCTACAGATGTCTGATGCCGTAGGTTGAATTGGGGAAGCAGGAAATGCACTCCTTCGCTTGGGATGTTTGGAAAAAACACCTTCTGCCTCTCTTTATCTGAAACGGTTAAAGTTTTGTTTAACCGACAAAGTAATTCGAAGGAGAATACGCCAGGCAATCGAAGTTGTTTCTTCTATTTATAGTGGCAAAAATAGGAGCTATGCAAACCAACGGAGCATGGTCCCGGTTCACAGAGAGCTACGTTTTAGAAATGACCTAATGAGAGAGGGTAATAGTAAGGGTAGGTTGGGTCACAGCGGTAAAAACTACAGCTGTACACACATACGATTCCTCGGTTTAGGCATGTCTGCATATTAGAGAGACAATTGTTTTATGTATCCTTATGATGTAAAGCTAATGATTATTTTCCTCCCTCGGGGCGAAGTGCAAAGGATCAGTTTTTGTTTCCTAGAAGAGGGTGGGAGAACAGCCTCAGTTGGCTATAAACGCTCTGGTAATCCTGATACTTCTATTTCCCAACCTTTAAAGCCCACAGCCTTATCTTATCTCCCTATGGTTGTTGTTACCCCTGCCAAACTCTACTGATGGGCTGCTAGCATCATTACATTTGCTCCTGATTTGCATAGGTTAAGCGTAGAGCAGAAATTGCCTATAATACTTGCTGGTACAGGCTCTGCTCCTCTTAAAAATCTACCCCCAAACAGAGCGACCTGTTGCTTTGAAGGAGTGCTTTTTTTAATTGCATAAATAAGCTCAGAATCCCCCTTTGCAGGTCCGATGGGAGGAGAAATCGTGGTGTTGCACGAGGTGAGCTGCGTGGGGAGAGGGTCTCGTGGGAGGCTGGCATGAAACAGTGGCTAACCCGGTCCCCAAAGGCAAAGCCACCCTCGTGAATGATACCTGGGGACAAGATAATCTCCGATTGCGTTTATAATGCCGCCGGGCAGCAGTCCTTGCTGAAGATTTCTGAGAACTTTCTTAACTTTCTCAGCTCCCGCAAAGTCTACACGCCCTGCTGCATGGGACGGTGTCTTATAACGGACAGCCCTTACAAACCTGAAATAGTCTTTGTCCTTTTCATCGTGATTGTTGTTGGTAAACTCATATAAATGGGAAGTGCCGTTTCCTTCGCATTGTTTGAAGTGTATTTGTTCAAGAAATAACTGAATAACAGTTTTCCGTGTTTAAAACAGGAGAGCTTTTCCCTAACGTCCTAAGTCTAAATTAGTATTCTTGATGTCCCGATGAGCCCAGAATAGGAGGGCAGCCAGGTTAGGGTCCCAGGCACTAAAGCAGCCTGAGTTCATCTCTTTCCTAATTAAAAACTCCTTTTTTTTTTTTTTCTTAAAAGTTTTGATTCTCATTTATTTCTTACTGCCAGCTGAAATGCTGAATTAGAAGAAAAAAGGGGTGGCAAGTACCCCTTTTGGAAATGTTTTGTTTGGATGACACCTATGTAATGTCAGAGACACCTTTCCTGGGTGGGAGACCAGAATTGCTGTGGCAACGTGGGTTTCCTGACTTTCCTTTTTGCACGTACATTTAAATTGGGGGCTTTGAAAGAAAAGTCGATATGCGCAGTATACCCTCATGATTTTTTCCCCTCATTCCTCAGTTTTTGCCATTTCATAAGCCTGAAACAATAGCAGTGGAAACAGAAATATCCCTCGACTGATGGTAAGGAAATAGGTGAGAGCGTGGAAGACCTTTATAATTAAATCAACCGATATAAAAAAAGGAAAAAAAATCCATTGAATTTGTTTTTGTGAGCAGTGCTAGTTGCCTTGCCAGTCTGAAGCTGGCACTGTGGGTTTGCTGTAATCACTGAGCTGAGAAAAAGAGACACGGGTTTTGTTTGTTTGTTTGTCATCATGGAGCTGAGCAGGACTTAAGCAGTTGAATGCACAACACTTTTCTCTGCTTTCATCCTCTTCTCTCTGATTCTGGATTCCACATAAATTCCCCTCGATTCTTCCAATCTGTTTTTTGACCCTCCTTAAGAATTAGGATTTATATATATCACATGTGAATATCAGCTTGGGAAGCATGCCTTTTTGGTTTTAAAAATGCATCGTGATAAAAATCAATGACGCGTGTGACTTTGAGTGCTTTGCTTGAGTGCCATCTCCCACGGGAGACCGTGTGTGTGTGTGCGTGTTGCTTTGCTTTGGGGACACCCAAGCAGCAGCCCTCGGTCTGGCCAGTTGTCAGGTCTGTAGGCAGGATGGCATCTTGGGGTGGTTGCGGTCCAACGCAGCACGTGGGCAAACGCCCGGGGTCTGAGTCCTGGGCACGGCGCAATATTCTGCAGTGTAACGTATAGACCTTTGGGTTGCAACACAAAGTTGTTCAAAGATTAGGAGAAGGAAAACACACGTTTGAGAGGAAGAAATATTGTAATCAAGCAAGATGGCACAGAGCAATGCCAAGGAAAAAAAATTCCTTTAGTCAACCAGTCCTGACTAGTGCACTTCAACACCGAAGCCAATAATCCTTTATCGCTTGGAGAGCAGCTTCAAAAGGCCTGTGCTATCCAATGTTTCGAATGCAGCTGGTTGAAGATCAAACACTGAGACCACAGCGCCTTTCTCTCGCTTTGGGAGCGGAGTCTCTGCCTTGCTGGGTGTCTCTGGTGCCTCGCGGAAGGTCGCAGCCCCTGCTCAGCATCCTCCCAGCATCGCACACTAACTGCTTGCCACAACCCTGGTTGTAAAGCCTGTGCCAGAGGCAAGGAAAGGGATGGAAAGCCATGTGGTGGAAATATGTTGCACTCTAGCTTTCCTTGGCTTGCAGATGGCAAATTCAAGACTAGTACAAGCTAGCCAGATCAGCCCAAAGACTGCTCTAACACACTCTCAAAGCTAATGTTTAGGCAGAGCAGTTGGTGTTTGCCATGAGCTTGCTAATTTGCTTCTGAGGTATGAGGAGGTAGGTAGAGCGCTGAGTATGAGTTACGGATCTCTGCCCTGTTCTCTGCGCTGCCACTTGCTCTCCATGGCTGCAAATCACATCTTCGGTGCAGTGCTTTCTGTAATTGTCTCATACTTCCAGATATTTAGCTGGCGAAATACAAAATGAAGTGTGTCACTCAAGTTGCTTCTGAGTCAGCCAAAGGACTCATCTGGTAAGCCAAGTTGCCATTTCCAAACCAAGGCTTCACGGTTTTGACACGAACATGAAAGGATATCACTTTCTGGACCCCATGCTACAGTTACAGTCGAGGGCTTTGCTCTGACGCGTTTTCCAGCTGACCCTTCTGGGAGGAAGGAGAAGGTCTTGAGCTGTGTCGCATCCCCAGCAGCAGGGACAGCAGGGACAAGCATCACACGCTGGCAGCGTTGGGTTGGCACAGTTTGCGCAGGGCGGCACAGCCAGACGCAACGATGAGGGTGGGCTGGTGTGTTATCAGGGGGAGCTCCAGCAGCCTTTCCAAACTCTTGATGCTCTGGAGTTCTGGCTACATGGGAGATTTGTCAGGTCTGGTAGTTATGTAGTGAATATAGTGTTCCAATAAAGCTTACACACTTGAAACAAGAATGCCTTGGGCTAGAAACAGGCTTGGTCTAGCAGCAGGGTGCCTACAGCACCCTCATACCACATATTTCTTGTTTGCAGCCCTGGTGTTTTCTTCTTCTCCTTAATAACTTAACCTTCTCACCTACTGTGCAGCATACACAGACCTTCACCAGGTTTCCCTTCCTCGGCGCTGGCCGAGACGCTGGCTAGAGCAGGCTTTTCCTTGGGAGGATGCAGACAGTCTGATCTCTAGGGAAACTCTCCAGAATTACCCACCTAGCTTGACTTTATGCCTTGACACATCTGAGAGTCAACACAGTGGTGATACATTCTGCCAGATGCTTCCAAAAAAAGAGTTGTCCTGACCCAGAGGTTTTGGTAGTCATCTCTCTGACACAGACCTTAGCCAGCTTCCCGTAGGGCTGTCCTGTGGAGATGGCATATGAGCCAGTATGAAGCACTCACTCTTTTAAACGGGTTCTTTCACTGTTAATGCTTATTCCGTCTGGGATGTCTCAGGCCATGATTTCATGCTGTCGTTTCCATAGTTAGGCAGTGTTTGCATCCGAGTACGCTACCCCTCCAACTGCTTGCGAGGATGTGGGTGTCTGATGTTCCCTATATCAGCCCCATGCACCTTAGGTCTGCAGCCAAGCCAGTCATCTTTATTAATAGAGGGCTGGATTTCTGTGGTGAGACGTTGAGGTTAGGTGTCACAGGGTGCCGCTCGGTGATAAGGACGTGATGTCTGCTGCCTTGGAGGTCTGGTGGTGAAAGCTCAAGCCAAGTCCAACCTGGATGCATGAAAATGTCACTGTAGAACTCACCCTTCCAGGCTCCTCCAAGGTCAGGGCGTACATGTGGCTCGAGAGGGCAGGTCGTCTGGTGTGGTAGGCTCTCAGCACAGCAGCTGCCCGGGGTTGGCCAAGAGCAAGGGAAGGCAAAGACACTTTTTAAGGTGCAGAAGTCTCCTTTTAACCACCAAAAGCGTGGCCTGGCCAACCCCACCGCTTCCTGCCAGCTCTGGAGATAAGCCCACAGCAGGTCAGAGCGAGGGATCACCGTGCCCCGTCTCTGGGCGCGGTAAACAGCAGGCGCCTGGGGAGAAGCAGAAGAGCAGGGGAAGCAGATAGTGACTCTTCCCAATCCTCCCCATTTTCAGCAACGGTTTCCTTAGTCTGATGGATCAGCCCAGCCCGTGGGCGCGACCTGACCTGCACCGCTTGCGTGGTCGGCGTGGCGGCAGACCTACAGCCTCGCAGCATCCTTTCTAGAGTTGCAGCCGCTTAACAGAGACGTCTCCAAGGGGTCTGTGTGGCCGAGCTCTGAGCAGTTGCTTACCAGTGTGCTGTGCTTGTGTTTGGTTGTTAAGGTGGACTAAAGTATTTTAGTTTAATGTTTAATGACACTGGTGGGGAAAAAAGGGAAAAGAAACCCAACTCAACGGAGCAGTTCCTGTGTCGGGACCGTCTCTAATCAATGCAGGAGGAGTCATCCGCTGCCGGACCGTTTATTAGCCTGTTTTCAGAGGCCTTTCTTTAAACTACCTATGAATATTAATAATCATCTCAATAGTTAAAATCATTAACTCCGTCTCATTTTTTGTTTTGTTTTGTTTTTCTTCTTTTTTTCCTCCCTCCTGGTTGCAAGGCAGCCATCGCCGCCGGAAACCCCTGCTTTAAAAGAAGGACTCGCTGGGGCGAAAGGAGTGGGTTTCCTAAGCCGCCGGATCAAAGCGAAACCTCCCAGCCCAGCCGGCACACAGGTTTCCTCCCGCTCCCAGGTTCACGCCGCGTGTCCGGGCTGGGCGTCCAGCTCAGCCGCCCCCCAGGATGCCGCGTGTGCTCTCAGCTACCTCGGGATCTCCTCTCTTTTGGGTTTGGGTTTTGTTGTTTTTTTTTTTTTTAATTTAAAAATAATTTGGTGGCTCTCCAGCCAAGTTATCTGCTGTCGCTGCAATATACGCTGCGTGTCGGACTCCCACAGCCGAAAGCCTCTGTTTCCTTTCTGCCGGTACCTTGGTATCTGCCTTGCCCAGGAGCCTGCTGATGAAGATTTCCTGTTTGTTTTGAGTCACTGCTGGAGTGATAAATATACTTCGGCTCTCTCCTCCGAGAGGAAAGAAACCAGCTGCCCCGAACTAAAGGGAAAAATATGTCGAAATTCCACCAAAGGGCCCTGTTATCACGAGGCTTCCATGGAAGGATGAAACCGGGCAACGCGACCTACGACAAAGGCGCGATTTCCATATTAAAAACGTCTCTCCGCGCATGGGGTTTGCCTTTAATCGTCTGCTTTCGCTCCATAACTTTAATTTTTAAAACAGGTTAGAAATAAATAAATAAATACAAAACCCCCATAAACTTACACGGCGGAGTAATGCTTGGCTGGATAAACAAACAATTATACTTGTGGTTTCTTGATCTGACCACAAGCTTTAAATGCCATATTTTTGCATGAACCTATAATGCTTCTGGATAAACAATTGTGTTTATACTGTCAGGAGTATCCACTGTGGTGTTGTGTAATTTCTGTGCGCGATTACTAGGATATAGGATAAATTCCAAAAGAGAAGAAAGAAAAGGAAGATTAGATTATTAAGTCATTTTTAATAAAAACAGCATAGTTTGGAATTGCTTATAGCTTAATTTGTAATTTTAGAAGAATGCAGCGCTGGCTTTTAAGTTTCTACAATTGTCTTTTCATCTCTCTTTATCCTTTTTTTGGGGCCCAACCCAAAACCTTGGATCTAAACCCAAGATCCAGGTTCAGATCTGAGGTCACAGCTCCAACCTCGTTCCTGAAGAAGCGGAGTCAGGCCGGCGAGCTCCAGCACGTGTCACCTTCGAATTTCCAAGCCCAGGTTCAGGGGTGTTTGACGCTCAGGAGTTACTTTTGCCGGGTGGAGCGGTGCAAGCGGTGGTGGCCTTGGGGCTTCGGGGTGCCTCCAGCCCTGCAGAGGAGCCAAGCGGGGTGGCGGGGTTCAGAAAAGTGTCGCAGCAGATCAGGAGAGCTGTAGGTCAGCGATATAAAAAAAAAAAATACTCATTAAAGGTATCCTGGGGCCAGCTTTGGTCTGGTTCAAGCCCACGCAGGGCAAACGCCGAGCTGCGCTGGACTGAGCGAAAGCTTTTGGGAGGTGGCAGCCCCTTGCCATGGCGTGGAAGAACATATGCTTCCAAAGGGGATTAGAGTCTTTTTCTGGGAAAGGTCCTTATTGCTTCTAAACGTACTGTTTCGGGCCTCATAAAAAAGGCACAGGACAAAATTTTGCTTTCAGTAGATGTTTGAACTGCTGCTCATGGGGGAAAAGAAAGTGTTTTTCCTACAGTTTTTGATATATTTCTCCTTTTTTATGTAAACTCCACAAGCTTTGGCAAACAACGTGTGCTTTTCTCTACTCACCGGCACGTTCCCATTCCAATAAGCTAACCGGGCTCTCTCCTTTATATCACTGAGTGAAATCACATGGAACAAAAATAATCATATCTAAGCAGTTTGAAGTATACTTTTTCCATGGCTTACCTTTACCATCTCCTAGTAAAATACAATTTCTTCTTTAACAGCAGAGGAAAAAAAAAACATTATAGCTTTAAAGCATGAGATTATAAAAGACTGCAGCTAGTTTAGATCTCACAGTTAGAAGTTAATTCTAAGTCACTGGAATTGAAAACATCAGTTTACAACATTTACTGGCTTGCTATAAAAATGTATTCCCTTGTGTTATGTTAAACATGAGAAACTACACCTCGGTGTGTCCATTATTTATATATTTATTCATATCTTGCTGCTTCTGATTCAGCTGTGTAACTGTATGCAAAACAGATAATTACCGGGGAACAGAATAATTTGTATTTTGAGGGGAATAAATACCCTGAAGGATTTGCTTTTGGGGAAAGAATACACTACAAAGAAATTACATAGATTCTGTAAACAGATATGAAAATAAAAAAAAAAATAGGTGAGGAAATATTTCGGGCCCGGCAACTTTGACACTACCGTGTTTGTGGTGGGGGAAGTAATTTTTTCTTTCTAAATACCCAAATCCACATTGTAAAATTGAACGTGAGGCCCATTATTTGGCATGGTTACGCAGAAAATGGGATTTAATGGCAACCCTACCCAAATACCAGAACGATGCTGAGGGGTTGGCTGCTCATCGTGTGATTGGGACCAACACATTCATCCACCAGCTATGTGGAAACAAGCTGCTTAAGAAAAACATGCCTCACACGTGGTGATTATTTTAAGGAAAATGTCATTTTCCTTGTCCCGTTCCGCGTGGGACCCCTGTGCTCGCCCCTCCGCGGTGCCAGCCAGCCGCAGCGAGCCGTCCCCGGACGGGCGCCGGGAGCTTGGCTTCCCACGAGGGTGGGCACCGCACACCTTCTCTCCTCCAGCTTTACGCTCCGATTTAGCACCAGGCTGTGGAAGAGAGGTGCTGGAGACACTAATTTCAGCATTTCCCCTAACAGAATTACTACTGGAAACGGGGCTGAGTACCGGCATCGCCGCTCATCTCCCTCTCATTTATTTAGCACAAGGGTTTGCCTGTCCAGTTTCTGTCTGCAGGCTTTCTGGTGGGAGATGGGCTCTCCCAAACTTTCCTACAGTGAGGCTTTTATAGGCAAGTCCATGCCAAAAATGTTTGTCTGGTCACCTCAAAGCTACCCAAATCACCCCAAATCCTGGGTTGTGCAGAGGGACATTGAACCCATCCCACTCAGCACCCAAAGGCTCCGTCATTCAGGATCCTGAAGCTGCCTCCGAGCGAATCCCAGGACCTGAACGAGCCGCTGCAGCAGTTCGTGTTTGCCTGTTGGAGTGGGATCTCGCGTGCGTGCGGCAAGCAAACACCGCAGTTGTCTCTCGGTTTATCTCGGGTATTTGGAAGGCCCTTTTGCTGTAGTTGTGCGTGGAATCCGGCGTACGCATCCCGCTCCACCCGGGAGAGGCGGGAAGGGCGGCCAGCCACGAGCAGCGGGGCTGCGCCCGGGAGCTGAGGCGCAGGGGGGCAAAGTGACATGACTGGGGGCACCCAAGAAACCTGTGGCAGGACATGGGGCGAACCCCAATTTCCCGATCCCTGGGCTAGAACAGCGAGCCGGTGTCTGCGATAGCCTGCCGTGTGGGGCTCTGCCTTTCCACCGCCAAGAAAAAAATCCTTCATGGGAAGGCACTCTGCAGGCAAATACAGTTGTGGGTAGCAGTGCACAAAAAGCAGTTTAACACAGCGTCAAAGAAAATCGAAGCGAAAAATCGCCGTCTTAAGATCGCAGCCTCAACACTTTCACCAGGGCTGATCATGAGTTTTTCTTTTCTTTTTTCTCTTTCCTTTTGGTGGAGAAGTTTTCTAAGGTATTTTTCAAACTTTCCAGTTTAGCAATGTGTTGGCTCAAATTGAAAAGAGAACTAGGCACTGGGTCACAGGCAGAATTAGGTTTGCGCTCGTGGTGGGGGCAGGTTGCTGACACAGCTACAATCAGACAAAACATTTAAAACTTCTGGCTTTGTACTTCTCAAATGCCTCTTTTAGAAAATCGCTTAAGTTGTTATTAACATCCACCACCCACCTTCCCTTTCTGGTCCTGACATTGTGTAATAATAGATAATGTTGACATATGTTCCCTGCTGGTCAGAAATACTATACTTCTGTGAAAGGTAACATTTTCAAGCAATGACAAAATGTATTTTACTTGGACAGAGCATTAGTTATTGGACTAATCTCACAATGTGGGATGTGGGGTAAAAGTTTTAACATTTTAGTTGTGGGAGAAAGTTTGTTGGGACAGTAAAAGCATCAGTATGGGGTGTGTTTAGTTTTCTCCATTTCTAGAGGTACTGGCTTGGTATCAAACTCTTGCGTCCGTAGGAATTTAAAAGAAACATTTGCAGTATGTATGAGGAACAGCTGTCTGTGTACTCCCAGCAACTTTTCAAAATGACTATTTGGATATTTTTTTTCTAGGAAGGATTAGAGAGCTAAGGAGTGTATGTATATGTCCCACACGCTCCGAATAATTTTTTTTTTCTTTAGTAGATCAGTTTTAAAATGTTGAGTAACTGTAAAAAGATCTGCATTTATTTATCTATTTCCCACTAAGCGAAGCTGTCTGAAAATAGAAAAAGAGGAAGAGAGAGCAAAATCTTCCCAACAAATATGTTGTGAAAAAAACTACTTTTGAAAGTAATCTAGGGTGAGATTCTATAAAAACGTGTCTGCTTTGCACGACACCGAACTCAGCACAAGACTGCGCAAGCCTGGAGAAATCGAGTTTTATTTTAAGTCTTGCACGGATCTCTGTGGAAGCTGGAAATAATTTTTTTATTGAAAAAATTTTTACGTGCTACAACAGGATCCAGAAATAATCACAGGGGTCCTGTCATTTGGCGGATAAACCTCTCCTCTCGCAGTGGGCTCCCTCGGATTTGTTTGTTCCCCACACTAAGCAGCGGGCTGATCAGCCCTTTAGAAATGTGCCTTTTCCTGCAAACCCGGTGGAGCTGTAGGGAACAGCCCTCTGTCCAGCATCCGCCCGCGGCCGCCCGGGCTCTGACACACTGGTCCACAGGGACCGGGAGCCTGAACCTGCTCAGCCCTTGCCCCCGGCCGTGAGCCGCGGCTCTGGGGAGACCCTGGGGCCTCCCGAGCAAAACCTTTCGGCGCGGCGAGCTGCTGCCGCGCGGGTCGGGGATGGGGTCTCCTCCACGCGCAGCCTGACGATGGAGCGGGGTGGCCGGAGCTCCCCCGCAAGCTCCCCATCCGTCTTCCTTCGCCCATCGGGAGCGTCCTGTTTGTTTTCAAACTCTCCCTGCGTGTCTGTCGGGCTGCCTTGGGTTGGCTCCGTTCTCAGTTACACCCATTGATGTCAGTGGGGTTGCGTTGGTGGAATCGGGAGAAAAAATTTGACTCCTCGTCTCTTTATCCCCCCCCTCCTCTTTTTTTTTTTTACACGGCTCAGCCGAAGCCCAGCCCGCTGCCTGGCTTGTCCCAGGCTCCTGCTGCCGCTGGGGTGAGAGCTTCTCCTCTGCAGCTCCTGCTGCTTGGCACGGCTTCGCTGCGTCGTATCCAATCTCGGCTCAAAACATATCTGTTCTGCTTTCTGCTTCCTCCCTCCCTCTTTGCTCGCTGTAAAGCATTTTATTATCCAGACTTTATGGAAGGCTCTGTACAAAATGAAGTTGTGAGGTTATTTGTTTTGGTGCAGCCAATCCAATAGTGTAAGCTACTTCCCTCCTTTAATCTTCTCCTCTTTAGATAATACATAGGCTTTTATGTCCATTAATTGTCAGAAATAAATGCTTCTTTAGCTATTACTTCCTGAAACAGAGCAGTGATCTCCCTTACATACAGCTGTTTATATTATGCATAGCATAGCCCTGTCACAAGAATACATTATAAGTTTTCGTAAGACCTTGCACTCGCATTTAGTATCGTTTCCAGTTCAACTTTCCTTTTTCCAAAAAGGAGAGAAAGTATCCAGGGGGCTACTGAACAGCAGTGTCTGCTGCCCCTCGGTTGACGTGGCTCAGGAGTAATCCCTGCTGAAGCCAACAGGCGTTAGAAGAAATAGAAGAGTGATAGGAGCAGTGGGTAAGGTTAGTGGAGTTTCACATTGCTGCTTTAGGACCTAATCATTATTAATTATTCGCTTAATAGTAGAGACTTCATGTCCCAGCTGAGATTAAGACCAAACGGTGCCAGATGTAGTGCAAACACCTATTAAGTCATGGTCCCTTTATCAAACAATTTACGGTCTGAATAGACAAGACAGAGAAAAGATGGGAGATGAACAAAGAGGTGTCAGCACCGGAGACGGGAAATTGGAGGAACAGGGGCATTAGGAATAGGGAGAGAAATGAAGGCCACAGTGTAATTTCTGGAGCTAATCAGGGGAAGACCCACCGCTGGGTAAAAGCATAGACACGCTCCTGTGGAAACCTACTGCGCCAGCCGAAAACGGTCCTGCCTCTCACCGCTGCCCGCAGGGCTCTGGAGGGGAAGAGGTGGTGTAGATGCTCGTTCCACTTCCACCAAAGCAACCTGAGCTCCGTTACCCTGCTGACGGAGAGTGTTTGAATTAACCCAGCCGGGTATTTCTGAGCCGGGCTAGGGGATGTTCACATCACCCTCTTCCGCTGGCCTTGGGTGGTGAGCAATGGGTGCAGAGGACGGGCGCTACCGTTTCAGCTATCACAGCTAGGTCTGGAGGAAGACGTGACCATAGCCCAGCTTGGTTGGTACCTCTCTCAGACCCCTCGGCATGCGAGCACCACCAGCCCAGGCTCTCTCACTCACTCACATCTACTGACGCAATTTAATTTGCACCACCTTACTAATCACCTCCGAATTTG
This sequence comes from Phoenicopterus ruber ruber, assembly GCA_009819775.1. NCBI lineage: Eukaryota > Metazoa > Chordata > Aves > Phoenicopteriformes > Phoenicopteridae > Phoenicopterus > Phoenicopterus ruber. Next base: position 39,678,515 of record CM020220.1, read on the forward strand.
GCCCCCCGTTCAGTTCACCGCTGAAATAAAAAGATCTATGTGATCGGCTACACAAGGTCCAACCGCTTACGTTTGTCATGGGGAGTAGGTTGCTTTGATTCACGTCCGGTTTTAAGTTTAGCTCAGTGCGGCAGAAAAGAGCTGACAACTTTGTAAAGTTCCTTAAATTCTCAAAATGCTCTACAAATGTTAGCTATCTAGCAACAAAGTATTTAAGACGCTTTGCTTATGTCTTTATGAATAACTTTCTGAAAGGGTTGTGACATACTTGTACCATTATTTTGTATGGCAATTGAAGGAAAAAAAAAATCTTGGAAGGATGTTTGTTTTTATTTTTCTTCTTCTGACCACTCTGTTTGGAAGAACTGCCAAGTTTGCCTCTAAACTTGCAAGTACAGTAACTTTTTTTCTTTGAAACTTAGGTCTATAACGTCTGGAGCTGCTTTTGGTTGAAAGCAATTGTTACGTTCCTGACTCTTGTGATCAATCGAAATCAATTTCATACAGAAGGTTAACAGAGAAGGTCCAAACAAATGAATCCATGTGCATTTATCTGACAGTATTGCATATACAAATAACGAAAGCAGTACATTATCAATTCTCCGTAGTAAGAAGTATTCTTCATGTTTTTATAAAAAGTACTTAAGAGCTGACTTTGAAGAAAGACTTTGAAAACTTGCCAAACCTTCTTTGTATTTTGAAAGTCCACATCAAGAAAGTAGTAAATAGTCATTGAGCGTAGGAAAAAGGAAACTATTAGCATTGTTTTCTTTGAAAGATAAAAAGAAAAATGCGGTGCAAAACTTCATAATCTCTGAAATGTGTATTTGTTATTTGAATCAATTTAAAACAATTGTCACTATTAAGTTCATGTTAGCCTGCCTACTGAACTGTATAAAATGGCTCTGTATCTGCTGGTTTCATATATATGGGTTCCCCCCCTTTCCTCCTCTCCTTCTAGTTTTACAGGCTTAAGCATTTCCATTTAACTGCAGAGTTAGAATTTATACGAAGGCTCTGCTTAAAAACCCCTACTTCGGCTCCCCAGCCCTCCTCAGGGTTTTTTAACCTATATTCATTCCTCTAATGTAAGGATATCTATCCTTGATTTCTGTAAAGCAATAGTTCCTCGGATTTCCCTTTCTGGGGCCCCATTGCCATCGTGCAGCAGTTCTCTGTAGCGTGGTCAGATAAGATATCCTCTTTTTTGGGGGGTGGGGGGTTGTGTTTGTTTTTATTTTCAGATAGCTCCTGGGCCAGGCTTTCTGTCGTTGTTAGTGTGATTTGGTGCAGCATCGTTTTAAAATCGCTGCTCATCTCCAGGAGAGATGAGACCAGGTGCTTTCCATAGGTTAAAAAAAAAAAGACAATTATTTCAGAGCAAGCTTAGCCATGTGTTTGGATGAAACCACGTATAGGCTCATACCATACACCACCTTGGAACAGGTATATCGCATGCTTGCACCGAACGCAAGAACCTTGGTGTTGCTTAATTATGTGTAATCAAGTAGCCAACTTGCCTTTTACCACCACTAATGCAGGTTGTACTTATAAATATATTAATTGCAAAGCCATTAAGCTGTCCCGTGTGCGAGGTAGTACTATGAGGAAATGCCTGTTCACTTCATCTTTAATAAGTTCAGTATAGGTTCAGCTAAAAGGGGATCTAAGCTGTGCGTAACCTGTGAGAAACAGAAGTGGAAGTTGGTATGTGAAGAAACACGTCTGCCATGTAGAAAAGGGATATTTTCCCCTGTTTGCCATAGAAGTGTCTGTACGTTATAAAATAGATACGGTGAAGAGCTTGAACGGTTGGGCAGGCATATTGGTGTGTTTGGTAGCCAACTATAAATGCTGACCTTTTAAGAGGGATCGTGTCTTTATATAGAAAATATATATTTGTGGATGAGATAAAGGTAGGATTACAGTAAGGATTTTTTGGGCAGGAGTTTCCGTGATTGTATTTCTTAAGAAGATAGTTGATGGATTAAACGATCATCTGAGATTTTCAGAGTTTGTAAAGACTTTCAGATTTACCAATTCATCATCTCTTGTCTCCATCTAATTATTACAAATCTGTTGCCTCTAAATATTTGTTGCTGCTGGATATCGACTCATCTCCTGCCCTAGCTTTCTTCAAAGTATCTATCCCTTTTTACAATAAACAATCAAGAAAACATAAAATAGATTAAATTGTGATAAATGCCAAATGCATGAAAATATCCTGCTGAAAAGTATGAAAATTTTTCATGCTTCTCTGCCTCCATTTTTTCATTGATAAAATGGATCTAATCACAATCACGTCTCTTATGGCTTTATGGTAACGAACAGGCCAAGCCTGGACCGGCTGATGGCCTGTTCATGACCTTTCTCCTTGCAGGGAGATGATGAGTGAAATTTGGTGGGACGAGGTTTTGTTCAAGCAGCTCTTTCATGGGGCCGGTTTGTTCCCTGTGGATGGGACAGGGCTAAGGGTTTGGCCTCTCAGCTCTGACCCTGGCCGAGTGCTTTTGTGGAGGGTAGAAGTGATGGAACGAATATGGGAGGATGCAGAAGGAGTTACTTCAGGCTTCCAGCCTTTCCCATCACCACCCTTGCAAACTTCCTTCTCCAAATCCTCTAAGGTAGCTCTTTGTGGTGCTCTGAGATACAGCTTTCAGGGCAGCATAGAGATTCAGGATGATGGCACTCTCCCTATGCTTGGACCCCCAAAATATAACCACTTAATAGCATCTGCTTTGTTTGGTGGAGCAGAGGGGACCTCCGGATCATGGTTATTTACTCTCTGTGAAATGGCACAGTGTCCTCACATGCACACTGGTGACATTCCAGCTTGAAGAGTTTGCTAATGAAGATATCCTGCTAATATTAAGCTTGCAGTGAAAACACACTTTTTTTTTTTTTTTTCCCCAGAATGCTCTTCTCCATTTGTTAACAAATCTTCCTCGAAGGCAGGAGTGAAATTTTTAGAAAGGCTTTTTTCTAATAACCAGCATCGAACAGGCAACCCTACAGCAGATGAAGAGGAATGTCGCATTTGTCCTCATGTCTAGGAGAGTGACGCAAGTGACTATTCAGCATTTAAATTATAATTTTTTTCCTTGTGTAAGGATGCTCAAAAGGTCTGTTTCAGGAGTCTTTCCCATACTGTCATTTCAATTGTGACACTAGGAGCTATCTGACAGCTGAGTAAATGGTTTATTTTACCGTTGGTGTGGACTTTCTAATGCTTAGCCAGCACAACATAGCTTGAAAGACACAAATTTTGAAGTTGCTGGGGATTTGACTGATTTCAATGAGGCCAAGTCTTCATCACAAGTCTGTTAGCATTGCCACAGCTTCATGGAGCTGGAGAGGAACAGTTCGGATGTTCACATAAAACAATAAAAAATAATATTTTTTCTAGCAATGGCACTTGTCCATTTCTGCATTTGTGGTACAAATCATCTACATGTAGTTCTTTTAAGGATGACTTTTGATCTAGTTGCCTGTTTAGTGATAGTGTCAAATGCTCTTTATTCTTCTAAAATGCAAAATTAATACTGCATTATTCTAGCCAATATTATTCCTACAATGAAGCAGAATTTCATCAAGTTAAACTGTTCTGTTAGAAAGATTAAAGGAGAAGGCAGAGGGCCAAATTCTCCTCCGTTGTGTGAGTGTTGAGTTAGACGATCCATTGACATCAAAGAAATCAGGATTTACACGAGTGTAATCAAAACCAGAATTTCTCACATGGATTTTCGATATATTTCTGTTAACTTTCAAAATGTAGGGCCATAATAATCCTTCTGTTCCTAATGACGCACCAACGACCACGTCCCAGTGGCAGTCATATCCCAGTGGACTACGGAGGTGCGGTTTGGATTGCCTACGTGAAAGTCCTAAGATAACTGCAGTCGGAATGACTCCCAGCGCACAGACGTGCTCATTAATACATAAACGACTGTAACTATGCCTCGTGCTTCCTAGAAGCTCACTGCCTGCAGTTTTAAGGAGAAACTCAAGTTATTCAGCAAAGATATACTTGTTGGTGCTTTGCTTTGGTTTGCCATTGCAAAAAAACGTGCTTTTTCAAAATTCAGTATATAAGTGCGGAAGAAACACGTTGGGGCTCCACGTCTTTGGGAGAGGGGGTTGCGTCTAAGGCGTCGGTGGGGTGTCACCGCGTGGTGCACCCAGCCACCGTCCCGGGCATCCTCCGAGCCGCGGGGTGAGAGCATCTCGCTGCCGGCCCCCACCCCACCCCACAGCCTCTGGGACATTCCTACAGCCGCTTTCCAGCGAAATCCCACGCCGGCAGGGTGACTCACATCAGAAGACATTCCAGAAAGAAGAATAATTACGCTGTTGCTGGAATTGATGTAATGGTGTTTTTCAGGATGCTTTAATAGACATGAGTGATGTTTTGGCAGGCAATCGAAATAACCCTAGATATCTGATTGCATTACCGACTGCTACCAAGGGCATCTCTGGGGAAAGGGACATTACTTAAGGTACTTTCTCCGTATTTTTAACTCGCTGGAGCTAACTTTTAGCGCAGCATAGGGTTCTTTTTCAGAAGACAGGCATATTGGAGAGCTTAACCAAGACATATAACAAACCGAACTCTAAACATATACAGATTCCAAGAGACGGGCCTGTGTAAACAACATCATAATTCCCTGGGTTATGTGCTGTTTAAAATAACATTCAGCTATTCATTCACCTCAAAAGATTGCCACTTAACAGCGTTGTTTCTTTTTGTAATCTTTATTGTTTAGGTTTATTATGGCTCTCATTTTTTTCCCCCCTAGAAAACATAAACAATTCCCTTCTTCGCCCGGCGAGCGGGACGCCCGTGTCCTGGCGGCGCTTCTTCCATGCCACGGTCAGCCGAAAAGATAACGACTGAGGGCTACGTTGAGCCGCCTTCTCCCAGAAATAAGTTTACTCTCCCCGTCCGTATGTGCTTTAATACCGTGCTCCTTAAGATGGTGTTTCTTGTTATTAATGATTACTACCGGCGTTCAAACACATCGGGTGGAATTGCGCTCTTGTTTAACACCCACGCAGTCCCACTGAGGGCTCATTGCCTTCATTTAGGCTATATATTAAAAAAAAAATAATAATAAAAAAGGCCCTGCACGCTGATGTCCCAGGGTTGTTTTGCAGAGCCCCGTTGTTTAGCTGCTCTCGGCAGGTAAATAGGTCTTTTTCTTGGTCTGGCACGTTGATAAGCCTTCACACTTGGCTGGGCTCGAGGTGCGTTTGTGCAAAGGCAGATTGTTTTAGTTAACATAATCAGTGAACTCACTGTTCTACCTGGATGTCTGGGAGAATTGCCAAGAGATTTCCCAACATTTCAATCAGAGGCAGGGGCTATAAAGCTGTCAGTTTTCTTGTAGGCCAATTTGCCTTTGCCATGGTTCTAACGTTGTGCTCATTTATAAAGAAATCAGCCCAGGTCTTTTGGGGTAATATTTTATGCTGGTTTCAATTTGAAGAAGAATGATTTCTTTTTCTTTCTTTCTCTCTTTTTTTTTTTTAAATTTTAAAGATGCATTTTTAAAAAGCATTTCCTGACACAGAAAAATACCCCACTTTAAGATTCTGATACAATAGTACTTTTTAAAAAAAATTAATTAATTAGTATTCCATTTTTGTTCCCAGCAGTGGTACCGAGCTCCTTTCACATATTGCACCAGCCTCAAGTAAATCTGTTCTTAAACAAAGAAATGGAGCTACTCGGGTCAAACGTTCAGGGTGATATTGGTCTGTGTAGTAATTACAATCAGAGGTATGTTAAACTACCTGAAAATAATTCACTTCCACAGGAAAAAAGTATACCTACAAGTTTATGGTTTGCAGGTCATTGTCATCTACCCTACTTCCACCTGCCGTAATAAATTCCAGTGAAATATCTACTACTCAGTACTGAACTTAAAGATTTTTTTTCCCAAGCCTTCAATATTTGCCACCTTGTGCCAGATTACATCATGTAGCCTTCAACAACGTCGTGACATTTTTTTAGTTGATGGGATGCAGAGGAGCGGGCGACCACATCCGCTTGAAATTTCTTTGATATTCCCCACAGGAAGTTTTTCAATATTTGGTCAATTAGATGTTTTTCAAGTATTTCGTTGTGGTCAGGACCTAGGACAACCGTCTGCTATTTTTGCAAGTTGGCGATGAGAAAGGTGGACCCCTTCATTCTGCTCAGCAATGCTTCCAGCTGCAGGGAGCAGCTGTGGGGAGCGGCGGCAGCAGGGACGATGCTGAGTCCTGCAGGACACTTACGTGGTGCCATCAAATGTATTTCGCAAGAGCACTCTCACTCGGTTTATGGTTTTGAAGTTTTGTGTTCCTGAGGGTCAGCACCCCAAGAGCATCCTGGTGCAATGAAGAAGGATGATGGTGACCCTGGGAGACAGGCAAGAGGTTGGGAGAGCTGGAAGTAAAACCAGGTTGAGCATCACCTGTCACGGGAGGATTTCACTCGTATCAGGAGTATATCAAGGCTTGACAAATTCACCTGTCGGAGGCTTCACACAGCTGATTTATTTGCCAGGACAGGTGGAGAGCTGCCTAGGCTTATCGCTGAGCAAAGTGGCGTGAGAAGAGGCACATTAATGAAGTTCTGCCTCTGCTTGCAACGACGAGAGCGCGACTGTTACATGCTGCAAATTAGCAGACAGTTTTAAACCAGCTCCCAAGCACTGAAATTAAAAGCACTTAATACAGGAATCATATTCTCTAGCTAAGGCACAACGGGACTCTGGTGAATTTAGTTTATAATGTTTCCGTGTTGTAACAGAAATTTGTCTTTTTGAGGCAATCAGGGGAGCCGCATTACAGCAGGACTTGCAAAGATTCGTGTTTGCGTCTAGTGGCTGCAAGTGCATTAACTCTTTCATGCGAACTTCTCTGCGAGAGCCATGATTTCTTCTACGCTGAGTTCAGTGGACCTCTGAAAAATGATGTTCCATTCAAGGTGAGTAGGACAGAGGTAACAAAATCTGCCTCATGCTTATTTCTTGAAGAGAAAAAGGATTCTTGCCATGGAATTATATAAGTAAAGATATATTGGACCATCTCCTCTTGGGGTAATTTGTTGCGACTTTAGCAATTAAGCAACAGTCAACCTCTGGTGACGTGGCTGAGCTAACAACCAGATCCACAAATGTTTAAATCAAGAACGCAATTTTTGGAAGATTATTATTCTCAGGAAGAAATAAAATAGTCTTACATTAATAATTTTTTTCTAACCAAAATGACACCGGGTAGACATGTCAGCCTTTCTCCTCTTTCTCTCACGTGTTGGCAAACACACCACGATACCGTGTATTGTAATGAGGTAGCAGAGAAGACGACTGCCATGCTCATTACTGTTTCATTGCTTGGTGATCCTGAGAGCCTTTTCCCATCAGTGCCTGATTTCTATATTATCAGGAAAAGGGCAAGGTCTTTGATGTTTTGTAACATTCTTCAGCGCTACTAGAAAACTACTTGTTTTCTTCCTTTTCAAGGATACGTCAGTGGTTTATAATTGATCCATAGCAGATCTTTCAGATTTAACCTTAGGTCATATATAAAATATTAAATATGGCCATTATAGGGACTATGCCTTTTTAGAAAAGCGTAGGGGTGTTAGCCTTTATGTCCTAGACAAATTCCAATTTGGGTAATTAAATTTTGCCTGCATTCATTTTCCATGCAATTTTAATTGGTTACAATATTTTTCACTTCCAGTGCAAAGTAATAGTGCATTGTCCGGTGCTGTGAAAGAGTTAATACGTGCTGAGCTAGAGGTTGCTGCACTTACAATAGTAAGTGAATCTGCTACGTATATCTGAAGAAACCAGCACAGAAAAATGCCAAATCCTCTTGAAATAAGGTACAAAATTTGTCAGATGTTTTGGCGTGCTGTAAAAGTTTAAAATTACGTTAGTGGCATCCAAGTTATCACATACATATCCTAAAAAGCAGATTTTCACAGTGTTCAAATATTCACTATGCGTCTCCTCAGATTGCATTAACCACCGCTACAAAAGGGAAAGGAATCAATACATATGTAAATGTGACTCTGGTTTAAAAAACTACTCTTGGTTTTACTGCTACCATGCAAAAAGACATTGTAAACTGCAAGAGACCCATTTCCTACGGGTTGGCTTCCCTCTGCCACGGGAGCAAGTGGAGCACGCGGCTCGCCAGAAGATGAGCGCAATGAAACGAGGGCTGGCGTTAATCATTTACAGAAGGTCTTGTTCGTGAAGGTCTTGTTGTGTTGAGGAGGTGCCTAGAGATGAAACTCGTTTGAGAGGTTTTCCTGGACTTTGGAAATCGCATAGATTGTTTAAACATTTATTATGGATTACATATCATGGGGGAAACATACTTTGCTTTTTGGATTAGGCAATAAGTATTGTCATTAGCACTAAACTTTGTCTCATTTAAGAAATCTGAGTCAGTTATCAGTTATGTGAGGTCCATTAGCCCATTTTTCTCCATCTGTAGAAAATTTTACAGGTCACCTAGCATTATACTTTTTAGTTTTCTACTCTTGAAGATAAAAACAGATTCAAAACGTTCACAGAATCTGAAATTATATGTGTAAAAAAGAGCAGACAAATAACATTTTCACTAAGCAGCGGTCCTTGAAGTTGTTTACATTCGTACATATCAATAAAATCAAAAGCCGGGTGTTTTTCTTCATTCTCTCCTTTGTACAATGTATTTGTTTCCTTTGAAAAGAGTTGGCACTGGAGAGAATAATGGTGGAAATCCCAAAGCTGACAGAATTTGACCCTGACAAGGGCTGAGAAGTTTGGCCGAACACAGCAAAGGAGCGAGACCCGTGAAGTGCTCAGGGGACAGCAGTCACCCCAAGGGTGAAGCGCAGAAGGGTGTCCCAAGGATGGGAGCTGCTCTTGGGTAACCCCAAAAGATGGTAATCGCTCCGAGACGACATCTCCTCCGTTAAAATTTGCTCGCCCTGACGCAGGGTATAGAAACCTGGCAAAGGCGAAGAACACGAGGGGAATTTTGGATTGGTTTGCTAACAGATGCCCGAGGGGGATCAGGAAGGCCATGTGGGCAGACATAAGGATTTAAACCGTTTAGGAGATAAACAGGTGGTAAGAGAAGGCAGAGGCAAGAGAGAACGAAGATCTGCTCTGCTGTCGGTGTGGGGAGCAGAGGCGGCCCGGGTCAGGTAGCTGGGGTTAGGGAGAAATAGTCCCAAATCGTGGAGGAGCCTCCATGTCTGATGGAGATATTCCCTCCCAGTCCTCCAACAAAGCACTTGCCCACGGGGCAGTTTTAAACATGAATTCCCCTTAAAATGCAAAGTATTTTGTAGAATCAAAAATCTCAGTGAAGAAATTCTTGTGCATTAAATGCAGACAGGTGATCAATAGGGAAAGTTATTCATAAAAATATGATCAGAGAGTATTCTGCCTTTTAAATTCATTATTGAAGAGCCGCAGAGGAGTTTTGGTTTGTTTACGCTGAGGATCCCAAGAGAGATCCTCCAGAATATTTGAGGATAATCTGTGGGGATTCTTGCTCCCATCTGTGGCTTTCCTCTTGGAATTTAGTTTTCATGCTGTAATCTGAGCATCACTTTAGGTCATTCAAAAACATTTATTATCTTATTAAACGGAACTACCTTCACTGCTCCCGCATCAAGTTTTATGGGAATAAGCCCACAAAGCATCATGAGCGATGCTGTGCTATGTAGGTTAAAGCAAAGCAAACGCAACTTTTAACCTTGTGTTTGAGAGAGTAACGAGAATCCTGTTTTTATGGGTTTTTGTGTGTGTTTGTTCTTGCGTGTTCAGCACTGGCACACGCCACCACGCCGGTGAAATGCCACGACGTGGCTCGTGCCACGCAGTTCCCCAAGAGCATTCACGAGATGGCTTGGCGTGGAGAGCAGCCGTACGAAGCCGCACACAGTTGGCCCTTCAGCATCACTCTTCCCACATTGACATGGGATTTGCAGTCCTCTTCGCAGTGCCGCTTCAGCCAGCCGTTCAGTTGACTCTGGAAAGCCAGCAGCAAATCGGTCTGCGTTGTCTCGGGGTTAGCATCCATATGGAAAAGGATTAGAAACAAGAATGCTCAGTATATAGTAAAGACAAAGGGAAACTCTATGTCCTTAGGGTGCATCCACCTTGAGAACCTTTGGATTTTGGTTGGGATCCCTGGTACTGTTCTAGCAAGGCATCCCAGGACCCTGTGCTGTAAATAGTCGCTGTAAGCATCTCTCCCATCACGGAGGACCCATCTTCGAGCTGTTTCTGGCCCCGTTAACTCACTGGATATGGGGGTGGCTGCGATATCTGCTGTCAGTAAAGGATGAGCACTCTGAACAGTAGTTTCTCACTGCCTCGTTCTTGGCTCCACAAGCCCAGGGACTTGCAAATTTGAAGATCTTTATTAAAGTACCTTCAGAGGAACCGGAGGGAAAGAAAAATTATGCTGTGGACCCCCTAGTCCTATGCAATAACCGCTTGGTCACTTGGATATTTAACAGTGATTTACAAGCATTAATGAATTGGCGCCTCAATTACATCCTCAAGGGCAAGGAAGTATTATCAGTCCGTCTCCCTTTCCTCCCCACACAATTTGCAGATGGAGTAACGGTAGCATAGCAAGGAGGGGGCTGATGATTTCTCATCTGATGCTTTACCACTGGGATATATTTCCTCTTCTCCCTCTTTCCCCTCCCCTTGTCCCAAATGCCTGAAAATGACACTTCTTTTCTGAGTATCTTTTGATACATTGATGTAGGGTGTCTCGATAACTAAAGTTTTTGATTTGAAGTAACAGCCTCTGACAATTCATTGAATATAGCACTTATTTTTCTTTCCAACCCTTTTTTTCTGCATCACATCTCCAAATTTGTAATCTTTCAGCTATTAGATGACTCCGTTATGACTCTATCCAATGATTAATGTGGGGTTAATAACTTTGTCCGGTGGATGCTGGTGTGAAGGAGTGACTGCTGCTGACTGTGCCCCTGTTAAGGGTACGTTTCGACTGGTTTGGAGAGCAAATTCTTGTGTGCTTCACCTACTCAGAAACAGCTTTTCCATGAAAAGACAGAGTAAGACTGTATCTTTAGGAACAATCTGTTTTCTGTCTGTAATTAATACGTTCCGGATTGTTTGGCTACTTTGGTCGGCGTATCACAAACTAGACTATTATGCTCAAAGCTACTTTTGGGACATCCCATAATAGCTCCTTTTGAGAGCATTAAGAGCAACCCCTGTAAACCACTGCGGGTTTGAGTCACTAGTTAGCTTTGCCTAAACTGTGCCAGGTTTCTGTAACAAGCTGATGAGCTATCGCTGGGTAAAAAAAAAATGTATCCTTGATTCACACCTCTGTGGTGTAAATCCTGTTCCAATTTTAAAAGCACCTTGTTATAACAGTGTTGGACAGAGGAATTCTTGAGGCTAAGTGACATTTACAGCCTATGATACCAGTGTATACGCACTGTGTATCCATCAACATTTGGCATTTAAGAAAATCTGCTCATCCTTGCATCGCCTGTTAAGCACTCACTCTATTACCAAAAAAAAAAAAAAAAAAAGGAAGGAAAAAAAAAGGAAGAAAATCATCCTCTTTGTATTTGAGTTTTTAATGGGAAAAAAAAGGGTCAGTTTGACGGCAACGGCGTGAAATCAGCCCCAAATGACCTCAGGCGACTGTACACCTGGACGCAAAAGGTGGGTTAAAACGACATTTTTTTTTTGTCCACAAGTTAATGCTGGAATAACTTGCACTCTTTAGCATGCACAGCTGTATTATCCTGGGGCAGTTTTTGGCTCGGTGTGAATTTACACATCTGTCAGATCGCTTGGAGATCCATAGGCAAAATGTAGCGCTCGGGAACACTGTGTGGATTTGGGATGTTTCCTGTAGGACCTGGGAAGCGCAGAAGAATGAAAGGCTCGCCGTCTTGCCGCAGCCAGCGCTCCTCGCTGCCCGTCTCCCTCTGCCCTCCAAGGAACAGGACAAAAGCGCTTCTGTCCACAGGTGATTTTAGGCTCCGCTTCAGAACTTCGTTCTTAAGTCAAACCCACATTTTTTAGTTCAAGACTGCGTTCTTAATTTAAAACCGCTCCTGCGCTCCCTCCGGTTTATTCCAAATAGCGGTCCCCGAGGGGCGTTGGCGTTAAGGACTACAGGTTCGCGTGGTTTGGTTTTTAGGGAGCGTAAGCTGAGCATCAGACTATGATTACTGAAAGCTAATCTAAGGCTTTGGCCACAGATCAGCTTCCTTTTTTTATTCTCCTACTTCCTATATTGCTTCAGCCGTTTCTATGTCGTCTCTTCTTCCTGGGCTACCGTGCTGTAGTTGTTCAGCTCCCTATTTTTCCGTGTCTTCGAAACGAAGGGCTTTTCCCATGTCTTCTCAAGGGGCTCCGCTTTGCGTACGATTCTGCTTTCCTCTCCAGAGCTCTTTGTACCCTCTCGATGCTGTGCCACGGCCTGAGCTGGAGCCCTGAAACCACACGATTCCTGCACCTGCCTCTGCTACCAGCTTCCCAGGTGGCCCTCGGAATATTTTCATTTATTCACTATACGGTGCTTTTTACACCACTCTGGCCTCTAACTTGCATCTGAGATTGCTGCCGTGTATTTTAATGCATAATGCATTTTGGGATGCAGTTTGTGTGCTGCTACGTAAAATACGGTTGTATTGTTCATATGGCAAATCATTTTTTAATTCATAACCCTGGGACAAGCGAAATGAAATGAACACAATTTTTCTTTGATTTTTATAGAGCGAGAGCGAACACAGCAGAGCAGAAAAGGTTTTTCTTGTTTGCGGAGCCGCCTTGCAGCGTTCGGGGCCGTGTCGTGCGTGTTGGTGGAGCGAGATGCAAGGCAGATGCGCTCGCTTTGCTTGGTTTTGGGGGAGGTTGTGCGGTGGCGTAGCTCACAGCGGAGCTGGCACAGCTTCCAGGCCTGGGGTTAAGTTGCTCAGTTTGGTTCAATTGGTAATTAATAAAAGCAATGGCCAATTTGACTTTATACCATGTGTCTGTCTGTGTGGAACCTGGCACGCGCAAACCCTCTTTCTACCGAGCAAGATGGTCAGTGTATTTTTTGACGTGCACATTATTCTGGGATCTGGGAAGCGTGTGAAGTTTCGGTGAAGGGGAAGAAGCCTCCTGGCCCCTGACATAGGTTTAAAACGGTAGTTAAACACGGCTTTCAAAATGTTGCTTAAGTGCTGGCGTAGGCTCACCTCCTACAGCTCCCAGGTTTCTAGTAGACAGGTCCAGCAGAGTTTCGGGGCGGCACCTCAGCAGTTGGGTCGTCTTGTAAACCCAGAAGGGGCCACCAACGTTTTGGTGCAAGTCTTTCCCCCCGCTCCCTCCAAAGAGGAACATCTGCTCCTTAGCATGCTGCTCATTTCCATGGCAGGACTCCAGTTGCTCTTCCAACGCAGAGCCCGGCAATAGTAGCGCTGGTGTCTGAGCGCTGGAACAAACCGAGTGGTTTGCGTGTGCTTTTGTGTGCCATGAGTTATTTCTACTGTGTGCTTATTTCTAATAATGGGCATTCATTATTATGAGAGCGCCTTTTTGCTCAGGAATCATCACAGTCCACGCTGTAAATGCATCTTGACAATAGTTTGCGTTTGTATATTATGGACTCATAATACGTATTTATTTGTGTGTATAAAACTGTAATACCAAATGCATAGTAAAAAAAAAAAAAAAATCCTTAGGAAATTGCATGAACAGTAGTTCCATTTAAAATATCATATCTTGGCCAATTTTGTTATGTCCAAATATCCTAGTCACATTGTAGACTAACAGCCTGCCAAATTTCACTTAAAAGCACAGCCAATTTTTAAGTTACAGAAGCACAAAGAGCAGTGGAATGTTCTTTTTTAGGACTCCTCTAACTTAAACAAAAATTATAAGGTTTTTATTGTTTTGCTTAAATCCAAGGGAAAAAATATTTGCTGCAACTCAGCCTGGATCACACTGCAAAATTCAGCATTTGGCTGTCTACACGACCAGAGTACGCTACTTAAAACAAGTTGATTTGCTTGTTAGAAGTTCAAAGCCCATGTAAAAGTATATTTATTAGTAAATACGAGTCAGTTGGAGGAATTTTTATTAATGGAATCTAGTTTTATTATTTATTTATTTATTTATTTATCCCCCCCTACCCCTCACAGCAGAGCGGTTCTCCCATTGAGCTGTTAGCTAGAGATATTTTTCCCACTGGCTGCTGTTCTCGATCGGGGTCTTTGCAGATGCTTCGTCTTGCTCTTTTCAGATTGTAACAGGATATGCTGTCTCGCTCACGCTGCAATAAAGGGAAACTTTAAAATAATCTGCAGGAAGAAATACTGACTCATTTTTTTCCTCCTATCACCGGTGCTCAGGAACTACTATTAAAATGTCTTAAAGGAAACAAAATAATATTCGAATTGTGGACGTGACCCCAAATGTTTGCATGAAAGAATTGGGGTTTTATTTTAACTAAGGTTTTGTTGTCAGGGAAAAAAAAGGATCTGCTTTTAAGGTTTCTCATCTACATACTTAAAATCATTTTCCACTGGCATCAAAGGAACAAATGCATGGATTCATTAGAATAATTACAGAAAAAAAGAGAAAAATGGAGTCAGCGCGTTAACATCTCCATTTTAGCTCCGTATAGTGCCTGCCGTGCGGGGGGAAAACAGTTAATTAGGACAGCAAAAGACAGCACTGAGAAAATGTGCTGCGTGACAAAGGTGGCAGAACTCGTCAAAGATTCACATTGAGTAAGTAAGTTGCAACCATCCCTGTAAGATGGCTTAAAAAAACGTAAAAAAATGAATATATATATATAAAAAAGCCCCCGTAGCAATCCCCCATCGCTTGGTTCGAGTATTTCCAAAGGTTACGGTTGTAAAATAGTATTTATTTCTCCTGCGCAGCCGGCTGGCTTCTCCCTCCCCGCTCCCCGCTCCCCGCGCCGCCTCCAGCCCCGCGCCGGGCTGCCTGTTCTTTATTCCCAGCGCAGCTTTTAGCCCGCGTGGCCAATCGGGGCGGCAGCGCCGGCCCAGGACCGCGCTTGGTGCTCAGCTCCAAATGCGATTCCAGCCCTGACAGGGGGATTATAGGAAACAGATGACTTACGCTTCTAATTTGTGGCCTTAAATTGCAAACAGAATTTCAGGAGTCGAGCGGAGTAATAAATGGCAATAGAGAAAGCCACACACAGCCAAATCAGTATGTGGTGGTTGTAGGTTAAACTAAATAGGAAGAGACAGGTTATGATGGTTTAGTGTATTACAGAGAAGAAAGTCTTAAATTACTAGTGCTGAGAGGTATTGCACTATGGCAGACAGTATTGCATTGTGTAGTCTACAGATATCACAAGCAGAACAATAAAAAAGCAGGTTTAGCATAAAACCTGTTGCTGGACAAATCTTTTTTTTTTTTTCCCTTAGAAATGGAAGCTGTGTTTTATGTTTGTTTTGACCTTAACTATATGCTTGCCCCTTAACATCTGTTTTCTACTGTTGCAGTTTTTCACACCAAATTAACTGTCAGGGCTTCAGATAAAATAAGTTAAAAATACTTCCAAATTATTTTTTGTTGACTTTCAGGACTAGCAGAGTGTCCTGTTACTCTTCCTGTCCTGGATTGCAGCGCTTATCTCTCACGGGCATAAAATATACACCCTTAAACATTTTCAGACGATTAAAAATTAGAATGGCAGATTTAAGACTTTTCCCCCCCTTTTTTTTTTGCTTGTGGCAGCTCTGCGAGCCGCTGCTTTTCGTGTAATGGCATCGGAGTACGTTTTGGAGGAGGTTTTTGCGCGTTCATGTGGGATCTGCTGACTTCTTTTGTTATCATTTGTAGCTTCTGGTTCTGAAAAGCTTCGGCGTGTTTATTTAACGATGATTTGTATCAAAAGCTTGCTCCACGGTGTTAATGGGTGCATGCTCCTTGTAAGCCTTAAATTATAAAGATATCCTCTTAGAACCCAGAGCGGTCTCACATCTGATATGCTGACGACTAATGTGGGATTTGCTTTTTTGTCATCTCGGTACAAGAGGGAAGGAGAGATGAGGAATATGCTTAAAGGTCTGGAGGAATAGCTGGTACCATGAAGGCGTACGTCAATTGTTAGTATTTCTTAAGCCTCTTAATTTGAAGATGTATTTTAAAAAAAATGGAATGAGTCTTTTCTTTAACAATACGTGATCTCTGGAGTCTCTGGAAGCCGTTAGAAAAACATTCCCATTACACACCAAGTAACGCGGCGGTATTATCCTACCTCCCAGATAATACTGCCCTGAAATGACAACTGGCCAGACCTACAAATAGCATTAACCCAAAGATTTAAAACGAGAGAGAGAAAATGAACCTTTGGCTCCCTGGTACTTTGCATTGCCGTGCCGTACAGGGCATTAATCTGTGCAACCTGTAGGCTCCATCCTGGTGATTTCCAGGTTGGAGAAACCCTTCCGTCTTTCGGGGCATCGTAGCAGGGTCCGACGTTGACGTTTCGTTCCAGGCAGCGGAGCCTGCCTGTGTTTGAATGAACATAACTGTTATTATTGCAAAATGATTATTGTTTTAAGCAGGTCTTTTGATTATCATTGAAAATGACTGGCTAAATACATTTTGATTAATCACTTGCAAAAATTATGCTTGTTAGAGCTGTTTTATATTCTCTGTCGCTGTGTTCTCACTGTAGGTTATAGTCATTTCTTTACAGCTGAAGATTTTTTCCCTTTAAGTCACCTGGTGAGAAAGGAAAACAAATCTTAGTTGAAAGCTTTTGTCTGCGAGACAGACTCCTCTTTTCATCCCTATGTCCTTTAAAAAAATGCTCAATTATTGTCTGTGCCATAGAGGAAAGAATGGGGCCTACATAGGACCTGAACCTTTTCAGACAGGAGATGGCTTTTGTTTTTGCACCCCATCAACACCGCTCACCTAATTAAATCTGATATCTCTGGCTGAAGCAAAATGATTTGTTAATAGTTCTTTGGGAATTTCCTTAATGAGTTTAGATGTCTTTTGTATGGTACATGTGGGGGTATTTTGCAAATGGAGCTGAAAAAGGGAAAAAAAAAAAAAGATGGGGCAAAGAGAGAGGCGAAAGAGCACCAAAAACGGCGGAGCAAGGTGTGGGCTGCCGGCGGGTCCCGGTGGGCTGCAGCCCGGCCGCCGCGGGGGACGCGGGGCAGGGCTGCCGGGCAGAGCCCCCCCCAGCCCAGGCGGCCGGGGACATCTGTCAGGGGCTCGGACGTTACACCTTGATCAGGCCGAGACAGCGACACCATTTTCTTTAACAAACACCAGCAGCTTTTCTTTCTCCTTTATTTTAACATTTCTCAGGGGTTGGATTCCCTTTCTTCTCCTGCTCTGCTGAGAGTAAAAGGAGCTTGTTAACTTGCTTAGATATTTTGACTGCTGATGCACTTTGGCCACTTGCCTGTGGTAACAGTGTCAAAGCATTACTTGGGATAATTGCTATATTTGCAGTCTGAAGAGTGCTCTGACTTAGTGTTCAAGCTGCTGAATAAAAAAGAAATTGTCATTTTGGAAGAAATCTGTGAATTACCCTCCCGGTTAAAAAAGCGCACAATTTTCAAAATGCCTTTTCCCCTCGTATTCAAGCATAATGTTATTCAGATAATTAACATTTTAATAAATCACTTAAAATATGAGATAGCAGCTTAAAAGGCTTTGGTTTCGGTAGGGGTTTGTTTTGTTTTTATTTTTAGCTTTGGGGATTAACCACTATGGGGCTCTATTTCTTCATTCTGTGCATACCCAAAAGTACCCACCGGTCCATAAAACCACCGTACGCTTCCAGCTTGGGGGTTTTCAAAGGATGCGGGATCCAGCCCATAGGTTTCACCAAATTTACTAGTCTTCCTAGTTTCACACTTGGAACTAGTACTGTAAAATATCAGTGTTCTTGTAATTGCGAAGTAACTGGGATATTAAAAATATTAGTTACATTGTCAATTGTGTCTCAAGTCATACTGCATATGGATAGCCCGTGACAATTTTTTGATAGCCCTTCATTTACTAAAGATGTGAATAATTTATACATGCTCTTATGACATCCATTTTCCGAGTGGAAATTGAGACTATAATAGAATTTAATTGTATGAATATGCTACAAGAAATGGCGTCTTTAAACTATATTTGTTGTACGTTGCACCTTTCTGGTATGTTTGTGCGTCCCCTTCGTTGTGCAATCTTTTTCTTTGAAAGGTTAGGGCAGATACGGTAAGCAAACTTTGGTCTAGGAAAAAGTCCAGATTTCTTGCAAACTCACTGAACGCCCTCAAGCTTCCCGTGATCCGCCTTTAGCAGGGGCACTCAGCAGGATCATGTCTGGTAGCAGCAAGGGGCTGGAGTCCAAGGACCGTGGTCCGTAGATGCAGGTCAAGACAACCATCAGCAGCTCCGGGCGAGCAGAGGAAGAGATGCTGCAAGCGAACGTTGCCTCTTGTGGCTCCTTTTTTTTCAGGTTTGCCCAAAAGCTCTAAAATATAAAAAATGAACAAAAAGAAAAGATATTTTCTGATAGCCTGCATTGTGCTTCAAGTCCTGCTCCTCTGGATTCACACTTTCAAAAGTGCACTGGGTCTACTGTATCGCAGCACCTCGGCAATACGTAGCAGGCTAAATCTGTCTGGAAACCCATCATTTGATATCATCTAGAGGACATCCAACAGGAGAAACTGAACGATGAAAGGCTTGAATGAACCTTTCCAGTGCCCATCCTCAAACCCAAGTTTGAGCCTAGTAATTACCAGCACTGGCAGCCCTGCCGCTATTCCTCCCTCACCTGTGTTAGGCTCCAACCCTGCTGCATCTGGCTCCTGTCATTTTGTGGCATACTGATAAACAGCTATTGATTTAATCGGAATTACGTAGGTTGGAAGCCAGGACAGTGCTTGGCCCCAGGAAATCTTGCGAGGAAGCACCCAGTAAAATGACTCATCCTGCGTTTTTCTGTTGCTTGTAGGCTTCAACGCTCGCCCGCTCTAATGCAAAGTGAAGCATACTTTGTTCTGCCGCCTCCAGACACCTTGTGTGCCTGCCTGATGCACTCTGATGTGCATTTTACCTGGCATTTGGGAGTATTTATTTAACTTAGGCATGGTTACTTCTCTTACGGTATTAATTCGGAAAAACGCTGAGCTCTTCCAAAAAGTGCCGCTTGCTCTACTGACGGACGAGGTGGCCGAGGGGAAAGGTACCTGGCGTGGGGCAGGGTCCCAGCTGACGTGACCGGAGGCTGTTGCTGGGGAAGGATTAATGCGCACGACAAATTTGCTGCTAACAAAATTGTACGGGGGCCAGATTTTACTCTTGGTTATCTGGATTTAAATTTGCAACGGTTCCAGAGGCTTCATTTGTTACGGGGGATTTCAAAGGTGGGTTAGGTCAGAATCTGGCTGCCTGCGTTTTGGGGTGCGTCCTGCTCAGTGAGGGAAACCCTGTCCTTTTTAACTCTTCTTTTATTTATTTCTTCCTTTATAATCACCTTTATGTTTTTGGAAGAGCTTTCTTTTTCCAATTGTCTCTCCTGTGCACTTCCACATTACTTTTGAATTAAAAAAAAAAAAAAAAAAAGGCAAACCAAAACCATCCCCCTAAAACCCACTAAAAAAAAAAGAAACCACTCCCCCAAAAAAGAAATTCCAAAAGTTAAACAGTACGAAAGAAAAGCTCCCTTCTGTTAGAGTAGGATCACCAGGGCTGGGATAAACCCCTTGCAATATTATACATACTTGAAACGCGAGAGCTATTGTTTTGAAGCTTTACTATGTTGTTGTCCTGCTTGTCTGAGTAAGAAGCGTGTATCTCTGGTGGATGGAGGTTAGCTAAGTAAGTCATGCATAGATGGAATTTATTAAGTTTGCATGGTAGTGACAGCTGTGAGTGGGAACACTAACTCGGAACGTGCCAAGGGCTGAGAAAGGGAAGGAATATTTCGTATGTGTCTTAAAGGAAAACGGCGGGGTAATTGTGAAAGCTCTTCTAATCACTCCATCTCATTACCAAGGGGGAAAGTCACCGAAATGATTTTTAAAGTGTAATAGTCTGGCAGGGGGCTGTCTTTGGACAATCTCACCAGGCAGATGAGGACCGGGAAGAGTCGGGTTCTGTTAAGAACCACTGAAAATCAGACAATTTAATACAAATCTATTCAAATGGAGTTATAAATATACATCAGTGCAACGTAGCAACTGGTTAAGTTATCTGTTAAATTGGCTAAAAATGTTTTTTAAATATAGAATTCACCCCCAAATTGCTTCCTAGCCATCTGATCTTCAGGAGCTTCTCGTGGAAACACTTTTTTTCCTTCTTTTTTTTTTTTTTTGCATTCCCTCTCTGCCTCCCGAGATGAAATTCACCTTCGCTGCTGGATCATTAAAATGGCAGCTGTCACTTAGAGGGAGACAAATTCCAGTTGCTGGGGCCGATCCTGGCAGCGGAGTGACACGCGGCTCGCCGGGACTGCCAGGAGAAAGGTCAGCCTGGCACGCGAGAGCCGGGGCCGGGCTCCCCGGGGTGCCAGCCCGGGCTCGGACAGAGGTAGAGACACCGGGAAAGGGGGGAATAATTATTAATGGCCCACCTGATATTAAGTCACCTCATCCTCATGTTTTTTTGCTCTGGTTGCGGTGGGTCAAGCCAAGCGACAGAACTCACCTAGGGCAGGGATGCTCCAACCCAAAAACAGTGGGAGGAGGTGTCTCCTGCCTCGCAGTGCTGCGGGGGGTGGTTATGGACCAGAATTTTCTAACATGGCTTTTTAAGGTCCCTTTGAAACCCCAGACCTGCCTCGGGCGATTGGGGGGCTACCAAAACGAGAGGTGACCCCTTTGCGCCTCCCCTGCCCCTGCCTCCGGTGCCCTTCCTCCTCCCGCCCTCACCTCGCTGCACCCTCGTCCGCGTACGTTGCGTACGTCGAACGTGCCACGGGATGGGCCCTGTCCATACATTTTCATTTGAGACAGGTGTAGCACTGACCTGCCCTGGTTTTTTAACTTGGCTGCTTTTTCCTTGCGTTTGATACGATATATATGTTTAAAATAGCCCACATCTTCATAGCTCTCAGCATTACCCGGATTTTTTTTCAGCGAGATTAAAATTAATTCTAATTTTAGAGAGCTCTTTAGGTGGCATCTTTTAATTTTCACCTTTTCCGGGGCTTTTGTTGCAGCCTAAGAACGAGCTTACAGTAGGTTAAATCCATGTTCTTAATGAAGCACTTCTTGCTCTCTGCTTTTTTGTTGTTAGACCACATAGGATATGTTCTGTTGATGTGTGGGGAGTTATGATTAGATGAGAATTTACCTCTGAGGAAGCTCAGATTATCACACATAAAGCATCAGAAATAGAAAAATGATGTGCACAACCATGAAAAAAACAATGGATGTTATCTTTAGTTTTTTTCCTAATCACCCTCCAGCATCACTACAGCAGTTAAGTTGCCTTGGGGCTCGCTAGGATTTATAGTTTATTATAACATTGATAAGAGCAGCTGAGCGAACAGTGAACTGGATGTTCGGTAAATATTAGTTGGAATTCACGGCAGAATTTTGATTCGATGCGTTCACGATTCTCCCGTATTTACACACTTCCCTGCAAATTTGCGCCGCGTAGACTAGTTTGAGAAATTGCGTGTATGTACGTGTGTGCTGTTTTCCTGACTAGATGCCTGAACTCACCCGTGTACATCAAACAGCTCTCGCTGTGGCTGAAAACACGGTTTGAAGTTGATGTTCTGTCACATGAATTACATATTTCGGTTAATAAGTGATGCAAATGGTGAATTTTACGTTCAGCTTTTGTAGTGTTGACTTGGAGTTTTGAATAACGCCCAGGCTAATAGTTTGATGGTGAAATTAGTGAATAATTGGGAGTAGCAAATCATTGCTTTTGTGATCTGTCGGTGAATCATTTAGATAAAACTGTTCCCCGTGAATTGTTTTCTCGTCTTGTATTTTGACACTTGATGCCACATCATTAAGGGATTACCCTGAGGAGCTTTCCCTTGATTTGCAGGGGAGTAAAATTAAACCCCAACGGGAAGCCCAGCGCTGAGTGGGAATACCAGTGCTACCTTAATGCTACCTAATGGATGTCACCTCCGTGGATTTATGAATCCCATTGCATCTAAATAATGGAGGAGAAGTGATGCAATACTCTTCGCCCCTCGTTCTCTGTGGCTCGCCGGTGCTGGAGTCTGAGAGTAGCTTCTCATAATCCAAATTCACTATTTGACGGGAATTTTGGTATTCGTATTTTTTCTAGGCATGGTCAAAGCTAAGCAATCCTGGGTTAGATTATTTTAAAAAGGGAGATGAAATAACACAAAAATTAAACCGAAATTTTAATTCCACATCATTTTTTGTTTAAGCAACAAATGGAAACCCATTATAAATCCCGCTACGAAGTGCGTGGCTACCATAGGTTGTAAAAACACCGAGTTACCTGTAATGAGCCCCTCGCTGTGCGGGGCCTGGCGTACGCCGTGAGCCCACGCGTGGACACGACCCACGCGCCCAACCTGCCTCGGTGCCCCAGGGCCAGGCTGTGCCGAGCGGGGCCACATCTGGGCCTCACATCTGCACGGCAAAGAAACCTCCGTCGCCTTCCTGAGAGCTGTTTGTAAGCTCGTTAGAATAAATAAATAAATACATGTAGGAAAAAAAGAGCACCCAAAATCCCAGCTTATCGGAGATTGTGGGATAACTTAGGAAAAAAGCTCATATTCTACCCATTTTAGCAGAGGGAAGGATTTTCTTCCAGGATTTTCCAGACTAAGAAAGTCTGTTGATGCTGGGAAGCAAAGAAGGAAGACGCGGAAACCCCCTCGTTCGTGCTTCTCTAAGTTAAATCACTTACCCGTGTTTTACCAGCCTTTACCAGAGTTTGTACACTTGCTCCAATTAAATTATTTTTTCTTCAGAGGAGCTCACGAGGCACTTACATAAATTCTCTTAATTTCTGAGTAATGCAGTCCTGACAATCACTTAAGACAGTATAGTTGATACCGCTGTCAGGGAAGACTCTTTTTCAAAAGAATGTTTTTATAGAATATCACTGTGACACTTCGCTTAGATGGATGTCTTTAGCAGAATTTGATTAATGTAATGTAATAAAAGAGATGCACACTAAAGTGTCTGTACATGTCTTGTTAAGTATGTTTGATTCATTATATGTAGTTCTCCTCACTTCTTTTCTCTTTCCTCAGTTCATTTTTTATCATTTCAATAATATATCTATAAATATGAAAAAGTTGGCACTTTCTTTGACATATACGGCTATTAATTCATAACTCTAAAAAATTGTATCTTTCAACTTGTCACTTTAAAGCTTGTACAGTTTATTACAGTAAGTAACCTGTGTTGGAAATTAGATTTTGAACTTTAGCAAGGAGATAAATAAGCTTGTGGACATAGAAGTTATGGAGAAGATACCTAGATATAGTGCTAGAATAAAATTGCATGAAAAGATCACTTACTTGAAGATGATAATTTCAGAGCTCCCTGAGGATCACATTAAGATTGGAAATGGGCTTCAGCTTGAATTCCAATAACTTTAATTCCTAGAAATGGCATTATTTCAGTTAATCCTTTTCCTCGGGTGGGTGTGTTTGTCTCATTCTGTAGGCCAATAATATGTATCAGCAGCATGCAATTTCACTAAATATGTGAAATTTACTTTAGAAAGACTCCTGAAAATTCATCTAGGCCAAGCTTTGTCTTTCCTTTTGCAGCATCGATCAAGCCAGGGAAGAAAAAAAACCTGGAAAAAATGTTAATCTTTGTTACTTAGCGTATGACAACATTTAAAGCGAACCAGGTCAGTTATTTCCTAATTGGCCAACTACGTCATGGGGAAGCAAGAATGGTCCTTATGGTTTTTGCCTTGCTTTGCTTCGATAGCAGAATAGCCACTCTGCTTGTTTTCTAGTTCGTTTTTAGTCTTTATGTCTTTTTCAGAGCACGTCTGACAGGTCCCGTCCGATCTTTGACCGCATCAGGGCTGGGACTGCAGAGATTGTCTGCGCTGAGGTTCCTGCCGCTTGGATGTCTTTTTTGTGTGCATCCTTCTCAGGACTCATCCGGATTTGGGAAACTTTCTTAAGTGAGTTAAGCAGAGCAGGAGCTCCTGAGCTGGATGCCCCTGGTGATACCTCCCAGCAGGACAGCACTAGCCCTCCTGGTGTGACCACGTGGAGGGTCTACAGGGGCAAAGCTCGGACGGGCGAGCCACGGGGAGGGGAACGGAGGAAGGGTGCCACTGCTCTGCAAAATTATCTCCGTCCTCCAGGAGGATTGTTTCATTTGGTTATGGCACAGGGCGCTGGCGACTTGAGCTCGGCAGGCAGAGCGCGCGAGGAGCTCGCGCCGCCGACCCCCAGCGAGCAGACCACATGAAACGGGGGGCGGGTGGAAGCGTGTGCCCTGGGGCCCGGCAAGGGATGGAAGGTGGGTTTGTCGGCAGCAGAAAATACAGAAGTCAGGGCAGCCCGGGAGCGATGGGAAACCGCACAGTGTAACTGCTGCTCAGGTTTACAAATCACGAAGCGCCTGAGGATTACACAGCGAGCAGGGTAGACGCGGTGGGTAAAGACGTGTGAAATCAAAGCTCCCAAGTGAGGACAGATGGACCAGGCGCAGGAAAAGGGAGGCGAGGAAGGTGGAGATGCAACAGAAGACGTGCCGTTTGGTACGCGGCGTAGGCGCGTTTTGCAGTTACTTTTTCTGCAAAGCAGGGGCTTTATTATTAATGTTCTGCCCTGGTTTCTGGTAGACCAGGGGCGTGTGGTGTTGATAACGTGTAGCCTCAGAGTGCGGTTGTATTAATCAAGCGTACGTAGTAAACAGGATCAAACAGGAGGCAGGGGGATTCACTTTTGAGAAGTGTTCGAGCTTCAGTGTTTTCCAAAGCTTTGAGGAAGCGCAGACAGTTCCCTGGAAGCCACAGCTGATTGCCACGGGTCGCAGGCACCCCTGCAAAGGGAACTGAGTGTTCACAAAGCAAAGGTGGGGTCCTGGGGCGAGCACCGCACCGGTTGCCCATACACCAGCAAAGATAACATATGTGATGTGGGGAAAAGACGGCAGCATGAGGTACCACCCCACTGGAAAATGCTGGCCAGTAAACTGGGAGGCGTGCCATGCCCAAGAGCCGGGACAGCTTCTCCAAAGCTTGTCCTCCACGATGCAGTCGTATCTCGGATGCTGAAGTTCCTCTCTCCTGTGCAGGGAAGAGGGTCCTGGCGGACGTGCACAGCGAGGAGGTGAACTCTGTTTGCTCATAACTTTCTTATTTATAGCAGTCGTTAACCAGCCAGGTAAGGAAAGCCCAGCAGGCTTTTCACCTTGAACAAGCCGTGTCGCAGGGGAGCCAAACCAGCTGTATTGGTTCCTGTCAGCACACTCGTCTTCGGGGAATCGTTTGTTTTATGAAACCAGATTGTCAGATCTCTACAGCAGAAGGAAAAGGGAGAAAAAAACAGGTTTTGAATGAAAATGAATAAAACTCCTAGGAGTGAAGAGCTCTTATCAGTGATAATCTGCAACATCTGAGCATGAGCAGCTGGGAGAGGCACCTGAGATGGTGAGAGAGGACCACTGCTGTAAGAAAAAAATTCAGAGACTTGCTCACCTCAGTGTGAACACAGCTCACTTCCACGCTAACTTTTTAGGACATGACAAGTATCTTGGTGTCTCTGGGGTGTTTTCACCAGGGAAATTCAACTCACCCTCTGGGTCCCACGAGCCCCTCCTGCTCCTCCCTTCGCCCGGGTTTCAGTTCCTGACGCCGATGCTCCCGTCCTGCACACACGTACTAACGCCCGATGCCAGCAGGCGATTTACTGCCTGCTTCATGCCTAAAGCTGCTGCGATTCACCACACCTCTGCTTCACGCCTATCCTGCCCGAGGGGCTCAAGTCTGCTGCGGTCACTTTGGCCATGCTGGGTCGCACGCAGAGGCGAGGAGACGCTATGGGCAGAGGGTTTGCTACAGGAGAAGGTCAGCATTGAATATTGCCTTCTCCTGACTCGTGGTAGTGATTTGGATCCAAATACCCGACATCCAGAAAAATTACATTGTCCCTGAACGTATGAGGATTTTTCCAATCCTCTTGAAACTATTGCACTTTAATATGAGCATGTGTGTAAGTGCAGCAGCACGTTTAAGATCCTAGGGCTGCTCGGGAGGTGCTTTACCCAACAGCTGCTCTTATTCTCTTCTTGAATCCGCTATTATAAAGTGGTTGAGACCCAGAGGAGCATCCTCAGCTGTAGAAACTGAGGGAACCTCTCATCACAACAATTTGGGAGGTTCACGCTGGGGAGGAAATAACCAGTTTCTACTGCAAATCAGGTAAAGGACTAGAAGATAGCTCTAAGTAAGTATTTTTACCTATAGGCAAAGCTATATGTGACTCCCATGAAAACCAGCGGTAGGTGGTTAGGATGCCTGCCCACCCTAGGAGGAGGATTATTACTGGTCTCAGGAGATGTACACGTGTAAGCCTCACACGTCTCACTTGCCAATTTAGGTGGCTTGGCTTGGCTTGTGGACTTCCATGAACCTTCTTCACGTGCACGCGGGTGTACACGGCAGAGGAGGGCGTTGACACCAGGCTCGGCATTGCTGAGGCTTCCCGGCCAAGGTGTGCCGCGGGCACAGGTGGGGCTGCAGCCTGCAGCAGCACAGGTGCCTTCACTCGGGCCTGAGCGCAGGGAGGTGACTAGCAGGGGGGCCGGGCTCTCCCCTTTCTTGGGTCAAGGAAGGCAGGCGAGAAGGAAAGAAGAAAGAATTCCCTCATTTCTAAGGTAAAACCAGCTACCGGAGGTGGGAAAACAAAGTTGAGGTAAGGATGTGCTGTGGTTGCTTGTGATCTCTGTGTGTTTAAAAACCAGTGAAACCTGATTTTCCCTTTTGTGCTGAAAAAGGTTTGAAGTGGTTGGTCTTGTGGATGTTCAGCGCTTGATCTCTGGTCTTGCTGTTTGCTTTGGTTTCTTCAAACAAATCTCTTGAATGTGTTCTTAAATAAAACAAGCAAATAGGGTTGTCTTAAAGGAGTTAGGGCATTTACTTGTGTGCTTATATTAAGCGTGTGCTTAATTGTTCTGTTGATACTAGCCAAGGTACATAGAGAGCAGCTCCGAGTAGTTTCTGTGGGCTGATATCTCTTCTTTCTGTACGCTGTGAGTGAGCCTCCTCTAATTGTGTGTTAGCTGGTGGAGCTTATAAGATGGAAAGAAATACTTCATGCAAAGTTGCTGTAGATGCAGAGCCCTTGCATGCAGTTAAAGTTGAAGACATTACAAGTGGTTCTCAATGCTATTTTTTAGCAAGAAAAGTGGCTTTCCTTCTGAAAGGTGCCTGTTCTCCAAGCAGAGCAACAAGAAGAGTGTGGAAAATGCCTGTGTCTGGTTTGTTCAAGCCCCATAAATGCAATGAGTCAGGTATTTTGCCTTTATACGCTGAGCTGTGAGCTAATGGAAATATGCTAAAAACAGTTAAGCTGGAAAAATAAAACCTCTCTGATCGCTGATCCTGAAAGCACGGGGAGCTGATCTGATATTAGCCTGGAAGGGGATGCCCAGCTGTGTGCCTCCAGGAAAGGGGAGGAAGGGCTGGTTTGCTGCCTGTGGCCAAGGCGCAGGTTACCGAGCACCAGGGCGGTGAACGGTTTGAAAATGAGGAAGGGGTGTTGCAGGGTATAAAATTTCTTCTGGAAAGAAGGGTGTGTGTTGTGGTGAGAGCACAAGGAGGTCAGGCAAGAAAACTGTAAACACCTCTCCGACTGGGCTGTTTCCTTCCCTGTTCCCTCTGCAGCGCTGGCCTCCCTTGTTATCCCCGGCGAGAAGAGAAGTGAGAATTAAAACGTGGTGTATTTGGGGGTGTTGGTGTCCCTGCTGCACCTGCTCAAGCGCTGAGCCGCAGGTGTTTGTGGCCGCGCTCGTGCTACTGCTCCTGCGAGGGAAGGACGAAGGGCTGCAGCCCCGTGAGCTGTGCACAGGGTGGCTGCACCGCTTTTGGGGTGCTGGCGAAACCTCGGGTGCTGCAGGGATGCTCTTCGGGTTGCACCAGGGAGACAGCTGAATGCAAAGCTGTTTGCTTGCTGTAGCCCCCAGTTTATTGCTCTGCAACCCCCTTCCTCCCCCCAGAATGAAAATCCATGCTTTATCAAACCTCGTTTTCTCAAAGCGCCTCTACTGCCTTTCTAAGTTTAGTTTTCTCTCTTAATTGCATGCCAAGTTGGGGAAAGAGGGGGGGAGAAATTGGTTAATTGATTAGTAATTTAGTCTCTGGTGATATGCTTATTTAAGAAATCTGCCGGAGTTATATATGTCAAATGATTCACATAAAAACAACATCAAGTGAATCATATATAAAAATGACATAATTGCTATTAAACTTAGAAGCCATATGTGTGGCTGAGGAAATTACTTTATTGGCTTTAGCAACTCTCTTATATTTCTTCCCAAAGCCAGTTATACTCTTGTGAACAGAGAAGGCATGTTTATGTGTAGGGAAATAGCCCCTATGTGTGTTATTTGGAGATCTGTTAATTCAAGGAAGTAGGTGCATATTCCAACAGTGCAGGAAAAAACCCAAATTTTGAGTGCTGGGAAGTTGAGAAAGGGGTCTGTCGCTTTTTCTTTTTCTCATCAGCAAGATTAAATGGCAGCTCTTGCAATATGCACCATCTGAGATTTTATTGCTCTCTGTTATTTTTAGTACTAGGAGGGAGATTAAATGAAATCCGGGATTATTTCAGACAGTGTTAAACTTTTTATTGCTCGTTTCTGCTGTCAGGCTCAGGCTGACCCAGTTGGATGGATCATTAGAGTAGGTGGGCTCTCCTCTGCGAGCACCCAGACAACTAATCCCTCCACCTATACATTGTCTTATAGGAAAGTTGCATATAGCAACAGTAAAAGTAAGTATAGCTAGTAACACAGCTAGTTTTTTTATCTGACACTACTCGGTTCTCAGAAGTCTGTTGTGTGCTGAACTTCACATACACAAACGTGTTTTTTTTACGTATGGCTCAGCATCCGTATAGCCTCTGTGGGATCGCAGGCTTGTGTCGCTTTCCTGGGTGTTTTGGAAGCTTATTTTTATCTCTTTTAAGATTACTTGAAATAAACCTAAACTGATTTAATATTTTGCATTTCTTTATCAGAAGAAGATTTAAAAAGAAGGGGGTTTTTTTGAGTCTGTATTTACTTCAAATTTTTACATTAAAAAAATTAGCTTGATACAGCTGACTTGATGCTTGTTACTGATGGTTTCTTGATTTTTATTCTTTTTTATAGGGTGGTGCCTTTTACATTAGTCACAGCCCTAGACACGTTGATATATGCAGCGAGGAAGGCTTTAGGTGGTGGTGGTGATGAATAGCTGTTGGAGCACTCTTCTGCAGTTAATCTTGGCACGAAGGAAAAATTCTGCTCTTGCTTCTGCAGGTTTCAGAGGTCCTGCTTGTCTTCAGGGTGGGTTTGGTAGGTTCACGAGCGTGCCTCCCAGCTGGTGCCGGCGCAGTTTTAGCTCGGGACATGAGCGAGTGCCCCTTGGTGAAGAGGAGGGGTCAGCAGGCAGCTTTTCAGCTTTGACAGGGTGCCCGTGTCATCGGCGCTGAGGGATGGAGCATCTATTGTAGCTTGTGTGATGTGAAGAAAGCCCCCTAGTCTTTTCTGTAATTGGTTGCTGATAAATCAACTCTATAAGCCACGCGTTAAAGGCTACCCCAGTGGCATGTCACTATAAGCCGTATTTGGTTATGTCTGGAATAACAATCCCCGTTTTTTGGGTACCCTGACTGTCCCACGGCCTGTCCTCGCACACGTGGCGCTCGGCAGCGAGCCTGAGCACACACCGTTTCCACCGCGAGCATCCGGGCTGTGCTGGCACAAGCAAGTTAGCCAAGAAAGTGGGGATTACGCCGTCCTGAGCTGGCGTTTTCCCTGCCGCGTGTCTGTCTAACCTTGCTCTGGAGTCTCTGATGTAAGAGGGGTGAGCTTGGACTGAAGCAGCCAGCGCAAAACTTCTGCGATGGGAACGACAAGTTAGTCTGTAAACACGCGGTGCTAATGGAGCCCTGTGGCTCTGACTCAGCCGACGTCTCGTTTTCAGCCCCAGCACGGGAAACCCAAACCCTTCGCCTTGCCCGTGCCTGCTGGCCCCTTCTTTCCTTCAGCCTTTTACCGAACGCGGGCTGGGAGCTCGTTTCGGACGGTTATCTAGGAGATGCTGGGTGTTTGGGCAGGACTGTCACTGAACTTGTCAGTAAACATAAAGGGCTTTTGTTTCAAAAAGTAAATGCAGCTGGTTTGCTTAATTATTCAAAGAAGAGAAAAGGAAAGGGACATCAGCAGTAGGGAGCTGCAAAGCGACCAATATTTCTAAAGAATATTCTGACTTGTTGTAAACTTTCTAAATAGAAACACGTCTGAATGGAGACTTGGTATCAGCGGTCATGAATCTTTTTTTGATTTTGGGAGCTCTTACTCATTTGCGTCTGAATTCAGGTTCAGAGCTGAGTCATTCCTTCTGCTCTTCTTCCCCTGGTGACTTTTCCATGCTGCTTCATTTTTCCCAGATAGATGTTACTGGAGCGAGCCTGTGCTAACCAGACCGCAAGCAGTGAAAACAAGGTACGATTTCCTCGGGAGGAGGAGAACGTGCCTTATGTGCGTTTCTGCGATGTATAGCGTGAGCGCACGTATGGTCTGCGCTTTAGGGAAGCAGCTCGGGGTAAGGTGTGGGAGAGGCAGAGGATGGATTTACCGCTAGCTCTGGCTAAAGAAGCAATAACGAACGAATGTGGTGTAATCTTCGCTCCGGTGCTCGGTTTAGCAATGCAGAAGGTTGAACAGGGGCTGAAAGAACCGGTGTCGGGAGCCGTTCTTGCGTGTTTTATATTTTCACCTTGTTTGGTATTGACGCAGCACGGGATGGCATAAGAGAAACCGAGAGAAAAACGTGTTTCAGAAGAGGAAAGGGGCCCTCGTATAATGAAGAGTTCAACCGAAATAAGTGGGGGGAAAAAAAATTTTCTTTGCATGCCAGATTTCTTGCCACTTTCAAGCTAATCCTTTCAGTTCACTTCAATACAGTCACTGAAGTAGCTTAGAAAAAGAGAGAAAAAGATCTTTGATATGCTAGATCAACCAAAGTTTAAAAAATCTCTCTTTGTATATGCCATTTATAATGCAAATCTCAAGTTGGCATTTTAGGCTCACTTACTGCTGTTACTGAAGTACCTTGGAATACAAAGGCTGGAGATGGAGGGAGATCCCAAATGACAGAGCGTCTTTGATAGTTCAATAATAAATTAAAAAAAAATAAATTAAATTTTCTCATTTCTGTAAATACCTTCCACATCTGCAGTGTGTGTGTGTGAGAGACGGAGAGAAAGGGAATGTTGCTGTACAGA
This sequence comes from Phoenicopterus ruber ruber, assembly GCA_009819775.1. Taxonomy (NCBI): domain Eukaryota; kingdom Metazoa; phylum Chordata; class Aves; order Phoenicopteriformes; family Phoenicopteridae; genus Phoenicopterus; species Phoenicopterus ruber. The sequence continues at coordinate 39,709,985 of CM020220.1, forward strand.
GGCTGAAGTTACTGGTCCAAGTCTTCTGGGAATTTGAATTCAGCTTTGTCAGTGCGTCCCCAGAAAGGGTTTGACCCTGGCTGATGAGGTATCCTGTGAGTCTCCTTTTGCCTGGGAGAAAGCGTATGTGCTAACCATGCTTGCTTAGTCAGGGAGCAACCGGTTAAGTATTCTTTTGGAAAGAAGCCTAATTTCTAAGAGTTGCCTTCCCAAATATATAACCTGATTTCTTTCCCTAGTGTTCCCAACATTTAAGCACTGATTAAATGTCACCAAAGATAATAGGAGAAATGCTCATGACGGCCAGCCTATTTTAAAATGGCATGGGCATGCTTAAAGCAACAAGTAATTTTGCCTCTGTTACACAGTGTGTTTAATGCATATTTAAATTAATCTGTAGACAACTTTGAGCGAGCTGGATCTGGAAATGAGTTATCGTTCTAATTGGGGATATTTTGGGATTTGCCTCTCTCAATTTCACACAACCGCTCCGTGGAAGGTGACTATCAAACGGGTTGATCGTGGCCTCCTACCTCACACGTGCTCCGCAGTGGGAGTGGGGATGTTGAGACGATCCCGTCTGCCTTTTGAATCCTGGTGTTTTGGTGTTGTAAGGGCAGTGGGGTCACTCTCTGGACTGCGGTTCATAACCCGGCCTCGTGCTCTGTTTCCAAACCTTCTCTTCTCTTGGTGCTGTGTAACGAGGGCAGAGGCAGGTTTCTTTATGATAATTTACAACTCGGTTTGCTGGGAACTGTCTTCTCACCACAGACCTGCAGTGCAAGGCCTTGATTTAAGGAACTGGCCCGGCACCTACAATTTCCCCAAATACAGTGGTATTTAGAAGTGCTTTACAACCGTTTGCTGCCGCTGCTGCTCTCTGGAGCATCTGTCCATTGATACCTGTGTCATGGGGAAGTCAGTAGGACTCTTTGTAGGGTTGTGATACGCTTGGTAGCTCAGCTAGCGTAGGGTGGAATTGTCCTACTCTGTTAACTATTTCTATGTGTCGTTATACTACCGGCGTTATTGTGAATAAACAAACATAGCTGACAAGTAAGTAAACTGGACCTTGATGCAAGAATTAGTTTTCCTTTCCACCCCCTGCTTGGTGCCAATGTCCTCTGTGTCCTTTGAGAAACCACCATGGCTTAAGAGCTGAAACGTGGGTTAGGGGAGCAGCAAAGAAAACGCGTCTTCTGGGAGTCAAAGCATCAAGCTCATGTTTCTATTTTATTTATTTGTTTTTCCCCACAGTGTTGTGGGTTTTTTTTTTTAACTGCAAATATCACTTAAATCATGACTATAGGGAATGACAGACTGCATTCTCCGAAAGTGCTAGCCTTTTATTTGGAGGGGTTTGGAAATGTTTCGTTGAATCTGGGGAATGATGGACGGGGAAAAAAAGAAAGTGTGTCCTCTAACTAAGCTGTTACTGATTATCTTGGCACAATGTACAGATTAAGGGCCCGATCTAAAGACCACTGGGGTCAATGGACTGAAGTGGACTTTGAATCAAGTCTCACGGGCGTTCGGCGTATGCTGTAGTGGAGGGTGATGGAGACGAGCGCAGTGCACTTTCCTCTCCGATAAGCCTGAAATACTCCAACCGAAATTCTAAAGCAGCGTTGCTTTTCTGGCTTGTATTGAAACACCCTAAAATGATTTCTTAAGGGCTATTATTAATACATAATATGAGAAATATTCAGCTGGGAGCACAGATTCTTAGTAGCATCTCAAAAATGTGACTTTTCAGGTGTAGGAACTAGCATTTCGGAGTTTGTTTCTTTTTGGACAAAAGGGTGTTTCATCAAACTTGCTGCTTTTGAAAATTCTGTGATCTAAGTCCACTAGATTACATGTTTTCCCACGCGATGGTGATTCTATTGCCTATTTCAGGCTGCTACGGAAAAACTCGAGGGAAAAATATAAATAAAATATGCCCAAGCACGCAAGTCAATGATCTGTGTGTTAAGCCTATTGGCACATACAGGACAATTTTATTGCATGACCTACTGGTTAAAAACATCAAAAATATAAGTCAAGTCATTTGAAGAACTGCTGTTTAGTGAGTTAGAATGAATGAAGTCTTTATTGAGTACATGCTTCCAGATTCATCGCTGGTTCTGTTCTAGGCATGCCCTACCCCGGTCTTAACCGCCCCAGGCAGTCTTTTTGAGGCCACTTGACCTGTCAGTCATATTTCAGAAACTACTGAGATGGTACTTGCTGATTTAGTTTAGATTCCAAACAGGCTAGCTGCTGGATTACAGACTAATGACCCATCCGATGCTAAAGGCAAAGGCTTAAAGTGCACTAGTGAATTAAGCCTCAACATTGTCTGAAGGGAAGAATTTATGATGTCATTAAACTTGATTCAATAAGTTTCATTTCTTTAGATGCATTGCATTAAGCAAGAAGCAAGGAATTAACGTGACCAAGAGATACCATTTTGATTCCATTCAGGTAAAGCGTTGCTATTCAGGTATAGCACCACGGGATGCCATTTTGTAGAATTTTAGCTATATTGATAGAAACGATAGGTTGAGAAAACTCTGCATAGCTGATTAACCAACCATGGACTCCTCGAACTAGGTTCACTTGCATATATGCTTCAGTTGATAAATACATAGGAAAGTGAGGCTTGCCTGATTTGATGAGACCCTTGGTGAGGTTTCGGAGGCTTTCCATCAAATATCAAAGCCGCAGTGGTGTAAAGATATTAGCAGTAAGTTATAGATGGCACTGGGATTTAATGCAAAACTTAATACAAGCACATAATGTGATGAGTCAAACGGGGATTGCAGCTTGCCTCTCAGAAGACTATTCTAGTGATCGGAAGGAAAAATCCTGCATAATGCAAAGATCACTTTAAAACCTAAAAAAAAAAAAATAAAAAAATAAACATTTGGTGTTTTATCTATCTGCATATGTCTCCTAGTTGTGTTACAGCAACAGAAAAAGTGTTTATAATTAATAACAAAGATACTTCAGGAAAATGTTAGGATTTCTGCCTGTAGCTTTTGTCACTCATCTCTCACAGTATCTGATGAAGTTCTCTTGAGTTCTTCAAGATGTTTTTATGTAGTAGCGGTGGTCATGTTATCAGGAAGAAAGTAAAAGGCTAGAAGCAATCGGTGGTTTTGCTGAAATTCTTTTATATTGGACAGTAGGATGGTGAAAGTGTATGTTTTTGAGTTTCAAAATCAATTTAAATGTGGTTAGATTACATTTTTAATAAATTATGTACTTTATTACAAATGTTAAGTTGCACTGAGACATTGTGAACCCTATATATTTATATGATAGCAGGTCTGGGATTAGGATTTTTTTATTAGAAGATTTTAATCACTTTAATACAATTCATAATCAAAGGGAGTATTTAATATTCTGCTCTCAAAATTAAAATTGACCTAATGGGCTGATTGTTTCTTCCTTTAACGGAGACTATTCTTTCCCTAAAATGCGATAGCTTTTCCTTGTGAGTTGCAGAAGTGGTTAAAGGTCACTGTGATTTATGTTCATACACAGCTCTATTTTTTTCTCTAACACACTAGAAAGGCAAAATTCACTGCTGTGCTAAAACTACTTTCCACTGTGATCTGAATGACTAAATCCTACAAATATATGTGTGTGTATGTACACACACATATCTTATGAATTCATATTTATCGTTAGGCTTCTAACGAAAACCATATATAATTCAACTGACCACTGCAAGATCTGGATAGGCTTCTGAAGGACTAAAGCCTGGAAATTCATACAGCTCCAGGAAATCCATCAGAACATCCGAAATATTTTTCATGTTCCCCTCCCATTAGTAGAACACTCTTAATTAGTGTGATAATACTAAGTAGGTGGCCCATAAATTGCTTCAGACCAGTATGAAACTCGGCTTTACCTGGTTTATGGTGGTGTTTTTCGTTTTTGTGCTTTTTTTTGTGTGTGTGATGTGAATGAAATGCTCTGCTAGGGATCAAGCGAAAGGACGTACTTTAGGACATCCTACCACACTGTACATCAACGCAAAGACTTTCATTACTTAAGCCTGTGCGTTTGGGACTGGGATGGGCACTTCAACAGCCTAACACTTGCAAAAGCTTTCCAAGGACTTGGTTTAGTGTTTGTAAAACAAATTTTGGAGTCTCGGAAGCTGCTGTGCAGTGGAGTTGTGTTTGAGTCAGCTTTCCTACCATCCCTCGTGGCGGCATTCTTGTCAAAGGCCCAAACAGAGGTCACCTGCAGCGCCCTGCATGGACGTCCTCAGCCTTGCTCTTCTTGCCCTTCTCCGCTGAAAATCTCGGGAAGCTCTGAACCGGCAGTATGAAAATTAAACAGGTTCTACTATTGTGCTAAAAAAGCAAAATATGCTGTTTAAATTTGAAAGGGTGTATATTCGTCTTCAGGCATCTTCCGTGGCGTCCTATACTGGTTGTGTGTATAAGTCACCCCCAGCTCGTGCAGTGGGACCTCTTTCTCAGCATGCTCTTTGCATTCTGCCGAGTATGGGCCGTTTTGGCCCGGTGTGGGAAGAAACAGCTTGCCGAAGTTTGAATCGCAGAGTTATTTCAAATTTATGGGACCTCCCAGATACCCAACGTGTGTAAATGGCCAATGAGCGGTTCCTCCCAGGAAGGAGGGGTAACGCTGGCTGGGGAGAAGAAGGGTGAAAGAGGGGAATGTGGAGCCACAGGTGGCCTCAGTATGCTTCTCCTTCTCCTTTTGTGAGGCAAAACTGCCGAGCGGTCCTATAGCTGGTATGGGGAAGGCCATAAAAGCATTAGAAACTGTCCCTCCCGCTTCCAGGTAAATCTCTGTATTTCAAAACATCCAGCGTTTCCCTTTTTGGCATTGAGTCTGGATATAAAAACAGAGACCTGAAGCTGCTGAGATCAAACTCCACTTCTGACAAGTGACTCCGTGTATTCTCGACACAATCTCCGTCTGTTTTTCCGAACTGTGTAGCAGGGATAATATTTAACTAGCCCGCGGTGGTGTTAAGTAATTATCGCTTCTATAGTAGCATGTTTTATTATCGATCCCACGTCTGTTCCTGGCTGGCTTGGGCGATGTGTACTCGTCTGCTGTATTGTACAGCTAAGTAAGTGTTGTCAAGTGGCTTCCTCTGTGTGGCAGAGATGTGACGAACCAGACTTGGAAGCTGGGATAGCAGAGCTTTAGGAAATGAGATATGGAGAAAGAGAGAGATTTTCACTGACTTTTGCCTGCGCACGCACCTTTCCTGGGGAATAGTTGGAATCCGAGGCTGCTGGCAAAATGAGAATCCAAAATGCTGGCTTTTCCACGGCTGGACTAAGAGCAGGGCAACGCTACTTGAAGACCACCTTAAACTCTTCTTTGTCTCTTCAAAACTTGCCCCATTTCAAACTATATTTGGAAATTTTAACCCAGACTTAAATTTTTTTGTAGCATTACAAATACTCATTTATTTCTCTTCTTTGTCTACTAAACACATACCGTGCAAAAGAAATGAGCTGAAGGGGAAGGAGAAAATGTTTTTCTGGATTACTGCTGTCATGGCTTTGTAGCTCAGGCTCTGTTGTGCTACACAAACACAGAGTGAAAAAGATTCCTGCTAGTGACTATGAATTTGACTTCTCCGCGCCAGTTGTGTTGTTCTTCAGGGGATTTCTTGAGCCTTTTCAGAAGATACTATTCCAAAAATACTTTCAGGTTTGGAGTGCTCTGTAAATGTTAGCTTGCAGGAAAGGAGATGGGATTTAAGCGATTCTCCCATTTTACAGAAGATGAAACTCAGGCATGAACCACCACAGCTGGTCAAAATTTTTTCTATATTGTCCGATAACAAAAAAGAGGTTTCTTTCTGGAAATTAAATTTGCATCATTTTTGTACAGGAAAGAATATAGATTGCCTTGGTGTCCTGTTTTAAATGAGTTTTCCCCTTTTTTGTGTGTGGAACTAATCCAAATTTGTTGTTAAAGGTATATTTTATTTATATATATATATATATGATTTTGTGTACGTGTACTTGGCATTTGTTTGTTTAGTGAAGTGTGTGTATATATATAGCATTTGCTATTGTTCACTATAGTCCTTAGTTCTTGTTTCTGATTTCTATGTTTGCTTGTTTTAAAATGTTTTGAGATATTTAATTAAAATTTATCTGCCTTTACAAACCTGGAAAGTCAGTCTAAATGAAGAGAGGAAAAAAAAAAACCCCATTACTCTAATGTGTCAGGTGGGTTTTCTTTCCCAGCTGTAGTGTATAGGTTTATCGTCAGATCTTAGCAATGGGAGGAAAGCTAACCACAAAGACAAGCAGCTGAAATGATAAAACGTGTTGTTCTTTTTTGCAGTGGATGACTTTAATTTCAAAAAGGGAGTTTCAGTTACCTATTTCATAACGCTTCACTTGGTGCCAGGTATTTCAGGTAGATTAATAGCCTGATGTAGCATGCCCAGTGTGAAATCAGTGATGCGGTAGTGTTACCTTGGATGCAATAGGTACAAGGTACAAACTTCATATTCCTGTTTTTCTCTTACTTGCGTTCTGTTTTCCACCTTTTGGTAAATTTTAAACATGTGTCGCAGCTCTAGCAAGGCTATTATTGGGTTTGCTTGAAAAATTAGTGCAAGCCAGTTACTGAGAAGGGGAACAGGTCATTGTTTTGGAGACTAGGTTGAAGCATCAAGGAGTTCTTGACTGTTTCAAGCATTTTCCTTCTGATTTGTTTTAGTAAAATATCCATTAATCAGATACAGAGGTGGAGTATTACATGTATTGTGTTTATCTACCCACTGACCTTAAACATTTTTGCCACTCCTGTTGCCTTTGCTTCTTGGCCTGCGCTCCCCCGTGAATAGCGATGTGGAAAGACGTCTGTGGCTGACTGATGGGTAATGTTATGAGGACGTTATGCTCTCGGAAAAGGAATGTCTGGAAGTTTCTAGACATGGCCTCCCAACCACAGCTTGGCTTGGTCTCCACAACATAGATGTAAGCCTATGTGAATTTTGAATGCAAGCGTGTGTTTGGACCCGAGTCTAACATCTGCTGAGCAGGTATGATGTAGTGGTTGAGGGTCTTGGTCATGGAGCACCCTGTGAGATGGTAAGGGTGGCTTCCCCTTACAGAGAAAATAAGGGGTAGAGAGACTGTCATGTTTCTAGATGGATTTGGATAGAAGATTTCATAATTTAGGTTGGTAACTTAAACACTTGCATAAAATCTTGCCCTCAAAAGGATTTGAGGGACTTTTGTTGGCATATCAAATTATAAACAGAGCGGTCAAGTTTTCTGACCCCGGGCTGGCCAGCTAACTCTGGCTGTCCTCTTTCGCTCCTCCTCTCTCCTTTGAGCGGCAACGCAACGCTGGAAATTGTTTTAGAAAGTAACATTCATAGAAGGATATTTCCATTTAAGCTCATGAGATCAAATGCTGGTTTTGATTACAAAAGAGTAAACCTGTTGCCCTCCACAGGGTTGTGTTGATGTAATACAGCCAGAAAAGGGCACAATTTGTTTAGCCTAGCAACAATGAAGACTAAGAGGGGTCACGATTGCTCTGTGTTTTTAAAAAAAAAAAAGGATGTAAACATCAGGAAGGGTTGAGTGGTCTCAGTTAAATGGCAATATTGGCATGAGAACAAACGAATATTCAAGAGCCATTAATAAAATCAGACCATAGATTAGGAGGCCTCAAATTATCAGTGAAGTTCTAGAGAAAGCTTACAATGGAAATGGTGGGGTTAACAAATTTATCTGGTTCTAAGATGAAGCTTAATAGTTTTATGAAGAGCATTATATGATGTGCTTTCTTGGGATAGCAAGAGACAGGGCTCTGTAACCCAGAACTGAAGAAGATTTCCTGTGTTTCTATAAGCAAAACTTGGCCTATCCAGTCTGTAGTGCTTCCACTTCAGAAGATATATTTATATGAACCCTTTTTGCTGAGTATGACTGAGGATGTACGAGCTGCGCTTCCAAAAAAGGACGATGGATTTGCTTTCTTCAAAGCCTGCCACCCTCCTTTAGTGTAGCTGTGCTGGAGGGTGTTTGACGAACTGAAATAACTTGAGCCCTGCGTGTTTCCCCGGGGAGGCGGGTGGGTTGTCCCGGAGTACATCCCCTCGGCAGGGCTGCCAGTCCCGGGCGAGGGCAGGAAGCCGTCTCTCCCTGTCGCACGGTGACCCCCCGGTTCCCGGTGCTCGCCCGGCGATGGCGAGGTTCCCGCGCGTGGGGCTGGAGCACCGTGTCCACGTACGCGCCCTGCTGAGGACCCGAGGATAAATTACAGACAGTTTCAACTTGAAATTTCCTTGCTCTCTTGGGGGTGAAATATAATCCTTGCCCTCGCTCTAACACATCCTTTGTGGTTTAATTTAAATGGTGATTTTTACGGTGACATGCGATGTTCATCTGCTAACCTTTTACCCAATATGTTCAATTTAAAGAAACATCAAATCCCCGAATGTGCCTCTATCTATAGATACAGAAGCGTGCTATAAGGTAGTTTACCTACTTAGGTTGGTACCTAAGAGCTTGTAAACAAATTCATAAATTTGTCATGCTGATTATAGTGTTGGCAAACACAATGGTTGATCATGTTATAAATGTTTATCAACACCCGCACTCACCCACCTGCTAAGAGGTGCTACGCTTTAATGAAATTGTTTGAATATCAAGGCTGGTTGCTAAGATACAATGTTCTTGTTACCAGGGATGTGATGCTTACAGATTTCTGTTATCAAATAATGATTAGAGATGTGCTAACCTCAAGGTGCTCGGTGCAGTGAAAGGTTTACTGAGCCACAAATTAGTAAACTGTCTGCCTGAGCAGACACTTACAGAAGGAGCACATGTGCATCAAACTTACCGAGCTGACATTTTTAAAGAAGACAAGATCTGGCAGTGTAAATGTTCCTATAGATGATGAAAGACTGTCATAGGAAATGTTTACATGATCTGTTGCCTAGCACAATGTCTTCATGCCATTTTCCCCCCAACTTAGAACAGTGTTGAAATCTCCAAGTCAAATAATTGCTTTCTTCTTGCTTACTAAAATGTCTCCCAGCACTCACCTCTTGAAATCGCACCGTGGTTCGCAACTGCTGATTTCTATTTTCTATAGGCCGCACAAAGAAGGAAACAAAGATGTGTAACAAAATGGCCAGCATGGGGGTCTGGTGGGCAAAGGATCGCATTTCTGGATGCTGCGATGCATTCGGGGTCGAAAGCTTTATTGGCGTTAAAAACGCAACTAGATGTTAAAGACGACAAGCATCAAATATTGATGATGTTTTCTTTTTAATGTAGGTGCTCCGAGCGCTCCGATTTGCTAATGCACTTTGTAATAAGGTATAAACATTGTACTTCATTTTATTCTTTTTAACAAGCGCATTTCAGTGTTATTAACCATCAAAGAAAATAATGAATAGCACAATATAGGTGATCAAAAGGATTTTGCTCACACTGCTGAAGTGCTAAGTAATCTTTAAGTGTAATTGTTGATCTCATTATTGAATTAAGGTTCGAGCTGTATTTACAGTACCTACATTAGCATGAATTTGAGTTTAAAGCCAGTTCAGCTGAAATAATCTAAATTGTAAGCAGGGTTCGTGCTTGCCTGTGGGACTCTGTATTTTTACATCACCAGTAATTGTTTGTTTCGGTGTAAAGGGATGTTATTTTCCTGGTCCTGTAAGCGTCCTTTTGTAGCTACTTCACAAGATGCTCCTATTACTATAACTACAAATCTGTTGGCAATTAAATTCAACTCGGTGCAGTTCTAGTAGATAGGTAGACAACTTTAAAATTGAAGAACTGCAAAAAAAAAATATTGGCAATAATTTACTATGGTTATAATTCATGATATTAAGCTTACCCTTTGGATGTAAAATTCATACTTTATAAAATGATACAAGACAGCATCCTACAAGAGGCTCTTAACATAACCCATGTTCTACCTACGCTGTGTGGGATGTTCAGACAAATAATCGCCTTCAGCAGATGCCTTTGTCATAATGAGTGTGATAGTTTAATATTTATGGAAGAACTGCTGATTTTCAATGCCTGCTTGAAAACCCCAAGAATAATTTTGCCGGCTCTAAGGACTGCGCGTAGATGAAACGTTGTGCAGAGTGAATGGGGTACGCAGAGCTTCCTGTGCCGCTTCCAAATGATGGGAGTGGGTCTGTCGCAGGAGTTAACCATAGTGTTGGTCATCTCTCCTCCTGCCTGCCCTGTTTTATCTGGGGAGCTTGAGCACCCTCAGTTAGGTAGTTGATGAAGGTACTGCAGATTTCTGTTGTTTAAGATGAGGTGAGAGAACCTGAAATCTGGCCTCTATGGGAATGGATTTGCAGCGTGGCTTGTGTTCACCTCCCGGGACAGCTGATCCCCCTCGCCTGCTCTCCCACCTGTTCGCCTGCCTCACCAAGCTGGTTTTCACTGAGCTTTGGACCTGCATTGAATTTTATGGCTATGCTATAATATTTCTGACTTTTTTCCTTTTGCTGTAGCGTATATTAGCTAAAAAAATAGGAAATATTCTCTAAAACTAAGTCATAAAACTTCCCTTCCTTCCAACACTAGTGGTCAATAAGCTAGGACCGTAGCTGTGGGCACCGCTGAAATAGAGGTGTGCCAAAATGCCTCGAAATAACATCAAAACACAGATGCTCACCTGGCCGTTTATGACTATATAGACACTTTATCTGCTGCAGCTGTCTGTGAGGTGGGAGGAAAGTGGGTTTTTTCTTTTTTTCTTTAGGTTTGTTGTAATGAGTGATTTACATTGCATTAGATTATGTTGGGATATACCGTGTCAGGTGGCATGACCTGATATAACCCAACTTAATGCAACACATATGTTTAGATTGTATTACACGTGAAGAAAAATTCCCTGAGAAGCTGTCGGGAGCAGGTGATTTCTGCAAATGGAAAATATTTGCACAGTGATATTTTATACGAGTCAAAATTGAAAGGTGTATATAAAACTTTACCGTGGATTTAGGAGCCTTAGCCCCGTTGACTTTTGCTGGGACTTAAAACTTTTAAAAGCCACGGTTCCCTTTGGAAATATGATTTAGCATCTGATGTCAGGTTGGAAATTTTGCAAAATCTTGCTTGTGTTTATAGCCAGCTCTGAGCTGATGCAGTTGCAGCGGTGGCGGAGGGCTGCAAGTGAGATCCAAATCAAATGACTGGCAGCTAGCAATAATGCAGAATGCAAGGAATTCGCATGGGCAAGTCTGGATTATTATTTTCCTTTTAAAATTTTGCGTGCTTGATCGGTTCCCCTTTTGGAAATCAACTTGATAGGAATGTGGGCCGGAGTGCAAGGTTTACATTTCACTCCGAGCTGACTATGTTGAGGTACCCAGCTCTAAATTTGGAGGCTCATATGGATCTTTTTTTTTTTTTTTTTTTTTTAGTTTGGTGTCAGAAATAGGAGCCTAAATTTAGGCTGCGAAGTTCATTTAGGAATCTAAATATAAATGTTCTGCTTTTCAAAAGTGCTGAGCACCCTGCAGCTCCCACAAACTCCATTGAGACTTCGCCTCGGTGTAGGATGCTGCTCCCAAACGCACCCCATCCTGGGGGGAGGCTTGTGCGTGTGCGTATCATATGTTTGTACGTCGCTTTGAGCATATAAAAGCTTGCAGTGCCCGGGATTCAGAAGTCAGAAAACGTCTATGTCAGAAAAGTCAGAAAATGTCTACGTGACCTTAATTGTATACATATGTAGTGGCCTTCTCATGTGTATACATTATGATATGGTTTGATCACGTACTTCGCCATACTCGATGGGGTAAATGTTTGGAAGTGTGATGTGAGGGAGGCAGGGGTTACAGCAAGACAGATGTTTCTGAGAAAAGGAGGGAGAAACAAAAAGCCCGCGGTTTGAGAAGCCAAACATCAATGCTCCAGACTTTTTCATGTGGGCTGCTCTGTGGACAAGCTGTTTTCTCTGCGAGTTCGAAACCAAAGCCAAAGCACGTCACGCTTCCCTTGCGGGATGGCTTTTACCTGTAGCCTGGTTGCTGTTGGGTATGTGCTGGGAGGCCCCTGGCTCCGAGGGCTGGGGCAGCGCTACCCAGAGGCTTCTCCATCCTTTCTGGTACCCAGCATTTCACCTGAGCTCGGTCAGGTTTTCTTCTCCCCTCTTTATCCTGTTTTAGCAGACTCTCATTTTCCCTCCATCCAGGTTTCTCTTTTGTTTAATTCCAGGCTGAGGAGCATTGACAGTTTGAATTTGGGTTTGCTGAGGAGCATTGACAGTTTGAATTTGGGTTCGCTGAGGACCATTGGCAGTTTGAATTTGGGTTTGCTCTGGGTGCCCAGCCCTGCCTTGGAGCCAGGAGTAGCATCTGCAGGTGATGACTTCTTTTAGTTCTGTAGCCTGAAGCTCAGCGCAACACTCTCCTGTGCTGTGTAGGTGGCTTTTGAAAGCCCTGAGAAAGCAAAGGATTGCCCTGTGAAAAAAATTTCAGCTTTTAGAAGATTTAAAAAAAAAAAAAAATTAAAAAAATCTCTCAGAAACTTGAGATGTACATGAGAACAACCTGGTCAAAGTCAAATGGGTGATACCGGACAAGAGCTACCCTTGCTTCCGCTGAATCTCAAGTTCTTGCTCTGAAAAGAGGTAGGCTCTTTGGCAAGGATAAGTCTTGCTGTTATTCTGGGCAAGGCAATGCATTTCCTCTCCCCACCCCAGCCCTCATCAAAGAAATGCCTCAACTTTTTTGAGCTAAAGTGTCTCCAAAGCATCTGTCTCTAAAACAGATACCTGGCATGGAAATGTCAGATCAAACAGTTAAAATTGGCTAGACAAAAAGTGACTGAAATCAGTGTCTATTAATAAGGTTTTGGGCAAATGATTATATGAGTTGCTGCCAGAGCCAATAATGCCGATATTTATTTTTGTGTTCTGCAGCACGAGCATTACGTACAAAGAGCTGCCTTTAAGCAGGCTCATCCGTGTTACAACGCACCATCAAGGGCTACTCCGTTCTGAGCATACGGCGGGGCTGTAGCTCGGCAGAGTGGGCAGCCGCTGGTAAACGCTGAGATCCGAGAGCAGACCGCCGTCCCTACCCCAAGCGTCTGTGCAGTCGGGTTGCGAAGGCAGCAGCTACCTGTTTTGAAGGCTCCAACTTCTCCTTCCCCGCTCAGGGAAGCAGAAGAGATGGGAGCAGATGTCAGGAGCCTCGGATTTGGATCAGATAAGGACTTGGATCAAAATATCAAACAAAAATATTTTAGGGAAAGTTTCTGGGAGGAAGTGAGCTATATGGGGAGCACGGCTTGCCAGGCTTTTTAAAAATAAAACGTTCTCACTCTGTGTTTAGCTCTCCCACAGTTTGAAACACTTGCGGTGATCGAGCCTAGCAGCCCTTGTCAGTCTACAGCACATCATCCCCCTTCGGTTGGCTGGGAACATCTCTCCTGCAAGGGCAAAATAAAGCTGCTCATTTTGCACACATGCCTTTAAAACTATCGGCAGGGAATACCTAAATATAAAACAAGGGCACCTTGGGCTGAACGCTCCCTGACTCGAGCTGTTATCGCCCTTTCCCCTTGCAGTCACACATGTGCTTCTCCTCCTGCCTTTTCTTCTGCACACCTGTGGCTCGCTGACAACGCGCTCGGCCACACGTGCGAGCTGCTCGGGTTCGTAACGCTACCAAACCTCGCTCGCTCCCGCGCTCGGGAGCGATTTCCTCCAGTTAAATGCCCAAACACAACAACATATCTACACGGGCAGCAGGAATCTGCATGGCACGGGTGGAGGCGAGAGGGACCTTCTGGTGCCGTTACAGACCAGCGCATTAGCCTTAGTCCTTTGTTCACGGGGGGGGAGTACAAGTTTTGGGGCTCAGTGAGCGCTCTCAGTATATTTTACTTGGAGAACTACATTAGTAAATAGCCTTGTGGTAGTGTGGCCAGGAGGAAGATTTGTATGTCTTTAAAATTAATATTCGTATGGCTCCTAAAAATATATAATGTGGAATAATATTCTGCACCATTCTTCTTGTTGGCAGTTTCAATAAAATAAAAATAATTGACTAAAAATAAACTTGATAGTAACAGCCTCTAAACTGAGAAATGGGCAAGGTTTTCTGGTCTTTTTTGACTTGAGATGGCCTGGGTGGGAAATACAGGATGCTTTTCAATGCATAGATTATGAAAGAGGAGGAGATTAGCATGCCTTGATCGAAGCACCCTGAGATATAAATTAATCCATGATGTTCTTTATGGTAACTAAAAACCAAAGAAAATGACACAACTTAATTGTGAAAGGTGGTGTAGAAGTTTTTGCCAATTAGCAGTCAGAAACAGTAATATGGAAGTTCTTATGATAAATCATGTTATGTCGGTTTGCATAAGCAGGTAAAGTAAGTTTTCCGTTTCATGGTAGGCGTTTTGGTTGGTTTTCTTTTGTTACTTGGTGATGAATTGTAGCGTAGCTGGTTCCCGTTTGCTGTAAAGAGGTAACCATCAGCACTTCGCTTGGTGGGCTGCGTGGCCTTCTCCTCAAGTGTGAAGAGAGTACTATTTTGGCTATAAATGTCACGTTCAGCCTGTGAAAACATTATAGAGAGGCTTATTTATCAAAATAAAAAGCAAAATCTACTTAGCTGATGTCCATTCCACCCCTTTGCATATCAACGTTTGAACGCCGCATCCCAAATTAAGGTGTAACGGGGTTTATTGAGGTAGGTGATTTCACTCCTCTTTATAACACCCAAACACAGAATAATCTCAGCCAACAGTCCCCATCAAATATTTTTGGGGGTATGGTTTATAGGAAACAACGGCGTTGGAATGAGCATATTGCAGAGCAGTGTTTTGTATACTAATTATCTACATCAATGGATGCGCAGAGCGGCTCGGAGTGCTGTACCTGCTGTGCCGAACAACTCGCTCACAGTCGCGGAGTATACGCTTCCTGCGGGCACCTGCCTATACTGTGCATCGCCTCACGTCGCGTTATGTCACGTTATGTCACATCACAGATGAGATGTGACCCGGCGTAACCCGACACAGTGCAGCGCCAGCGCTGCAGTGGATCAACGCTGGAGCAAACCTAGCAGCCGTGATTGTCAAGGGCAGTGAAATACAGGCAGGCTACCCGTGAACCTGCAGGTACTCTCATTTTCCCGTTAGCCCGGCTATTTGTAGATAGTTCAGCATATATCTCTGGGATATAAATACAAGAATTTCTCTGCTTGTGTTTATTTATGATACTTGTCGTTTGGGAAACAATAATCTTCCTACTTCTTAATCTAAATTGAACCGTGGCGAGTGCGCCAATAAAACACGTCACAACAAACAAAGGAAATTCTCCCCGTATTAATAATAAACTCCTTAAGATTTATCAGTCTCTCCCTCTTTCTTCCCTTTGTGCGATGCAGTCTAAAGCAACTGCTACATTTATAGATGTCTGATAAAATTTTAATAGAAGAACCCATTACCTTTGAATCTGGGAGTAAAGAGACTATATCAAAAACAGGAGTGTTGAGCCGGAGCTAAATATAACTTGTTAACTGAGGGTAGCAGCGCGTGAGCTTTATGCTGATGGATTTACTCTGTTTTGCTACAAGCAGGGGGACGGTGGATGTCGTATCAGGTGGGGCGTCGCAAAGCGAGAGCAAGAGATGCTCAGAGCACTGAGCACAGAGATGTTCAGCAGGAGCTGGTGGAGGCTGTACAAGCCCCACCACGGAGGATACGTCCACGAAACTACGAACTCCGAGAGTTTGCTTCCTTGATTTTGGGGGGCACTAAAGTCTAAACAGCACTTGTGATCTTGCCTGAGATGGGGTGTGCGATTCATTAAGATGTGCTTTGCACCAAGACCTCAATACAGGGTTTAACGGCCAAATCCAAAATGACTTGGGGAAAGAAATGCTGTTACCTGGCAGTCCACGGGCCTTCTCGGGAGCTGGTGGCTATCTAACGTTTGGTCCGAACTCCTGGATGCTCTGGTCCCCTGGCATTTAGTGCCTGCAGAACCATCTTGCTAGGGAGGCCTTCAGTTCTTGTGGAAATGTTGAAATTTGTTTTCACTTTTTAAGTTTTATTTTATATACTTAGTCATATTTCTGGTAATTTTTTTCCTAATGTTTAACCTGTAGCACCTCTGATACATTACTAAATGAAAATTGATGACTTATTTTAAACACATATGCACGCATATACACACATGTGCATCACAGAATAGGACATTTTCAGTGTCATTTAGAGAAGAATTGCTTTTTCTGTGGGAGGAGGAGCTGCAGTTCAGAACGGTTCTTAGCTGTATATGTTACTGCTGATTACTGCTAAGCAAGTAGAAAAGAGTCTGTGGCACTGGGACATTATGCTGTCCCGTTGCTCTTATAGATCATAAGTTAAAATTAAAACTATACTCTTTGCTAAGAATTTTTTTCCACTTTGACTAGAAATGTGCTATTTGCTGAGTGTTGTATTAGCAAAAATCCAGACGCTCCTCCGACAGTATGGGATTCTAAAATCTCAGTGAAAATGTAAAAGTCAAATGCGGGTCTCATCTGAACCTGTATCTGTAATAAAAGGAAGGGTTTATTATTGAGCTAGTACTCCGTGTTGTAACTAAAGTTGCATGATGCAGCAGGGTTCAGACAGAAGCTGATGACCTCTATTATGACACATCCAGTTTAGAACCAGATGGAATGTAGTAAAATGGATTTAAAAATATTTCAGAAACATATGTAGCTACCAGAATCCGAAGCCCTAAATGCATATAGCCTGTATTTCTCCACCAGGAGATGAAGTCAGTAAATACAGTAGCATCCTCTCTTTCCTCGAGCTGAGCTGAATTTAAACTGAGAGCTTCATTTCCACAATTCAGTGTCCAATATGCAATCT
The DNA here is from genome assembly GCA_009819775.1 of Phoenicopterus ruber ruber. Taxonomy (NCBI): domain Eukaryota; kingdom Metazoa; phylum Chordata; class Aves; order Phoenicopteriformes; family Phoenicopteridae; genus Phoenicopterus; species Phoenicopterus ruber. The sequence continues at coordinate 39,726,862 of CM020220.1, forward strand.
GATCACACCTCCGCTTTTGTGGGTTGTAGCCACGGCCTTAAATTAAATTACAAATCCTACATTGGACTGACATAAATCTGATTTTGGCCTGAACTTGAAGTGTTTGAAATACCAAATCACTACTCCCCGATCCCTAATGAGAAGTAATCAAAGAATTTAACCAGCAGTACAAACACTTACACATCACTACAGATGTAGCCAAATTGACTCAAAGTACTTTCTTTCTCTATGGAAAAAATTGTGTGCAAATATACCTTACTGACACTGGCTACTCCCGTAGAATTGCTAAAGAGGAGGGAAAAACTCTTCTGGTTTAGTTTTCAAAAAAGAATCCTAGTAACTTTTTTTCCTTTCTTTTCTAAGATATCTCTGGTTTTTTACTCCTACTTTATACACCGTGCCATTTACACAGGAATTACAAAACGTGATAAAGAAACTACCCACCCTACCCGAATGCAGCTTGGGCAGTCACTGACCTGGTGCGTCTGCCGCGTCCCAGACGCCCGTAAATTGGTTGAGGGTCCTTTCTCCTGTCCGTTGCCAAAAAACTAGCTTGGCAGCTCGCTGCCCCAAACGACCGTGATTTATTTAACTGCCAAACTTCCTTGTTGTCTCCTTAAATTTCCCACAGCAATTCAAAATTTCAACGCATTGGGGCAATTACGATATTATATAGCAATGCATATGATGGTACTGACACAGACTAGAAAAAAATAACTAAAAATCAATAGTGTTTGTGTCCTTCTGCGGAGAAGCAGCAATAAAACTTACCCTGGTGGGAATGTGGAAGGGTACGTCCTGAATACGAGCCTTAAGGTGATGTAAAGCGAAGGAAGCTGTCTGCTCTAATGAATTGAAACCCTTGCCTTCTGACCCTATGGAGGAGATAGATTTCCCCCCCTCCCCTCCTTTCTTTCTGGTTTTCTTTTGGGTGTTTTTTTTTTTTTTTTTGGTCTGTGGTAGGATACCACAGGATTTTTGGGGTGGATGTGAATGAGAAAACAGTTGTTGTTAACGCTACTCTAGGCAATTTTTTGTTTAAATTCCTGAGCAAATGGCATATAATGCCAGCTGCTCTGGTAACTGTATAGTGGGATTTAGGATACTTAAATAAGGTGACCAGACTTTAAGTCATTCTCTGACTGCTGGAGCACAGAGTAAGATGTAATTTTACACCTGATATTTAAGATAATCTGTCTACGTCATGCACGTCATCTTTCTCCAACATATATTTTACTGCCTAGGAAGGCTTTGTCTCTTTCCTAGGCTGGAAGCTCACGCTCCTGGGTCAGTAAAGTGCTGCGAGTTACGTTTTGTCTAATACACCTATATAAAATGTACGGCTATCGCATGAGGGAAAAATGATGGTGGGTGATATGAGTAACGCTGCAGGTGCTGATTGATACCTGCTCTTAAGGTCTCATATTATAAAGTGTGCTAGTAAAGCTACACCGATGACAGTCTTATTGTATGCATTTTATGTATATATGATGCATTTAGGTAGGAGAGGTTATAATAACTTCTGAAGTTAAACAAGATGATGATGGTTGTTATTGTTATTTTATTTTTATACCTGGCTATAAATGCTGGCCTCTGCAAGGACGTAGGCTGTAATCTGTTAAAACATCTATTAACTATTAGAGCAACGCATGAAAGGTGCTAAATGTAGAATAGTTGTCTGGCTGCAGGGTGTTCCACAGACGAGCAATGCTTGGACCATCGTTTTAGCAGGGAGATTTATTTTTGCCTCTGCTGTTAAGTAACAAGCTATACTGGTCAGTGTTGATTGAATTTCAGAATTTGCAGGACGAATCAGGGGTTTTATGTCCCTCTTTGTAGAACGGATGAGGCTGACACACCTTGGTGGTTGTTTCTCTGGTGGTTTTCTGTATGGATCTTCTCCTTGGCTATTTGACTACAACTTGGTAGAAGAATGACTCTGCAATTATAGGTCCTGTGATTCAGGAGTTAAATAAACAGACCACAGGCCAGTGAATCACAGGTTCTCTGCCTGTTCTGGCACAGTGTGCACGTCTCTTTCCTTAAGCACTTGCAAAATCTGAAGTCATGAGGCTCCAAATGAAAAGTTTAGAGAAAAAGTTTCTGTTCCTTCTTTCTAAATGTCCTGAACTTTGCCATCCAACTTCCCTTGAAATAAAACTCATGGTCCTGTATTTTGGTGCGGCCTCTTTGTAATGACTTTGCTCTTGCTAAGGGGCAGCCTGTGTGACTTGCAGAATGTCCGTGAGGGTTTGTAAGGGCAGGTATGCAGAGCTCTCTGCGCTGCACTGGGAGAGCTGTAGGAAATAAGTTCGCTACTAAGGTGTCTGATCTGGGGACAGGGCATTCAGATCCCTTCAGTGTCAGCTTTCTGAGGGCTTCCAGTAAGGAACAAGCCTTAGGTCTTTGAAGATAATTAGATGTCTAAAAATACAGGTGCATGCCAGGTGGGATTGTTGAGATTTCCTAGGTCTTGGCTCTAGAAAAGGACTTGAGCTTAAGTGTCCACCTGGGCTTTAGCCCCAGAAATCCAAAACTCAGACCCCTAGGTTCTGCATCCTGCTGCTACCTAACCTGTGAATCAACCTAAATTCCTTAGATATGAAGTGTATGTTGATAAACTATAAGTGCTTCTGAGAACTCCAAAATTGCTCAAGTGCAGGAGGCAACACAGAGCAGGGCTTCCCCTGCCTGCCTCCCGTGTCGTCTGCCTGTCGTGTCAGCCGGGCAGGACTTCTCGGAAACCATGAGTAGGGTGAAGGGAAGGATGGGGGAGCGGAGGTTCAAACCCTTCCTTCTGAAGCCCTTCCTCTGCCTGGTGTGGCTACTCCATGGGGAAGGATGTGCCTGTAAACACGTACGTTTAGAAAACCTTATGAAAACACGGCTTCCGCGAAAAAGGAAAACCTAGTTTCTGCTCCAATTGATACTTCAAATATTTGTAGGAGCCAACACGGGTGCTTCCTGCACATCGAGCAGAGACAGCCTCACTCGAGGCACCAACTCCAGTCTTTCCACGTGGTCGCTCAGGAGCAGCTGTTGTTGCCTTTTACAAAACAAAGTGCCTGATGTATTTGCAGGCAGAATTTGCGAGGACATAAAAGTGAGGTCTGTCTGATGTCAGCTTTCGCGATCGCTGTTCTTGGTGCCGTCTGACCTATTGAAGACCTGGCTTTTTTCCCCACGTTTCCTCTTACTTAGAGTAGCGTGCTGACGCTTAGGTGGAGATGGAGACCTAGGGGAAGGAAACAGAGGTTATATTGACAAAGTAGTAAGTTTAAGCTTTTCTTGGTGCTTTTTTCACAACTCTTCCTTTGCTAAGATGAAATGAGAAGACCTGACATAACATGAAAATTAGGGAATGGGGATTTTTATTATTTTTTTTTTTTTTTATTCAAACTGCAGCAGTGCAGGAACTGTGGAGCAGTAAAATTCATGTCAGATGCTTTTTTTTTTTAGTTCCAGTGGAAGTATAAGCTCTCCTATATGTGAAATTAGATTGGTAGCTCTGAACAAATCTCTTGCAAAAGGAGTCCTACATCTTCACTAAGCGTTTAGCTGTGCTCCTTGTTAGTAAGAGGTGAAGGAAAGAAGATATTTGGGTAAGAGAGGAGCGCTTCGACAGAGACCAACAAGGATAAAGTAATACAGGGAACTTTCTGCTGTGATAGTCTGCTCTGGGAATAAATAGGGGAGATTTTTCTTTTTAATGTTCACAGTAGTTTCTCGATTAACAAGGAAACTCACTTAATTTAGGAGAGCTGGGGGGGAGGAGGAGAAGAAATGAGGAAGTTCTTAGTACAGTACCAGGAAAAAAAAGCATATTAACGATAATTGAAATTCACCTCCGTGAGGGCAATGAATCATCAGAAACAGCCTGTGGAAAACAAGGTTGTGCAACCTTGACCAGCGTGTGTCACTGACTGGTGGAATTTTTAGAAAAGCAGCAGTTTGGGCTCATTGCTGTGGTTCGTGATTGCACACACCTGTTCGGCTCAGAGGTTTTGCAACCAAATTAAAAAAAAGGAAGCTGAACTTGCCGCTTCTCCTGAGCAGTGCAAAAAAGCAGAAAACCACAGCTGTTCTAGCTGTTAACAGATATCAGCAGCGTACCCCCTGTTACATAATTGAGGATAACGTTTTTGAAGCATATGGGCTGGAGGTATTATAAACTCATTCAAACTTTAGGTGGGAAACATTCTAGCACATTTCTAGGTTTGATATCTTTAACAAATGTTTACAATTAGAGCTCCTATAAACAGTTTATTAAATAATAAATGAAGGAAAAGCTTGACAAACAAGTAGAAAGTCAGGAATTTATGCGCGGTGACATGCGAGTTGCAAGTGGAATTGTGAAGGATGGCTGGCCGTTGATTTGATAACTAGTCGCTTTGGGTGGCTTGAGGTTCAGGACGCGGTTATATTAGCTTGTATATAATCTGAGAGAAAGACAATTTTCAGAAAGCTTTGAGATGTGTTTTCTGGAGTTGCTACCCACTGTTTGCAAACTTCCAGCATCTGACTAAGAAAAGCCGTGGAAAATTAGGTGGTTACAAAGCGGGTCTTGAGAGCCTCTATAGTTCTGCTAATCCGATCGTTACGATGAAGGAGGACAGAGGTGTTTCTTGCTGTAATTGCACTTGCACTAATAGAGCAGGGATGAATTTGGCCCATTTCTGAAAGCCTCCTTGTCACGAAAAATTAAATAATATTACAACACTTAAAGGCTTAACGTGTGGGCATTAGTGAGCATAGGTGGTTAAGGTCTGAAAAGAGCTAATGGTTTCAGGGATGCAACCACTAGTGATGTGGTTTCTGATGTTATACAGCCATCTTATTGATTTAGGAGACTCAGTTGATAATGGACTGTGGACCTCTGGCTATGGGTCAGCAGTTCAAAACCAAGTCAGATCGGTGAACGAATCCAGGCAGCGTGCAGAAGTCTAAAGATTGGGAAATATTCAGTCCATGAGTTTTCTGCTGAATTTACCAGTGAAGCTACCAGCTAAAGCCAAAGAACACACACAGTCTTGGTTTTGCAGAAGCGATGAAGTTCGTCAGGTGGTAGCAACTTCTGGTACCATTTTTGCTGTCCTAATGCAAAATCATGAGTGATTCAGTATTTACAGGGAAGTGGATAACACATCCCGTAGTTCTTAAGAATATTGCCGCTCTAGGCAAGGCTGAAGGCTGCACGCTTCATCCTGCTTTCTGTCCTCTGCTCTGGCTCACAGATCCCTTCCAAGGGTGGTTCTACAGGGCCTTGGTACCAAGTGGACCCGAGAAGAACTGTGCGTAAGCCAAGAGCTGGAGCATCCTGCAACGGATCTGTATTTTATCCTGCGCGCCCCTGCCCCGCTCTCCTCCCCGCGCGGCCAGTCAGCACACGTAGCGCAGTGATTTGAGTTCGCTGTCATTATTTGCTTTCAATGGCATAGGAAATGTAGTTTGTTTAATCTGTATTTCATTTGGTTGGCATCAAAGTGACTAGAGGGCTATTGGCTGGCACAACACACGTTATGTAAAAAACATGTTCTTGATGATTTATTATTGAGGACCAAGTTTTTCTTTTATGACTAAAACTTGGCTTAAGACTTGGCTTGCTGCTGGCTGGCGCGTTCCCACAGCATGAGATGTGGGCTATCCTAAAAAACGGTTAGCTGGGCCTCTTAAATAAAACACAAGCTTGTTAATGAATATCATGATGATTTTGTAACATAGCTATAGCTCCAAAAAATTGTAATTTCAGTGACAGGCTTAAAAAAAAAAAAGTCTATCATCTGACATCCTCTCATAAGATCCAAATTGTGCTGAGGCCAGAATTTCATCCTCGTAGTTCTGAGGAAACTCGGAGCAGGACCTGGCCCTCGGGTGCTGCCTACTTGCTTTCACAGGTGACCCAAACAGAGCGGGATGTCGTCTGTTAGGTACGGACTATGTAAAATGTAGCTGTATTTACCCAGTAGCACAAGGAAACTGGAGATCTACTTCCCATCTGTCGTTTTTTTTTGCCAAATCCTTAACGTGATTAAAAATATTTTTTTTTTAATGGAATCAGATGCTCTTTAGAAACAGGAATGTGTTTGAAGGCTCTCCATACTGGATAACTTCTGTGAAGCTAGCTCTTTTTTTTTTTTCTTTTCCTTTTTCTCCTTACTTTGCTTACAGTTAAGATTTAAAAGTTGTGTATTGTTACTATTCAAACTATTTAGAAAGTATCGAGTTCTGGAGAAAGAAATGGGAAGTTATTGGCTTGGTTAGGGACTTACGAATTATTCAGCTTGGTTACTTTAAGGAAATACCCAGTTCACTCTAAATGCAACAAATATTTGAAATGGATTCAAGCGATTCATCAGAGAGCTTTTTCTCTGCATGAATTTCAGATCTATAACTTCAGTGCAATTAGAGGTTAACCTGATCCTTTTGTTTTAATACCAAACCAAAACAACATAGCACAACTCTTTGTACAGCCAGTGAAAAATCCCAATGCTAATAATATTCTGATCGCTTTGGTAAATCTCTGGTATTCATAACAATTGAGTATATCAAGTTCATATGTGGCATTAATTATACTTCAGCATTACGGATCAAGAACAGCTGAAAAGGAAGGATTTACTGGGGTGATAGATAATCTATGGAATATTTGTGAAAATTTGGCCACGTGTGCGTGGATTTTTTGCACGCCATCTGAACCCTGGTGTGATTAAAGTAGCGTATGGTTGCGCAAGCAAATTGCTGGGAGAAACTCATTATAAAGTTCATCTGATCAACTGGTAATGTCCTTGAGACCCGTGTTCCCAAAGCTGTTGCCAAAATCCTAGCTGGTGTAGGGCTTGTTTCTGCTTTATTTCAGCTTGCTTCGTTTATCCGCAGGGTACGGGGGAAGAGCGGTGAGCTTTTTCTGTTTTGGTACGACTTGATGTGCAGCGTTTTAATCAAGGTGTCTCACTTATACGCTATATCCACATCAGGGTGGATAACGCTACGATACAAATTTATTCTGGAAAACGGCAATAAAAATGAATGTCGGTAGCGTCTGTGGGCAGTGAGCGCTGGATCTCCAGCTAATCGGGTTATTTCAGACTAGTTAAGCACATTTCTGAATCCAGTATTTGTTTGCATTTGTTTATGTATTTCATTCTAAGATGCTCTGTGACGCTTTCACGACATTAGAGTGTTTTGGAAGGGATGGATAATTGACCTGTTTTGCAAAGAATACAACTGTCCGCTAAATGAAATTAGAGAATGCTTAATCTATAATTTTTACTATATGAGGACATCAAGGAAAGGAATGGCTTTGACTCGTAATGAAAAAGTTGAACTATTGAAATGTTCGGAGCTCTATGTAAATATGTAGAATAACTTTACATGGCTTTTTTTATTAGTGAAATAGTCCTCCCTTCATTAAAAGCGCTTTACTAGAGAGGAGAAAGGCAGAGGGCAAAATTTGCTAGGCATTTTAATTATCCCAAGTTTTCCGTGAAACTGCTCATCTTGTGGTGTGGGTGTTTTCTTTAATAACCTCCCAAATACCTGTAAGGTTTGAAAGCGGTAAAACTCCCTGCAGGGTTACAGAAATCCATTCCAGCCTCACCTTTGGCAGTGAAAGGTCAGTGCGAAAACATTGACTTTTCATGCATGCCGTAACTGAGACTCTTGCCTCGTTGTTGCCGTTTCTCGCTTTTGAACTAACGCGTCCGCTTACGTCTCCCCGATTTCCGCGGTAGTTGAGCTCTCCTGCTTGAGGTGGGAAGCGTTTGTAGATGTTTGCATGACAAGGCAAGTCGTATTAGGGTAAGAGATTGGTGCTTTCAAAGGTGGCCGAGCACCTGAGCGAGGTATATTTGCAACAGCTTCAAACTTTGCAATGCTGCACGTGGCGAGCTTCCAGCAGAAGCCAAAGACAGAGGAGAATTCATCGCTTTTGAGAACTCGATTGCAAATACCTAGGATGGGATGTCTACAGTAAAGAAAAACCTAGCCCTTATTTTTCAGGTACATGTTTCCCAGGCTATAAAAAGGAGCAACTGTGTTCATTTTTTGAAGGATATTTCAAACTCTTTGAAATACTTGATTGAAAGGTACTGCTTAATGGTGAAATACTGTCGATTCCTGAAAATTCAGGGCTGTGGGAGAGTCACTGCCCGTTATCTGGCTAATCTGGGCATATCGTCACGCTGTTCTTTTAATAGGTGTATTTGTGACACCAGAATAAGGCTTGGGTGATCGCTTGTGATGATACCCGATACCCAGTTTCACAGCAAACTGTGACACTAAAGGATTGAAAAAAATCTTTCTAAGTTATACTGAGATTCTCACGAATCATCCTTTTGTCTGCCCCCAAAATGTGGGTGCCATTGCCTCGGTGCCGAACACTGCCGCGACTGTGTAGTCTCTGTTTCTCTATGAGAAGACAGAAACCATCTGGTCTGAAACACAGCCCCCTTTGAAAATACATATCCTATTATGTTAGCTCGGAAACAGTATAGGCAGCTATGCCTCTGAAGAGGAGATGGTATCTTAATATGTAGAAAACCTTTTTCTTTTTAATCTCTTTTTTTTAATCTTTTTGGGTTTTTTTTTCTGAGGGGATGGGGAGAAATGTCAAGAATATTTTTTTTTTTTTTCCTCTGGTCCTGAATCAGCTTTGTAAGAGAAATTGCTCCCAAAGAGCCCGTGCAGAGTGCCACGCTTGCAGGACGACTTACTCCCTTGCCTTGCAGGGGGTGCGGCGGGTCCCCTGCGGTGCCCTGGGGACCGTGCCCGGGGGGTAACCCAGCCCCTTCCTGGCCTCCAGTTTGGCCCCTTTCTCTTTCTCGCCGGCGCCGAGCGGCTCGGGCGCAGGAGGGCAGCAGGCTGTGCGGCTTCTGGCCACCTGTACGCTCTTCCTCTTTCTCTCCCTCCTCCTCCCCCCCATAACTCACGAGGTCCTCGTTGCTCGTGTCCGTTACCTCTCTTATCGGAAAAGCCACTGTGCTGCAAGAGACCTGGCCCAGGCGTCTTCCGCAGCCCCGTGCTTTGAGAAAAAGGTCAAACGGGCAACTAATCTGATTTGGTTTCTATTCAGCACTCGCAACTCCTTCAGCAAGGAGAGGAGGGGGCGAGGCGTGCGACGGCTGGTGGGGAAGGGCCGCGGACCCCGCGCGATGCTGCGGCGAGCCTGGTGCTCGCAGCCTGGGAAACGTTCGCTTCTGATTTACAGCAGCGAGTGGAGAATGAGATTCGCTTTATTCCCTCCCTTTTCCTGACTGGTATTCATAGGACTAGCAAGTTATGTTGGTTTAAAAAAAAAAAAAAAAAAAAAAAAAAAAATTGATGTGCTATAACTCCCCTTTAACAAGACAGCGAGCCAAATGGCTGTGCAAAGGTTGCTAAATGCAAATTTAGTGATATAATTAGGCCTTCACTGTTGTTTTCCATTTTTAAAAAAGCCTAGGTTATTTTTTTTTTTTTTTTTACACTTATTTGCCTTTTCGATCTGTATGTGCAGGGTTTTGCTTAGCTTCTGTGATAAGTCTTCTGATGATAGCAGATTTCTGAATTTGGTTTGATTAAATCGGTCGCTGTACTGCTTGGGAAGCTGATGTTCTCAGCTGTGTAGAACTTAATAAAAAACAAAAACAAAACAAAAACCCAACAAGCACAACAACTCAAACCCCTCATTTTGAGCCCTTCATTTGGTTATGACAGGCAGCTCAAGAGCAGCACTCATGTTTCTTCCCTCCGAGGATGTGAAGTGCACGCAGCCAGTAACATATACTAGGTAACCATTATGTTTAAGTCAACACGAGAACACGCTAGGAATGTTGCTGATGCTTTAAGAATGCATCCAATTAATTTAAAAGTAGTTCTGTGGGTATTATTCGCTAAACTAATCCTGAAAGCGATTGCTATTTTCTTTTTAAAGGAGATAAAAACGAAGCAGAGCTTCCCTGTTGAGGTGGGAGAGCTGCCTGATTTTCAGGGCAGGTAAGGTAGATTAATAACAGAGCACTCATAAGAAGGTTTCAGATCTTACTGTCAGAGGGTAATAATTAATGATCAAATGTTAATGGAGATGCTGGGCTGTTGATGCCATTAATTCAGCTCAGTGGAGCCAGTCCTGCCCAGGACCTGCCACAGCTGTCACTGCATTCGCTTAATTATTCCAGCGCCTTCGGGCTCTTTTTCCCTTTTTCCTGCGAACTGCAGGACAGTATGTTTCCACTGAAGCAGAATTCTGAAGAACGCCCCGCTTCCCGGGCACTGCCCGGCCGGCTCCGCGCACAAACCTGCAGGCAACAAAGGCAGCCGCAAAGTTAAACAAATAACCTCTCTCCTCCCCTCCGCCGAGTCCGGTTTTATGCGGAAAGAAGTGGGACGGTTAAAAATAGCTGGGAAGGAGCTTGGGGTGGGGGGGCTGCAGAGCTGGGGGGGCCCGAGTGTCATCGTCCGGGTGCACCGTCAGCATCGGGGATCCCCCACCGGCTTGGGGGGGCCGAAGTGCTGGTCCATACTGGAAGGCAGTTTATCTATTTCTACCCACTGGTAGGTATTTTCTACCTGCTGGGAGGTAGTTGCTACCAGTTTAGATGTTCCTACCTGCTGGTAGGTGGTTTTGATGTTCCCGAGGACTGGCATGATGAAGCATCAACCAGTTCTTGGCTGGAGATGAACCTTAAATAGGACAAGAATAACTAAAAGCCAGTAAAGTCCAAAAATTTGGAGGTTACTAATCAGAGCAACAGTCAAGGCTGGAGGATCTCAGACTAGGGATGAAAATTTAACTGGTTAAAAGGACGTTATCATCAGACTTTAGGATGGAGAAACTGGAGATTTCCATGGTTAACTCTGTACAGCCCTGCTGAAACTTGGGAAAAATCCTGATCCAATCTTTCAAGCAGCGTTATAAGCTGTCTTTTTAATGCCTTGGCTCTTTTTCTGATGCAAAAAATGATATCTTTCTTTCAATTCTGCTTAAAGGGCATGCTAATTATGTTAATTGCCCTGCCTTTACCCCCTCCCCCTAAAAAAAAAAAAAAAAAAAGGTTTTTTTGTTTAATTTCCAGTTCTGAGGAGTGCTACATTTTAAAACCAGTCCAGTGTGTCTTGAGCTGCGAGGCTGGAATGCTTCTTGACTCGCTTCCAAACTGAAGTGCTTAAAAAAATGTGAAGCACTACAACAATTTTAAATCACTCTATACACTGCACATGGTGATTTAAAATAATTGAAGCTCTTCAAATTTTTATATGCCCTTGAATTTGGAAGTGATCAAGGTTCTGAGCATGTGCAGTACACAATGATTTAAAATTATTAGAGCTCTTCAAATTTATCATAAGTGTTTCAGCTTGAAAGTGATAGGGAATCTGGACTTCAGCAGTGTAAAGTGATTTTAAATTATCAGAGCACTACAGATGTTTTATAGGTGCTTTAATTTGGAACTGATCTCGGTTCTGGACTCTAGCAATGTATAGCATATTACTTTTAAAATCATTGAAGCGGTTTCATGTTTTTCCAAACGGGTTTTCTTAAAGTCAAACATCTTTAATAATTTTAAAATGCATTATGTTGCAAGTGGCGCCCTTTTAATAGAATATTTTGCGCTTCGTAATGATAGCGGAAACGATGGCAGCTTGGTTGCAATTTGCTTCTGTGACTTTTTTTTTAAAGGATCAAAGGTTCACTTACGGATGCTTACGGCTTCATCTCTGCGACGCCGCGCAAACCTCGTGCTGGAGCGTCACACGCAACTTCTGTGCCCACAGCGCACGAGGAACGCGGGTTCCGTCCCTGTGTGCGCAAATTAGGTAATAGCACGTGCAAATGGGTGTTTAGCCACGTAATTACCCAGTTCGGGGGTGCAAATGCCCATCTGCTGGTCTCACTTTCACCGGGACAACTCCGGTGTGCGTCTTGAGGATTTCCTCTTAAATATTTTAGGTCCTTTTAAGGAAACAAGGATGAAATGTTCTTGTGTAACAAATAAAAGCTGAAATGCAAACCCAGAGCTTTTCTTAAGAATTATTACTGAATTCAATGAGATTGAGGAGTGGGGACTATGCTATTGCCTACAAGCAATATAAGCTTATTCTTTCAAAGTAAAAATACTCCTAAAATATATTTAAGATTGTGTTTGAAGCTGTGAGTATAAGGTTTAAATGCTTGGAAGACTATACTTAAACATCCCCTAATGTTTGGTCCTGAAGTTTTTGTGTAATACTTTCTATAACTTACAGCCATATTTTTCACTGGAGCAGAGCCTTTGGTGCTGGGATGAGGATAGGCTTTATGGTTACATCCATATTTCACCTCTGAAGCCTGCGGGACATGCATTATATGTTACAAGGACGAAGCCTCCTATGATATTCTCGTAGACCTGGCTAAACTCTTCTTACGTGTAAATTAAAAGCCCAAAAGCCCGGGTATGGGCAACTGGATTTGAGGTTAAGTTCACGCTTGTGCGAGTGACTTCATGTCAGCTACCTTTTTCTTTGGGGATAGCTGCTGGCAGCATTTCTGAAGATGTTTGTGTTGTGAGGGTCATGAATATGGAGGATACGGTCCAGACTCTGAAGGCCAAACCTATGTTTTTTCCGTAGATCACTTGCTGGGTGCCACGGACATGGCTAGTTGGGATGGTGGCCGGAGGGCCTTGGGTGCCAGCTGCCTGCGCTCACCCTTGGCGTAAGCTGGTTGCATCGAGGCAGGACCATAGCAATTTTGGAAACTGAAGGTGTTGGACTTTGAATCAATGTTTGTCCCAGTGCAAACAGCCCTGCTGACCTCCAGCATCACAAGGCTGCCAGGGGTGGGAGTCTGGAGGGGTTCAGTAGTGCCCGGATCTTCTCATAGCTCTTGGCTCTGCTCTTAAGGAGACGTATTGCACGGCGGGTTGCTGTGCAGAAGCCTTGTTTGCTGAAGGTGCAATAGGTATTTCCAGAAACCAGAGCATGCGCGGTCTGAGCCAGGGACTAACGTGGTTAGTGAGTGCCGACTTCGGCGTGGTGAGTGCTCACCGAATGGTCCGTGTCCTCCTTTTTCTGTCCCCCAAAGGTTCCCTGATTTTATCTAAAGCTACAGTCACAGAGTTAAAATCCCAGTGTTTTCCCACTGACTTTCCATTCTTGGCAAATAGTTTAGTCTTGATTAAAGGGGAAGGAAAAGAAGTAGATTAAATGAAAATTAACTTACACACTCACAGAAAAGAACAACCTCCATTTGAATTAGAAATTTCTAACACAGAGGAGTCGTTTGACCTGTGCTCTACTTCTCCGACTCTCCAAGTCACTGTGAGAGTAGAAATTTAACAGGATTAGGAATAAAAGATTCTAATAATAGCAAGTATTTTACATTTAGGATTATGATGGAAGATACCATCATTAACCTTAGCCCTAGGACTTGTTCTAACACCATTAACATCCTGACCTAGAGCTTAACACCATCCTATTTTCCTTGGTTGGTGAAATACTTGGCTTTGTCTTAAATTTTCTTATTAAAAAAGCAAGTCTAACAGTTTGTGTTTGTTTAATGTTTTAAGGTCTTTCTCTTTTGATGTTTCTCTTTTGGGATAAGAAGCTTAAGATGAGAAAGGGGGAACCGTAGTCATCGTTTTCAGGTTTAGGCAAGGGAAATTTAAATGCAGGAGGTTTAGCTAGGTGGCCTATTTCTGCTGCAGATCAAGGGTGTTGAGCGCTTGACTGCCCTTTGTACTTTGAAAATCTCTTGCTAGATGCGTGGAGTCAGGAATATAAAGCCCATACATGGGCTGCAAAGTAAATTGCTTTATATTAAAAAGTCCAGCGTAGCTGAAGTTTCCCTGATTTGGATTTGACTGACTATGGGTTTTGGAGCCAAGCCAGCGTTTTGGGTGGGGTGTACTTCCATTCCCGTTGTGGCTTAACCTTGGGGGTAAAAGCTGAACCCGGCCATATAGACTCAGACTTCATCTGCCGTGGTGCTACAAGCCGCACAATCTGCTTTTAAGGGGTAAGAAAGTTGCGGGGGGGGGAGTGTGTGTGGGTGTATGTGTGAAGGGGAGCAGGGGAAGCCAGGGTACAGTAACGCAGTGTATTCATCTGCTGTGTCCTACAGAATCTCTCACTTAAAGTTTATTTTTATCAGAAATTATAACGTTGGTCGAGTTGTATGGCATTAGTAGGTAAAGGAAATGGCTTGAGAGAAGGCTACGTAATTTATGCTCTATCACTATTTTAGCATTTCAAAACAACAAATTCAAGAGAAGTGATTCACGGTGTTCACCAGTATCAAGAACGTTTAACAGTCATATTGTAATAACACTCTTGTACTTTTCCAGTGATTGCGGAGTTTGACATAACAGGACTATTAAGGCTCTGGCAGAGGGTGTTAGGACTACTTTAATGGCACCAAGTGCCAAGATTTTATTTCCTACCTGAGATGTGGTGCAACGGAGCAGCGTAGCATCTTCTCTTCCTCGCTTCTGGCAAGCAGCAGCTCAGAGCTAAAAGGCCCTCTTACAAGTTAAACCCATCGCACACGACGCACCCGGTTTGTCCCACGCTGTTATGTGTCGTGGGCCACCTTTGCGACTCACCTTGTGTTTGAAGCAATATGAATTTACGCAAGTTAAGAACCCACCTCTGCACAGTGTCCTTTGGTTGGTCTTGAGGAACTGCTACAAATATTATTTTGTTACCCTTGGATCCTTGGCTGCACACTTTAGGCTTTTTTGTTGTTGGAGGGGGAGGTTGACCCCCTTCTCCCCACCTTGCGAGTACAGTGATGACTGGAACAGAGTATTAACTCTTCAGGCATATAATGCTGTGAGTAATGCGTACTTTAAAGTAGATCCTGCACTGAAAGGGTACAAAAGGAGTTTTAATACACAAACATCTTTAATGGAAATTGTGAAAAAATAGCGAAAAATCTACTCCTCCCCCCCACCCCGTGGTCCTATTCTGTTTTCAAAGTGTATGAGAAATTACAGTTTTTAAGAAACACAGAAACGTGAGAAAATGTTGCAGCATAAAGTGAACTATGATATATTGACACTACAAATCCTTAAGTAGGTGGGTTTTTTTTTTTAAATTTGACAGAACTTAGATTTTTCTAATTCATTTTTTGTCTGTTCTTTGAACTTGATCCCTTTTCCGGTTGAAAGGACGCATTACTTGGCCATTTCTTTTTTTTTTTTTTGTTTAAAAACAAAAAGATAGAGTCCTAAAATAATACGAGGTTACATTATTTTTTATTTGCAGTGGTAACAGATTTGCACTTTTAATTTGACTGTGTTAAATGTTATGGAAGAAGCAGGTCACATTAGGGTGAACTGTCTTTATTGTTATCCTAATACGTTTAAAGGGAGACATTCAAGTCATACTAATTTGTGTGATAATAACACCCTCATCTGGGCGGTCCCAAGCCGAGGAAATCGCTTCATCTCATTCAGCCTTTTGCTGAGTTATATTACATATATTACCATGCATTAGTACACTATGTAAATTTGCTGTCCTTTGAATGACAGTTTATTACAGTGGCACTGGCTAGCGCCTCATAGGTAGCGTTATGCAGGCATCTTAAAGCAGGGCTTTTTCCTTCAAAATATGCATATTTTTTTAATTTGAAAAATGGAAAGTAATTATACAAAAATGGCAATTTTTCCACCAGGGAAAAAACTGTCAGGTGCTATTAAGAGGATTCCAAAGATCTGTGACAATTAGCTTTGTTTTCCAAGTTGAGCTCTGTTTCGAGTTGGTCTCGGTTAGTCGCAAGTCACGTGCGGTGGTTCGGGTTCCCAGAGTGATGGGAATCGGGCAAGTGAGGAATTTCAGTCACTGGAGCCATTATGGCTCAGTCTTTTTGCATGGTGAATGGGTATTTTCCTACGCAGACGGTGAGCAGCAGCTCCATCCTTGCAAGTTGTATGCTCGCGGTGTGTATGGAGGCAAGTCACCGAAGTTTGCCTTGAAAGTCCATCTGAGAAAGGCTTTTGCCAGATGCTGCTTCCTAATGTATAAAAAAAATGGTGCAATGGTAATGGGCAGCCTGGTGGTGCTTCTGCTTGGGTGGCTGGAGGGACCGTCTGCTCTAAAGAATATATATAAAATCATGCCTTGGTGGAACTTTACTTAAGTTGGTGACTGTTTTGTAATCATTGTTACTATATATTATTATTTTAAGACTCTTCTAATGGCTCAGTACATGACATCCTAGGCTAAGAACATTTTAAACACGTGCTTAAAAGATAGCAAACCACTGAATTCACAGAATATTAAAGTATTTATAAAGTTTAACATGAAAAGAATCTCAAAAGTATCTTAGAAAGAAATTAACAAATATTTTTCTATTTAAATAAACTAAACATATTGGCCCAGGGAAAGTGCAGTCCCTGGAAAGTCCTAAATATAGATGAGAATGACAAATCCAAGTCAAGAAACACGGACTACTGGGTTAACTACACATCGGGCGTTATGACCCAGGTTACAGAGAGCGTACCCACGGGCTGCTGGAGACGTGAAGTTGTGCGTTTGGAGGCCCTGAGGTGCAAGAGGAACCGGTCAGTCGCTCTGTGTAGCAATACCGATGCCGTGGGGTTTCTCAGGGACAGAAGCTTCTGCCCACACAACGCCAAAAGCCGCGGTTCTGGAGTTCCCCTATGAACGTGCTAAGCTTTTCCTGTTTTCACCGCACCTCGAGTGCTGGGTTCAGTTCTGGCCCCCTCACTCCAAGACAGACACTGAGGGGCTGGAGCGTGTCCAGAGACGGGCAACGGAGCTGGGGAAGGGTCTGGAGCACAAGTGCTGTGAGGAGCGGCTGAGGGACCTGGGGGGGGGTTGGCCTGGAGAAAAGGAGGCTGAGGGGAGACCTTATCGCTCCCTGCAACTCCCTGAAAGGAGGTTGTGTGGGTAACAGGTCTGTGAGGTGCCCGAGCCCTGGCACAGGCTGCCCAGGGAGGGTGTGGAGTCTCCTTCTCTGGAGAGAGTCAAACCCGCCTGGACGCGGCCCTGTGCAGCCTGCGCTGGGTGACCCTGCTCTGGCAGGGGTTGGGCTGGGTGGTCTCCAGAGGTCCCTGCCAACCCCTGCCATCCTGGGATTCTGAGGTTGGAGCCAGGGGGGGTCGGTCTCATCTCTCAAGGAACAGGCGACAGGACGAGAGGAAATGGCCTCAAGTTGCACCAGGGGAGGTTTAGGTTGGCTATTGGGAACCATTTCTTCCCCGAAAGGGCTGTCAGGCCCTGGCACAGGCTGCCCAGGGCAGTGGTGGAGTCCCCATCCCTGGAGGGATTGAAAAGACGTGTAGATGTGGCGCTTGGGGACATGGTTTAGTGGTGGCCTTGGCAGTGCTGGGTTAACGGTTGGACTCGATGGTCTTAAGGGTCTCTTCCAACCAAATGCTATGATTCCCCCCCCCGCTGAAAAATAATGAAACAAAAGTTGCTGTCTTACAAGTGCCTGGCCCAAGCGGGTAAGTGCAGAGGAAGCAGAGGACAAGCCAGTTGTGCCCTACGTTATTCTGTTGTGCCTCGTGGGCTTCACGTCTCTGTCTGGCTCCTCTGTGTATGTGTGTGTCACAGCAAAAAGTCTACGAACGTGCTATGGATGGAGCATTTGCCTCTTGAATTTTTGTGCTTTTGTTGATTTGTCGCATAAATGTTATATAAATGTAGCTTTTTATGTGTTAATATTACATACCGTTGAGGTGCTTGCAGTCCCCTCAGCATTCAGAAGCGCTGTTTAAAAATTAACTAAAAAGCAGGTTCCACCATTTTATGGCATTACCTGGTTTAACGTGAGCATATGAATTATTAATTGTCTGTCTTGTTAAGTACCGGATCAGTGGCTTTTGCTGTAGATGGGGAGGGAAAAAAGCACGCAGTGTAAAAGTACTCTGCAAAACAGTTGTAAAATAAAAGAAAAAAACAAACTCAAAACTCGATGTGAAGTGTGGGCCATGGGTGGCTTCTTGTGAGACAGTGGGAACTTTTCTCAAACTGGTTGACCCGTCATTGCCAAGGTGCTCATCAAATAAAAATCACAGAATACTGCATGTTTGCAAACTTATCTGGACGATGAGAAATTTGAGCTGAATAATTTATGTTTAACAAATGCTATGAAGGTCTGTGAACTGTTTTTCTGACCTATCTGTAGAAATTACTTAATTCCAGCATGGTCCATTGACGGTGGTTAGAGTTGCCTTTGGAAACAGCTATGGTGCTTAGCGCTCACCACATCCTCTCCCTTGGATGGAGGTGAGTGGCTCGGTTTTCTCGTCAGATGGTAGCAGTGCCTGGAAAACGTACAGATATCCATCTCTTTTTCAAAGAAAGCATTCTCCTTTAAATTCTACAACGTGAAGCAATCTTTTTACTTTTTGTGCATCAAGATTTGTTGTTTTGGAATATCAGGAATCGGCCCAAAAATCAAGAAACAAAAGGACACTAAAATATTTTTATAATCAGATTCCTGCTTGGGCAGATTCAAGTTGTGGCTGTAAGATGAATGAATGTAGGTGTATTGCAAAACTACTGTACTTCAGTACTAGAGGTGGAGAAGTCCAGTGGCTTATGACTGGCAAAATCCTTGCTGTGTGCTGGAAAACACTGGGCACTTCTACTTTTCTCATGATGCTTTGAAATAGGAGCACCAAGGGGGTGATGACTTGCTGCTTTCTGAAAATGAAACGCCAGCATCATTCCAGGAAGTTAAAACATATTTTAAGATTTTGAAAACCTGAAGTTAAAAAGTCCTGTCTTGCACAATGCTGTTGGTACATTTGACCTGAGCAACTATTTACCTAAAGAGCTGCTGGAGCAGTGGAGTTCAGAGAGAAATGAAAAGTGCTCCTCAAAGGCCATTCCCTGTCGCTCCTCGGTGCAGCCACTGTCCTTTCCCTGTACCTTCTGTTCACCAAGCGCTTACGCTGATCGGTGCCTGTGTGCACGAATGCTTCGTGGGCTGGTACTCTCCACGTCGGCAATATTACTTGCCTGCGTTTATCCGCTGTCATATCAGCTTCCTCTCTCTTCCACATCCCCTCTCCTTTTTCTCTCTCTTCTTCAAAAAAAGGTTTCCTTAGAATGCCAGCTCTAGCAGATATGGTCACTTCTGCCTTCTATACTATATCATGTGGAGCCAAAATGAAGTATGTGAACAGCCTAGGTATTGAAATGCATTCATGCACATTTCAGAAACCAGGATTGTTCCGTGAAAAGAAACGGGAGAAAATGTTGGATCAAGTAGAAACGCTTCTTTCTGAACAGGGGTAAAGAAAACCTGTTAACAGTGAATTCCCTGGCATCTCTCAAAGATACATTCTTATCTACCTGAGCAACTGATATCAAATTAAGGACATTCTCCGCAGTTTTAAATCTGAAAGTCTACTCTACTAAGTAAAAAACAGCAAGTGTGAAAGTAGAGGGTGTTTTCATGAGAACGTGTGTGCAGAAATATCGGTCTTTATCTCAAAACGGTTACGGTGAGGAAAATGTTATCTATGCTAAGCAGCATTACGGTGCTGGTGGTAAGTATTTGACCAGTGCAAAAACTTGCAGTGTCTCCCTTCCACCCCGCAAAACAAATTAAAAAAAAAAAGAAAAAAAAAAAAAGGCAAAACTACAGTGTAGTTGCTTAATCTTAAAACAGTCTTGCATTGAAGATATGGTCATTTAAGGAGCCTCCTCTCCCCTCTTACTCAGCAGAGTTGTTTCAGATGAGAATGTGTTGTACCATTCGCTTGCACGGTTGGAATGCAGCCCGTAGGCTGCAATATTTGCTCATCAGCTACCTGGGAGATGGGTCGTAGCTGTTTTTTGTGAAAGGCAGGAAAAAAGTGAGGTTAAAGAATTAACTCTTCTCAATAATGTAATATATATACTATTTGTTGTGTTGGGTGGTTTGTTGCATGTGGGTTTTTTTTTTCCCCCTCCAACTTTCTTCCCTGTTTGAGCTGTAATTTTCTTGTGGAGAAGGTTCACTTTTCCTTCTCCCTAATTATCCTTGACCTATAGCTCATGAATGGGGCTCCTGATTGTCCAGCTGATTTCAAACCTCTGTGAGTGTGGAGTAGTACGTCATTCCCAGTGAGCTGGAACAAACAAGGCCATTCTCTATCCCCACGTGAAGTTCTGCGTTTAAATCGCACCATATGAAATCTATATCTCGGCGAGGTCTTCAGGCTGCAGCAGTACACAACTGCAAACTCCCATAGAGGACTGAAGCGTCCCACAAATTGTGGCAAATTTCCCACAAAGTCCTGCAAATTGCAGCAAAATTCATGGGAAAAGAGACAGGAAATTATTTTTCCTGCCTGGGGAGAGCTGTTGTAGAGGTTTGACGTGCAGGTTCTCACAAATGTTGGAGGAAAAAATACATTTTTAATATTGCACTATGGAATATCTCTCTCTTCCGATTTCACACTTAGGGGAAAGCACTAAAAATTTAGTATGTGTTGTAGATGTTACTTTCCACTGGTGCGATATAGCAAACGCCACAGGTATATGTATTAGTACAATGTAATACAGGGATGCTGGGTAACGTGACTGCTGCTGGACGTACGCTCCTGTTTTACCTACAACTTGTCGATTCCCTAAAGTGGCAGTACTTGAACCACTGCCATTTCAAATATTAGTAGAAAGCCACATATTCTTTCATGCTTCAGTTATAAAGGGAGTATATAAATTATTTAATTGGGAGAAAGTATTGCATTAATATATTTACACTTCTAATGCATTTACAGAAACGTGCTCCTCCCTAGTGAGAATAATAAAACGTTGGTGTAAAGTTGCGCCGGAGAAATGACTGCGGACTGTGAGGAGTTATACAGAGAGAAGCAGCCCCTTTTCGTCTTCTAGAAGGTGGTTGCTGCATTTTTGGAGCGAGATACAGCTGCCTGCTGTACCCTTGCTGGAGCCCGGCCAGAGCTCACTTTTCCCTCAAGAAACGTGCGGTTGTTATACATCCGACTACTTTGCCTCGCTACTCCCTTCATCTCAAGGGCAACTGCTCTCTACAGATCACTTGTACCGTCCCAAACCGAGTTTGGGATAATTGCCCCACCGGTGTGATGTGTCTTAATCTGACTGCCAATGTCAACTCAAAGGAACGCGTTTCCCTAAAAGTCTTCTAATTTAAGTGTACTCAAGCTTTTGCACTAGTCTAGTTAACTAGCACCAAGGCTTGTGATCTGCTTAGGCTTATGTTTCACAGGTACAGCTAGAAGACTGAAATATTTAAAACCATATGCCTGTTTGCCTCAAAGAGGAGGCCCTGTTTTTTAAATTTCATTTAATCCTTTCTGGATTTACACTTTAAGGCAATGGATTCTCAGCTGCTGTAAAAGTGCTGAAATTAGAGTCCAGATTAACCACAGAATTTAAGAATAGCATCAACGCTGAAAGTGGTTTTGAATGAGATGTGGGTGTTTATTAGGAATGCTCTGCTGCACAAAACCTGCTCCCGAGTTGGATAGAGACTGAGTTAATGAAGGAGTGAGCCAAAAGAACCAAGGAATACTGTAAGCTCATGTGCATCCAGCGCCTGCGGTCACAGTTTAGATGCTGGAACAGAAATGCGAACAAGAAACGGCCGCTCTGGATAGACAAGGTGTTGGTGTTGTCCGTAGCGTTCCATGGAGCTAAGGGAGTTACCTAGCAGGGTCACGTGAGCGTGGCCAGCGGGCAGAGTGACGTCTTTCAGATGTGCTTTCCCACCTTCCTGTGGTTGCAGCTCGTGGGTTCCCGGAGCTATAGATATACCTTCAACGAATGTATTGAGCTGCCTCTGGCACGAGGGTTTGGTAAAAAGGAACTGGTACATCTGTTTCATCAGGAAATGTTTCTTAGATCTAGGTTAGCAATTTGGATCAAAGCTGGGAAGGAGGGAGATTAAGGGAGAAGAGGGTTGGTGAAGACCAGCCTAGTTTATATGGTTTGCGGTCCTGACCCGGCAGTATGGGAGTGGATCCCACCACCGTGCTCTGTGCTGCTGCTACCGTGGATTTGCAGAACTGCTCTGGTAGGATTTAGAGAAGGCTGATGGTCTCCTCTCATACTTTCTCCTGCATTTCTTGTTCTGTTCTTTACTTCTCTTGTGGCTGCGCCTGGGGAGATAAATGAGAAATGTGCTTCATGCGTGCTGGTGGCTGCAGGAAAATAACTCCAGCTTAAATTTGACCTCCAGACAGAATAAACTCACCTTCGTCCAGATTGAACGCCGTCATATTTTTGTTGCCTAAGTTAGTGCTCGTTGTGAGAAACCGAGGCAAAACCACTCTTTGGTGAGTGTGGATTCTCTGCAAAGTGTTGGACAATATAGACTTTAATTTGCTGCGTTGACCTAGAGCTGCTTTGTTGACAAAGTGCATTTATGTTAGCACTTGAACTATGAGGGGACCTGCCAACAGCTCTTTGCAATTTTATTGCTTACTTTATTTTAATCACCCCCATATAGTACCAAAAAGTGCATGTATTTACTAAAAATATTAATGAAAACTTTTCTCCTTGTGAAAAGAAAACAAACAAACCACGCAAACCTTCTCTCCCAAGCCTGAAGTTAAGTGGAAATGCTTTTGATGCCTTCTTTTTAATAGAATAAAGATGTGCACTAAAAGCACAACAGGCTTTACAACAGAATGACCCTCTGTCCGTTTACTGTTACTAAGAGAGCAGCAGCCTTCGGCGTGCCGTCCTTAGCTTCCTGAAAGGTGTTACAGCTTTGCCTCCGAGGTCTCGTATCCAGGATAACAATGATTTACCTTATTTACTCGAAGCTGACCTACCCTTTAGTATACTGCTCCTTCACTTAGTCAGCTCGATGGGTGCCAGATATTGTTCTCCTGCAGGAAGTTCTTCCTGGAATTCTGCAGCAAACCAAAGGCTCAGGCAGTGGGAAAATGAAAATAAGGTCAACTTTCCCTTAGGACTAGAGAATACAAGAAATACACTGACACCATTTGAGACCTCCTTCCTGGAAAAATAGCAGCCACGAACACAGCCAGATTACACAAACTGATTCAAATATGTAACCATTTCTTACCATTCCTTTTTTTTTGTTTTCTCAAGATGAATTTCATTTAGTCTGTGTTTAAAGCGAAGATCATTGAATCGTAGAATGGTCTGGGTTGGAAGGGACCAAAAGATAAAAACGATTTATTTCTAGGAAAGATTTGTTCAGAGATTGCTGTCTGATTTTAATATGTGGAAACGTTAATATGTGCTGGGTATTACCCAGTGCAATGAAGCCTTTGCAAAAACAAGGGCACAGCAGATGACGGTGCAATTCATAGCACAAGTAAATACTGCTGCTCTGCCTTACACAAGTTAATCTGACTTCAAATAAGCAAATACTCCTGGCAGGTCTTAGCTAACGTCCTCCTGGCTGGCCAGGGAAAACGTGAAGCATCTCTGAGGAGTTCCATAGTACAAACAATGCTTAACGTACGTCTCTGACAGGACTAAGGCATGTGTATTTTTAGGATATTAATAGTTCCTTTCACCCCACTTGGCCCCAGTTTCCAGAAATTATGAATCATAGTTTTTGATAAAACAGAAAACAGTAACAGTGAGGAAAAAGAAGTCGTCCATATTTCACAGGAATTGTTGCTGAGCATCGGTTTGTCAAACATGCCTCCTCTTCACATATATCTTCGCTTTCTGAAAAAGGGTCTGGAGAAAGCTTTGGGTCTGCTTTTTAAGATACAGAGATTACTGACAAATTACAGACTGGTGATAAAAAAAGAGCCGATGATGAGGACAGGAATACTATAGAGCTTGGGCAATAAAAAGTGACAGAGCTGAAAAGTTACCAAGGAATGTTTCAGCGAAACAAAGGATGTGGTCTCAGGGTCTCCAGAGAGCGCAGTTATTTTATTATATTCTGTTCCTATTATCACTTTCATTCTGTTCCAGGGAGATTTTCAGCAACTTGAGAAATAGATTTTGGGGCCAGCTATCCCTCAGATATGTGCACACAACTCCCCTTGACTTTAATTGGAGCTCTGTGTAGGCATCTGAGGGCAAAATGTTGCCTTTGGCGGGTGCCTTTCCGTAGCCAGCATATAGCGTCAATAGACACACACGTACACACGCGCAAGTATCCAAAAGCGACTCCTTTAACCTCTCATTAACGTGAAAGGCTCTTAAGGCAAGGGGGACACGTTAGTTAGGAAGCATCGAGGAAAAAATATATTTTGAGGCTGTTTTTATCCCCTATGCATCATAATCATAACTTATCTTTTTTTTCATTGAACCAGCAAGCACACGCAGTCGCTGTAAAACAACCACTAGATCCCATGTGAGGTACCGTTTCAATTTTACGGTAAATTTCCTGTTTTATGGATTCCTTTCTGAAAAACTCCTCACGGTATTCTCCAAAGAATATGAACTTTTCTTTAAAACATAAGAAATTGCTGCCCTGTTAATAGTATTTTGCTTTAGTCCTGACTTTATCTTTGGTCTCACCGATTGTTGTTATTACTTCTTAAATGTTTTATTTCTCTTTTACATGCTTCTCATTAGGGTTGCTATTTTAAGGTTGTCTTAAAAATATATATTTTATTGCGTTCAGCTAATTACATAGAATTTCTTCGGATGTGAGAATATTTACAAAACCCCCCTCTGATCAGGCAGTAGTTAAAATACATGTACAGGATACTACAATTTGAAGTGTGCAAGGCATTTGTGTTTTAATTAAAATCTTAGAGGAGAAACTTGTTCACATGAATTACTAGCCGGATTTTTAGCAGGTTGGATAAATGGCGACAAATTACATCTTTGTATTCAGGAAGAGTGTGGAGTTACTTGGTGAAAATCACTACATATGTTAAATCTTTTCAGTGTCTGCTATAAATATTAAAGATATGTGGGTATGAAATTACATGAGTGCAAACGACCCAAGAGTAATTAAAATACTTGATCTGCTTCTGTTTGCCACAAAAAAAAAAAGTCTTATTTTCAAACTATCTTTAAAACAACAAAAAAAAAGGCGAGGAGAAGAGAAGAAACGTCTCTACTAGTTGTAACTTCCTCTTCCAGCATCGATATTGACGGTGCAATGGGGCAGGGCAGATAAGGTTCAAGGCAGTTAAGGAAAATCCTTGCAAACCCTGAAGGGCAGCACTTGGTTCATACCCTGGATTAAGTGGTGAGGTACCCGAGACACCTTCCCTGTAAATGTACTACGGAGTTGTTCTACGGCGTGCTTTGGTGTATGTTTATTCTCTACTCTGTGTGCGTATTTATTTTATGCAAGAATCTGTCTTGCTGAAAATATTTAAGATGTTCTGCCTCAAATAAGAGATGCTGCTGAAGGTGGTTCTTGCAGGTGATACGTTAATGTTTTGAGGCTGTGAAAGTCAGGGAAGTCCTGTTTACTTGAAGTAGAGCACTGGAAAACTACGTATTTCCCACCAAAGAATGACTGCACGTCCATGCATTTGGTGTAGCTAGAGACATTAAAACTGCTGGCAAGAAACTGGCTTTTGAGAAAATGGAGAGTTTTTAAATTCAGTGAAATCTGCAGAGGAGACTGCATAATTACTGGTGAACCTCTCATGCTTGCAAAAATACCCTAATATGTCTGTCTAGAGTACAAGTGCTCATCTTCAAAAATGACACCTCTATTAAATTAACTTGTTTCTGCCAGCCTCTTGTTTACATAAGGCTGCTTTCACTGTTTCATAAAATGCCAATAATGGAGATGACTTACGTCATCTCCTTCGACATGTGCTCTTTGATGTGTTTTTATCCCACATGTACAAGAAAGTATCTAGGTCTTGTGATTAGCTCAAAAGACTTTGAGTTTTGCCTTTTGCTTGCCAGTTGTTTCGACCTCCAGTTTCAATGGTGCTGAATGTTTTCAGTGGCAAGTTGAAAAGAAACGCAGCAGCAGGTACCTACTTGCTGGGAGCTCGGTTTACGTATGTGTACATGCGCCTATAGATGGATATAGATGCGTATTTAAAAAATATATATATAACATCTGCTTTTAGTTTGTCTAACAAGGTGGTTGTGATAGTACCTTAAGAAATGTCCCTCAAGGTTAATTTAATCCCTACAAAGCTGTTGGAGGTCTTCAGACAAGAAGTGATACGACTGTTCTTAACAAATGAAATGGAGATTAAAGGTTTCATTTTTAGGCATGAATTCGACAAGAATTTCCGCTGGAAAACTTTCATGGGAGTTTTTCCCAGGGTTTTTGGACATCTTTAGGAAGCAAATCTCTATTGCTTTAACTAGCAAAAATTCTTTATTGAAATACTGCATGCCCCGTATGCAGAGTTAGCTGCATGTACGTGGACATTTACTTCGCCTATAATACATGATTTTTCTAATTTCAGTCTATCTCAGCTTCTTCAGGCTTCCTCTAGTCTGATGGCATGCTTTTAGCGATGACTAAAACTCAAGCGAATGCTTTTTTTCTGGATCCTATAAAATCTTAGGTGGTGGGGGTGATTGTTGTTGTGACGATGATGATGAACACCCCCAAAATTTTTAAGATGAAATGAAAAGTCAACAGGAACAATCTTTCCTAATTAACGCGTGCTCACCTTGAGGGGAAAGGTGTTTGCCAAAAGACATGGAATGCTTCAGTGCGGTATCTCCCTCCGTGGGCAGTGGAGGGAGAGCTGCAGCCACCGCGTGCGTGTCCGGTGGGAGCATAAGGATTAGAGGACACAAGAATTTTTTTGACTGTAGGAGGCACTGAAATAATCCTAACACTGAAGAATCCTCCTTGGTTTGTTTTTTCTTTTTAACTTATTGATTAATTTGTTCTTGTAAACCTGCTTGGTGATTCTTGTACCTCTTGCGTCTGATAATGTAGGCAGCACTCTTACCCTGGGTGTTTTCAGCAAGATTTCTTCTCTTTCCCTGTTTAGCAACGTTTCCCCTTGTTCAGAAGCTGCATTAAGGAGCCAAGCGCATTTACCACTTAAGCGTTATCTCAGGAGCCTACCACGCCTCTGAAATTCAAACTCCAGCACTCAGCAATAACTCTAGGAGAAAAAACATGGGACGTTAAAGCTGGGAAGAGCTACTAACCCTGCGGTGTCTGATGGGCTGGTTCTCCAGGTGTGGTTGCGCGAGGTGGTTTTAAACCACAGACGAATAACTTCTAAGCATTCCCATAGTGATTTCCATCGCTCAAATGATTCGCTTGACTTTGTGCTTCTCTGCTTTCTGGTTTTGAGCGTTCGCAGCCGATTTTGGCAGAGCTCCTCTCCGATGCTGGCTCCTCTGTGAACATCTCACTCCAGACATCATGCAGAGGAGGGAAAAAAAATCGGTGCCTGGTTTTGTTTGTTGTGGTACGGGTCCCGCCGCCGCTCGCGCTGAGCCGAGGCGTGAGGTTCATCGCCTTTTGTGCGCCGGGAGAAAGGAAGCTGCCGCCGCGGGGAAATCCGGGAGCTTCCTCTTCCTGCTGGTCAGCCTCTTTCTTCCCGGGGTTGGCCTCTTTCCCAATGGGCTGCTAAAAGCCCAAAGCTCACTGGCTGAAATCCTGGCCTAATTAAAAGCGATGCCAAACCTCCCATTGACTTCAAGGCTCTCGCCCAGCGCGTCATCGCGTCCAACGACCGTCTCACTCCATTGTTTATGGGATTGTTCCGATGGGTTTTCTAGGGCGATGCTCAAACAGCTCACAGCTCTCCTGCCCTGCGGCCAGGCAGCCGGCTCCAAATCGAGTTCATCATCAGACAGCGTTTTATCAGTTTTAGCACAGTATCTTTGTAAATCAGACCAAAACAAGACCCAGATCCTCAGCAGTTCCTTTATACCCACAGTCTGGAAGCGTGAACTTTTCTGGTTTTGTGTTGCTTACGCAGAGTGACTGGGAGATCCCTGTGCAACGCCTCCTGCAAGGCAACTACACACACGCCAAATTTGGCGATGGGAATAGATTAGAGAGCCACTGGAAATGGTGAGAGGACACCCAAGGAAAGGGTTTAGCCCGTAAAGTACGGGATGCTGCTTTGATGGAGCAAAAAAGACCCCAGTTCTCAAGTGATACTGTACAGGAGCAATATTCGTGCTGTTGTAAGAGCGTTTTTCTTTAGTCTTTGGAGATGTTGATGTGGAAAGTAGTTAAAAAGCAACTTTAAGGAATTGATTATTAATAGCTGAAAGTCTTTATTGGAAGTTGATAGAGCACCTCTTCCCTCCCCCCCAGCTTCATAATATATTAAGGTTGGGGGTTTTTGTTTTGCTTTGTTGTTTTTTTTATGGAAAAGGGGGCTTTTCATTTGATTAAGCCATTTACTTGAACTTGTTTGGTGCCATGTGCTATAAAAACAAAGGCAAATATAAATGAAATGATTATGCAAGCTAAAAGAATCCCGAAATAGAAGATTCAGACTTGATTTCGAAGTGGCTCACTCTGTGGTCCCTCTGACCTCAAACACAACAGAAAAAACACATTATTGAAAACCGCTAAAAAGCAAACAGCACTGTCGGCTACTAATGGTGAGGGACTCGGTCCTGCCCGTGCCCTGGGCATCTCCACTGACCTCCGCCGGTCCCTCGCCGGGTCGTCTCCCCAGCGTGCCCCGCGTGCTCGGCCACGCCGCTCCCTCCCTCCCTCCCGCGCTGCCGCCGGTCCAGGAAAATACTTTGTAAACCATTTTGGAAATATTTACTTTCAGTTTAAGCCCTTAGCGTTTGTTTTTACAACCCGTTCTAGCAGCGAAGTTTTAAGAGCGCGCCGATGGGCGCAAGGTATTTGATGCGAAGGGTTTGATCTGCGCCGTGAGAGCGGTGGTGTGCTGAGCCACGTGCGCCGCGGGCTTCCGAAGGAGCTGGGGCCAGATCCTGCCTTCCTCCGGGTGCAAATCCCCTCTTCGTTTGCCGGACTTCGAGAGGTGTAGTAGCAATAGCACAGACCACCAGCACGTCCGAGAGCTGGTGTGTCCTTTGATTTCTGCGTAGGAAAGCACGAAATCTTTTTAATTTGCCATTTGCTCTTGGTGGTACAGGACGAATCTGCATATGCTGGAGCTTTTGTTTTGCAGAGTAATTTTTGAACCTTATAATGCAGCAGGGGAGGTGAAAAGAGGCTGTGCAGCATACAAGAATCCCCCTGAAAACGTTCTTATCATCTCCTTTAAAAAAAAAAAAGGCAAGTGAGAGAAATGATTTCATAGATTTAATAAACAGTTCAAAGTCTCCTGCAGGACTTCTCATACGATGCATGTTTTTCATTGTTCTTTAATGAGTAAATGACCCGTTAATGTGCATAAGAACATATCAGAAGCACATGGCAGTGAAGAAGCTTGGGTGGTAGTAGATTTGATCAAAGATTTTCAAATCTGACCCCAAGTATTTGATGAAGAAGATTAACATGGAGACAATTTACCAAACAAATACAGCATTAAGAGCCAAGAGACAGGCTAAGGGAATTGAAGGCTCCAGATTGCCCACATAAAGAATATCGTTAAACATAAAGAAAACAAAGCCAGGATAAATGTCTGGGATGTGGAGTCCCACGGAACAGGACTTCTGCTGCCGATTGATTCTCTTTTTTTAATGCTATTTTAAATATAACACGTAAGATTTTTTCCTTTTCTTTTTTTTTTTTTTTCCTCCCCCAAATGCAAAAAAAAAAAAAAAAAGTCGTGACCTGGGTTCTAACAGTGTTACTCTTAGCATTTAAAAAGATTTCTGGAGCAGAATTGGTTAATTAGTGCTTTGTGTTACACTGTGTTACATATGACCCAACCAGAGATAAAAAGGTTTAAAGGTCTCTTGTAACCCTGCAATGCCATTTGTAACACAAAAATAACCCCCTTTCATTACTGGCATGCCACTGTAGCAGGCAGGTTATTTTTTCCCTTCGCTGCAATGAGGGCAGCTTTCGCATCAGAAGAATTCTTGGCAAATTAATGCGCTACCTCTTGGGCTAATTAAATTAGAAAGGATCAAAAATACAGAGCAGCTTTTGTGGTGGACACAATGTTGTGCTTCATGCATCTTGCTCAGAGAGGAATTTCTGCCATTTAGCCCCTTTTTGCCTCTAGCAGCGTTCTGGACTCTCTAACACAGTCAAGTTCCTAATTTGCCTCAATGAGAGAGAATTATTAACTGATAATAAGAAAAGGAGCATTCACAGCTCCAGGCTGGGCTGTGTGGAAAAGGGTGAGCTACACAGCACCTGAAGCGCATGCAATTTTTATTAATTCCTGCCTAAAACAACGCATTCAGGAGTAAAATTGCTGTGCAAATGACAAAAACTATTATAATTTTGATTCTTCGGTTCTGAAAATGTGAACTGCTTTATCTCAAATATGACTAGATTAAACTAGTAATAAGTTCACCTCTCCTTGAGTCTACGCGAAGCAGTTTTGGTTGTAGCAAGTGCATTTCATTTTGAAGTCGGTTCCACTTAAATTGATTGTTCTTGTCTTTAGAAATATTTTTGAAAGCACGAGAGGTGTGGTTTTTCATTTAAGCTGGCAACGTAAACGGTAAAACTGCTTTTACTCATTGGAAATAGCAACTGCGCTGTTTAGAGAGGACGATCTATACAATAAAGGCATTAAACTGTATCTAGGATAATGCAAAAAAATGAAGCAAGAATGCGCATAGATGGGCGTAAGCTTATAGTAGGCTCTTTTTTTTTTTTTTCCTGAAAGACATTTCTTGTTAGCACAGAGAGATGTTTTCTAACAGACATCGTTGTTGGAGTCGGACTGGACTGTGCTCCTCTTCAAAATGCAATTAATGGACGTGGCCAAACAGGCACACGAGGCCTTACCCTGCCTGCGCTTAGGCAGGGGAAACGTTTATTAAAGCTAATGGGAGTTGGCTGGGTAGGGAAAACAGGATGAAGACCCCGCATTTAAAGCTTAAAAAATAATTCTTCGTCCAAGAACCGCTAAACTTTCTCTGCTTTCAAGATATTGAAACGTTTGCTGGTTTATCCCTACGCAGATACTGACCACAGAAAACCAGTGTATTTTTGCCCTGATGGCTCCACTCGCTGCCATACTGGAGTCTACTGAACTTTCAAGTATCATCTGCATCTGCTTTATTTTTTATTTCAACCATACGTGCTTTTATATGTGTCTGAAAAAATAAATTCAAAGATCTTGAAACAGTAAGGAGGGCATGTATGCAAGTTACAGCAGCCCCAGGGTAACAGTATCTCGTTCACTAATGATTCACAAGGAGTTTGTGACTAGACACACTCGCAGTTTCTTTTCTTTTTCAGAAAAGTAAAAGTATGATGTTGAAATAACTTGTATTTCATTGCCATACTTAGCATCTCCACAGGTTTTTTTGCATATGTTTAATTTGGAGGGGGGGGGGGGAAATCATATAGTAACATGTGAAAATCTGGAGTTTTGGGAATTTTTTGCAAACACTTGAAACGTCTACCAGCGTGTGGCACGCGCATTTTGCGTGACTTGGGATGACAGACTCCGTCTTCTTTTACATTAACTAATGCCTAGGGGCCCGGGTGAGATCAGGTCCGTGCTGTGCTACGCACGGGGTAACCACACGGTTTCGGAGGTGGTCCCTGCCCTGGAGAATCGCAATGTAAATAGGTGTGGAAGCGAAAAAAGTTAGAGGGAAAGGAGGGCCGAGGAAAAGACAGGCTCGCCCCACCGCCTGCACTCCGCTCCTGCCGTGTACCTAAAAGCCCTAAAAATCATGGGGCAGATGGGAGGGGGGAAAGAAAAGGAAAGAATGGAAGGATTTAAAAATTTGTCTCCCATACTCTTGCTGCTTCAGAAGCAGCAGCTTGAAGGAAAAAGAAAAACAGTCCAAGAAACGTGCAGAGCTCCTAATTATTTCGATTAATTACTTTTGAAATAAAATATTCTTGACACGTTTAAAGGTGGGAGATGGCACATCGTTTATAGCTTTTTCTCTCTTTTTGTATATATTCTGGTACGGATTAAGCAGCCCTTTGCAGAGCCTTTAAGAGTGCCAGGGATCTGGAGGTCCGTGCTATTGCACTAATGGCACTGGGCTGTGCCTTGGGGGGGTGGGTTTATCTTTGTGGAAAGGAGGGGAAAAACGAGAGCACGTGCAGCACTTGGGCTCGGACCTTGGAGACTCAAGATGCGCTTCAGCGGGAAACGGCGCGTCGGTACCTGAGCCCGTGGCCATGCCGGGAGGATGCCGGGCTCTGGGTTTGTGGTTATGTCAGGCCGCTGTTGGGGTTGCTGCATTCACGCAAAAACTCTGGCAAAATATCAGATGATAAAATGATTTTGTTGTCGTTTTTGAAGATTTTTAGATGAGCTGGGTCACAGGCCAATCGGATGAGTCACAAAAGAAAAATGTTCTTTCTGTGTGTCTAAGAATGGGCAGAAATAGAGTTTTATAGCGTGACTTGAGATGGGAGGGACGTGGAGGCAAATCCAGGACGACTAGAAGAGTCTCCAGAGACAAATAGACACCTTTTTGTTGCTGGATTAGTAATCTGTAGGTAACACAGGAGCCAGGTCTCACCACACCAAAATCGGTCGTTGACGTGGCTTACCCATTTGATGGCGAAGGAGATGGCTTCCAATATTTCTGGCTGCTTAGTGAGGGACCAGTGAGGCTCTTACAGCGCTATGGCGGAGTATAGGCACGAATAAGGGGCAAAATAAAACTATGTATTAAAGAAAAAAAAAATCTCTTAACTAGAACTGAAAAATATTTTTATCAAATTATTGAAGAGTGGGAATGATCTCTTACAAGTCTGTAGAAGTCTTTTGAAATATTATTTCCTGTACAGTCATTAGAGCAGTCTGGTAAAAAGAAAAGATGATTATGCACATAATTTAGGAAAGAGAGCAGAACTTGGATATTTCAAGCAAAACTGAAAGGTTTGTATTAGTCAATCATTATGAAAAGAGAAACTCCTGAACTTGCATTTATACATTTACATGAAATCATTTTGTTGAAGCGACACTTTCAATTTCTAGACCTTTACCAGGAAGACTGAGAAACTTGGAAAAAGCGATGGCCTGATTGCAGTTAATTTTTAGAGCTAGCTAAAGTTCGCTTGCCAGGAATTGCCACAGCCCACGGATGATAAAGTCCTTCTATCCAGGTGACTCCCAGTAGTACAAGACTGGACATGAAAATCGTCTGCATGTACACGGGATATTTCATGAGCTAAATGAAAACCTGGGTAGGTCCTGATTGCTTTTTGCAGTCTGTGATGTGAAACGAGGCTTTCGGCAAAGAAACCATCCGTGAATTTTAACGGGCTAGAGAACCCGGTCTGCTGGTGCTGCGTTTCCAGGTCTTCTGTCTGCAGCGTTGTCCCCTCTTGTGCTTGGTTTGCGCTGGAGGAATGACTTCTGTCTCCTGCGGTGGCTGTGATGTTTTATTATCAGGGCTTCGGTGATTTAAATAAAATATCACGCGCGTCACGTTATCGTACGCACAAAAAATGCTGCTGGTTGCCCTTTCCTTGCTTCTGCCTGGGGTCGCTAGAGGAGCGAGGCTCACGGGTTTAAGCCCTTCGGCGCATGCCTGAGGTCTCAAACGTGTTGCTTCTTCTGCTGCTCCTCTGTTCTTTAATGGGAGCCATAGGGGATCGTGCAGCTTTCAGCCCGGCACACGCAGCAGGGCTTGTGTAGAGGGAGGTGCATAAAACAAACAGACCCATAGAAGCTGCGTAGGTCTTTCCGCTGCGAACATATCGCCGGTATGTAAGAAACGGTCTCTGTGAGAAATAATAACAGTTCAAGCTAACTAAACTGAAGTTCAGCTGCTGCTACAACTGCATTTTCCAGTTAGTGAATCGCCATGAGATGCGCGAGGTCGTAAATCCCTCTTTGCTCGGGTCGGCCCTGCGAGAGGAGCCGCGGCCGGACCCTCAGCCAGGACCAACGCGGAGCCCCGCTGGCAGCACCGCGGCGCGCCTGGCTTCTCCTCTTCTCGGGAGGTCACATCCCTACCCCAAACATATGTGCGCTTTTCTTGAGCAAATTTTGTTGACGTCTGTTTGCTAAACGAACGTCGTCCTAGATACACAAACTGCTGCATGCTTTTAAAGCAGAACCAGTTTGGTGCTGATGATTCACTCCACGCAGCTCTGCCCAGGCAGAGTGATTCTCTTCTGATTTTTTTTTTTTGCTTTCTTTTTTTTTCCCCGTGAAATTTCGTTTCCTGACAGTTGAAACTTTTTCGAGCTGTACTGTTTTCAGTGGGGACTCCCTCTTTTTCTGACGTGCTAAAGTATATTTAGTTACTGGCTTGGAATGTTGGAGATGCGGATTCAAATTTATATTTTCCTTAACTTGGAGGTTGGTAATGAAAAAATGCGGTCTCAATCTAAATGGA
This sequence comes from Phoenicopterus ruber ruber, assembly GCA_009819775.1. NCBI lineage: Eukaryota > Metazoa > Chordata > Aves > Phoenicopteriformes > Phoenicopteridae > Phoenicopterus > Phoenicopterus ruber. Next base: position 39,761,098 of record CM020220.1, read on the forward strand.
TGGCTCTTGATCTGGGAGTGTGTTATTTGAGGGCCCTTATACTACCTGGATAGAGGGACTGAGGACTTTGAATCTTGGAAAAGTAAAAAAAAAAAAAAAAAAAAAATCAAAAAAAAATCAAAATCTGACAGCTTTCTCAGCTTTTTTTTTTTTTTTTTAAATGATCGGAAGTTTTATTTTGTTTCCAGTCAAAAGGTATTTTGAGATGACGTAAATTGCCGTAAAGGGAAATTCATTCCACGGATCTGCTCTTGGCTCGTGCTGCGAGTTCAGGATTGTGTGAGGACTCTGCGTCTGTGCCTGAACTTGAAGCGGTGCTGCTCCAGCGAGGCTCGCGGAGGGCGGGCTGTCACCGCGCCGGCAGAAATTTTTCACAAGGACATCGTCACTGCTGCTTTTGCTCAGCTTTGGTATCCATTTGGGAAGTCCTGCGGTTTACAAATAACTTAAATTTCTAAAGGAATGAAGGCTGCAGAGAAAATTTCGGTGTCTTGATTCCATAATTTGGATTATTTTTGACTTTTTTCTTTCTCTCTCTCTGAAATTGCTAATAACAGATGCTTGAATTCTAGTCAAGTGAAAAATTCCGATTGATTTCAAAAGACATTGGATTGGATCCTAGCATCAGTTTGGCACTGATGAAAATACAAACATATGCAAGGGCTTCACTTTCAACTGTGCTCAGAAATAATATTAAAAAAAAAATAAATCTAACAGCAAAATTTTGGAATTACTTGTTTAGAAGAAAAATCTTCAAAATTTACAAATATTTCTGATAGGAAATGTACGATCTTGCTTAACAGCTTTGAATGAAAACTTGAATAAAGGCCATATTGTCTATATGTCAAAGGAATTGCGTTTGATCTCGCGTCCCATTTTTGTGGGTTTTACATTCGGTAATACTCGGTTCTGAAGACACCGTACTTTGGCTCGGGATTCCCGTGTATACGTTTGATTTGGGTTTACTCTTGGGGTGTTCCGTTCTAGTTGGGCTCGAGCATATGGTTTGATTTTAAGTTAACTGACACCATTTCTTACGTACGCACATTACTCATTCCCCATGCAAGTTCAATAAAATTATGGCATCTTTTATTTTTTTATTTATAGCTGACAAAGAAGTCATACTTAAAACCAATCTAGGAAATTACTTCATTGTCAAAATTATTTCCTCTGATCATTTCCATGCTTTAATTTTATATTATTCTTTCTGTAGCTGTGGCGGAGGACTTTTAGCGCTGGAATGAATGGGAAAATGACATCATAGTAAAATGTCATGTTTTTTCAGCTCTTAAATGGCTGAACTACAATTAATCAAAATTGGTGTGATTTTTATGAAGTGATATGACCAATAATTTAGGATTTTAATTGGTACCTGAAATGTCTTTTTTTTAAAGGCATAAACATTTAGAAATAGCTTTTTTTTTTTTTAATAAGACCAGCACAAACCGAATATCGTGCGTTGCTAACGTCGAACGTAGCCTGCATCGTGCGAAGCGGTAAACGTAACGTGGTTAAAAGATGCCTATTTTTCTTCACGCTGTCCGAGAGGATGTTGTGCGTAACTCTTTGCAAAAGACAGCTTGTTTCATTTTGAGTTGCACCGGGCGGTGTATGGGATGGCAGCCTGCCAATTAGTGATCCATTTTCTCAGAAACCCAGTTTGAGGCCGTGCCAACCAGTCACATACATCTTATCTTCAGCATCATAGTGCAGTCTTGTAATTCGTGCAAAATTATGTTTGACGTTAAATTATAAACCCTTAGTGTAATAATAAAAAAAATAAATAACCCTAAAAGCAAATTAAAAATTATGTTTTCACTGGAGCAGGTTATAAGCCCACTAGAAATGTGATCTGTAGTCATCAGTCTATGGGCAGAATTCCATTTCTCAAGGGGTTTTTTTCCCCTCTACTGAACAAAAAAAGCTGCAATTCAGAAAATTAAGTTTAGTTAGTGCAGGAATATTTTTTTTTTTTCTTTGAGATGATGGACAAGACCTTTTTTTTTTTCCCCCCCCCCATCAAAAAAATAGTCAGACGTGATGCAGGAGGGTGCATCTTTGCCACATTCTTGCCTTTTCATGGAGGGTTTAGCTGCTTTATTTGAAAAAGGGGCTTCTTTCAGAAAAAAATAGTGAAGAGGTAAAGCCATTGCTGTCTGGATGCTGTCCCAAAATCTTGTAGTGTGACCCGTTGCAGTGGTCCAGGGTCACCAGCTGCAGGTTTTGGGAGGCGAAGCTTCCTTGCGCCCCAGCGACGTGATGCAGCACCTTGCTGCTTAATGTCTCTTAAAGGCTCCCAGAGAACCATGGACTTGCTGAGAAAGAGAAGACAGAGAGACTGCTTGAAAGTAAAGCTAACCGGAGGGATGAAAACTCTTTTTTCTTTTTTTCTTTTTTTTTTTATTCATGACAAATTTGGTAAATTATCACTGGGTACTTAATGACATTCTTACACACACATCACGTTATTTTTGCACCTAGCCTCAAAAATTTGATTTCCAACAGAATTGGGGAGGATTATTTATTTTCAGAAACATTTCAAAATAAGGAAGACTTTTACTAAACAACTTCAGGTCTCCCCACATAGCTGAAATCCTAGGCCCAGTTCAACCGTTCACTGGTTTGCCGGTAGCGTCTGTCAGGATGGGTTCATGAGGCTGACAGTATTAAAATCTTGGCGATGTTTCTGTACATAATTTTACAAGTGTTGGCCGTATAAGTAAAAAAGATAATTAGTGAGAATATTTCTGAACAGTCTAAGATTGTTTGCATGTAAAATTCTTCTCATTAACTGGAATTCAAGCTTCAGTGAAAATGGTTTTAGGAATACTTCAATGCCCAAACATACGAAAATTAATCCAAAATCACTTAAAATCTGACTTTAACTTGCTTTACAGAGTGGACTTCACTTTAAACTTACAGCCTAGATAATTACTTGACACCTCTGAGTTCATACTTATCACCACCTATTCACAAAGCCAGTGAGATGTTCATGTTCATTTAGTGGTATAATGGGCTGAAAAGAGCTTATTCTTTTTTAATTTGGATATTGTCTCTTTCTTTATATGGCCTAGAACACCAAGATGGGGAGTTTATCCGTTTAAACACTCCAACTTGGCCCATTGCTCTCTTCTCCTTGCCTGGTTGTTTCCACCGTTCCCAAAGGAAGACCATGAGTTGGGATAAGATCCGTTCTCCACGGGAGAGCGCAGGTTTTCGTGGTAAAGGGGTTTCGGAGCCCATGGCTCTGCCTCCGCGAGGTAGCACACGTTACTGTGCTGCATCCAAGACGAGACTTCAAAGGGGTTGTCAGGTAACTCCAAACGCTTTCATGTCTTCTAGTGCCAAATTAATTCTAGCATTGGAAATTAATTTCCTAGCGTGTTTTGGGAAGGAAGAGGTGAATTAATTACTGCGGGCACCATGATACTATCCAAAGTCTACAGTTAGTTGTTGGTTCAGATTAGCATGAAACCAGTTGTAATTGGGTTCCGCTTCTTTATCATTCAAGAGCTCTTTTACATGACAACAGGATATACGCATCTCCAAGGGATACCTTTGGCACTTCCACCGCTCTAATTTCTTTGCACACCCTTGTTCATTATTGAATCTTGGAACCAAAGCAGGATATGGGGAGGTCTGTCCGTCTGCTTTATTTCACCTAAGCAAACTCTACGCTCCCTTGTTAGCACAGGAAGCATTTACAAAAGTTGTTTAAAGAGCAATTGCTCTTCTTCACCGGGGATGTTAGTCTTTGCTCTGAATTTAAATCAGGTTTGTGACGCAGAAGGGAAACGTACGGCTTCTGAGCTGTGTTTGAGCCGAGCGCTGCTGATGGGCTTCGCGGTGCCTCGGCAGAAGGAGATCTCATCGGACCGGCTGTGTGTTTAGGCAACTATATAGCCCCGTGTTGCTCTTCACCATTAAGATTGCGTACGGAAGACAGAATTGGGAGGTTTAAAAATATGTAACGTAAATAAGTTCTGAATGCTGTCAAGTAAATGTAATTGTGTTGTTGAAACTGGAGATCCTAGAGCCATATTGGTGAAGAAAGCAAGTCCTGTGTCTATGGGAAAGAATTTAACGAATACAGATTGTAGGTCAACAAGTGGTGTCTACACTGCCTCTACTTGTTGTTGTTGTTGCCGTTACGTTTCCTGCGTGTTTTGCTATGAAGTCTCGTTCTCTTTATCTGTCTTGACAGATGGAATCAGTAAATGTTACATTATCAAGTTTTATCTAAAAATGTCTTCCACTGATAGCGCATTTATATCGTGTCATAATAGCTCTTTGTACCAAAGCACTGAGAGCTGGGAAAATCCTAGCTAGTGAGTAAGCTTGCATTTTTAAAGTAGTAAAAAAGTTCTTTGTTCTACAGCATCCTATTTTTAGAGTGAACTTAATTAAAGTGAGTAAGGAATTTCGAAATCTGGAATAGGAAAAAATGGGTCATTATTAATTATTATGTATATAATAAATCCAGGGACTGCGGTCTTTTTTTCTTCACAATGCATGTATGTCTCTTCCTTCCTCACAGGCATTTTTCATTACCAAATGACTCTGCTTCCCTTCTCTAAGGCCCTGGCTTAGTAACTTACTGAACTGAGTATCTAGCTGTAAGCAGACAAGGGGGACTTTTTGGGGGTTCTTTCTAGACATTGTCAAGAGTATTTCCATGGTGAATTAAGCATAACACCCTGTCGCAATCCAGTTTCACTAATGCATCTCCGCAGACGCTTTTCATTCTCCCTGTCCTTCGACACCTTCTCCCTTTCATTTGCTCCCTGTCCGCCCGCAGTTGAGGAACATGCGTTTCTGTAAACGGGAAGGTAAGGTTTTCAGGACCGCAGAGAATAGTAATGTCCCCAGCTCATATTATTTACAAGTAGTGTTCCTATTCCCTAATCAATATAACTTAGCTTGTTTTTTTCTCCCTCTGACTCTTTTTCAGAGTCAGCATTCCTCTTGTCAACCACTTTTTCTTCCCTGTTTTCTTTCTCCCCATCACCCCCAGCTCCTGAGCTCCCTTGTGAGCTCCCCAACTTGATTTCTTTCCTCTAGATACTTTGTCCTGTTGTGAGTTCCCTTCTGCCAAATCTCCACCACCGCTGCTGCCACATGTGTAAAACAACATGCTCCGGGGTCAGGCCGGCCAAAACTGGCCCGTCCGTGTCTTCTGGGCCCCCTTTGCCTCTGAGTGCCCAGGTAAAGCAATGCAGAATTGCCTTGATGCAAACGGCTCATCTGCAATTCCTGGGCTTTGGAGTAGCAAATATGATCTCTTCCAACTTGTACCGCTACTTCCACGCCAGTTGGAGTTTACTAATGTTTGAGCTTTCCATGAAGATTTCCCAAGTCGTTTGTTTTAGCTATGCCATGCTGGCAAGAGATTACCATTGCAGTTGTTCTGGTTATACAGGGACTACTAAACTGCCAGGACTGGACTGGTTTACGCTATTCAATATCCTGTTTTTTGCACTCATAATTCTAGGATTATTCCCTGTGACATCCTGTCAAATGACTTCAGTTTGGACTCTAGTAAATTATGCCCCTTGGGTTTCTCTGAGTGCCTACAAATAGACAGGAAATGTTCAGCGGTGATTAAAGTCCATCCACGTACTCTGTCAAGTAGCTGCTGTATTTAAAACTACAGGTGGATAGAGCTTAACAACAGAAAAATTGGCTAAGTAAACTAATTATGCTGTTTAATTTAGGCTAGGTAAGAGGACTATAAATACAATACCTATAACATATTTATGCAATAAAATGCATTTATAAAAATGAAAAAGAAAATAAAGAACAAGTAACTCCTAGTAGAGTTTGTATTTTGCCTCATAAAACTCCAGTCTATTTTAATTGTATGTATTAACTACTATATGACTACTAAAGTGTGAAAGTAAATATGAAAAGAAAGACAAGAAAATGAAGTTTTTGCTGCAGTCCAACATTAGCTTTTTTCACTTGACTGTTGGTTTTTCCATATGTGACTTATGCAGTTGTAATGGAATAACGAGTAAAAAGATGATTATTACCAGCTTTTCAGTAAAAGGTGAAGCGTAATTCCTTCATAGGCCAAAATTTTGGTCAGTGGTAAATATCAGTCTCAAACCGTTGATTTGAGTCTTCAAGTTTGTAACTGGCAGCTCCACAGAAAGGACTTTTAATCTGCTCTTACCTGGCATTAGAAGGAATTCTTCTAAAGTTACCCATGGAGACCAACTATCTGTTGCAGGGCGGGGAGGGGGGTATATAAATCTTGGAACGGGTTCTTTTTCCCTCCAAAACCGTGCACAAATCTGTTGGTAGATCCAGTGCTGAAGGTGATGCTTTATGCGTTCAATAATGCACCTTGTCACCGCATCACCAGGTGCGTTGTGTGCTCTGACGATGTGCATTAGTTTAAGAATTGCTGTGCCATGGTGCAGATTCTTGTTTGCTTTGCTCTTCATGGGTGAGCTGTCACTGTAAATCTGTAGTGGCGATGGGGGGTCTCAAGGAAGATCACTTTCAGAATTAAAAAGACTACCTAAGGGGCCACGTCTTCTGTTCGCTTTTCTCTGCTTTTGGATCAAGAGGGAGCAACTTATTTTGAAAAAAACCCAAACCTTTGCTTTGAATGATCTGTCCAGGAATCGGTTAGCCACAGCCCTGCCCCTTGTTACGTTATTTCTCACTTTGGAGCTTTTGAACATGAAAGGTGGTTGAGAAGCAAGACCTTTGTTGTATTTCAGGTGCCTAGAGACTGCTACTGCAACCCCTTACGGCAGCGTGTATCGCCTCTTTGCTGGAGCAATGTTGGGTTAGACATGAAGCCAACACTGTATTCGGGGCTGCTTGAGCTCCAAAACCCCAAATTTTTGAACTGCTCTTAGTGGGGTTCTTTGTGGGGGGAGAGAGGAGTGGGAGGACAAAAAGAAAGCGATTGTGGCCAAGTTTAAAACTGGAGCCAAATTTCAAAAGTCCTTAACTTCAAGGGACATGACTTCAGGTGCTGGTTTATTTTAGAGGTAGTGGCTGGTGACAGGCAAGATTTAGATCTGTAGTCACTCAGACTCCTAAACTTCAGAGTCAGGGCCCGGATTTGGTCTGGTAACTTAGACCACTCTATTTTTTTTTTTTTTCCCATTCGTTATACATGCATAAAACTTCTAAATGTTTTGCTAAGGCACATACACATGCCATAAATACCTGCTGCAGACATTCCCTGCTGCCTGTAGACGCCAATATTAAGCTTGCCAACCTATTACTCTGATCTAGGCTTCACGATGACTGCTCAGATACATTTAATTAAAATGATAGACTAGAGTTCGACCAAAAAGTGTTGAGATAATTTCATTCCATAAGGGAAGAAACAAGATTAAAATCCAGAAGGGACTCCCCTCCCTTTCCCATTTCTCCAGAATTACCATCAGCCATGAGATTATCTTAAGGGTTTCACGTGGACGTATAAGCCAAAAGCGTGCCGTGAACACCTACCCTTGAATGGAATGAATCTATCATTCATTCAAACAAACAAAACCCCTTCTGAGCCTAATATCCTTAGTGTCATCGTTAATTATAATATGCAATCATAATCATTTTGGAGGTAGACCTGGGGTTAATTTGGCCAAACAACTGCTGATCGCTAACAGTGGCCTATTCAAGTGTACGAAAACGATCCCCTGTAGTTCTTACATGTATGACGGAAGTAATATATTGTGTTCTTTTTTCCTACAGGCTGCGTGCCAAGGTATTAGTTTTCCCTGCGACTCTGATTCACAATAACTGGATACTTTTAGCACTATCTTATTTTTATGAACAGGTGGATAGGAAATCGTTTTGGCATAAAATAAATAGGGAGAGGTGCTGCAATGGGTTGTCTCTGTGTTAAGGGCGTGCTGCCAGTCTTTCTTTTTTTTCCTTTTCTTTTTTTTTTTTCTTCTGTTTTCTTTTTATAGCAGCCTTTGAAACAATATGCGGGGTTCTTTTGTCAGAAGGAGAAGGAAGGAGGGGTCTTTTGTGGCATTCAGTGGTGTCACTCTCCCGCTACCTGCGCTGACACCGTGCTGCTCCCCGGGAACTTTGCTTCGCTTGACAGTAGCCTGGTAAAACTGATCTTGGTGAAACCCCAGAAGTAGCAGAAGACATGGCAAAATCTAAAATTGGCTCTGCTTTTGTGTTTGAGCGCCCATACGGCAGCTAGGGCCGTTACAATATTTACGTATATGCTAATGTACTTACAAAATGGAGGGGGAAGTTGATTGAAAAATAAAACCAGGAGCAATGTCTTTTTTCCTGTTTCACAGCTGCACAGAGTACGCAGTTGTGAAGGCAACAGTTTTAAATGGTGAAACTTTAAAATATTCCTACAGTATTTGAGCAGATAGGCCTGCAGGATGCACGCTAGTTAAATTAACTGTATGTCCATTGATTTGATCCCTTTTAGTGGCACCCCAAAATAAGTTGTTTGGATGTGAAGTTATAGATGGAAGTAAGTGGATCCATTAGGTTTCTTTCCACTGATAAAGTCATTTTGGCTACAACTTAATAATTTAATAAAACAGCTGGTTCTTCAGATAGTGGGAGGCTGAATAAAATTAGATGGGTACAGCAAACATTTTTTTTCCCTGTGTCTAAAGAAAGGTTTCCCCAAATCCAGGCAACCAATCACACATTTTGGTTTTAACTACAGTGAATCGAACTGGTTCCAAGTAACAGAAGGAAAAAACAAAATGATATCTGAATGATCATATTCGTTCTTTCTCTCCTCTGTTTAAGGATTATTGTCTGGGAGAAGGGGAGAGGGGAGAAAGAGTAGATGCTATATCTGAAAGAAAGCTCAGGATGGAATAAGGTGATAAGATGATGAAAGGTGAAAAAAGACATAGCTGGAGGATATTTCAATGTTAAAACATCATTACCCATGTACTAGCTTTGAGGAAATACACATGGGCATAAATGTCTAATTTTAATGAAAGAAAAGAGTTGATTCACTCATAGGCAGTAGCAATGTAACTTTATAATAGCAAGAGCCAAGCATATGGTATTCATCATTAGCAGCAGCAACAGAAGCAGTTTCTGCCGGGCCGTGGCGGGATACACCCCTCCAGCCGCGAGCCCCGCATCGCCGGGCTCCCCTCCTTCCCGCCCTGGCACCGCTCCGGTGAGCGCCCGGCGCTCCCGGCCTCCACGTGTTGTCCGAGATTCCTGCCCCATCAGCTGCTCTCGTATCTTCTTCCATTTGGTCCTTGTGGTCTCGTCAATGAAACAAGTGCCCTAATTAATAGAGTTTTACCTTTGTTTGCCCCTTTCTCATACTGCTGTTTATGAGCTCTATTAATCTACAGGACTATTAGGTCTATCTGAAGAAACACTGTATGATGAAAAGAGCTTTTTATTTATTTTTCTCACCTCCTCTCTTAGTAATTGGCTGGGCAGCTCGGAGACCTGAATCAAAACCTGAAGCCGTCAGCTCACTGAAGTAGTGAGTAGCTTTTAAAACGTCTTTACCGTTCACCATTGTCATTATGCTTTAGTGCACGAGCAGCTAAGCGTTGCTTTGATAGTCACCGTGATCATCTGTATTTCTCTATAGCTTTCAAAACGTTCCTCTAAAATACAAATGCTTGGCAATACATCAGGATCGAGACAAATGTTTAATATCCGTGTTACTAATAGTAAAACGGAGATACAGCTTGTCTTAAGTGGCTCAACCCAAGCATGTGATGCTGCGAGAGCGCTCTCCTAGCTGGGTAGCAGCCCCGCTAGGTCCCTATCGCCCCAGCCTGTGCTGGTAGAGCAGCCCAACTTGTAGCCCTGTGGACACTTCAGGTCTCTTGTCGATGACCTTGGGTGTGCTCTCGGCGGTTACTGTGGTGCTACGTTAAATTACGCTCGAGACGAGAGGGAGTTTATACAGCTATTCGTATTCAGATATCAAGTTGGATGGCAAACCTTTTGCTGACTTGGGATGGATTTTGGAGTGAGAAAACTTGAGCTCTGTGCTTTAGTACGCTTGTAGATATTTAGAAATAGGAAATGAGACACATGTAGATGGCACAAAAAAGAGTAGGATCTCTAACATTGAACATACTGCACACCTTTTTTTCCTGTAGTGTGTATCTAGTTGATGCGTTACATCCATCGAAACCATTATTACCTGTTAACATTCTCCTTTGCAACCTTAATTCTTATTAAAAGTCGGTTATTCCTCAACATCAAGCTTCCCTCTGTTCGTTTCTGTATTCATTTAAACTGAGTGTGATGAATCTAGCAATGGGCTGGTCTGTAAGTGCTCTATTGTTGTTGTCCTCAAAATTCCGATTCAGTTTATACTTTCTTTTTACCAAATCCCTTGATATTGCGTAAAATATTGTTATGTTATGCTGTTACTAGATTGTGTCAAATCAGGAAAATAATTGGAAGCTACCATTCATCTCAGAATATTTTAATTAGCGGATTTCTTTCTCTGTCTTAAATTACTAACAATTTCCTCCTTGAAACTAGAAAACTATGGAGGACCTCATTAGTTCTGCCTCTATATTGCACTTTAATACTTCTAGAAATATTAGTTTGTTACTGAAACATGAGTTTTGCTTTCAGTACATTTACATTCTAGCCTCCTCCCCTGCACCATCCCCCAATTTTCCATATGAAATACAATGCTTCTATCTTTCCTTTTTCTTTAAAGGCTGGCCCATAATGATGATAAGACTATGTGAATACTAATATATGTATTTTGTATTCTCTACAGCGAAGGCAACATCTTTTTTGTTCTGTAAATACGTACAACAGTTTATTACTTTTATGAAATATTGGAGGAATGCAAAGATGAGAAGTTTAGTAGTTTGGTAAGAAAGCCAAAATCCAAACAATGCTTCAAAGACACTTAAAATAAATCTTTATGTCGGTGTTGACAAAATTGTGGATAATTCAGCTGAAGTAGTACCATTTGAGATGGATTTTCCATTGAGAGGCGATTTCAAAACCACAATTACATTCATATTTGGCCAAAGTGTTGTCCTATCTGAGGCCACCTAGATGCAGAGCAAGCTGAATCCTCTTGGGCTCAATTGAAGCACCAGCCACTACCCAGAGCTGAGCGACCTCTGGGAATCCCTCTGGCTTCCAAGAAAGCTTCGCACTCACACATTGAGTTTACAGAGGACTTAATGGCAGCTTAGGACTTTATTATTTATTCCGTAGTGTTACTCATCCCAAATCCTTTGAGGTGGAAGAATTTCTATACTTCTGCTTTTGACCTCTTCGCTTGCCTGAACTTGGGTACCCGCTTGGCTGAGCCAAACCATTAGCCCTTGCCTAACCAAGGCCTGAAAGTCATTAATGCAACAAATTAATAGTCTAGGGCAAATTTTTAGTGCCTTTTTTTTTTTTTTTTTTTAAATGGTAGATCATTTCTCCTTCGTTTCCCTTGGATCGTTTTGCGTTCTCAATCTTTGTAAATATTTGTGAGAAAACTGAAGTGAACAGACTTGAGTTTTAACTGGGAAAGGAGGATGTGCTTGGTCCAGCCCCTGTGTTTAGGTGATGTTGAATGCCCACCTAGGACAACGTTTGTCCTGTGATCCACCAAGTAGGGCAGTAGCTTCTACCTGTCAGGCCCCCGCCTGCAACAAAGGAGGAGCAAGCTAATTAAGATAATTGATGAAAATGGAATGGGGAAAAAGGCTGTGGGGAGGGGAAGGGTATGGGAAGGAGAAGAGGAAGCTTACTTGCAATTCTAAGGATATGACTTTCCATCCCTTCTTGCACCCTTTGGATGAAGGTGCCACGTTCGCACCGAGTTTGCTCCTCCTGGGCCTGCAGTTGCTGCTGGTGTCCTGGAGAGAGGAAGAGGAGGGTGGTGAGGCTGACAGGAGCCGGGGGGCGGGTGGGCTTTGCTCTGCCCCGCTCTTGCCCCTGGGAGGAGGGGATGCAGCACCCTTGACTTTCGGATTGATGGCTGCTTGGGATGGGATGTGCACTTTGGAGATTTGGTAGGAGCAGGCAGATTTTACCAGTTTATGTTGCCAAGCTACATACCACAAATGTGTCTGTAAGCCCTGAGAAATAAATATGACTGCAGCTTTGTTTATAAGTGGCATAAAAACCAACAGAGACAGCCAGTCAACCAGCTTTTATAAATTATAATTTTTAACTGAAAACATAATATGAGGTCAAGACTGCTGCCCTGATTTCCAGGAATTTTTTTTTTAATTCACTGATTTTTACCTCTTCTTCCCTCATGCACTTTACCCCTTGTGCAAATGTACAGAGCAGAAATAAATGAGCACTAAGGAGTATGATCCTTAAAGAGCAGAAGATGATGACTTCAGATTAATTTATGGGGTATTTTAGCTCTTTGAGTAACTTCACGTTTTCCTGAGGTAAAAGGTGTGCAGCCTTTTAGCTTCCATTGCTGTATTTTGGGACTTCAGCTGGAGACGTGTTTGTGAGCAGCCAAAATGGCCTTCGCAGCACATGGGGGAATGCAGATTTTAAATTAGGTGTTTAAATTGAAAAAAAAAAAACCCCAAACCTAATAACATTTCTACTACTGCTGTAAAATTATCCCAGAGTCAAAGGTGTAGCACTTGCATTACTGACACTGGTAGTAGATGAAGGAATTTGTACGAACTTTTACCAATTAATCTCAACTGTTTATTTAAATTGAACAATATTTGCTTTTGTTGTTTATCATGCAGATGTCCTCCCTTAGATTTTTTTTTTTTTTTTTTTTAAAGCTTTTAAGGCTTTTATTGCTGCCTAATCCCTTTAAATGTACTGTATATCACATTTATGAAATGTATTGGTACCAGAAAGAAGCAGACGACTTTGTTTTTAAACAAAGACCCCAGGATAAGGGGCAATGTTTTTCCCCTCACAGGTGATGGAGTACGTACAAAGAATGCAGCGGATAATGGCAGTCCTGTCCTCTGAACAGATGGTGATGGTCCTGTTGCTAGGATAAGGCCTGAAGAATTTAGTTTTTAATTCCACATTATTTGCCTCAGTGCCATGAATATCCCTAGGTTTCCTCAGGCAAAAATACAACAAATACACAGAAAGAGAAAGAGAAGTGACATGCGGATAGAAAGGGAGACGGAGCACGGGAAAGGACTGGAGCCAGGTCAATAGAAGCTTTTGGGAAAATGTCTGCTCAGCTGTCTGCAATCACCTGGGTTTGAAAGGCAGGCAGGAAGGAAGATTGGTTTGGCATGAGAACGAGGCCTTTGATGCTTTAGATACCACAGAGAAAAATACGCATTTCTTCCCATTAGAAGTCTGTTGACTTTCCTAATTAAGATAAACATGTTTCTGAAGAAGTTAGCTCTCACAGTACTACATTTGTAAAAACAACCGTGCTTTTAAAATATATACACAGACAAGGACGTGTGCCAAGAACCAGTGCTGGTGTGGTCTTACAAATCACTCTACAGGAATATTTTTAAATCATTGCCTTATTTAAAAGTGAGCGAATTTCATTCCCTCCAGTCAATTAAATATCTAATTTCAACTCAAGTAGATAATAACCAAAGTATTTTTATATAAATGAATGAACAGTTAGAAAACTGTTAAACACACAGCCCTCAAGCATGAAAAATATATTCGTTTAACTGTTTTATTCTTTTATCGCTAATTTACTACAGAGATTTTGCACTTACATCATTTTAGTTTGTGGCACTGGGGGAAAGAAACCTTATTTCAGAAAGATTAATTCAGATTGAAATTCTCGAAGATCCCCGTGCCACCTGAATAATTCTAGCAGCCACATCATATATGTGGCGGACAGTGCCGACTGACAGTTGTGATTTTCCCACAACGCCTGTTTTGCGAAAGAAGCCTGTGAAAACTTCCAGCGACCCCGTCCCCCTAACAAAGCACGTGCAAAATGTCAAAAAAACATGTCGAATTCGTAAAAGGACACAGTGCCCGTACAAAGGTGCAATGCCTGAGGTTTGGGGGATTAATTGTCATATTCTACCCTTTCTAGGTGCCTGCACAAAGCCAGACCCTACCAAGTGATTTAAAGGAGCCCCCGTATCATTTAGTCCCGTTGTCAGATGCTCTGTGATCGGTGAGTGTCTTGTCCAAATTGTTGCTTCCACCTCCGTGGCAGTTGTGCTAACTGGGATGTGACCCGCGCCATCCGCCTTGTGATCTATTGCATAACAACGTCGTGAAAAAGAAATCGCGTGATGCAAACATCTCATGTTTTGTGCCTGAATATAAGTTGAGAAAAATCTAGATAAGAGTATATGGGACAGAAAACATATTGTGCACCAAGATACACCATGCACGTTATCTGTGTGTATGTGTGTATACATGTGTATAATTCATGCTTTCGTCCTTAAAAATCATCAAAATTTCATTTTATCAACAACAAAGTAAGTTATGCTTCAGTAAGAGTTTCAAAATTGGCTCAGATGCTTTTACAGGTCTTCAAATGGTTGCTGTTTTCATTACGTGTCTAAAAATATTCATAAGTAATATAAAATGGATCAGAATTTATTGGTATTCAACTGTCTGGGTACCACATTGTCTTGGAACCTCATGACCTCCAAACAGGCAAGCAAGCGCATTTCCCCCTCTTGCTAATATATTCTTCTCTTTCCAACAGCCCCTAGCACTCCTCCACTTTTTACCTCAATCTCTCTGGTGAGTTTGGTGATCGGTTCATAGACTTTCTTCTCCCACCATCTTCAATGCCTTGAAAAAAATCCAACCATCTGTTTTGTTTTCTTTCTTAGTGCCTATAGAAGCTACCTGGCTGTTCTTAATTCTCATTCTTCTAGGGCACGATTGCTTGTTCTTACCACATTCAGAGAATTAACAGACTTTTGCTTAACATTAGATGTCCATAAGAGAGATGTCCCAGATGCAGACAGCATCTAACTATCTGGGGGACATCATTCTAAAAGTTAGAGGTCTTAGTGAAGCTGCTGAGTAGATGTATTCTTCAATGCACTGTACAAAATGACGAGGTGAATTTGGTTCACGGCTCTTCATGTGTAAATAAATAAATAATCATACCTCTGAAACTCGATCAGAGATGAAAGAAACCATTTCCGTCCGAGAGCTAGAGAAGTGGTTTCCCATGCCGTGTGCTTTATGATACACACAGAAGCCTTTGTGGCTCACGTTGTGTATCCGTCATATTGTAAGAAGGAGTCAGACACGTGCCCTAAAACGAGATAATGTGTCACTTCTGACGTTTCTCTTTTCCTATAGTTTGTGTTCTTTCTTTTAAATATTGGCTGTTCTCTTAGAAGCCCATTACGAAGATAGATATGTGGGCTACTCTTCTTAATTCCTGGTTCATAAAGCATCATACACCATTATCTTTTTAGATTACCAGAACAGAATCCAAATTGGAAAATATTTTATTTCTTAATCTCACTGAGATTTGATATAAATTTTCTTAAAAATATGCTGAGTTTTCTTTGTTTTCTAATCTTAGACTATTTTTTTCATACAAAAGCAAAGGTGCCAGTGGCACAGCTACCTCATGTAATGAAACACATAGATTTCTCTTCTACTTATTTTATTTCTCACATTCATCATTCATATTTAATGCCACAGGCATTTGACTTCTTAATTCCCTATATTGAATTGAAGAGGCACGCACAGCGTGCACTCCAGTTTAATGACTTGTAATTCTTCTTCATTGATGACATACTTTTTCACCTGAAAAACTTGCGGTGCAAAACTTCCTCTCGCGTCCGCGACGGAGTCAGTATCCTTAACAAGGTGGTGACGGCTGAAGAGCTGAACGCCTGGGAAGTGTAAGATGCTAACCTTAAATGCCTCTTGGTTTGAGAGAATATTGGCCTAAGGGTTTTTCTGTTGATAGATACCTTTTTTGTCTGTAGTTTAACCTCAGTTGTTGACTTTTCTCCTGTTGGCTCTAGAACGTGCCTCTTTGCTTGTCATTCTCGTTTTGCGAGCCAAATTTCAAGTAATAAATAACTCTCCCACCCTAAGCTAATTGGCATTAATCTACCTAATAGGTTTGCCAATAATATTTTCAGCAAAAAGGTTTCATAGACTTCAGCAGGACTAGCAGATCATATGAATGACAAATTACAGTATCTGACATCAGAATTTTGAACTAAGATATGATGGACTAAGCGTTACCCTGAACATTACTGTTTATTTACAGACATCCCATAGGAGTATCACAGTTCGGGTTAGTTATTTGTAAAAGCTTAAGATTTTTGGAATAAAATATTCTGGAGAACTACAAAGCATTAAGGCCATTATAAAAGCATAGCACCTTTCCAGGTTTTCAAAGCACTTCAGAAACATTTACCAACCCTCGTAGCCCTGAAGCATGGGTAGTCTTATCTTTTATTGATTTCCCAGATGGGCAGACTGAGACATTGAAGAGTTACGGTTTGCTAACTGTGAACACTCTGATAGCCAAATGCGATGTCTGCAGGAAAACAAAAATTGACACCGATTTCCCCTCTAACTATTACAGAGAAACCTTCTGGAGAGCTTCTCTCTGACGCTTTCAGGAAAGCAGAAGAAAAGAGCACAGAGAGAGATGAAGTTGCCTGGTTATTCAGGGAGAGCATGCCTGAGTGAAAACAGGAGAACGTGGAGGTGTTTTACAATTACGCTCAGCTCCAGAGGAGAGGAAGAATATCTTTTCATTCAAAACTTGCTCAAGGCATGTGTCCTTCATGAAGATAGGTGGAGCGTGGATGGAGGGGGAGAAGATTTTCAGAAGAGGAGGGCTAGGGAGGAGAACAGGTCCAGTTTGGTTCCTCGTGTAGGCTAGGCGCTAGCTGACGGAACCTGCGAAGAGTGAATGTACAGCTTTTTGAACAGCGTTAAAATCTTTGCTGTCTTAGTAGTGTGTTTACTGGGGTCCTCCTCTCCTGGTATGAGATCCTGTGAAACCATTTACTGCCTGGCAGTGACCTCTCTGTATACGGCTTCTTTGTGTCCATGACTCCGGTGGAGTGAAACCACAGCTGTCCTGCTGTGAAAAGGCTTTATTCGTTGTCAGGTGTGTAGTGAAGAGGAGGAGGAGGAAGGTGGATGCTATCCAGGTACTGGTACCTTTTCAATGTAACATCGATTTTTCAGGAAGCTCCGAGAAGCGAAAGAAGTTATACTTGAGTGAGTGCAACGATCGTGAGAAAATGAGAATCATCCTGTTGATGAATGGTGATTTAACCTTAGTCTTTGTAATACGCTTGAAGTTTTCCTTTGGAATATATCCTAAAGTATTAAATAATAATAAAAACAAGGCACATGTTGCAAAAGATCTGCAAACATTTGGGTATAGAAGTACAAAACTTCTGTCTGGGAGGGGCTTCAGAGGTCACCTACTTCCAACTCCTGTCCCAAGGCAGGAGCAGCTCTACCTAAAACCCACTTCAGTTGTCAGGTGTGTTTTCCCCTTGGAAATGTACTGTTATTTTTATAACTTTCCAATAGTTCTCCCCCACCCCCCCACCCCCCCCCCCCGAAGATCTTAATGTATTTAGTGTTCTGATTTCTCTTTAGTAGTTAGAAATGTCTCAGAATGTGGTTATTAATAAATCATTAAAGGTTTGCATCTCATTTCATTTCCTTGCTGCTCTACTACTCTGTATTTTCAACCGTAGTACAAAGTCACTCTGAAAATCTTAAGAGGAATTTTTTACAACGGAGTCAAATCTAAATGATGAGGGCAAACTTAGAGATTTTTTTTCTTTACCTGTAATATTCTTTATTATTCAAGCTATTTGCTTAGGTAAAAGATTTCTTAGCCTGATCTTGTTTTATCTGGCATCTTTGAAGAAGAAATAATCGTGCATGCAGTGCTTTACAAACTGCGTAGCTTGAAGAGAACATGGAGTCACTTCACCAATAGGGCTTTCCTGGGAATAGGGAATCGCAAGGTTGAATATAACGCTTGATAACTGCAGATATTTTCAGTAGCACCAAAGGAGGTATGGGAAGTGATGAAAAAACTTATGAAAGGTAAACGGACTATAATTCATACTAAATATCTCCCCTTGTGCAGAAGCTCTTTTTAAATTACTCAGATAAATGAGCTCATTTATGGAATATTTTGTACTGCATGAACTTATATGGGCACCTGTCACGTATATATATTTTTAATACTGAACTCATATGGATGGCTTAAAGTCCCCCTTGCCCTTTAGTAAATTTAAATCTCCCACAAAGCTGCTGTACAGTAGTCATAAAGAAACATTTATGGTTCAACATAATTTCCCTTCATTTCTTTTGCTCTTTCTTTAAAAAAAAAAGGCAGTTTAAAAGTAATAAAGCACTTCCTTCTGTAAATCTTTGATCTTTTTTTCTTCCTAAGGGAAGATTAATTTGTAAATATGCTAATGGATTTGTATAATATGAAACCTTCATAAGAAAAACTACATTAGTTCATATGAATGAACACATCTATCTTATTCAATTTATAAACTAATGGCTGAGAGCATCAACACTGCGTTCTGCTTGGTCTCATGTCCAAAATCACTGCTTGCATTTCTAAGACAACACAGGATTTTACAAAAAAAATGTGTTAAATCGGACTAATTTTGTTGCCCCAACTCTTTTTTTTTTTTCTTCTTTAGTTGCAACAGTGGGATTTGCTGCTGTTCCAGCCAGACGAATACCCTGCTCTGAAGAAATCTGACGCGATGGGAGTTGCGACGTGGACGTAAGGCACCCAGCCGCGCGCCCTCCTCATGAATCCTGGTGGTTTCCAGCAAGGTGCTGAGCGTGCCAGCTCGGAGATCGCCCAGGCAGACCCCCCCAGAAGCTGCAGGACGAGGCTGCCGTGGTAGCTAAGTGTTCATCCAGGTTGCTTACGCGAGCTGAGGAGCTGACCCTGGCCAGCAGCTCTCTGAGATAGGGATGCTGCTGCTTTTTTTCCCAGCTAGAAGTTGTGGGGGACTTTGGTCCTGCCAGCGTCTCCCTGCTTCCCCCAGCCATTGCGACTGCAGTGGGGGCAAAACTTGGCCTCCCTGCTCCATGGCAGGAGGGGAAGGGGTGTAGGTAAGGTCTTTGTGGGGGTAATTCACCCCCAGTGGAGGTACAGTGAAAATCGGTTCACTGGAGCATCCTCCTCCTCCTCTTACCTGCATCCTGGGTGCCTTCAGGCATTGCAGAGCTCCCTCCTCATTCCCTCTTGCTCCCCAAGCCCACAGTTCACCTCCTTCCTTGTTTTCTCCTTTCTTGGATTTATTCCGGTGCTTCGCTGAGAAGCCAGGGAGGGCTGAGTCTTGCTTCCAGCCTTACCTACCAGTAAGGCCGGCCACCTCTACCACGTTCCCTCTGGAGAGACAGGGGTGGGAGTAGAGATGAAGAGGATGAGCCTACTGCATCCACCCTTTTCTTTCTGTGCCAATGTCTCTTTGCTATTTAATTTTCTCCATGTTCTTTCCCTCCTGGTTTCCCTTTGCCTCTTTCCTTTTCTGAACCACGTAATACTGCTAGAAATTTGGCACTGCATTAAATGAAGCAGATCTGGAAATCAAAGCCGGTGTGTTGATCCAGCGGGGCTGTGCTGTGTGACCGTGTGGTCACCCCGTGGCACCCGAGCCCGCGGGGAAATGCTGCTCTTAGCCATGGGCTCCTCTCTCTGCCTCTCCGCAAGGAAGAAATCCATGTGTTGTGGTTTTATTCCCTTAGATATATGGCCTATCTTTTAACAAAAAGAGCGTGGGGGGATATAAATTGATTTTGAAGTTAGCCCTAATTTTGATCCAATTTTGTCTGCAGAACGAAGCGCAGTGCCGGAGGAGTCTAAGTGGTGACCCTGAACCTCTAAGCTTTATATGGAGATTTTTCAGTGTCGTAGGCCTGGTTTATTAAGGTAAGGATAGATATCTTGAACTTCAAGCCAGCATAGCCAATGAAGGACTCGTTTGATGTGCTTGCGGTACGCAGCACCGAGGAGGCGCGTTGTTAGCGGCTTCGGTGGTGGTGTTTTCCCAAGGGCTGACAGGTTTGTGTCCGGCTCCATCGCAGGGCTTTCATCCTGCTAGCCATAAACAAAAGGTGTGCGTCTCTTCAGGCGTGGAGCTTGCCAAGGCGCCTGCCCGCCGTCGTCCGACTGCTTCCCTCGTTTGATGCTGTCGTGCTCTGGGTAAGAACAGAATCGTAATGCGTACCTTAAGGCTGGAGAAGAAGGAGCACGAGGATGCAATCCACAGCTGATTTCTAATGGGGGTGGGTGGGAATGAAGTGTCAAACACTGCTCAGAATAGATGAATATTATAAAGGAGCCTGGAAAGATCAGAAATAAGATAGATTCAGATCTCTCTCTTTTTTTTTTTTTTTTCTCCTCTCCAGGAAATTCTTTCCAGTGCTTCTCAGTAATAGTGGGGATAGAGGGCGAGCAGAGCAAAACTGGTGGGAGAGACGTAGCAGTTGTAATGAACAGAGCTTCAGACACGAGCTTGCAATGTGATATAGTCTGTTCTCTTTTAAAAGAAAGCGTGGGGGGGTGGAGGGAGGCTTTTCTCTAGCAAAGTTTTCTTCCCAACAATCAAAAATAATAGAAAGTAGACGTAGAAGAGATCTGTTAATTGATCTTGTCCGTATCTTGCCCAACACAGGGTTATTCCCTGCAGCATATTTACTAGTGCTGAGTTCAGCTTTGTTTTTAAAACCTCCACAGTGACAATCTCCCGAGGGAAGTGGTGAAAGCCTGACTCTACAGCCTACTACATCTCCTTGTCGATCTGCTTTGCAGAGGGAAACTCTCACAACCAGGAAATATTTTCTGACGTTCAGCCTACCTCCCCTCCCTTTTTTTTTTTTTTTAATTCTGTCTTATTACTTCTATTTATACTCTTCTGTAGCATCCAAAATAGTGTCCTTCCAGGAGCATCACGAGTTAGCTTATAACACCAAAAGGCTGCCTTCTCGAGAAAGAAGAGCTTTGCCTCATGCTGACACTCTCTCGAAGTAAATGCATAATTTTAGCTACCTGACCCATAGTTGGCCCACGAATTGTTGTTATAGAACCACCTTCGCTGCACGTAGAAGTTTTGAGTTGGCTACCTGCATTTTTCTTGCCTCTGCAATGGAGATATTCTGCATGAAACAGATCCAGGAAATCAGTAGTATGAATCCTTAATATTTTAAACATTTATTTTCTGATCTAGATAATTGTTCTTGCTTCACATTATCCATAGATGCCTGTCTGCAAAGCATGTCCTTTTTCATTGCCTTTTTTCCCCCTCTTAATCGTAGCACTAGATCTTGATTTGGTCAGGGTCCTATTTAAACAGTTTTGGGGTTGCCAACATGGTGTGTTCTGATATTCAGATCTCATAATCCAATTTTGAAATTAAAGAGCTTGGGGCAAAAACACTCGCAGAACTCAAATGCATGTTTTTGAGCACTGAGCCACTGTTTTCTTAAGAAAAATATACCAAATCTCCTCTTTCTCTTCCCAATTAATATAACAAATGTCATGCGCAACATCTTCCTTTTTAACTTGTGCCCCGTATGAGGACAACAGACAGCAGAAATTTAAGCTGGATTATGATTTCAGGCAAGCTATCTGAATTCCAGCTGAATACAGAAAATATGCAGAGTAGCAACTGGTTTATGGTGCCTCATTTGCTGTCTTAACAGAATGATGTTCTCTGTATTCCCAACAATAAAAGCAACAGCAAGGAAAAAACAAGTCCTTTTTTTCTCCCCCCCCCCCCCCCCCCCCCCCAAGGTTTTTCTCCCCTCTGCCCAAGTCATTATTTTAAGTTTCTCGGTATTAAATCTAAAGGTTCATCAACTCACATCTTTACAGCTCTGTCTTTCTGTATACAGGACCCTGTCTGCCTGTTTCCTCTATTGCACTATTTTGTTTGTACTACTGTAATCATTTTGCTGGCCCAGATCTGTGTGGGTGTGCTGGCAGCTTTACAACAAAGTTACATGGGAACTGAGTTAAGGTTGAATATTTATTAGAAGAAGCCATCTGGCGTCAGGCTGTCTGTACAGGGGGGCTTATTTCTTTAGTAGTCTCTCCTTTTTCTTTCTAGCTCTTCCTCCCTCTCTCTCCCTTTCTCATTTACACGCCGCATATATGTGAAAAGTGGAACACACATCTTGACATATTGATTTGATTCTTGATATTTATAGCAATTAACCCTGCTCGTGTGATTATCCTCATCCCCCCGTCCCATACCTCTCTCCCGCTCTCTCCCCCTCTCTCCCCGTGGCGGGGGATGCCGGGGGCTGGTTCCCGCGGTGGCAGCCCCACGGATGCCGCGGGGCTCCCGCCCCAGCCCCTTCCCTCTCGCGCCGTTTCCCATAAGCTCCGGGCAGCTATAGCTTTGCTTAAACATCCCTCTCGGGCTCCTTCCACGCTTTTCCTCCTCCAGCTCGTGAGCTCATGAAAGAGTGCTGCGCTCCGAAAACTCCCGACTCACCATATTAAACAAACTAGCCAGCAGAAGGGTGTCCGTGCTATTTCACCATTTGTATGACATAGCCAGGCTTCAAAGTGCAGCACTAAATTGCCAAAAGATGTTTACTTTACTTGCTTAAGAGCTCCTCGTAATTCAATTGTTCTCTCTCCCGCAGTAGAAACACACATGCATCCTGAGAGCCGTGCTCTTGTGAGCTCCCACTAGTTATTTACCCATGGGGTTTCCTCTGTTGTTTTTTGCAGAGCGGTTGACATTTTTTTTTTCCAGGGGCTTATGGCTCAAGGTAATTTGTTTTTTCTGGGGTGCTCAACTGCAAGCACCTTGAAAGATCCAGCTGTCTGGCTGCCTTTTGGGTTTTTTCCCCAATGACAGACATTTAGTCTCTTTTCCAAAAGAACATCTTTTTTCTTTTTTTTTTTTTTTTTTTTTTTTAACATGTATGAAGCTGGACATCCAAAATTGACGATCACCTTGGAAAACCTTGACCTGTTTTTCCTAGCAGGCCAGGGAAGCTGGCAGCCCTTTCCCACCGTTCCTGACTTTTGTAAGTTAATATTCCGACCTCGCAGCCTTGCGTAACCTCCTTGTTCGTCGGTGTGGTGGTTTTGGTGGCGATGCCAGGTGGGAGAAGGGGAGCACTGGGCAGCAGAGATTCTTTCCACTGACAGAAACAGTGAGTCACTACTGTCCTGTGATTATTCCCTGGCTTTTTTTGCAAAGGGCTGCCTGCAGCGATGAAAGGAAAGTCCTTTCTCCGTGACCTACGCTGGGGGTTAGCAGCCTACCAAGCTCTGGCAAAGCCTAACACGTGGGTTGATTTTGAGCAGCGTAAAGCAGGGAACGAGGGCTGTGAGCCACGATATCTTGAAGGACACAAACTGGGAGAGATGGTGGCTCCCAGCTTCAGCCTCCCACTACTTTTCCAGCAACTGCTGCCCCACGATACCACTGGTCAGATGATTGGCAGCATGTTACCTCCTCCCCCAGGTAGTGTCTCTTGGCTTGTCACGTCTTTTTGTATGTTTAATCTGGGAAAGAAAAAATAAGGATTTTTCCATGCAGCGTGCTAGGATGGCTGAATAACTGTGCCGCTTGTGGGAAAGGGATAGGGAGTGGACCAAGGAGGTGGTCCAATGCGGGAGCAATGCGAGGAGGAGGAGGTTGCTGGGAGGGGCGAGTGATGAAGGAGGCTGGAAAGAGGTAGCTGCTGAGCTAACCTTCCTCTTCCTTGAGTTTAAGTGTTGGTTGCTCATCTTCACCAGCCCACACTTACTCTTCCATCTGCAGCATGGAGAGGGGCAAGACAAGTCCTCTGGTGAGCACCAGTGATCTTGGCTCCTGGCTCTCTAGCAAAATGAGGGAGGAAGAAGGCGAACCACGTAGGCTTTGTTTGACATGCCCTATGCGCAATGCAGGGAGCCACTGGATCTGAAGCCTACCGAGGCTGTTGTTGCCCAGCAGAGCGGAAGAGCTAGGTTTAAATCATTGGGCAAGAGACGTTGACTTTGTTACCGCTCTTATTCTGTCCTTTGGCAAGACACTTAAGTCGCCTTGTCTCACTTGTAAAAGCATAATGATAATTACCTTCTCTTAGAAGCATTGCAAATTAAAGATCGCAATTGGAAGTGAAATTCTCTGAGATGCTTAGAAGAAATATTATGCCAAGGTGTATAACTTAGTCTCCCTTGTCAGACCTAGATGTCTGGCAGCTACGCTTTTTCACTGATACAAAATCTATTTTATGCACACAAGAGCAGGCTGAACTGTTAGTTGCTGGTTTGAACAAAATAACAAAATGGGGTTTGAATTCAGTTTTACTTTAAAGCTTGTTGCGTTTATCAACTTCTCCACGCTCTCTGGACAGGCAGCGTAAGTATTAATCTCCGGTGAAGTATGCCAGCGCTCGCCCCGGGTTGGTGTTACACAGACCAGAGCCGATCATGCCAGAGCAAGGACAGTAACGGGGCGGCAGCTTCTGACGAGGGCGAGAAAGCAGCCGTGAGACAGGATGAGCGATCAGGATGGAGCAGGACCCGGGAGAATGTCGGTGCCAGATTGAGTATGTTAAGCAGTGAGTACTGTCACCAATTAAAATAACCATAAAAAGCCAGACATTCCTCGCTGAAATAACTCGCAACAGATCCCGAGCGCTGCGTTACCTTTCAGCAGAGCTCTGCGAGGGAGCCGCGGCCTCTGCAACGTGTAGATCTGATCTGGAAAAGGGACAGAGACAAGCTTGTTCCCGTCTCCTTTCCCAGACCACATCATCTCGTTATTGTCACTCCTTGCCATGGCCCTTCTGAGGCTCTTTCCCCACCTCTAGAGCCTGTGCAGCTTTTCAGCAATCCCTTTTCTGGTGTCCCCCTCCCTCTCCGTTAGCACAGATGCTCCCAGAGCATAACTCTTCTGGCTGATGTGGGGGTAACTCACGAAGCTGGTGACTGGCAGCTTCACCTGCCAGCTCTCCTGTCCTATTAAAATACCAAATTTGGCCCCCTGTTCTCCAGGCATGGATCGGGAACTCCGCTGGAGCAGCGGTAAGGGGAGTTGGAAATGCAGACCAGGGAAGCAGGGCCACCTGAGGTCCTCTGCTATCTCCTTGGAGAAGCCCCCTTAGTCCTTTGCTTAAAAAAAATTACACTCGGGAAACCCCAGAGCGGCTAATCTAAGGCGTAAGCACAAGGTAAGGGAGCGCGTGTGTTCACGCGTGCCTCTGAGCTGACAAGTACCTTGTTTTTCAGTACCAGAAGTCAGCAAATGCTGAAGATTTATCTGCTTTTATCTTTCCAGGTAGTCACTAAAAAGCTTCACTTCAGCCCTTTTTCTGTTTGAGAATAGTGATCAAATTTACCTGTACCCAAATTTATTACGTTAGTTTCTATACATACAAGTGTAAAAGTGCTGATGTGTATTTGAATGAAAAACACAAGTTGAATAATAATAACAAAGTAAAATACAGACTTCAAAATATGAATCCAAGCACTGTGATTTACCTTGGAAGAGGAGATGAGTATCTGAATCGTAGTAGGAACATGTGGCCCCTGTGGTGGAGCAAACTCGTCCTCCCAGCCCAACGGTTCTTCAGAGAAAGAGCCAAGTGACACCACTGAAATAACAGCTACGCAAAAACCTTCATTGGTTTAGTCTTTTGCAAAAGGAGGCTGAGGATATGACAAAAATGCATGCATTTTGAGTTGTTAAGTATGAAATACATTGATATCAAATCCAGTATTATAATATCCATATTCTGTTCCAGTGAATATTTTTTTTTTTTTTACAGCAATGAAACATCCTTAGGAGCCCAAAATTAAAGTTTTCAGATGTCAGGGAAGACCTTACCCTTTGCTCATGCCCCAGGTTTGGACCATGCAACCTTTTTTATTTTTTTTTTCCTTTTTTTTTTTTGCGTCTGCATTAGCTGCTTTAAAATTCAGTGGCTATTCACAGTAGCCGCCTCCCTGACCCTTGCCCCGTGGCCTCAGCATCCCTGTGCTTGTGCTCCCCGTGCAGCCGCACACACGAGGTCTCTCCACCTTCTCGTCCTCTGTGGCTACGAACCGGCGACGCTCTCGTTTGGGAAGGGGGTTTATTAGACGTTTTCCAGCATTGCCAAAACTGGCGTGCTGCAGATAAGATATTTGCATTAGAGGGATTTACGCAGCTTCCCCGGTTACTCAGAGAAACCCAGCCGCTTGAATCGGGCTGCGTCGCACCCAGACACTCTGCTTATGGAACAGCGTATGGTTTAAACCCCAACTCTTCTCTCCACTGCTCATTTAGTCCAACAAAATATTTTTTATTGTTGTTTCTTGACTTTTTCTTTGCAGACACAATTCCTCCAGGCTATTGTTATTTCAACAAAAGAGGGGGAGGATAGGCTCAGCTAGTTACTCTGTGGCTTTCTGGTGAGGAATTAAGAAATACTCTAACAGTTTAATAATGATAATCTCCAAATAGTTCATAACGGCATTAAGGGTAATTAATGACATTTGAACAGTAAGAGTACTTAATCCCTAGGGAAACGCGATATCCACAATTTTATTTACATCTGAAGTTGTTTCAAAGGTAAAGGGGAAAAAAAACCCTGTTTTTAAAATGGTTTCATGCTCTCACTGTTTCAGATTTTATCTTAATTTATTATAAACAAATAAAAATAATAGAGTTTTCACTAATAATAAAAACTGCATTCCATGTTAGATCCAGTATTAGGTTAAAAATAAAGAGGAACTCTTATATGTTTCCTGTGGGATTAAGATTTTCTGAAAATTATAAATCACCAGTGATACTGTGGTTTATAAAGAAGGATAACTTCTTCTAAAAGACCCACATATTTACATTTAAAAAATATTTTTCATAGCCTTTAGAGCCATTAAAAGAACTTAAATAATTTTGATGATAAATGCTACGTACTGTAGCTTTTATGTTTTGGTAGCACTTTTTATTTTTTCTTCACATAACTGACCTCGCTAAACCTTTGAAAAATGCTGTTACATCCTTTTACGTTTTCACGATTTTACAATGAGGGGAAAAATAACTCCTGTGATAGTTTTCAAGATAATACTTGAACTAGCCCGATTCAGATGTTTAGGTTTTGAAAGTCAGCAGGAGGAAAAGGGTTTAGTTGACCTTGGGTTTTGAGAATAAATAGGATAACACCTGATTCAAGGCAGGAAGCTTTCGCTGGGGTAAATATACAGAGCGAACCAGAGTGTGTCAATCCGGTTTAGCATCTGAACGCAGCCTCTGCTCTTTGGGTTACGCTCTTGAGCCTGTTTCTACTTTTGGCTTTTACATTCCACAGAACTTCTGTAAAATCAGCAGGGACAGTGCTAATAAATTTATAATGTTGTTTTGTATTTCTGAACATAGTACCTCAGTAATTAAGTGAAATATTTATGATGAATATAAAACAATGCAAATTCATTTGTTTGCCTGAAAGCTAGCTTGTTATTTATTTAGATTTATCTTTGAATGATTCTTTAAATTGAATCACAGTATGAATGAGAGTGATATTTAAAGCAGAGAAAATTTGCTATAGTGTATTGATGCATTACACTGTATTATCTAGCGTCAAAGCTATGCAGAGGATGATTAAAAAAAACCCAGAAAACAAAAAATCTTTGACCTAACAAACATTCTCTAGTGTTTTTTTTTTTTTCCCTTGTAGAAATTCCATAAGCTAAATCATTTCCCAACAGCTGAAACCTTTAATAAACCTTGTGCTTCGTTATAGCTAGCTGTACATATGCAAACTGGATCTTGAATTATAGGACAGGTAGGAGTGGGTTCAGCATAACGCGATCTGATTTTTGCCTGGGCTGGCTGTGTTTTGCTTCATGGGCTGCTACTTCCAGTAGTTTTTGTCATTTACTATTTTCAGTCTGAAACCAGTTCTAATCCAGTGAATGTAGTGACCTATGAAAGGAAATGTCTACGCAAAGTGTCCCTGTGTTGATGATTATGAACTAAATTGTTTACTTCAGTTGGACTTTTTCTCCTTCCTTAAGTAAAAATTATCTTCCCAAAATAACTTCCTTTACAAATGTGTTGCTGTTGCTTTCCTCGTCTTTCTGTTTCACAGTCATCATGTTTGTCATGACTAAGGAATGGTTATCTTGATATAACCTAAACAATCATACTTTCTGTTTTTTAAAAAGGATATTTTATTTCAAAGCTATTACATGAGGAAATGGTGCCCATCCACTAATTGGAGTAGCTATATATAGTATTTTATCTAACGCTGGACGGACCGCTACTGTGCTGAAAATATGGAGACTCATAGGTGGGAAAACTCCCCTAAGACTTTAGAAAACCGTAGCAGCGTATGGTACGCACATATCTTCTACTTCTTGTTTGATCTTGGTTTGCCAAAACAACCCTGAGCCATCAAAGGCGACCAACTCTTACACGAGTTGACAAGGTACAGCTTCCATAAGGTGCTACCTTACTGCCGAGTCTGCAGCCGATACCTGGGTGCTTGGTGAGACTATGGCCCTTACTGGGAAGCTGTATTTGGTACAGCATGCTACTCCTCAGCCTGGCCATCATTTTACGTTTATTTTATAAGATAGAAATAGATTTTACAATAGCTTTGCTTCATGACACGACGTTCATCCAGGTGGTCATGTTCAGACCGAGAGCAGGGCTCCTGGACATTAGCAAAAGCAAAGACCGAAGGTTGTACCTTATGGTGTCTTGTGTTGCCACCAAATGTGCTGCCGCCAGCGCACACATTCTGCGACGCGTGAGCAGCCGGGGCCGCAGGAGCGAGCTGTGCCTGACAGCGCTGATCCGCAGTGCGCTCAGCCCGGGGTGAAGGCAGGTGCCTGCAGGGTTTGCAGGTTGGCATTTAGAATTACAGCATCGTTTAGGTTGGAAGAGACCTCCAAGATCATCGAGTCCAACCGTTACCCCAGCACTGCCAAGGCCACCACTAACCCATGTCCCCAAGAGCCACATCTACACGTCTTTTAAATCCCTCCAGGGATGGGGACTCCACCACTGCCCTGGGCAGCCTGTGCCAGGGCCCGACAGCCCTTTCCGTGAGAAATTTTTGTCTGTTGACTTTCCAGTAGCTCAAGAGGGAGAATGTTAGCAGGGTGTTATAAGATACCAAGTCAAAGACGGGCTGTGCTGGCCAGGAGCAGAACAAGGAGTTTTGAATGACTCTATTGACATCTTTAAGAAAGTTTTGGACACCTTTTTTTTTTTGTCTTTTGGAGAAAAGCAGCAGCTTATAATTAGCAGAAGGACTTCCATATTTGCTTTTACTTTGTCAGTGAATATATTTTATTTTTACACCTCTTGTGCCTTAATATTGGTAATCTTGTCTATTAATACATGCATCGCGCATGGACTATCAACGACGTAAAATATAGCCATTAACTCTAAGATTTAAAAGGGTAAATTTTCCATAAATCACCCATGCCTGCTGCTTACTTTCTGGGCTCTTGGAAAACTATTTGAAGCATGCTGTAAACCTAGAGGAGGGCTCAGTAAGTTTAGTTGGCTTGAAATGTGCTACTGTGCGTTACGAGAAGAATGCTGTTTGGAGTCTCTTGCTGCCGCATATGTTTTTTGGAAAACAATTTCCTTTTTGGAAATGCAAATCAGGCACTATAGTTTGATGCCATAGTAGGGCTGCGAAGTCAAAGAGTTGGCTTCCAATGACACAGAAATATTAAGCACAGAGAAAGGGGAATGAGTGCTGTGCTATGCCATTTATTACTGCAGAAATTTGACTTGCGATTGTGCCTTAGAAAGTTAAAATCCAGACGCGATGGGCAGTCTCTGTCCCTTCTCCTGTCCCTAGGTCGAAAGGTCCTGCTGGACTTTCCTTCTTTTCAGGCATTGCCGGGAAGAAGCTGAAGTTGTCAGCTTCAGTAAGTACAGCCGTGATCCTCTTCTCCTTCAAACCTCAGTGGCACGAAATTTTCAGCTCTCCTCATTTTTTAAATATAAAAATTTATTTCTCCTCGTGGATTCCCCATGTGGAGAGATTTAAAGAAATATATGAAGCACATTCATAACGAAGAACAAGCAAACATTCCCACTCTCTCAATTACTTTTTATTAAAAAAAAAAAAAAAAAAAAAAAAAAGAAGCAGCCTTTTTGAGCAAATCTCATCATTTGAGGGCTGCCTCCAGGCTTCAGAGCCCCGAGCTGGTAGTGCCGCAGAGGTAACGGGGCGTGCTGTGGAAAGGCATGGTAGGAGCAGTCCTGCGATCGAATCAATCCAGCTTCAGAAAGCAGGCTAAAAAAACCCTCTTTGAAGGGATATTTTGGTTAATGTTATATTTCCTGATATTCCCGGATTATGTGTACAGTAGAGTCAAAAGAGGATTCAAAATATCTCAAAATAGACCTCAAAATACTCAAAATAGGACTCCCGTAGTACAAATAGCATTCAAATCAGAAATAGCCCGTGCCGAGCTCCTCGCCGCTCCCGTGCCGAGCCCGGCGGTGGTGGGGCTGCGACGGCAGCAAGGCTCAAGCCCACCGCGTCCACCCTCGGAGCCGTGCCGCTCCTTCGGGCTCCCCAGTCTCGCCCCGGATGGCGAGCTCACCGCCGCGGCTACGGTTAGACGTCCTAGCCCTTTTGTCAATATAAATAACAATATTTTATGTTGGGTCTTAGCAGACGTATTAAGTTTTTGGCCTTGGCTTCTTGATGTCATTTTAGAAAAGTACTTGGAAAAGGCCCACAAGAAGTTTAAAGTGCGTGTATTTTGAGAAAAAAATATTAAAAATAAAGTTGTTTACACTAATGATCTGAAACACTTTATGATCTCAGAAGGGCTTTTGCTATTGAACCCTGCAGTATGTTTTTAGTAAGGGGATTACTAATTCTCCCCCTATTTCCACCACCCCCCAAAAAAACCCAAACCCACATTAATGTTGTTAGCAGTATAATTGCCTCAGCCCTAAGATGTGTTTCTCTGCTGTGGTTGACAGTGCTGGGGAAATAGCTGGCTAAGTGATTCTTGGATTTTAAACCACAGAAGACTGATCGTGAGTCCAATATTCACTTTTCAAACTTGGGAGGAGCAGGATTTTGACCTCAGAAAAGGCATAAAGCCTGTGCTCATTAACATCCTCATATAGAATTTTTTCCTTTAAGGGAGGCTCCATAGAAATAGCACTGTGTGCCCGTCGTATTGACTCCTTTTATCTCTTTTATTTCTTGGCTTTTCAGCAGTTGCCAGGTCATGGCCTAAAACTGGTAACCTTCCAGAGCAGGCTCTGGGTCTGCCCATCACAAAATATATGTGATGGACAGCAGACTCCAACTTTGTGTCAATAAATAACAATATTGTCTGCCTTTGTAGAGACGTTGATTATTAGGAGCTTGTAGCATGCAAGGTAACTTTTGGTTAGGAAAAGAGAATTTACGTTGACTGGAAGGTTCAATATTTTGGTGGCTGGTAGGCTTTACTTGCACGTGTCTTCACTGGATGCTGTGAAGCTGGCAGTGAGCCCACCCGACTGTGGGGGTCAGGTCGATCAAGTGGGCTCTCTGAAGCACAAGCGTGTCCCAAACCCACCAGGATTTAGTGGGGAGTGACAGATCATGTTTCAGGCAGAGTTTTGGGGGAACAAGAAAGAATTGGGGAAACATAGAGTGTACTAAAAAAGCCATTGCTATGCAAGGGGGCAGGTCCAAGCGGTGCCTCAGTAGCGCACACGTGGATATTACAATAGGCTGCTAGCAGACCGTAAGACATAAACCCAATACAAATGACATTTGGACTAGGGCTAGTAGTGGAGTCATGGTAATAATGAAGAAAGGCGAAGAATTAAAAATGAGAGCAACTCAGAAACCAAATCTTACCTAGAAATTCAAAAGCAGGTATTTTCACCATTCTTATTGTCTTTCTGAGAGCCACTTGCACTAACAGAGTTTTATCTCCATACCTTTAAGTGGAGATCAGATACCATGCCAGTAGCAAAAACTTGCTTTAATTATGAAATGAAAAAAAATTTTAGTGGAAATTGAAGTCGTTTAGGTCTCAATCCTATAAAGAGTTTTATGCTTGTGTTTAATTAGTGTTAATGTCTCTAAGTAGTCCCATGACGAATCCTATTGATGAAAATGGTGCTGCTCAACCAGGGTACAGCTAAGCATATAAATATGTCCTTGCAGATTAAGGCTTGGTTTGCAACAGTACAGATTAGTTTGCGCTAGAGATGTCAAAAAGAGAAGCTTGAATTCGGAGTTAAAAATATATTTTGCTTTCACTGTTTTATTGCCCCGGTTCTTCAGGAAAAGGTTAGATGTTTTAACCTGTTGCTCCATGTACTAAGCCATACGCAGTGTTTGCTCCTGCGTAGAAGCAAAGGTTTAAATTCCTTATCGTTCTGCTGGCCTGATTTCCACCCTCATTCGCACCAACTAAAGTATTTCCACTATCCCTCGGAGAAAAGCGAAGCCAAAGCAAATTAATCAGAGTAGCCACCTGCTTATGTAGCTTAGATCATCTAATCAAAGAACAAGAGCACTACAGCAATGGAACACTCGCTTCAAATAACAAACAACACATATCAAATATTGAGAGGAACAGTGTCTCGGTGTTTTGAGAGAGAGTAAACTCTGCTTATCAGTTGGCTATCACGAAATGGGCAAATATTCTGAATTTTAGATCACACGCTGCATTTGTTGTAACTTAATACTTTTCCCAAATAAAAACAAATGAGGTAAGATGATGTTTGTCCCATTAGCAATGTGTAAGTGAAAGTCTGCAAATAATTAGATATCTAGGATACATTAAACTGATAAACATTTTAAATTATTAAAAATATTAATAAGGAGCACTAAAAAGTGGGGTTTTTTTCAACTAAGAAATTATTTTCTGATGAAAGTGAGAAAAATTAATCTGTATCAGCAAAAACTTTGTATGTGCTGATGCTGGAGAGTCCATAAAGCTAAGTAAATTTCCAGTTTATAAAATAAGATTTAGTTTCCTGGAAGAACATATATACTTGATAGACGCATGCACACACCTAGTCTTATAATCGCTCTCAAACTTTTGAACTCGTATCACAAATTTTCTTAAAATTCAGCCTATGAAAGTGACTTCTTTCGCTAGGAGCACTGAGATCACAAACACAAGGTTGAGAAGCATCGGGTGCGGGTGTGTGTCCGTGTGTATGTATGCATACGTTACGCCAGATTAAGAGCAGCGCTTCCCTCGCCTGGTCCCCTATCTGCCTTTGCTCAGTTATGAACACGAGGAGAGATGTTAACTTGCTTACATTTTAAAAATGCATTTCTTTCCTGGTTTTGATGCATAATGAAGGCTGAAGAAAGCTTTATTTTAAGTGAGGAATCATCTCCATCTTCCTTTCTTCTCAGCATTATCCCAGTAGCATTTTACTAACCACCAATGTTTGTTTTTAACTACTTGCTTCTCTCTCCTTTCCCCAAATAGCAGCGTGTCATCCAATTCATGGAATCATAGAACAGTTTGGGTTGGAAGGGACCGTTAAAGGCCATCTAGTCCAACCCCCTGCCATGAGCAGGGACATCCTCAACTAGATCAGGTTGCCCAGAGCCCCGTCCAGCCTGACCTGGAATGTTTCCAGGGATGGGGCATCTCCCACCTCTCTGGGCAACCTGTGCCAGGGCCTCACCACCCTCGGTGTGAAAAATTTCTTCCTTATATCAAACCCACTGGAGTTATTTAGAATGAGCCCTTTCAAATATTAACATACATTCACAATGTAAGAAAAAGCTTCCTTAGTGCCTGGTCTACTTTTATACAACTGGTGAAAGCCAGTGCCATGAAGAGATTTGAAGAGGTCAACATCTTCTAGTGGTCTTCCTGTGCTGACCATTGTTTCGCTGTGACCCTCCTGATGGACCTGCCCCAGGTCTCCTCTGTGGTCAAGAAAATAATTTTACTTACAAAACTTTAGGCCTGCCACCGTGCTTGCTGTCAAACTATGAAGGTTTTCTTGGGCTTTGATGGGATATTACTGACCTGATGCAGTGGTGGATGGTACCGGAGAAGAAATGTGTATCTCTATGTGCTGCAGTGAAAACTGCAACTGGAAGAAGGAGCAATTTTAATCCCCTTCCTCTCATGTTTGTTTTTGTTTTTTTTTTGCTAACAGGAGCTTCCCAACATAGATGAAGAATTGGCTGGTGTCTTCCTCGATTGAAAGCAAAACATTAGCGGAATGAAATGAACATCTGACAATGATGCTTAAGGTAAGGTAAAATTGCGAATACCGACAAGAGAGATCGTGTCCTGTATCGGTGGGCAGGTGAAGTCACAGAGACAAAAGCTCATAACCTCAGCTTTAGTTCAGATATTTGGGTGCACCTGGCTGAATGGAAGAGGTGACACTCTAGCGGTGAAGACAAATAACCTTTCCTACCATCTGTGGTTGATCCAGATTTTTTCTTATGTAGGTAGCTGGTTTCATCTGAAGCGTGACTTCTTTTGTTATACTTGCTTTTATTTCCTTTCTACTTGTTACAATGAGAATAACGTGTTATATTGAAAGCTAGAAGCATATTAGATCTGGACTTCACTTTCTCTACTGGCTTACTTTAAAATACTGAGTCAAGTTTAAGAGCTCTGTGCTTTTTTCTTTGAAACCTCCAATTCAAGGTGAAAGTCTTGGTTCTCAAATATCAGGTATTAACAAGTATTCTGGGCTCGAGAACAAACACAGCATCCATATTGCTTTGAAAGAGGAAGAGAGAAAGAAGACCAAAAGTACGTCTTGCTGTTAATGGACTACTCTGAAGTATAAACATAGGCAGTACAGGACAGAATAAGTCACCTGAAAATTGTTTGCCATAGTTGCCGTTGTTTTCCATGGTTTCTACAACCACGGAAAAAATCATACAATACACTTGTTTTTCAGTTTTTACTTCCTCAAAGCAGTAAAAATAGTACTCTCTTCATCTACTTCAGAGGGGCGTTGTAAAGACAGATATCTTGAGTCTTGGCAACTGCTAAGATCCTTCTGTGTGCAAACAACCATAGTGTGTCTTCCGAGGAAATTTCTGTAAAGGCCTGCGAAAGGGCTTTATCTTATCTGACTGCTGTTCTCCTACCACGCCACCCGTGCTGTCCCACCTTTGCTGGCCACAAGGTACTTGCGGTGTTTTATTAAGTCTGTTTGTCTGCTTGACCAGTGCCCATTTCCTGGTACTTTTGTGCCAGAAGTTTCCATCAAGGGCTGGGATTGATGCCTGGCAGGGGAGGATCTGAAGAGCAGTCCCTGGTGAGATAACGTCCTTCTGAGCAGAGTGAAAATCAGGAATACCTTCTGCAGGAAAGTTGGGCTGATTTAAGGGAAAACGTGGGGGGTCGAAAAGCAATCACCACTGGGCTATGAAGACAGGAACAGAAGGGGAATAAGATGCATTGAGTGGGAGGGACAAAATGTAAAACAACAGGGTCAGTATTGTTAAATCTCACAAGACCTTGTGTTTCACTAGGCATATCAAAGGCTGTGTCTTCTCCAGCACAACGTGTGCTCTTTCCTTCCCTCACTCGCTAGTTAGCCTTTGCTTGTGATGGTGAATCAGACAGGTCACCCTGGTGCTTTGCTCCAGCCTGTCTTGCACACAGCATGACACCAAATTGATGGCTGCTCCTCACCCTGTGACTCCCAGCTCCTCTCGGCTTTAGCACAGCGAGTTCCCTCTGATCTGAATGTCTTCAGCTGTTGTCCTCCTTGCAGGGGGCCCTCGTGTTTGGCAGCCGTTGCTGGATCAAGCCCATGCAACTGCTACCACAGCTTGTCTTCTCCAGCTTAGCTCCAGGTTATCGGAGTCTGAGGATGAAGTCAAAGATCTTTGATCCCGATGAAGCCGCAGTGCATGTGACGAATGCGTTGGCAGCTGGAAGGCAGGGGGACCAGGACAGGTTTCGTCAGGAAAGGGGTTGAGCAGTAGAGAAGGAATTTGTTGCACTGCTGGTTCTGAGAGAAAAACATTCTCCAAAAAAAAAAAGTAAGTTTTGCGGTTGATTTCTATTTCTATTATAGGCTTATCCTGTTAGCTTGTTCTTAGAGAAGAGCTGCTCCCCGAGGTAGGACTTATTCATTTTAGAAACTCTCCTGCCCTCAGAAACTTGTAACAGTGGAAAGGACAAACGTTGGCGCTATGGTTGAAGGAGAAATCTAGCAAAAGTGTTTGAGCAGCTGTATTCAAGGCTGCATGCAATGGCTGTCTCTTCTGGAGTGCAACCACCTAGTGTAAATAGCAGAGGAATGCTTGTTCCTCAAACAGAAGGACTTCATGAGAGACACAATGGCCATTTTGGAGGTTTTCCCAAAGCAGCATTTCTCTTAAATTCTGTTAAGGTGATGTTTTGAGAGTTGCAAAGAAAAAATTAGGAACGAGTCTCTAACAATAAGATTTGTTTTGGTTTGTTTTTTGCATGGGTGTCACGGGGAAGAGAGAGGATGGTAAGCGTAGCAGGGGGCTGGATGGGTGCAAGAGACGTGAAAGACAAAGTCAGGCCAAGAGCTTGCAGAATGCAGGAGACCTTCACACCCGTGAAGACCCACCGCTGCTGAGTCAGGCCCGTGGCTGTGTGCACACCCAAGAAATCCACATGTGCTGATAGAAAACAGATTTAAAAGGTAATCGTGAAATTGCTTCAGAGCTCTGGATGTGTTTGGAAGTTTGTGACTGGTTGTCAGTGATGTCATAACCATATTTATTATAGCTCATAAATGGATGGGTCTGACTGTTTTCCTTATTTTAATGTATAAATTGCAGTTTATAATGGCAATAAAACACTCCAGGCTGTGCATTTCAGGGTGATTATTGCATTTCTCAGGTGGTTAAAGTTACTCTAACTGCTTTTCAGCTCGGATTTCAATAGTATTTGCCCAGTGTTCAGGCCATTTTTACTTGTATTTTTATGTACAAACCTCAAATTAAAGTGTTTTATTGCTTTTTAATTAAAATGTTGAAGTGTAAAGAAGGAATGGTCACAGGCAGATAGAAAGTCACGGCAGTAGGTGTTTTGATGTAAGAGGGGAATGCATGAGAAGGTAGATGGGGAGGTTGCAGAGCCCGTCACTGTGTCTGGGTATTTCACAGGTACCCACTACTGGTTCCAGTAAACACATGGTTGAGTAGAAACATTTGCGAGCCAAAGAGTTGGTGTCTACCTCGTAAAATCTAGGACAGAGAAATTACGGACTAAATGGCTGTGAAGCCTTTATTAAGTGCTCAGCACCAACGTGCCCTCCTGGTTGAGGCTGAGACGTGCCGATGCTCCCGATGCGGGACCTTGTGATGCCTCTGCTCATGGTGTTCCTGGTTTTTAAGAGGGGAAAAAATGCTCTGGTCTCCTGCGCTCTCACTCTTTGAGACACTGACCACCTCACGCATGGCTGATTGTACAGGGCAGGGTCCAAAGCCAGTGGCAATGGTGGGCTCTCAATGGAACGTAATTATTCTGGAAGAAATAATTTCCTGGGCATATGAATGAATTAATTCACCAGTTTGGCCCATGTGCAGGGTGAAATGTTTGCTCGTTGAAATCCTTTTGGATGATGTCATGTCTAAGTATCTGCTGGCTAAAGCAAAGCACCAAAGTCCTTGCGTTACATATATTGGTTGAGTGGTGGCTGCTGTCTCTGTGCTAAGGGAAGGACGGTCCATAGAGATGTGGGGCTGATGGACCCACAGCGATGTCGTTCCTCCACATCCTTCTTGACACAGTGCCGCTCCTTCTCTTACACCAGGACAGCACTGAGTCCTGGACCAACCCACTGGTGAAACGCCTTCTTGCTGGAACTACCTAACTACCTGCAGACCGGCGAGGCCATTTCCTAGCTTGATCCTCCAAGCTTCTGAGATGGCATTGAAGATGAGTGGCACAGCTGGACACAGCATCCATGAGGCTCTCGTGCCTTCCTAAGGCCCCAACGCTGACAAAAGTTATGGCAACATTTCAGGTTTGTGGTCATATCTCAGTCTGCACAAGCTTCTCGTGGCTGGGCCATCGCAACACTTTGGGTGTCTTGATATCTGCAGTCATACGCCCTTTTCCATGATTGGTGTGGGGTTGGACAGCTGTAGACACAGGCCAGGTTCTTTAGCTGGGATTATCTCTTGGGTACATCTTTACAGGAACTTGTGTGGAGGCCTGTAGTTCGCACCTTGTGGGTACCATTTTAAATAAATTAAAAAAGAAAGTCATGCCCCTAGCAGGTGAGGGCATGAGTGCTGTACACTTCATGAAGGAAAGTTAAATTAGGGATTGAGCTTTTCACTAAGAAGAAAAAAAAGGAAAACCAACTGGTTTGGGTGTCTAATTTTACACAAAAAATGTACGTAAAACAATTTTTTCAAAGCAGTTTTTTCCATTGTTTCTCCCATCTTTATTTCTGTTTCTCCTGTGCAAAATATCCCTCTTGCATCCCTCCCCTTTCTTCCCATACAAGAGTGGAAGAAATGCTTAATGGGAAGCAAAGCACATTAGG
Organism: Phoenicopterus ruber ruber; assembly: GCA_009819775.1. Classification (NCBI taxonomy): domain Eukaryota; kingdom Metazoa; phylum Chordata; class Aves; order Phoenicopteriformes; family Phoenicopteridae; genus Phoenicopterus; species Phoenicopterus ruber. The sequence goes on from CM020220.1 coordinate 39,799,446, forward strand.
AATATTAAGGAAAAATTACAGTATATACACTATGAAATGAAATGCATCTTTTGTGGATAAATCCCCCCAGAAATCTTATATTTCCAGGCATCCACTCACATACCTTCATGTAACAACTTATACATTCGTAAAACATTCATTGAAAGCAGCTCTGCAGTTTTATAGAAAACAACATGCCAGGGATGCAAGAATCTTGCCAGTTCTGTGAAAAATGACACCAATTAAAGCTTAAATTGCTTGTTTTCTCATAAGGTACATATTTTCATAACTTTGAAATCAAATAATTGCTGCTTTTATATTAAATACAATAAAACAAAAAGGATGCTAGTTTAGAGGAACTGCTACAAGCATTTTAATATAATTTTCCCACCATTTAAAGTCACAAAATATGGAAAACAAGTCAAGTATGCAAAGTTCCAAGGAGATAGAGAAACTCCTTCAGATTATTACATCATTTGTCTTTTGTGTCAGGAAATGTGTATGTGATTTCATTGTTTGATTAAATGCCAAAAAAAAGGCATATTGCTCTTATCTAACTGATTACAGATTTTATTCATCTGAAAAAGTATTTGTTCGTACTTTGACATTAGAAGGCAATATTTTTTTTAATGGTCCAAACAAGCATTTTCGAAAAAATATAATCCTAACTTCCCAGGCTTGCTTTTTATTTTGTATTAACAATGCACTGTACTAAAATTTCCCATACTGGAACACAGTCCCTAGTGGTTTTCAAGCTATAAACTGAGTAAACAGTCCCTTTCTTATTGAGTGTCTGTGTGAATGCATGTTGTTTCTGGAATACATCATATTCATTTGCAGAAACCCTGTGTATGGATCTTTAACACTTCTTTTTTTTCCCCTCTTTTTTCCGAGGTACCTAAAATAATAGCTTTTTAAGACAGTGTTACAGTCATATAACTTGTTGGGAAAAGCACACCGTGGCTCACAATCTGAATTAAACATGTGTCATTGTGGGTAAGTTTCATTTAAAATACCTATATCTGCTAATTATTTAATATGTTAATGCTATGCTGCTGTACTATCTCTGAATTATGTTAGCATGTTTTTGGCAATGCTGCACTAAGTAGAATATAAGAAAATCAACTAAAAATATTTCCATGTTGAGTTCCCTATTTTTTTTTTTTTTGTAAGTGCACATAAAGGTGGCACTTATCAGTGACATTTTTTGGACTCTCACCATATCAGGGTTGACAAACTTAGCTTTGCATGCTGAAGAATCCTTTAAAAAAATACATAAATAATCTGAGGACAAACACGAAGCTTCATCTGGGGACTTCAAGGTCAGTTACCATTGGCCTGGCCTCCATTAACCCCCACAGGAAATCTTCCAGGATCCTTATTTTATCTTGAGTGGGTGTTCCCAAACTATCAGTCTTTTATTTTTTTTCCATCAAAATAGAGACACAGTTTCCTTTAAAAGACATGAATTTCATCTGGTAGAACATTTTAAAAAGTGTTTACAAGTCACAGGGAAATTTGCAGAGAGAATGGTGATATTTTAAATTGCTCTATTAACAAAACTCTGCCTAAATTTGGAAGAAGGAAAAAGAAGATTTGAAAACTTAGTAAGCGATTAATAGTAGGATATTAAAAGACAGCTAAGCGTTCTCAGTCACCGGGGAAAATAAACTGGTATGGTATAATGAGATCCCTACAGTCTTGTGATCAATCCAAAGTAACAAGAATGTAATACCAACGGGTTAACTAATTATATGTATATATTTAAAAAGTCTCTCAGTAGTCTGAATCATGCCCAAGATGAATGCTGAAGATGACACGATCTGTTATTAACCCATCAGTATTATGCTTTCGGTGTGCTTTGGCAACGAAGAACGCTAACGGGAGTAAACTGCCTGAAATACGTGTCTTTTTAATAAAGTGGGTAATTTTTTTTGGGGGGGGGAGAGCATATCTTATTTACGGTGTCATTTTAAACTCAAGTTACAACGTCTTAGATTTAAGAGACAGGCCAGTAATCCAGGCAAGGGTGTCTCCTGCGAGGAGACAGAGATTAATGCCATGTGTACTGATGATTCTCCACCACAATTTAGAATTCTGGTGGCGCCATGACGCCCCTGTTTTTTATGGTGGTTTGCCAAGAGAAAATTACTTAAACCAATTGTGACTGCATTCCTGTTATACTTTTACACAACCACATTTATGTACATAAATAGCATAATGAGTATTTTTTAAATGATCTCTCATTCCAGATTCACCTACTTTGCATAAAATGTCAAGCTCAGGAAGGAGGGGAGTTGGGGGTTTGTTTGTGTTTTTTTTTTTCTTTTTCTTTTTCTTTTTCTTTTTTTTTTTTTAAATGACAGAGGTTTTCACATGGGAATATACTTTTCTCTCCCCCCCCCGCTTCTTTCTCCATGACAACTGACCACAATTGAAGTAGATTCTTCTTAACATACTGTAATGTGAGAATTTTCTTCAGCTGGAGGGTGTTTTATTCCCTAAATTGAAAGCTGTTCTACTTTACTGCATTAAATGAGAACATGAAGATTAGGATGGGTACCTTTGCCAGGTAAAAACTGCCATGGGGAGAGCTTAAAGGCCCTCAAAATCATAATAAGCTTTTAAGACTTTGTAGGTCTGAGGTTGAGAACGGCTCGTAGGCTGAAATGGTCTGAGCTGAGGAAATGATGTCCTTATATTGAGGAGAGTTTACACCAGGCAAGCAGAGTCTTTGAAGATGTTTTGGCTAACGTCACAACTGTTTTTATGGATTTACTTGTGTATGAGCACAGGTATTTATGCAGCATTCATCTTTGTGGTTTCAAAAGTTTGCAAAGGAGGCATTTGTTCTTTTTTTCCCCAATCTGTGAAGAGGAGTTTGTGGAGTTGTCTATTTTATGATGTTATTTTTGTGAGGCTGCTGTAGGTCAATAAAGCAAGATTTATTAGCGGCTTTTAGAAATGCTGGTATTCTAATCATTGCTGTATTTTTAGGAGCAAGTCTCTTTTTGTTGCCTGAACCACTTAATTTGTCTCCATGAGTTCGATTCTTGGTTATGTTCCTATTTGAAGGCAATTCTCAAGTACGAGTGTGTTCATGCTGGGTGATGGAGCCCACAGAGCTGGTCTGTCCCTCAGAGGGGGTTGAAATCTCAAAACGAAATGAAGCATCTAGCTTGATATTTAATGGGAGGAGGGCTCTGTGTAAGGATGATGGGCTTGGGAGGCCGCCTCTGCTTCTGGTTTGCTCTACTTTGAAAGATCTGTAATTCTTTTAAAGTTAGTGACTTCCTACGGTGACTATGAGAACTACGGTAATGAAGCCTGAAGCTTTTGAATGACAATGTCATTGTGTTTAAATATTAATCCGGCTGGAGTGGATGGAGATATATTGCCGTAGCTGGGAGAGAATAATATGCATATATAGGTAAGGTCTTTGTCCAAGGCCAAAAAGAACATCCTCCCTTTAGTCCCTAGGCATGGACAGTTCGTCCTGGTTTGACAGGTGGTGTGGAGGAGTTTGGTAAATAATCTTTAGCGAGAGTTTTTGTTAAGAACTATGTCAATGAGGTTGCTGAAGAGCGAGAGGTTGTCGGATACTGCCTTTATTGCAGCAAACAATAGGCGGTTCACGTGAAACTCGCACAAAGCAGCTGACCTAACCATATTGCTATTTTTACGATGTTCATGGTAGAGGGGTGTTTACTAAGCAGGCCTCTCTTCTCCACACAAAAAAGGTGGTCTCCAGTATGTCTTTATGTGTTCTTTAACATAATATTTTGGTTTTGAAATTAGAGATTGAGTTAAAATTATTACCTATAGCATTTGAAAAGTAATTTCCTCTTGATGTGCAATTAAGGTCAATGTTTACATATAACTTGAATGTCATAATAACATAGGTTTTTACTGCTACATGTGGTTCCTGGAGTTAATATATCCAGTTGTATCAATACTGGCTGTTATACTGGTGCAAATACTTGGGGTGGTCTTGGCAATACGCTTTCTCTGGAAGTTGGAGAAATCTCCTGGCAAAAGTGAAGAAAAAGGACTAGAAGATTAAATAGTTTGGCAACCGGGGCAGAAGAAGAGGTCTGCTGGCAACTGAGGGGGAATTATTGGCACTGGAAACAGAGAGGGTCTAGCAGTGTGGAAGGAGAGAGAGAGGACTTTGGAAAAGAGATGGAAGGGCCAAGTACACAGGACAGAAAGGTCAAGAGGAAGATTGGCAGGAGAGTAAAAGAGTTTGCCTCCAGAGAGAAGCAGAAAGGGATGACTTCTTAAAATAGAAAGTCCAAAGAGTATCATCAAAAGATTCAGCTGTGGGAAACCTGTCCAGCTAAAGAGGCAGCAAGTCTGAGATGTTTATTATTTTTAATTTTTTGGAATGCTGCAAGATGTAAACCAGTCAATTTCATTAAAAAAACATGTTTAGCTTCAGACTAACAAATTTGCCTTTCAAATTTTCTTCAGAAAACTTCTAGTGCAGTTCAAAAAGTCCCTAGCTGGAACCCCGTGTTATCCCAGGGCCTTACCATGTCTGGGTCATAAACTGCCCAGCTGTTTGAAACACAGCTGAAAATGGGGACAGTGGGCTACTTTGCAGGCATAGGGAGCCTTGTAATAAGAAGAAGTTATAATTTAAATTATGAAATATTAAGTGTATTTTAGCCCAGTCTGCCTCTTGTCACTGGGTGAAATTTTCAGACTTATTCATATTTACCTGCTCAAGTCCCTTTACGCTAACCTGTTATATGCCCGTCAGTGCTTATGCTAGCTTCCAAAGCCAGGACTTGCTGTTAAAATTTTGCACCAACAGGTAATACTGTTGTTTTTTATGAGTGTGTGAGATAACACAGTGTATATTGACTGCTGTTGTTGGACAAACATTGACTGGTGACACAATTATGCTTGATAGCTGGATTATTTGTTGCTTTCTTGCTGCTTGCTTTTATAAAATTGGTTTCTATCAGTTTTGAAGTATGTTGCCTCAAGACTCAAACATGGAAGCACTGGCACGGGCTGCCCAGGGAGGGTGTGGAGTCTCCTTCTCTGGAGAGATTCCAACCCGCCTGGACGCGGCCCTGTGCAGCCTGCGCTGGGTGACCCTGCTCTGGCAGGGGGGTTGGACTAGGTGATCTCCAGAGGTTCCTTCCAACCCCTACCGTTCTGTGATTCTGTGTGTGAAGACGTTTTACAAAGTCAGCTGTACAAAAGTCTTCGCTTAATAAACACGTTTAGTTTACTTTTGTGCTTGTATAAAGAATTTATAATGTAAATTACTGAGGTCTAGAGTCCCTTTCCCAGAGGAGAGGTAGTCCTGGTACAGGAATTCAAAAAGTTAATGCATGGCTGCTTCTGCTCGTGGCTGTGCAGCTATGTATGGTGTGAGGTTAAATGATAGTATGGTTACTTTTCACTTGAAGAGATCAATCATGTCAATGAATATTCTAGAAAAACAGAGCTGGAGACTTTTTCAGGTGACTGCTCTCTAGACTCTCTTACTCAAGGAGACTTCCAATTTATGGGTGCCAGGTGTATGGAGAGGACACATGTATGATAAAGTAATGGTTGGGTGTTTGTGGGAGTTATTCCCATTGCCACCATGAGCCTCTGCCTTGTGCCCTGGTTTAAAAGGGAATTACCAAAATCTAACCCTAACGCACAAAATGTTTGACACCTGTCATGTTACGGTTGTAGCCGCAAAAAAATTTGATCCTACAGTTTTGATCTATTTTACATCCATAATAAAGAGAAAAAGTTATCCTTTTGCCAAAATACACATGTAAGTCTTGAGCCCTTCCATGAGAGTTTTGATGTTTCAGCACTGGTACGTAAGAAGGAAAAGAAATTCAAAATGTCCTTGTAAGGAAACTTGTGTTTACTGATGGTTTATAGCTATCCCAAAGTAAGTCCTGTGTACCGGGCTGATGATAATGCAATATTTCAGAGGAAGAGAGAGGCAAAATATTTTGATGAATTTAACTGAATTTAACAGAAGCAAATGTTGATACTGGAGACTGGCACGTGTCTGAGTTTCCAACAGCTGGATGAGAATTGTGTTGCAGAACTATAATCCTGCCTAGATTGCTTTCAGTGGGATCAAAGGCCACATTTGCTGAATTTATCTAGGATTTCTAGTTAACCATGAAGTTTTGGACACCGTCTGTCTGCCAACCTCCTCTGTGCCCACTGCAAACGATGCCCCGTAGCTGAACCATCCAAGGCACCAAGGGTCACCTGGTGACCCTCAAAGAGAGCCAGCCGCCTTCCTACACCCATGTAGCCTTTTGTCAGAAGCTGACGGTGAACATTTAACATGAAAGCATATTTTGCGCAGGTGACAAACGTAAACATCCATTATTTCTCCTGTGAGGAGCGGGGCTTTCAGGGAGGGCTCTGGGAAAGCAACACGGAGCGAGCCGTACTGTCATGTTCAGCTGACACAGCTGTTTATCGTACAGCCTCTCCTTTGTGCTTGGACAACTGCCACGTATGATTTAAGCGTGTTTGGAGTCCTGGTGGGTGCAGGAGTCTTGCCGGGCGGTCTCTACTGGGACCGGTGACAGAAGAGGGCATCGGTCTTACTCTCTAGTTGGCAAATTCACGCAACACAAAAAAAATACAAAGACGTTAAAAGCGAACGCTCTTAAAATGGGCAGCCTGATGCATAATGGAGATGGGACATCGAGCCCGGGTATGTCAGGAACATAATTTTAACACGACGAGACAAACGTAACCAGGCATGACACGCTGGCGCGCTGACACGTGAACCGGTGCATCTAAAACAAAGGCAGTTTGCTGAAAATCGTACAGATTCCCCTTGCCCTGAACAAATTTCAGTTCACAGGATTTCATGATTAACAGGCTCTCTAGAATATTTACAACTTTCTGAAGAGTGAGGTGGGTTTTTTTTTTTAAAAAAAAAGTTAAATGGAACACACACATTGCCTTTGAAATGTAGCTATAGGAAGGTCATATATTTAGGTGTTACATATTAAAATATTGATTTTTTAAAATATAAAACCCCTGCTTACAATAAATACAATGCAAGTCATAACCTTTATTGTAAAAGTATTTCAATGTTCCACAGTAAAGGGTCATTAACATAGCTAAACTGTAGAATTTGATCATTAGCAGAGGATACTACGTTTTGTTTTTAATAAGGCAGTGATTTATATAGAAACTTATTAAGAAGCAAGATATGGCTCATTTCTGATCTCTGACATGCTTAAAAGATGTTGCAAATTAAGGGATTGATCCTGTAGATCACTGAGCTGATATGAAGAAATGTCGATAAGCAAAGTGCTCGCTCTGTCACTGCCCTTTACCTTGCACTTAAGCAGATGTACAGCATGTGATGGGGGAAACTGAGATGGTGAAGCTTTCCCGATCCCAGCCGTTTCAGAGCTCATATACTAGGTGGGAAGCCAGGCATACGATTCTTGCTTTTTTTTTTGTTGTAGAGAACGGGTTGAGTGTTTTTCTGTGAAGTGGAGAAAACCTCACCCGCGAGGGCACGTTGGGACGTCCTCCCGTGCGGTGTCCGTGAGGAGCTGGCTTTGCACCGTCTTGTGCTCAGTGCCCGTGGCCAGGCTGCTTGTGTGTGGCCAGCCGTTGCGCAGGGGCCCCTGGGCAACCGTGGCCATCGAGGAGGGCTGATGGTAAGCGAAGGTGAGAGGGGACACGGCTACGAAGCCTAGCTACAGCAAGGAGATGGTGTCTACCAGCCACTGGCTCTTCAGCTCCTTGCAGAGCCTCTTCAATGGAAAAAGTGTCTGAAATTCAAGCACACGGTGGCAAGGGGAGTTCGTGTGAACGGCTTTATCTTCTCTGCAAACTTAGGATGAGCTTAATTAATTTATTTAAATGACCCAAGGTGCACTGTGTCCCTTTTCCTGGAGTGGTTCAAACAGAAGGTGTGTGCTGGGGTGGTCTCGGCTCCCATCAGCATCTCCAGTGCTCTCAGAGCCACTCTCTAAGACGGCGACAAGAAATACAGTGTCCCCTCCACGTGTGACACGGACCATCTGTCCGGGATGTGGATCTGTCTGCGTGGCTGGGACCTCCTGACACGGGCAGGGTTGAGGTCTTTGGGTTGAAGGACGCTTGGGGTGGCAGTAGCAGAGCCAAGGGCGCTGAAGGGAGAGTAGTGACGCATGGCAGTTAAAATAACTGCTGGAAATGGAGAGTTCCTAGGGGAAAAGAGCTTGCCTTCGTATAAGTCCCTTTATGTGTGCAAATCTGTGGACAGTGTGATGAAAATGCATTGTTGTATGTTACCCAAGAAAATTTCATAGGGGGGAGAAAAAATTGCCTTTGCCAGAATGATCCTGTTACACATGCAGTCCTTATTACTGTGGGGGAGTTTGGTGGGGTTGGGTTTTTTTTTTTTTAATTTTTTTTTTGGTAGTGCATGTTTTTCATTATTTTAATTGGGAAAAGCCTGATAAAAGAGAATGTACACTTCACGTGTCAAAGAACATGCTAAAGCTTTCTTATTCATATGTGAAACCTGCTTATATGTCACTTTATATGATTTTCTTTTTAAATTTTATTAGCTGAATTTTAGTGCTCTTTAAAGTAAAAGTGATAGCAACCAGGTGCATTACGGGGTAGATGACATAACCCTGCCAACACACCTACGTGAATAATTCCCACATTTCCAGTCCCTGCTGTTTGTGCGGGATCGGGCCGTTGTTTTGTGCTGTTGATGCATCGGAGGCTCTCAGGCAGACACCACCGGTCTGATTTTGAGACTGTAAGCTAGATTTCACCCCTCTAAAGTGAAATATTGATTTTTTTTTTTTTTTAAATTAAAAAAAGCATTGTTCTTCACAGATTTTACATTTCTGTTTACGTGATTTTTCTCTAATATTTTTCATTTCTGATGAGAATTAAAAGAAAACTAAACAATAAACCGAACCCCCCCTACTTCACCTGCATTCTGGCTCAGCCGATTGAAGCCTTCCCGTGGCTGGTGAAATAGCATCTGGAGGGGATGCCAGTTTGTCTGTTAAACAATCAACAATAAATATATGTATTTATGAGGACAGCGAGAGGCACCGACTGCATCCCACGCAGCTGCTGCTGCCGGTACCTACACAAGCCTGTTACTGCTTAAAGATTTAAAAATTTTCTATTGCGATTTTAATTTTTTTTTTTTTTTTAAAACACCTCAGCACAGTGAAGCGAAGACATTTGCAACCTGAGTTTTTTTTTAAAAAAAAAAAAAAGGCTTTATATTCTTTCTCTGCCAGCCTTTGATCCCGACTCTCCAGTCGTGGGAACAAGGAGAAGTCATCTTCCGTGAACTGTGAGTAGGAAGCTGCGAGGGAATCGGCAGATGAGTTTGAACGTTAGGCCTTGTTTATCCTGGGGATTAAGTCATTTGTGGTCAGTAACCAGTGCAGCTGGGCTGCTGCAGGCTCCCGCTTCACATCAGATGACATTACTGGAGGGAAAATCGGCCGGGCTGCTGGAAGGGGCCATTTCTGCCCCGGCCGCGGGCGCGGGGGCATCTCGCTCCCCGCCGCGTCGGGGTGAATCCGGACCGGAGACAACCTCCTGTTCTCGGTCCTCGTGGTTCCAACGGGTCAGGTTGGAGCAGCGCTCCTTGGGCGAACGGAAAACTTCAGAGAAAAAGGGTTCTGAAGAGATTGATCAAAACCATAATTTCATGGGTGTAGCAATAAACAGCCAAGCCAAGCCTGAGCTGCTCAGAGCGGCCGCTACTTGGTGTTTCTCAAGGTCCTAGAGAAGACAACAATCAGAAGATAGGGAAGCGAAGGGGGGGAAACCGCCTAAATTGCTGCAATGATCTGTCTGTGTAAACTTTTCAAACATCTGTCTGCATTTGGAAATAGCCTGGGTTGTGCTCTGAAAGTATTAAGACTTTTTCCAAAGGTGATTTTATTGTCAACTACTATTACAGCAGATTTATTTTTTTCTAGGAGGCACATGGTTAACATCTTTCTGTGCTTCTAAATATAAACTTGCTTCCCAGTAGTATTATCCAGGTCTCATTCCTTCTCTATTTCTCTTCCCTTTTTTCTGCTCCTCTCCTCTTTCTCCTTCTCCTGTCACTATCTGTGTGCGTTTGATGAGACTCTGTGTTACAACTGGACTCCGCGAGGATGGATTCCTTTTGTGATCTGTGCCGAGTTAGACCAAAACTTTCTGTAAAGTTTTACTTTCGTGGAGTGCTATATAGCGACTTTTTATGTGTCTAAGAAATGGAAACATTTTGTCTCGTATAAAAAAAAAAAAAAAAAAAAAAGAAATATTTTTATACTGTGCTCCATTCACAGACCACATCAGAGGTATTCTAAGAATAGAATAGATCAAATATATTTTATGGAAATATAATGAGAAAAGGATGTGTTCCCAAAACTCACTCTGAACAAAGGAATGCAACATAGTCAGGAATACTTTAATGCGCCTAACAATTTTCTCATGTGAAAGGCTGAAGGAACAGTCTTGGTTTGAAGAAATCTTCCAATTCTCCCCAGGCACCCTGAACTTGAAATCAGAACTAGGAAAGCTATATATTACAAAAAAGAAAATGTATGGAAAAAGTGACTGAGGGCATTAACCATAAAAGACGTTTTGAAAAGAAAAATAACATCAATATGAAACATTTTGTCATGTTTCATTTCATTGATCATATATTTATTTTATGTGCTCTGGAGCGCTGAAGCTTGGATGTAACTACATTTCAGGAGCCTCATATTAGACCTGTCATTCTCTTTGTGGTGAAAACTAAATAGCGAGGAAAAAATAAAATAGATTGCAATTATTAGATTTGGGTTGGATTCCATCGGATTGTGCTTAGAAACTTCACAAATTGAACTTGGAAAATGAGACATAACATTAACAGCTATTAAAGACACTGCCTGTGTGACAGATAGAGAAGTAGGAGGTACACCTACAATGTAAAATAATGCATCTTTTTCACAGTAATGCAATATGTTCACCTTAAATAGGCTGGTAATTAAAACTGCCAGTGTTGATTAGATCAGCCATGTAGGAAAGATGCATTTGTATTAGTTCTAATTAAATCTGTTTTAAACAAGTTGAAGTTACAGGCTGTTTTTCTTCACTCCCCGGTACACTGGCATGCATTTCGGCTGCCGTGCACAGCTCCCAAGCAGTACAGACCTATGTTCAAAAGGCTCGGTCTTTTCTGCAGCTGGTCTCTGATCCCAGGTTACTTCTGCCTCGGGTCTGGATTTCTTTCCTCGGCAAAACCCGCAGTGTTTTGAAACGGGGCTGTTACAGGAACGCGATGGATGGGATCAGGCCACCGTTAGCATCGTCAGAAAATGTTTTTAGCATCGGTGAGGAAAATGAAAGCATTTATCATAATTCAGGCTCTTGTGTTATTGGTCTTAATATGTTTTCCAATAAATATAAAGTTGGCTTAGAAGTTTGTAGTGGAGAGAAGCGGGGCAGGGAAAGGCAGGAGTGCGGGGAGCTCCGGCAGCCCCGAGCACATTCTCGCAGCTTTCTCCGGTGCTGGGTGGCGTTTCTCACACCAGGCGTCTTTGAAGATTGCTGGGATAAAGCCCAGTGCGATACACTGTGTCTGCAGAACTCCCTGTCGGAGCCTGACGCCCTGTTAGAGCTGAAAGTTATACTCTCCTTGGATCGAACGGAATGAGGATTTGGCCCTAAGTGGATATTTTCAGATATATCGAGAAAAGCAATCTACATATGCTAATGAAGTCCCACCGTAGTGGTAATTCATGCAATGGCATTTTATGCAGTTCGGGCCTCTGAACAGCCTTTCAAAGGCGTAACTCCAGGGGAACAGCATCAACCTTTTTCTCGGCTCCTCGTCCATCCTCTCAGCACAGATCAGATCCTAGATGCAAAGCAAAACCAAAATGGTCGGAGCCTTTTGGCTCCTCTGTAGCACCGAGCAGCGCTGTTGGGCTTTCTCCTTCTTGCGGTCCTGGTGGCTTTGGGTGGGCACATGCCCAACACCATTTTCTCCAAGGCAGGACGTGTCTGAGCACAGAGGTCCATCGCTGGGGAGGTCCCTGGGACGGGGTGACGGCCAGAGATGCTGATTGACCTCTGAGCATAGCGTGGCTCTGCTGCTTTGGACCTCCCCGTGACCCCCGGTAGCCGAGCGGGTCAGGATCGATGCTCGTGGCTCTGTGCGCGCCAACTTTCTTTCTGAAACAACCTGAGCGCGCGGGAAAGCTCCAGGAGCTAAGAGTGCTGGGTTTCGGCTTGTAACACAACTGGAAAAAATAAGTTGCGCTATGTTTTTCATATTGATTTTCCTTCTCCTTGGTGCAACGTTTTCAATTTAAATGGCAGCACACTGAGGCACAGAATGGGAAAAAACGTTCTGAGCCACACAACAGGGAAAAGAGCCTGATTTTCTGATTTTGTGTCCATGTTATCCAATTAAATTTTGTCACTGTCCTGCGATTTCATGTCCAGTGCAGTATTGCTTCCACAGAAGAGCTAATTATGGAATAAGATAAGTACAAAAGTGCCCATATTTAATTAAGAATATTATATAGTATATCCAGGAAGAAGATTTTTTTTTCCTAAAATTGTTTTAATTAACATGAAAGAAAAGCTTCTGCTGACTCTTTATTGTCGCAAGATAGAGAGAAAATTATTTCATGCTAACATTGGACTATATTTAGCTTCCATCTCTCTATCTACAGAAGAAAAATTGAAAATTAGTTTATGTTAGATTGTATTGCTCCTTTTTATCTCATAAGGGTTTCCTTCAAGTACCATTAAATAATGATATAATCTTTAGAATATTGGTTAACATATGATAAATGTTTAATTTTTGTTGTTCGGTTTTGTGTTTTGTCCTTTTTGTATTTCTTAGCTGAGGAAGAAATCTTCCACCTTCCAGAAACCTGATACTTTGGACCAAATCCCTCTCTGAACAGGTTGTACGCTGCCCTTTTCAAAATCAAGCTATCAGAAGATGCCCTTCAGCAGAAGTGTTAGGAGGACTTGGTGAGCTTAACATGTTTCGCCTGCTTAATTTGATTTGGAAAAATTCAACCAGAAAATGAAGTTATTAACAGGTTGGTACATTCAGAGATAAGATGATGTCACAGGAAAGCAGTCAAGTGGGTTGCTTGTCAAAATATAAAATATGTATCTGTCAGAATCAAATGATAGATAAGCTGTGGCTGGGTGTAGGATGCAGTGAAAATAGGGTGCTAAAAATTGAAACCGATTCCCACCAGTCTGGAGCACAAGCTTTTAGTAACTATTGTGGTGATCCGAAATACAATTCCGGGGACATGAACTGCGCTGCTTAAACACAGTACGCGTAATTTCTTGGCACGGGTAGCCAGAAGCACGTACATCAGCACTAGACCTCAAACAAACAGGAGAGACCTTGGAAGTGCGGCTATTTCAACGGATGACTTTGAAATTGGGACAACCCGTTAGCTCGGGTATGCCAAAATGCAGATTAATAAATCTTTCCCTGGGTAACTCGGGGACCTCTAAGGCCTTAAAATGTGAAAATAGAGCCTGTCTAGCCAACGTGATGCGCTTCTCTGTGTTAGAGAGGTTCAGATCAAAGAGAGAAGTCTCCAGTGTGTTCTCCGGGAACACGTACGTGTCGTGTCAGTCACAGGCCTCTTCCTGCCTTCTGGTTTGCCATATAAAATAGCTGGCATCAGGAGTTTAAAGTTAATAAACTCGGGAATTTTAAATGGCAATCTGGAGTCTCATACGAGCAAAATAGAATAGGCTACTTAGCAAGGAATGCAGTCAAATGCCCAAACACTGTGATGGCAAAATGAAAGAAATACCATTATAGTAAATGTCAGTACTACATTATCATCAAATTTGGGAAAATGATCCCACTTACGTGGAACTGCATTCACTGCGAGTTGCGAAACAGAGCTTCAGGACTGTAAACTCTTGGGGAGAGCCCATGAAATCTCTCTGTTTGCTCAGGAGTCGTCCATGATGCAGAGTTTGATGGAGACTAGGAACTCTCAGCACTGATAGAATACAAGTAACAGAAGTCCTAAATAAAATGCTGCTCGTATATTTAAAGGTCAGAAGGGACTACCCTGACCTCTTGATCTAGAGGCCGTAGCCATTGAATCTTGTTAAACCGCCGTCGCGTTTACTATCAAACTTTGTTAACTCGCTGTTTTATATCAATAAAGTATATTGCTGCTTCTCTCTTGCGGGTGAAGTGCATCACTCCATCCCCGACAAGGGCCTTGTTCAGTAACACCACCGTGATATTTCTAATTTATGCTTCAGCTTAAATAGTTCCTAAAGCCTCAGCTCAAGAAAATATTCCTCCTCAGAAAAGAATAAGTTTTAATATGTTGTTCTGATGTTAATTTTTTTCAGCAGTTTAAATATTTCTCATTTAAATTTCTTTAGCCTTAACTTCTAACTTTTAGATTTTGATTCTTCTTCTTTATGCTTGAACAAACTTATGTCCTATCAAAACCCTTCTCTTTCATAAATGAAACAGGTAGAGTTTAAATCTGTAAGGTGGGTTCTTAAAAATTTTAGTGGTGTTTTCTTTTTTCTAAGTCAATTCCATTTTTTTTGCCCTACTTTTTATCGTGCGAATGCCAGAACCGAATGTCGGTTTTGTGCAATGACCTCCCCAACGCTGTACGCGGAGGATACAGCAACGTTCTGCTGCTATGTGTTATCCTCCATTTTATGTACTCAAGGATCACGTTCACCCTTCGGGACTTCATGCTGTTGGGATTATACGTGCTACGCTTACTCTGTACCATGCTAATTTTTTATTCAGCAATAATTGTAACGGTGATATAGAATTATCTATATTGTTGCCGTACATAAGTTTATGATATCATAGATACGTATCAACTTTTAAAGATGAACATATCAGCCTTTTTTTGGTTAAAATCTGAATGTAAATCTCAAATCTCCCAGCATGAGGAACTCGGTTTTCGACTTGTGTAATGACAATGCCCTCGTAATTGAAAGAAAAAAGAAAAAGGAAATTTAGGAGACTATTAGTCTACATGTGGTATACTTTTTTTCCCTAAATTGAAAATAAAAAAAAAAAAATCCAATGACACATTTGGGCTGAAAAACCGTTTGCTGCACATGTTTTGTATATGTGGGTTTATTACACAGATCATGTGTCTTAATTAGGTAATTTATATTGTGTTATCCAAAGAAGATGTTCTTGTTCAATTGGATACACAATAAAAGTTTCAAAAAAACTTGTTAATCCTGTATTTACAGGCATCAGTGCATGGATACAGAATAACAACAACTAGAAATATATCTCTATGTGCTGGCACAGTTACCTATTAGATTACCTACTAGGTTATGTTCATATATATATATATATATACACACAATATAGGTAGGGATGAGTTGTATTTTTAGTAGGACTTTTTCCTTTTCCTTTTCTTCCTGAAACTAAATACATTAGCTTTATCCACTGGGCAAATTTTAATGCAAAACTGAAATTTTAATGATAAATAAAACCAGCCCCAAAGAGGAAAGTTCAGGCTGTCATTTTGTTATCTCGGGCAATTTGGCCCTTTGAGCTGTGATGTTTCAGGGGCGTAAAATGACAACTTGAACTTGAGATCTCCTGGTTACTTTTTCCTTCTTTCCGCAAAACCTTGATATTTCCTAAATGAGTGTTTTGTTTCCTTGTACTAATCTGATACTGTTCACCCAGAAATGGAGTCTAGTTATCGCTGGTTACACTAATTGAGATTTCTTAGTTTCTCTTCCCCTTTGTCATTAAGCTGGATTTGAGCTTCACATACCCTTGCAATTACTTTGAAATTCCAAGTCTCCTTGCAACTACTTTGAGAAATCTGAAAGCTAAATGATTCCCAAGTTTAAAATATGATGTTCCCTAGTTGAAAGGCAAAAAGCAATATTGTTATATTTGTATTCTGATGAAATTCATTATGTACAATACAATTTGTGTCTCCATAACAATCTACTCTTCTTCAATTAGGGATTAAGCCAGATACTGTATTTCCTCCAGATCTTTGTAGTAACTTTTCTTTTTTTTTCGTGGAGAATACAGAAGGAATTTGAAGTGTGTGTCACTGGCAGTAAAATACAAGTTTACAGAGTTTTTCTTCTGTTTATTGTAAACCAGCTACAGAGCAGCAATCCATGGCATTAATCCAGGAAACTGAGATTATAAAGTTGGGAAGTAGAAAGATGAACCGAAAATCATGTTTATAAATCTTGACGAACATCTTCCTTGCTATGCAGTGGGGACCTGCTTCAGCTCTCTTTGAAGTCAACGGGAAAACTCCCACCAGCTTCCAGCAGGAGTTGGCTCAGACCCTGCTTGCTCGCGGTTGTGCCCAGTTTGGGGTGGGACAGAGTGAGGTGCAGGGCATGCAGAGAACTGTAACTAATGGGATTGGTCCAAGGACCTTGGATGCAGTGGGAAATGAAGGTGAAGAAGGTCCAAGGACCTTGGATGCAGTGGGAAATGAAGGCGAAGAAGTGAAGCTATTTATCACAGCTCATCAGACCAATTTCCTTATTCATGGGAACCCAACACCAATGGAAATGGTGACATGTTGATGGCCAACTTGTTGATGTGTTACGAGCCCTAGCTGCTGTCCACAACTCCATTCCTCTGAACAATATTTGAAGTGTAGCCAAGGAGAAATCTGTTGTAATTTGCTCTCCTCCTTTCTGTATTTATAAGCCTACAATATTGTAAGTTTTTGCTGTGGGTGGACAAGCAACATCCACTCATATCAAAGAAGATACAAGTACAGATAAATATAACTTTATACATTCATTTTTATATAACTTATGCAAATGTATGTGCAAGTTAGTCACAGTCCCCAGGCTGGCAGCAGATAGCTGGTGTGGCCATTGTTGTAGCTTCATTTGGACACTTTTGTGTTGCTGGATGATCCTGCTGCCTTTAAGCAGAGCTTTGCGTACGCGTGTTTGCTCTGGGGCTGCTAGAGCAAGGTTTGGCTGGAAGGAAATGGCAGGGTGGGAGAGAAAGAGAAGCACAGTCCTGGCAGTTGGTCATCTCTACTGCCAAGGTAGGGCTTAGATGTACTGTATGCAGAGGCTCCTCGCGTTTTTTCTCTTGAGGGCATTAGCAAGAAGGGTTAAAGTCTGAAAACTGAGGAATGAACCCTGAGGGGTTGGTGTGTGCGTGGACTGTGGCCCTCACTGGCATCCATCTCCTTGCTCAATGCCCCAGAACTCCTCCTGTGACAGCGGGATCGTTGGTCTCCACCTTTTAAATGAAAAAAAAACCAAACCAAAAAACTCTTTCTCTCCATCACATCACTGGTTGGTCCAGGAATGGCTTCTTTTACCTAACGGTTGCTGTTAGGTACTAACTGACCATCTTAGAAACCAAATCAAAGTATATAGACACAGCACCTTATTGTTCTTATTGTATTGGAACTTATCTGCTGTTCTCCAAAGACTGAACAAAACAAAAAGGCCAATTTTGGTATGCCAGGTTCAATTGTCCAAATTAAAATTCTTAATATTCATCCTTATTTTAAACACTCATGAATAACTTGGTCCCTGCTGCTTAGATTATAGCGTTTTAGTGTATGAATTTTAATAATTCCAATTAATGGTGCTATCTTTATTATATTACTTTGTACTTGCGTTCGCTCTTTCATCATGAGATCTCAAAGCGCTCTATTAAACCGCACCAAATCTTTGTAAAGTCTATGAATTTTAGCCTATTGAGTTTATGTATCGGATAAGTGTAGTAATGAGAATGAACAGTTTTTCCAAAGTTCATTTCAGAGCTTTGCATTGATTCTCTGCAATATTTAAACACTGGGAAAATTAGGCTCCGGCAAACTTGACTCCCACTTCTACCCACTAAATTATGGATCTCTTTACTCCTCGTTCTGAATTTCAAGTAATCTTTGAAAAATTTGTATTCAGGAGTCTTCAAATATGAATAGTGATAATTATATCAATATTATTAATATGCACTATTAAAAGACATAAATCTACATTTTCAAAGCTTTGATGTGCTTACAAAACTGAACTTTTAAATGAAAGTATGTTTTTAAATCAAGTATGTATTACAGAAATCTGTTAAGACTAGTCTCGCAAAGATCTGCATGTGCTTAGAGCAGTGACTCACGTGCTCCTGCAGCGGTGCCTTGGGAGCTTGGTAGATATTTGATAGAACAAACCTGTTCAGCGTCTCACAGGTTGTTTCTCAAACCATTTCTGTTGTTAATATTAGTATTTTTTTTAATCTTTGTTTCCTCTATATATATACTTATACATGATTCTTATGGAACTGCAGTTGTGAACTGAGGATTACCACCTGGAGAAGCTCTGTGCTAAATTCACACCAGATCTCTGTGGTGGACTCTTACCTCTCTGGTAATCTTGCCTTTCGAATCCAGGCACACCGATTACTGGAGGTAGCAATTTACCTTTCTTCAAAGTTACACAGGTCTTCCTCTCCTTTCCGTACGCTGTACAACGAGGTGAGAGCAAGTCATTCAGGGTAGGGATTTCCTACTTCTAAAGGGTTTTCCTATTTCAGCCTTGTTAGATCAAACTGGAACGCGGTTACTCTTTCTTTTCCATTTGGACATTTTAAGACTCTTAGTTAGCTAGTTTAAAAATAATAAAATTGTGACCTTTAGTTTGACATTATAAGCTTGTATTTTGAAGGCTGTGCTTATATTTTGAGGTTGCTGGCTAGGAAAATCAAGACCAACTAAAGTGACTGTAGTTCTGAATGCTTCCCTCGTTTTAAGGCTGGTTTTGCCGTCGGGAATTTCATTCTAAAGGTGCATGCTTACGGGTCGCTCCCTGCCCAGGTTGCTGAAGGCAGAAAGTCACTGACAGAGAAGCAGAAATGCTTTGAAGAGCAGTATCGGTCTCCGTCTCTTTTGCACTAACCGCCAACAGCTGGAGAACAGGCAGCGGAGCGGCAGGAGGATCACGTCTCACGGACGCGTGTGCAGGCTTGAGGCTGAGCAAAGTTGCCAGAGGAAAGGTACAGGTTTTTGTTGCCTCTACTTGGATTTCTGTAATTGCATGAGGTAGAAATTTTTAAATGCTAATACAAATCTTTGTAAAGTATATGAATTTTAGTCTGTTGAGTTTACGTGTCAGATAAGCGTAGTAATGTATTTTTTACTTTATAGCTGTTTTTACCAAAGAGCTGAACAATGCAGCTAAGCAGCAACGGGGAGAGGACCTAGTTCGGGGGATAGGAAAAGTAGGGGGAAGAGAAAGGGATGTCTATAGGTGACAAGGGAGGTTTCAGACTTTCCACTATGACTTCAGACCCTGGGATCACTGGATTCTGCCTTTTTCAGCAGAAGTGCCAGCCAGGGCAGCAATATACGGGAGCACGTCCCATTGCACTTTATGGCTCTGAATGGTGACAGGACAGTGCCCGTATCTATCTGGTCTCGGGTCATGTGTGGTTGGAAAATGTTTGATGTCCTTCAGAAGACAAGGAGTGTCCCACAGCCACCTTTATTTCACCCGCTCTTGCATCTGCTGGAACATCTGGTGGTGGCTAGCGTCGGAGACATGACAGTAGACGTGTTGGGGAACGAGTCTGGCTCAGGATAAGAGTTTTTAGGCTTCTCTGTGCTGCATAGCATTGGGGGATCGGGAAGTCTTTCATGCTCTGACCTTTAGGAAGTCGCAATGCTCAGAGCAGGGTTGTCATTGAGCAAACAGCATTTCCTGCCTAAAACTTTGGGAGGCATATTTTTATTTTGCTTGTATGCTTATAACTACTGATTAAAAATTGGGCCTTTTTAAAAATTTTACCTTAGGCCATCAGTGTTTTAGTATTAAAACCCCCCTCTTTTTTTCCTCAGTGGTACTTTTTTGTATAACGCCGTCATGTGGGAATAGTGTTGACTAGTAATTATTTACTTGGTCGGACTGATTAGTTTTCCTTCAAATGAGGTACTGCATTTTAGCAGTGGCATCTTCTCTTCAATAGTTAGAAAAAAGCTGCAGAAGATAGTAACTTCACAGAGGAGTTAAAAAAAAAAAACAACCCAAACCAAAAAAACAACCACACACAAGTTGGAAGGGCTTAGAATAAATTATTGCATGTCATTCTGTGGGAAAATCTTCCCGTACGAACGCTGTGTTGTTCGCAACGTGAGTGCCAGATCCACTCAGCTCTGCTTTGCACTTCTGTCACCCTTATCACTCATGAGACGATACTCTTCTACTGTAAGTGCTACCCTGAGCGGCATGTATTCATTTATAGGACTTGCATACTTATGCTTAAGTCAGACACCCAGGAGGCACAGGATGAATTGACAGTATAGGCAGATGCTTTCAGCAAAGAAACTGGGATGTTAAAAGAGCTTTAGCGTGGTTATTGTTTTGCCAGGCAAATCCATGTACTTGTCATCAAGGTGTTCAGGAGTATTTCAGCCGCGTCGTACAAGCTGGATACAAGAGCTGTAATCAAGAGTTACATCATTCGGTGAGACAAGACCTTGAGGAATACAGCAAAGGGAAATGTGCATAATTAGAACAGTTCAGTTACAAGGGAAAGGGGCTTTGAGAGTGTTAGAAATGCAGCTGAAACACGCAGTCTACATTGCCCTGTCATCAGGCATTAGACGGTAGATGTCAATGGGCTGGGGAGACCTCAGGATCCAGTGGAGGAGGAGTGTGGGGTTCCCCCTTTGAACCTTCCCAATCCTCCGAAAACCATCCAAGATGACCATCTGCCGAGCCACGATGTCTCCTCTCCGTGGCCAAACACCAAACCAGAGATTTAAAAAAGGATCGCTAACTAAAAACTTGATTTGAAAAAAGCAGTTTGTTTTGGTAGTTGGTCAAAGAATGTCGAGAAATAAGAGCACAATCAATTTCCCCTGCCCCCAAAATTCCCTTAAAGGAAGAGCTTGACGTGAAGAGGGGCCAGACGCGATAGCCGTGGTGACAGGCAACCCACTGCAGGTCGCCGAATGCATTAGGGCCAATGCGCTTCCCATGGTGCTTTCCACACTTACATTATTGCCAAAATCCTTCCTAGAAATTTTACTTAGGGGAAAAAAAAAAAATGTTCTCTAGTGACACCCGTTCTGAGTATGCAACATCTAGGCTGCTTTATTTATACTTTTTACAAAATATTTATCACTGCCATAGTGATAACTAACCTAAAAAAAGAGACGACATTTCAAAGCAATTTGACCTTCTCTAGACCCTATCTAGAGACGTCTCTATTCTTACATGTATATTATTGGCAAATGTTTTGAATTTTTGAGTTTGCAGAGGAAAATAATCAACATCTCGGAGATTCTCAAGCCATGGGAGACTGCTTTCCATCCAGCACTGCGTAAGTTACCAGACAATACTTAATTTTTAGGTGTCAAATATGTTGTAGCTATCCCTGGACCTTAATGTGCAGTGAATTAATAACATAGTTCCTCTTTGCCTTTTCATTATTCTGTTTATTATAAGCCAAAGCTGGCGATTGTGGCAATATGTAAGCGGGTGACTTCCAAGAAACATCGTTCAGCGACCACTGGAGAAAGGGACTCAGGTGCAGCTGTAGAACGGATGCTCCTCCAGGACGTTAGCACCAACTGGCATCGCTGGCATTTGTTTTTCGGGTGAGACTACGGCTGGAGCCCTACCTCCCAAAGCAAGCACTGCGGCAGGGCTCTGCAGGTGAGCAATTCTGAAAACAACTGCTTTAATGCTAATACAAAAGTCGCGGTTAGACATTTTTTCCTCGAGGCTGCTGGCTGAGCGCTGCTGGGTGCTGTGGAACGTGAGCAGCGCTATGAATATCAGGAATGCTAAAAATGGGGTCCCACTTCTAACTTGGGAGCAAGAGTTTCATTGCGTGCACATAACTTCCACGGGCAAGCATTCCTCTTGTCTTGCTGGATGCGGGGTGTGGTTCTGCGTGAATGACCCCGGTGCTTTAAAAGACTGCTGGAAGACAGTCAAAGAATTGTTTCTTTGCCAATAATCATAGTGTGGGGAGGCGCCAGGCTCAGGTTTTAATCCTGCAAATGACTCCAATGCAGTGAAAGAGGTAAATATAGAGTGCAATTCGAGATCTAGGTCTTTGTTGGTTTGGGGGGGTTTGTTTGTTGTTTGGGTGTTTTGTTTTTAAAATAGTTTAATTAATTTATGAGAGTTTTCTCTGAAAATGTTTGGCAATTCATAAAGTTGCCTGTTAATAAGGCACTGATTGACTCCTGGGCGTTTAACGTGGAGTGTTAAAGCCAACAGCATAGGTCAGAGGAAAAGCATCAAAAGACCGCGTGTAGAAGAATCTGCATATTTGATTTTGTTTGCACCGGATTCCTGGCTATCACTGTCTTAGGATACCTAAGAGGGTCGCAGTTGTCATAAGCCTGTCTTAAGCGGGTGCTTCAGGATCGTCCTGGGATGGTATGGAGCCAACCCAACAGCTTTCTCGCGCGAAGCACGCGCAGCGGAAGAGGGAGAGAGGGAGGAGGAATGCGTGGTATTCCCCTTCGCCTCGCTGGCGCGATTGTCCTGGTGGTGCTGTTTCGGCGGGTGTAATCGAGAACAGCCCCGTGGCTACGCTACAGCACGCGAGGCTCCTTGTTCTGACCCGTACACGGCACACGACCGCGGCACGGCTGGCGGGGCTCGCGGCTCCTTTTCCTCGCTGCTCTCTTCAGCCGCAGCGAGCGCAAAGCTGACGTGTTTAGGAATCCGGCCTTATATTTTCAAACTCCATGCAAATATGGTAATAATAACTAAACTGACATTTGCTTTTGCTTCTGTATAGTGTGTCTTTAATATGATTACTACCCTTAACATTTAAAGGAACTTTGACAGTTATGTAATCCCTTCAACATTTAAGTACAACAGGAATTTATTATTAAGTGCAGTGGCTGGAAATGGAGCACTTTTTTCATTCACACTATAAACAGTTATGTTGGATTAGTAATCCCGCTTGTCAGAGTTGCTCACTGTTTGATATTAATCAGTACGTTTATGAAAGGTGCAGTAGAAGGCAGAAATGAACGGTGAAGAAGTTGTAAACCGTGGTTCCATAAAATCGAGCTGTGTCTAATACTTAGGTTCCCAACGTTTCTTGCAGTGACCATTAGACGAAGGGGAAAAGGAAGTACTGCATTATGGTAATGGTACCCCTAACTATCTTTTGATAAACATGTATTTAGTTTCTTACTATAGAAATGCAATAGCAGGTAGCGATGAAAGCCAAGACTTCTGAGAACATTTTTAGGTTGTTTTGTAAAGAGTGTGTTTTTCAGACTGTTGTATAGATCGAGCGTGATACAACCTAGCAAAACACTTAATGATCAAATGTTACATGACAAAATGAATAGCATCTCCTTTTGGTGCTTATCCGCTATTAAAATCATGTGCAAATCACTTCACCTGAATATTTCTTCCTCATTTGTGGGTTGTTATCTTTAAGCTACATAATTAATTTTTGTATCTTGCAAACTATGTTGCGCTGCAGGGTTTTTTTTTTTTTAGCACTTCTGAATCTCTAGTACGTGTTTGTGCAGCACGTACAGAGGAGCCAGGTCCTTTGGTTGCAAATGTCATCCTGCGAGATCTTTAGATGATCAAAGTGAAAATGACACCATTGTAACGCAAGATGTCTTGAAACAGTCCGTAATGAATTGCCATGATTGGTTAATGAACATACATGATTAATGAAACAAAATATAGACGTATAATAAAGGCTTTTCTTGTAAGTGTCAGTCATCTTCCTTGTTCAAGTGCTTCCAGTTACGTCCCTTATATACCTAACATCATAGTTGACACGTATCCATATGTATATAGTAATATACAGTAGTGAAATCAAATTGCAGTGTATGACCTCTCCATTAAAAGTGAAATTAAACTTTAATAGCATATTTGACATGTTTCTATACCTAGGTTTGTTTCAAGTTAATTTTTTCCTTTTTTTTTTTTTAAATCCTGCTTGTTATAGTTTTGGTTTGGGTTATAAAAAAAAAATCTTCATTGAATAACATTAGTCTTCGTTAAACTATGTATATCTTTCACTGATCGCTTTTAAAGCAACATGGCATTAGTTTTTTAAATTCTTATGTCTAAATTTAGCATTTGCTTGTGGTAGGATCAAAAGTGTCAAAAATCTGCATCACTGCTTCATTATCAATCACTGTGATATTTTTGGAGAAGCCATTTGATTTGCATCGTCGGACCTCCTACCTAGCGTCGCAGAAGGCTGCGCATCCATAAAATTAACTTTTGTCACTCAAACCAAATTGGGCTGAGGCACTCTTGCCAGAACAGCCAGCGTGCGTGCAAGGAGGGCGGCTGCTCTCGGAAACACGCGGACCTTCTCTGGAAAGGCAGAATAAATGAATTAATCTGCTTCTGGGTGATGTCCCAGAGCTTTCCTTATGTCTCAAATGAAACCCGACAGGAAGGCGGTAGATCACCCCCACCCACAGCCCATGAAATGAAAAGGCTGAGACCGGACCAGAGGCGCAGAGCGATGGTGATGGGCTGGACCGGCCTCTCGCTTGCGCTATCCCGGCGCGCAAAGCCCTGCTCAGCCGCGTCTCGCTGCAGAAGCCTTGAGGGCGGTGATTTAGTGCGCAGCCGCTCTTTGCGACGTTCCCCGTTGCTCCGGAGGAAGTTGCTGCAGCTCTTTGCCGAGCGCAACGTACCTCTCATCTCCTGCCAGCTCCGCAGAGCCGAGCGGTTCCTAGCAGCAGGATCGCCACCCTCGTCGCCGCCTCCCTCGCCCGCCGAGCAGGAGCCGCTCTCCTTCCAACATCTGGAGGTCTGGTCTGCAGCACGGGGTGCCTGGGGTTCACGTGCTCCCCTTCTCCCGTGGATCCAGCTCCAGCCATGCTGGGAGCCTTTCCCAGTGAAGCCCAGCATGGCTGGTCGTCCTTGCTGCCAGCAGCCCGCTGCAGCAAGGCAATAAAAAGACGACAAGAAGTCCTAGCCTTCCTACAAATCTAATATTTTTTGCTGGCGTTTGTATTAGCCGGAGTCAAAGGAGGTGGACGTGTCCTGCCTGGCTGCGTCCCGCCTTGCAGCTAATCCACCACAAAGTTGACTTTTCTTGGGCCTTTTGGCAAAAGAAGCAATTCTGCTAAGTTTTACCAACTCTGAAACGCTTTGTGTGTTTTTAAGATAGAAAGCGAGGATTTGTTCTTGGGCATCCATATCTTATTTTTCATAAATGCCAGCTCATCATCCAGTTATCACTTTTTTCCTCTCCTCTCCCAAATTTGTTTCAGGTGCTCCACACTGTGCTGTAATGATACATGGTGTTATCTGCTACAGAGATGTACTTGGTGCATCTAGTCCTTCTTCCTCCCGTGAATCCATCAGTAGCCCATCGATACGTCCCTCATCCATATTTACTGGAAGATTTGGGTACTCTCTGAATTCTTCATGAAGAGTAGTAGGATTTTTGTGTGTTTCTGGGGGGTGTGTGTGTGTGTTTGGGACTTAAGCTGTTCCATAGCTGCAGTTTGCCACAGGAGACACACGGTCCTTTTTTTTCCTTCTTTCCTCACTGGTGAATATAACATGACAAAGCCCTCAAAGAACTGAAGAAACCACTGAGCTTTTTATCCCCTCAGGAAAAGGTAGCAATTTATGGAGAGACTGCAAAAAGGCAGGATTAGGGGATTTTAGAAAATGTAAACTTTTGTCCTTTTTGGGTTGCATAGACCTTTCCCAAGACATCGGGCCTAAGGAAAACGTGCTACTGTAGCGTAAATGGATGTAAAGTTTAAATTCAAGTTTGTATAAAGCCAGTACGTGTGAGTTTTAATGTGCTGGGGGATGGATGCTGTCAAATCTCTGTCTTAGTCATTTAAATGACTGTTTCAGTATTGTCTGTGGTACAAATATTTAGACTTTGATCTACTTATAAAGCCAGATAGTTCTTGAAAATTTTCATAAGCATTTCCCCATTTCCTGAGCCAAGGAAAGGATTTTCCAAAGCCTAGGTTAGCTTGTTTTATCTCAAAGGAAATAACATTATTTTAGTGTACCTGATGAGACCGCCGGAATATGCGCATTTCAATGTGAGAATACCTCAAATGCTCATTTTTTTGCAAACGTTTCTGAAAAGAGAAAATCCAAACAGGACAAAAGAATTTCATCTAAACCCTTAAGCAAATAAAATGTACAGAGTTGTACTGTCTTTTTTATAATATTCCTCAAATTCTCATTAACAAGTAAGACTGGCCACATGCAAATCCAAATGAAATGTTATTAAATTTTATCAAATTCGTGGTATGGGACATGAAAGGAAATGATCTTAAAAACATCAGCAGAACGCTAACTGGTAATAATGCTAACTGGCTTCTCTTTGCTCCCATGCTACTGCGGATGCTCGGATAAGTCAGCTGGAAAGAAATAGATAAACATGTATGAATTGCACTCTGTGCTGGGTGAGAAATAGTTTCAAGAGGCTGAACTATTTCATGGCAAGACCTGGGCCAAAATGTTAAGAATTACAACATTTTATAAACCAGCCATCATCCTTCCGATGTTTAAAACAATCAAGCTTCAGTGTGACATTAAGAAAACCTTGCTATTTTTTCGATCTTTTTGGAGATTTAAAATTTGAATTTTAAAGTTAACTGCAAGAGGAAAGATGGGGTAGCCCAACAATTTATTAAAAGTTTGGGAAAAAAGTCTTGAAAAGAAACCTTTAGCAAAACCACTCTGATTCCTCAAACAATTCTAGTGTAACCAGACTTTTCTTATTTAAAAAAAAAAGTTTCATGGAAAAAAAAATCGGTTTGGTTTTATCTTCTAAAATAGACTGTTTTATCATAACATATACCCCATATATTGGTAGTTATTTATTTTAACTATAAATGCCATTTCAGACGGGAATGTCATACAAGACGGGGTGTTTGAATCGCG
Organism: Phoenicopterus ruber ruber; assembly: GCA_009819775.1. NCBI lineage: Eukaryota > Metazoa > Chordata > Aves > Phoenicopteriformes > Phoenicopteridae > Phoenicopterus > Phoenicopterus ruber. Next base: position 39,826,308 of record CM020220.1, read on the forward strand.
GCGGGTGGAGCCGTGGAGCCTGTGGAGCTCGGAGGTGACGCCGGGAGCCGGAGCAGGCCTGGGGGACAGTGCCAGTACCGGGGGACAGCTCGTCATCCCGAGGAGCCCGAGTAGGTACCATCTGGGTGATGGAGGGAATCCCAGAGTACGTGGTTTTTCTTCCCTTGGATGAAAGCAAGGCTTTGGCTACGGCAGAGTGGTATTTCTGGCAGTGGTGACAAGCGTGATTTGGGTCATCATGTTGCTGTTCAGTGCCAGTCTCTGACGTGCCCTGGTCCTGCTGTAGGTTATTACGTCTAATCACGGGATGTGCTCTACTCTTACATCAAATTCTAGCCAAGCTCCGAAACTGAGTTAGTGGCATCACCTCGAAACAGATTTTACAGCTGAAAGTAAGTAAACTGTGAACAACCTAGTCTAGAAGACAATATTAATTAGTAGGAGAGCAAGCTATCAAAGCATTCGTAGAAAAAGCAAAGCCATGCACTTCTTTGAAACAAACAGTCCTTTCCCTTCACTGCTCACCCCTTTAAAATATGAGTAATTTCGAACGTTTGCGTACTATATTTTCTTTTTCTTTAAATTTGTTCCTTTGTGATTGACTCTATGTAGCATCTCTGTCTGAAAGGCAATTGTAATATCACCTAATTTCTATTTCTTCAAGGTTAAGGATACCGGTAGGTATCAATTCAGGGCATATTTATTCAAAGGTTAGAAAGTACACTGAACTGTTGTCTAGTGTAGACTTTATTTTAGGAGCAAACATAAACACGAAGAAACGATAATCCTGGTGTAATGTAGGAATCTAATTAAGACTAATGAGGCAACATTAAATTTAATGTATGATGCATTTTATATGCCTTACCATTAGAGCTGCAGCAAGCTGTTCGTGAGAGCATCGAACTTTGGTGAATAAGCCCCTCAAGGCATTGTTAAACAATCTGGGCTCAGGCCTTCTCCTGCCCGTTAGATTGTGTGGGGCTTGCAGAGATCTCGATATAAATGGAAATTTAGGGGGGGAAGAGGAAGGGGGAGGACACAAGGAGTTCTGACCATCTTTGAAGGGCTCAGGGAGCTGATGAAAAGGGAAGATAAACGGGTGGCTGTGTGTGACACCCTCGAGGAGGTATGAGGCTGGGACAGAAGGGAGGAGGGTGAGGGGTGATGTGTGAGCGACTGTTTCAGAGGCACCTATAGCAACGGGAAAGGGAAAGGGCTGGGATTTAACTGACACCGCATATCGAGAAGAATGGTCATGATGATTGTCGCTTAACAACTTATTAATGGTATGGTTTGTTGTGGGTTTTTTTTTCTTTTTTTTTTTTTCTTGTTAAACTTGCTAAGTTCAGTAAGTTCCTTACTTGTATTTAACTGTGCAGAAAAACAGGAGTATAGCTCCAGATTTAGATTTCGCTCTCTAAATTCCTTCCCCTCAGTACAAAAGATGATTCCTTCCATAATAGTCACAAACAAAACTTTTAACAATGATTTATCAGACAGCGTTTCATAGTCTCCGTTGAAGAAACGGATGCTCAGTACGTGGTGCACGAGCAGCGGCTTTGCAGAGTAGTTCTTGAAGGTGAGGGATTTGGATGGCGCCGGGATCAACCGAGTGCCAGCGTTTGCCTTAACGACACCATGAAGTTGAAGATGGGTTTGAATGAAGACTGGGTGCTGAGGAATGGAGAGGTTTTTGGAGGAACATATAACGAGTTGGCTTCATGGGTGTGCAATATAAACTGACACTGGGGTGCTTGGAGCGCATGGGTTGGAAGTGCAGAGTGAGCTGTAGCTTGGACGAGCTCGTGGTCTGTGGTGTCAATCGGTGATTGCCAGCTGCTGCCGGACGGGGCCAAGCATGAGAAGAAGATGAAGTAAGGAAGAGTTAGTGGGTGTGGGGAGGGGGGACGGGGAGGGCCGGTGTCAAAGTGCACTTCAACCCTGCTGCTCTGAAAGCTGAGTTTTAGCCTACTACATCCTGAAAATTCGTTCCAGTTTATATTATTGCATGTGTTAGTGATGGCTTGAGTGTTTGAGACTTTGAAGTATTTCATCTACACATGAAATTGGATTTTTTTTTTTTTCTTTTTCCTTTTTTTTTTTTTTCCTGTGGAATATAGTTATGGAAACCTGTAGTCTGTGCTGGAAAATAAATGACTGGAAATGTTCCTCGGTGACTAACTTGCTACAAGAAGTTGTTATAGGTGCAAACACAAAGTTATACTTTTCACAACAAACAAATGCCATGTCCTAGTTTTGAATTAGAGATTCAGGAGCGAAGCTGCTGCAAGGCAGAAGATGCAGTCGGGACGTCTGGAGCAGTGCGGTGGGAAAACCGAAGGTACCTATTGCACAGGTCTGGGCTGGGGGAATGAGTTATTCCCCGCAGGAACGTCAGAGAGCACCATGAAAGCTCAGCTGGGGGCAGAAAGGAAAACAGTGCTGCCAGAGGGGCTCCGGGGGGGTGGGAAGGAGCGATGTGGCGAGCGACGTGTTCACAAGGGTTTCGGCATCGACCTGACTCCGCTGCCATTGAAGTGCGGGTGGGGGGGACGGCTTCAGTGCAAGCAGATGTAGGACAACGCTGAGAGTTTTTACAGTCCCCTGGTGTGCGTGTAACATGCTGGGACCACCCGCTCGTACCTGACCCTCGCTGCCTGTGAGACGGAGAGAAAAATCATGTTAGGGGGCTCGTTTTCCTACCGTAACCTGCTCTGCTCTTTGCCTTCCCTAAGGGCACCCGTGTGTGCGCCTGCCCGAACAAACGCGAATGCCTGTTTATGCTGTTTGCATTCGCTCCCCGTGCGGTGCTGAGCAGAAGGTAGGTGGAGGATGTATTTAAACCGGGAGCTGTGAAGGTTCGTGGAAGTAGACAGCTCCAGTGACCCTTCCATTCTTCATCCCCTTGTGTTCTGTGCTCATCTATTGATAGAAAAATCCATGAGCAAACTGTAGAAAGTGCAGATTTATTGCTAAGTGAGTTCATGAATTTACTTTCATTTTACTTTTCCCTTCTTTAACTCCTTTCTCCAGTGCTTCAGCTGGAGAAGGGTTTCATTAGTGCCGAATCCTGACCTTTCTCATGCCTGAGCTAGAAGCATGTGTGCATTTTGTAGCACATGTATGGGTCATGTTTTGTTCCCTTTAGGAGTTCATCTTTTCCTTGAAGATGTCACACTCTCTGCTGAGCATTTGCCAGCTAGATGCTCTCTTTTGGGGCTCCTGTGTTTGGATCCTGTGGACCACGGTGCCGGGTTGTCCTCCCAGCTCGGGCTCACCGACCCGCTGGCTTGCACACAGGTCCCATGGGGCAACATGTGCCCTCAGGGGTTTGTAACACACGGATTTAAGGACACATTCGAACCAAAGGGCTAAGACGTTTGCAAGGCTCCTAAAATCCCGTTACTTGGTATTTAACCTAATTCTAGGGAAAGTGCAACAGAAAAAGCTACCTGCCTTTCCTGGTCACGTATGAGTGTTGTTTGGATTCAGGTCAAATTCCTCGGAGGAGCTAAACCTCCTTTTTCTCTCAGTGTCCTGCTGCAAATGGCTTTTCCTTTAGAAATGGAGTCTCGCCCTCCTTCGCAGCCGGCTTCCCTCTGCTCTCCGTCTGAAACAACCGTGGTGTTACCATAGCTCGGGATTTCTGTCCGGTATGCTAGCACAAACAAACAAGGACGGCGTAAGCCTCGGAGTAAAACCGGAGCGTTCAGTCTGATAGAAAACCACCCAGATGAGCCTCGAATAGGATTCATAAATTGTACGTGCATCTGGTGGTTGTCAGGAGCCCTTAGTTATATTTACTGCCCGTGTGGCCGGGATGCAGTGGGAACCGCTAACTTTGCTCGCGGAGCGGTTTCCCTGCTGGGGTGTGGGTTGTGTTCTCAGACTCCGTCTGGCCATTGCTTGTTTCCTCATCGCAACAAGTAGTCGAGGTGGTTTTTACAAGCAGCCCGCGGAATGAAGAAAATAGGTGGTTCTTGCCCCAAAAGGATTGCAGGGCTTTATACACCTCTGCCCCCGGGGCTGTGCTCAGCTCCTGCCGGCACCGCGCTGGCAGAGCGAAGGGTTGCTTTTAATCTGCTCCCTTTAACCTCCTCCCTCCTCAGGGAGCCTCTCTTTTAAAAAGTAAATCACAAGCGATGATCTGGGAGAGACTGATCCTCCCCACCTCTTCAATAGGTAAATTGCCCTTTTAGAAGAGTGATCCGTGCTCCTGTCCTCATTTTTCATATCTCACTTAAAAAAAAGAAAAGAAAAAAAAAAAAAAAAAGAAAAGCAAAAATAATCTTCCAGGGACTTTGACTTAAGCAAAGGCACTTTAGAGTCTTTTTCTAATGTCATTCTGAAGTTAAAAAACAATTTGACTTCAAGGGAGATACGGCCCAATTTTTTAAAAACTTAATAGGATTAGTCATGGGAACTATTTTTAGCAAAAGTTCAACTTTATCCATGTATTTTAATGTGGGAAAAGTGTGTCCTTTTCCCTCTGCTAATGTTTGATGTATTCCAGCCCTCCTGCGAGTGTGTTTGAGTATCTTAGGGGCTCTGGAGTGGAGGAGAACTTCCTCTCGGATTCTCTCTGTTTTCTTTCGTGAAAATGACATTCCTAAGCTGTTTCACTTTCTGACAGGAAATGGAGCCTTGCCAAAAATGATTAAAGTCCAAGAAAGCATAACAGTTCCAAAGCTGCAGCAGTTCTTTAGGAGTCCCGAGTTTGACATTGTGTCAAACAAATGTGAAATATTGTTTAATAAATTTGAATAATACAGGGAAAGGGAAAAATGGTTCTTGGCTTATAATGCTGGTGCTCTTTATTAAGTCTGTAAAGGACTGCCTAGCTCTAATAAATTGAAATATATACATAAATATACTTGTGCATGGATAACAGTTTAATATTGTAATATATAATGAACGGCGCACATGCACCCCCCACATGCAGACATTGATTTATATGTATGTACGACCATATATATATTGATATGTGCGTGTAGACCCACTCGCAAGTTTGTATATATTTATACACGGAATTACCGTTTGCAGGCAACTCCTGTGCCTGCTTCATATAAGAAATATCATACATATTATTTATAAGGTGTGGCATGACATTATGACTTTATAAAAATACTAATCTAGCGCTAGATAAAGTGCAATTTGTTAACAGTTTCTCAATGGTTTTTAATTCAATGTTTGTTTAGAGGACGCGTTGTGCGGTCTTTGCTCGTGCCGAGTAACACCTTATCGTGTAATCCCGGCGTTACGAGAAGGGCCGCGCCGAGGCTTGCGAAAAGCAGCGAGAATGGTGTGACACCCAACAGCCCGGCTCTGCCGCCTCTTGGCGCCCAGCAGCCCCTCTGCCAGAAGACCTACCAGCCACCGAAGGCCTGACGGTTGGCAATATTCGGTTATTAACACACAGCTCCATCAAAATGAGCCAGGCTTCTAAGAAGTTCCTGCGCCGTCAACCCCAAGTGTTAAAAAGTCCTGTCAGGCTCCTTTAGTCCTAAGATTACTTCTCAGAACCCACAAAAAACCAAAACCCCTCAGCATTTGTACGTTGGTTTCCAATTTCTTTTGGATTTTGATCCTACTGGGTTCACCAAAATCACATTTTCAAGTTGCTCTCTGACCACGAGGCCAGGAATTTCCTTTTTTCTTTTTCTTCTTGATTTTAATATGAAAGCTGAATTACATCTTCACCGGAATCCAGGAGCTCCAAATTTAAAAATTAATCTAATGACTTAAGGCTCAATAGAATCAGGGCAGTTGGCAACTGTACTAGAATACAGAAAAAGTTGCTTTGTTGGTTCCTGCAAGAAACCTCCACTTGTTTCCCCTCTGTCAGACACATCGCTTCTCCACCAAAATATATCAAATATTCAAGAACTTATAAAAGAACAAAAATGTTCCACTGACACGGTCTCAAAGACAAAACATTCTTTAAGCGAGACGCGTTTCAAAGCAAAGCTATGGGAAAGGTTACTATTTGTCATTCCTCGTAGGGGACTGTAGCGTTATTTGTTTGGAGGGGAGTCATCTTTATCAGTTTTCCAATGGCATTTGAGGCTTCACATCGGTAAAGTTGCACCGGGACTGTTCGTACCGTCATTCAACAAGGAACAGTGATTCGCGGCTACTTTTCAGACAAGCTAAATTGATCAGACAAGTCAGTCAATGTCATTGAGCACTATTTGTCACTTCATAAGCAGCTACAATCTGCTGTTCTATAAATGCAGCAGGACCGTCGAATAAATCACATCAACCAGTGGGAGTAGATAGTATCCCTTCATCCATAATTGGTGCGGTCCTCTCCTGTCACATTCGCTCATTCCCCGCGATTCCGGCGCGGATTGACACTGACAAAGAAAGAGCAGCCGCTGTCAAAGGTGCTGGAGTCTGTCTGCTACTCCGCTCTCCCCGCTAATAGATATCTATCATAATATTGCATTAACATCACAAAAAATCAGAGTTATAACTCCGCTATCCGGGTATATCGATGACATACGTAGGGGTCTCTCTTAGGTTACGGGGAAAGCTGATTGATGCAAAAGGAAAGCTTCTGATTAAAACCACTTACCAAATCCGTCAGCGGTAGGAATATTTACTGCCCTGTGTGCTGCTGCTAATTTCACGGACAAAAAAATAATAAAAAAAAATGAGGGGAACACGATGATTTGTTGTAAACAGCCCTTCTGGAAATTTGTTAATTGTTATTCTCTGCTGGTGCAGGGATACTTTTATGGACTTTATTCCTATGACGTGAATGTATAGTTACGTGGTTACCAAAATAATTAGCGAAATGGAACACTTTGAAAAAATATTAATGACTGTTTAGCACACAAAAAAGCCCCCCCAAACTTCTGTCTGGTACTGTGTTTGGCAAAAAAGCCTTTTCTAAGTGAACGGATGAAATTAGCAGATGATGTTTATTGTGAAGGAGTGCCAGGCTACAAACTTTTTTCCTGGAGAAATGCTGGACAGTTTCTACCAGGAATATGTTAGATTAATCAGCTCGCTCGGCCCTGGCGAGAAATCACAGTGGAATACCCAAACTGCTGTGTAGTCACATGTAAATCTCTCTGACAACCTGGAGGCACGGATCATTTGTTCAGGGTTTGGTTCCAACAACATGCTCGTGGAGGAAAATACCTTGTTCGCTTATAAAAAGGTTGTAGCTGAATATGTAATTGCTGAGACCGGAGCACTGGGATCCCAGCTCTCCAGCATGAAGCTCTGGATCCTTTATTTTTGGGGAGAAAAAGTCTTAAGTCGGTTTGCTTGTGTATAAACAAGGCTTCATGATGCCTGTCATGTGGGACAGCAGCGAAATGCTTGCTTTTTAAAGGTGCTCGGTATAAATGTCATGTTCCTGGCTGGAGTCTTTGCTGGGCCCAAAGGCAAAGCATAATATCAAATGATTCTTACAGTTTTTAGTCTGGGACGTCCCTTGACCCGTGTGCACAGATGATGAGAAATTTTCCTTTCTGTGTTGGCTTCTTTGCTTCCTGGTGCGGAAGAAGTTGTTCTGAAAGCGTGCCAGAAACCTTAAGTAATAGGTAAGCAGTAGAAATGATTTTACCTACGAAAGACTTAACTCCGTTAATATTCATATAAATTCTGCTATAAATACAGCCAGTGTTCAAAAGAAAGCTCAAAGCAGTAGATCATAAAAGTATTCCTCACTAAATACAAGACTTTGACTTGGTTTTAAATGAATATAATAGAAATGTAAGGCCTAAAACCAAAACGTGAGACAAATCACCGCGCAATGGAGAACTGAACAGCATCCGGAGGAGGCAGCTTACATAGGAGCGCATTCATTGTCAACATCTGATACTGAAAAGGTCAATAGTTAATTAAATAATCCATCACCTTAGGATAGAGAGCAGTCCTCACTTCTGACAATCAATGACAGAAATATTAAAAGGTCAGAAAATGAGTTACTATATATTGTGTTTTCTTACTGTGCATTATAAAGATGTGACTTGAGTTGAGCGGCATGGGCATGAAGATAGGTAGGAAGAAATATTAGCTGTTGCCCAAATATTTTCTTAAATGCTCTTTTACCAGGCTGCTTTATGTGTGGGCATCTGAAATAACGGGCCTCAGAGATGTAGTAAACTTTTAGAATGACAATTTCAGACTATATCACAGAATTTATAACATCCTTTATTTGATAATCAAAGTGTTTTGGGGAGCATCTTTCTCCCGTGCTGCTCGAGGCCATACTGGAACGAACTGGGTGAGCGTTCTGACATTCTGGTTTGGTTTGGATAGGGGTAGAGTTGCTTTAGGAGCCCAAGAGACGGGTTTTCTGTGCCTGTTTTCTAGACTCGATGAGGCCGGGTTAAGCGGCGCGAAGGACGCCCACCCGCTGAGTCCCGGGTCCGTCGCTGCGCACAGGCTGCTGCTGGCGCTGCGCTGCCGATGCGCGGCACGCGCCTGGTTCCAGGTTCATCCTCGTAAATTGTTGCGTTCCTTAATATAGGGGCAGATTTTGGACGCTGAGTGTTTATAAATAATTTAAGAGAAATACAATAACGGTGTTGTCATCAACAATTTTTGCTTTGCTGCCCACTCTAGGCTTTTCCTTTGCAGAAACATCCCCCGCCGCCCCGGTTGAGGGGCTGCTCCTGCGTTGTGTTTGTCAGACGATGAACGTTAGTGACTCTCTGCATTTTTCCTTTCCCTTCTCAAGACAGACTGAAGTTTTCTTCTCATTTTGTGCACGGAAGTTGCACTTTACGTACAGGAGGAAACAACTGAGTCACGTTTCTGTGCCCAATGCAGCTGTCGAAGGCTCCTTTGGGTGATGCCTTCCTCACCCTCACCGTGCTCACCCTCTTCCATGCACATGCCTCTGTGTGCATCTGCAGAGCTGGGAGGGACCCTCCTGCCTAAGGGAAGGGCTATGGACTCACCATAACAGGGATCTGCTTCCCTCTTCTCATTACTATACAGCGTGGAACTAACGCGTATTTATTAATACTCTCTCTAAGTTTTCTAAATTTTACTTCCCTGGTACGTAGCTTTATCCTGAGAGTATGAAAGTCACCGTGCTGAATTCTGGCAAGTGTTATATGATTATTTTATCTCTCACTATAAAGCGTTTTGAAAGACTTTGTATGAGAGGCAATATAAAAATAAATTGAATTGAACTATGGCTTCACCTTCCCACTTTTTTAGCGCAGAAACCTTTAGAGCAAAAACTGCAATATAACGACAAAGGAGGAGATTAAGACTGTGTCATGAAAGAGGTGACGCTGGATGACAGGTCCGACCCTGCGTGAGCAGTTTGGTGGGTTTGCGATCGGCTGTGTATTAATTAGATTTTAAGCATGTTCACAACTGGGAAAAAGCCTGTTTGTGTTTTTAGTGGGAAGGTTATTTTAAGCCATGAGAAAGGTATTAGATATTATCTACTGTGGTGTATTTATATAAACAAAGGTCTACCTGATGGTTGTGCAAACATCTGTTCTGTTCTTACCCAACATTGCACGGTTCATTAAAACTTACCCTGTTGGCCTCTGAAAGGCCGGTTCTGGGAGCACATAATCTCACTTACAGAATCCACAATTGCAATAATTTGTCTTTTAAAAGAAAATAATCTTAGCTTAGGGTAATGAGTTTTTCCCCACCCCCCTCCCCGTAGAAATATGATTTTATGTTTTACAATGCAGGCTCAATAAATTACATTAATAAATGACTCCTGGTTCATGAGAAGTGCTGTATTTTGACAATATCAGCCAACCTTTCCATTTGTTTAAGCAGGAAAAGTGGGGAGCCAAAATAAAGCTGTTACAGAAGAAATCTCAAGAATGTTTATGAAACTCTGCTCTAGCTACATTTATTAGGAGTCGAAGCATAGTCTTAATTTGTCATGCGGAATTCCAGGGGAGTGAGTAATTTCTAGAGCTTCTCTAAATGCCAGGACTTAATATTTTTCTGTAGCAATTTGTTTGTAAACATGGAGTAAATCGTATAGGTTGCAATGTGACAAAAAGGTACCTAGGATTTGTCATCTTCTGCTAACAGCTGTTGGGTTTATTTTATAGCATCTCATGGGGTTTTTCAGATAAATGCGTTGTTGATGGCAAGCGAAAGCACCCTGAGGATCTCTGATGGCGGGCACACACAAAGTTTAACTGCGGTAAGCTGTTTGTCGGGGATTTGATCTCCAGTAGATCGGCTCCCCTGGGTCGCTGCAGCTCCCACCAGGGTGTCTGTGTGTCACCTTCAGAGAAACCCACACGGAACAGGAGGCAAACTCCAGGCAAGACGATAACCTCCCTTCTGGCAAGGATGCTTCTAGCATCGTTTTTCTGATGTGAAGAGGGGAAGCGCAGCTTTCCAGGGGGGATTTTTGGGAGAAAGGAGTTCATGAATTTTACTTGCCAAATCCCCTAGTGTTGCAGGAACCTGGGATATTTGTTTCCCCCTCCCACCTCTCTTTCTCATCTTGTGGCATACTGTAGTTGTGGGCTTTGGTCTTTTATTTAGTGGTCTGAGGCTACGTCTATGTCAGTGAGCAGTGGAGCAGTAGGGAAGAATCTGAAGAGGAGAGGAGCTGGTGCTGAGGACTTCAAATCTACTGTGTTTATGGTTTAGGGTTAGCCTTGGACCGAGGCTAGTGTGGTCGTGTGAACTGACCCCCTGTTAGTGACTGGGCTGCGTTGGGTCTGCCCTCGGTGTGCATCTGCATTTTAGTGCGGTTCAAAGGGAACCCAGCGCGTGGTTTCCAGATGTCTCTTTGCAGCGTCTCCTGATGCGATGGGTAGACGGGACTGGGAGGTATCTTTCAGAAGTTCTCTCTGGACTCAAGTGAAAATGCTTGCAGAAACACACACCAGAACTTTAGACAATGTTTGTGGCCCTTCCTTATTTGGCATGATGAGTCATGTTCTGTGGACTCTCCAGAATTAGATGTTTCTAGCATGTTTGCTGAAGATCCCTTCCACGCTTCTATGGCCACATTCACTCTTTATGCAGTAGGCAGGTGAACATACCCAGAAGCGCAACCGACGCTCTGTCCCTGCATCCTTAGGCCCAACGTGAACACACCAGTAATCCCAGAAACCAAAGTCAGTTCCCGGAGACTGTGTTTGAGGCACATATTGCCTTGGGAGGGACATGAGCCTGCCTCTGCTAGACCTGTGTGTTCTCATATCCCGTCAGAGGTTTTTTGTGGCTTTGAATAACGGGGCAGCGACCGCTCGTCTGAACCAGCACATCAGTTCTCATGGTCTCCTGCTCACCAGATCGATTACACCGTGTCAGACAAACACAGTAAAAGTCATCGTCTAAGGGGAAAACCCACTCGTTTCTCACTGCATTCCCAACCACTTCAGAACCTCTGCCAGCACATGTTAACTCCGATAACATTTTAAGATACTGCTTCAATGAAATGGAGGCCTTGCTTGCAAGGCCACATTGTCTGAAGTTCTCCCATCCCTCATTTAAATCCAACATAATTAGTACAACTACAGACTTTGTTGTTCTACATGCTGAAGTATAATGGCTGCTATTATAGCAGCTTGCAGGAGCAAAGATATATGATATTGAACGATACGTCAAGGAAAAATAAACATGTTTCATTTCTTCATTAGATAATGTTTATTTATAGCACAATATATATCTACCTCCACTGTACCATTAAAGTTTTGACTGCTTTTTAACTATAAAATTTGATATTGTTGTGGCAGCTGCACTACTCAAATGATTGCTATAGTACAGCTGTTATCAAAGAGTAAGATTTATAGCTACACTACATGGTGTAAAGATATGTGCATATTTACTTCATGTTTTACTACTTCTGTCCTATATTTTAATGACACAAGGTGAGATGAAATAGTGAAATAATAAACTCTTTTGCTGCTGCAAAAGCAAATGGCACAATTTGTTTAAAGTTTGGTGTTTAATTTTCTATTGTGCTAACAGTAAAAAAATGTTCTTTTCTCTGCTATTTTGCTTTACTTAAGCATACTTTACATGTTAGTAGCAATCTTAGTTTTTTTGTTCTGTTTTTACTTTTCAGAGAAGTGCTTTGGAACTGAAGTGAGAACCAGATGCTTGATGAAACATGTTGAACTATGCTATATGCTAGGTAAAGATCAATATTTTACCCCTCGGTTAGATTGTTAGACCACAGTGAGGGGCAGCTTCCCCCATGGGCGCTTTTCGAGGAAAATTATTAGATGAGTGTGTGAAAAGGACACCAATATCCACTTTTATGAGGCTGCTGTCCCACATGGCCGGATTGCAACAGCTGCCTCATCCCTACACTGGGTATGAAAACCAGGCCCAGATGATCTCTCAGTAAGGGAAGGGATGACAAAGTTTGTCCAGCTCAATGGCCAGGTCCAGATCACCAGTAAAAACTCATTTATGGCCAGTTCTGGGCTCTCCTGCTTTGAGCTGACTCAAGGGGCTGGTCCCTGTAGCATGAAAGACTTATAACCGTAGTACAAAGCATTTGTAGGGAGGTACCTTTGGTTACCATTTCAATGTTGTCGGTGACCAATGTCTTTTTTATATATCCTCCCTAGTTTTCCACTAATTGGAGCTCACTCAACAAGGACTGTCTAATCAAAAGGGCCTGGAAGCAGAATTAGGCTATTTCATGAAGGCTGAGGTATTTCAGGAGCAATAACGTGGTATAGGTCGAGTGTAGTGTATAGTCCTGTGTGCAAGAGGAGAATTTTAAACTCAAGCGTTCTCTGAAACTCCAAAACCAGAAGGAAACAAAAGGAGAAATTAAACCACAGAGGGCTGATGAGTGATAGACTTTACATTCTTAATTAAATTCTGTGATGTGCTTTGGGTGCCTTTTTTTGGTCCATGCTGAGTCCAGTCACATCCATGGAAAATTCAATCCTGTTGCACTAGTTGTGGGAGGGGGAAGAAGGGGCATCAGTTGCCCCTTACAATAATGCAGCAAAGCAGTATTCCTTGATGGTAACCTGCCTTTAGTTGAGTCAATCGTGTGTTGTGTTTCCTACCAAACTGTTCTGTGTGTTAAATCTATTGCATTTATTTTTTTGTTGCGCTTCTTGCTTGGTTTGAAACAGTAAAGCGTTAACTGCTGCAACTTGCTGATCTGCTCTTCTTTGAACATACTTCTGCCTGGTGCCTTGAATTATTCCCCTGCCTGTACCACGTACATATACCTCTCCATCATACTTTTAAAATACTTGAATGAAATCTAGAGAGCGTTTGAGCTGTATCCAGCCAAAAGAGGAGAGCTCTGTGCAAAGCCGTGGCTCTGCTGAGCACTGGATAACTCGACGTTAACAGCCTCTCGCTGAATACATAGTCTGCACATCATGGGACAGGAACGTAAGGACTCTGCCAGGTTTTTAATGCATCGTACCGGCTATTTTAACTTGGTAAGCAAAGTAACTCCTCATGTTATGGTACATTTTGTTTTGTTAGCTCGACGTACCATTTTCTGCCCCTGCGTACGCACACACACTTTGAAAGTTATGTAAAAATGTCGTGAAAACAGGCTTTCTCATGAGGTCTCCTTTCCTTCCTGGATTTTCTCATGTCATAAATCCAAGAATAGCCTTTTGTCTTGATATTTTGGTATTTCTTTTTTTCTGGCACAGAACAAAAGGCTATGACAAATTAAAAAAAAAAAATACTTCATGTCTTGTAAAAGATTTGGCTGGAGGTTTTGGTTGAGGTTTGAGAAAAGCTTCAGGCTTCCTATTATTTTACCCAGTCATCCCTACCATGAACTTATTTTGCCTTAGGGTGATGGCTTTGTAGAATTTACTTAAGCGTTACTTCTTATCAAAACTTTGGCCAACAACTTGATGATCACTGGAGTCCCTAAGCACTGACTGTACGGGGAATGTACAGGTTCAGTTAATATGCAGATTACTGCTCATTAGGCAAATAAGCAACCAGCAAAGCAGATCTGGCAAGTGAGATGACATTAGGTAAAGTAAATGTGAAAATTAATAAACTGGAAATTTGGATGGGTCATCAGAATAGAAAATTCATCGGTTGAGCTAGGCTTGATCAATAGCCGCTGTCTTTGTGCATTTCGGTCGAAGCTGTACCGATTCACGCACCTTTGGCACCAAACAGAAATGGCATTTATGTGAAAAACACGCTGCCCAGGCTAGGCGGACGCGCTAGACCGTGTCTGCCCTACCGATTTCAACAGGTTGGCGCAGAGGTGGGTCCCTCCCAGCGTAGGGACCAACTCCATAGCTGTGGAGACCAGTCCTGTAGATGAATTTACCTTAAAAGAGCTAAGGGTTAGTTTTCAGTGCTTTCACTGCTTTTTTTCCCTTCTGCCCTGCCAGATATTACTGAAGATCAGATTTTGCAATTGCAGAGTAACCGCATCCTAATCCTGGGTTTTCCTGCTAATCAGAAACAATTTTTCTGTTGTCGGTTGTATTACTTTAATTCACTGTGTCTTAACTCTTTAACTACATTTACCAGAAGATAGATGCCTAGAAATTTTCACCTCTCTTCATATGGGGAGCTTTCCCACTGCCCAGGCGTTAACAGTAACTTTAATATTATAATGTTACAGAGATATTCTTTAAGCATATTAGGCACGTGACTATTCGAGGTGCAGGAAACAGAAATGAAAACCAGTAGCTCTGCATAAAGACTTCTGCATCTTCTGTTGAGTCCATTTTCCTTATTTAAAAAAGACAGAAAAAAAGGAGCAGTAAAAAAGATAGAAAATAAGTAGCAGAAAAACACACTGAAATAACACCCCCACTAAAATAATGAAACCATAAACACAAGGAAAATTTGTGTTAAGGCTACAAAAATACTTTACCTCAGTTCCCTCGGGGCTGGTCTTTGCAAGACACATGGCCCTTTTCACTTTATGAGAAGAATCCAAGGCGCTAAGCTGTATTTCCAAGGCTGGGCAGTACTTTAAGAAAATATTGTAAGACTTCTATGTCTGGTCTAACCCAGGACCCTGAGCCTATCTTCAAAAGAGCTTTATAAGCAAATACTGGAGCATATGCTTGGCTTGAAGGATATCTATCGTCCGGCTGACGATGCACGCTGCTCCGTTAGCTGATGCATTCTAGAGCCGATCCCTTAATGAGGGACCATCCCAGAGCAGTCATTTTAAAACTCAAACGTTGAGCATCGCAACTGTGTGACCGTTTTTTGAGATTGAACAAACCCCAAACTCATAAAGCAATAATTAGTTTATCCTTTCTCAGCCACCGTGTCACTGTTTCATGCTTTGCGAATATGTTGCTATACTCTGCCTGAGCTCTCCATCCTTCCCTCTACCATCTCTTTGCTTCTTCATGTTTTCCAAGGAATAAATGAAGCCCACCTCTTGCTCCCACACAGCGGTGAGGTGATGCAGAAATGTTTTATAGAATTAACACCGATTCTGGTTTGTACCCACTGAAGCAGTGATATGGTCTTAATGACTGGACAAAGATAGCTCTGTCTCAATAATATTTACGCTATTGTTGTCTTCTAGGTCTTAGAAGTCCTTTCCAGTGTCAGACAAAATTAGTATTTCCTGTGACTGAAGTCAATGAAACTATTTGTGTGAGCGAGTACTGCTGATTATGAACGGCAATTGTGTATTTTAGTGATTATGGCCATATTTCCACCATAAGTACTCCGACATCTCAGCAAGTGCCAGATTTTCAGCAGGGTTTGAAACTCGGTGCCTTTGATTCTAAATCTTGTGGCCAGGTTTTTTACTGAGCCGAACGCCCAAAACGCACTCAGTGTGCTGAGCCCTTCCCCGAAAAGGGAAGGGAGGCCTTGGGGAAATCCGGCTCCGTGCGTTTGGCAGCCTCGCAGCGGCTGATGAGCAACCGGCTGCCGGTGTTATTCCTCCGCAGGCTTCCACCAGCAGCGCGAGGGGCAGGGATGTTCCGCAGTACGCGAAAGCAGCACGCAGTTCTGTCTTTCGGGGTGGCTAAGTAACGACTGCCTATGTGGGTGGCATAAAGAGAAATTCTGAATGTTTTTAAGGAAGTCTCGCTTTCCTCACATGCTACATCAGACAGGACTGTAGCGTTATCTGATAAAGCAAATCTCGCCATCTCTTTGAACAAAATGCTTCCGTGGCAGGCTTATTGCAAATATATAATGCTAGGCTTGTGCTTAAAACCATGAAGAGGGGGCTGGACGCAGCTGCGAAGGTGATACAGTACTGATTTCACAAGACGTCAATCTCCCCCTTGATGTGACAAGTCAATATGTGTGTACCAACATCACGGTCCTCCCGGTCCCCCCCAGGTCCTCCTTCCCGCTGAAAATGCTTCGCCTTTTTATGACCTAATGGCAGGACTGAACCTTTTTTGACTAATTTTCACTATGGCAGTGGTTCTCCTTCGAGATTCAAAATGAAAGTTGTTTTGCCTTTTTAATCACCTTCTTTCTAATGACAATGCCGCAAAGCCATTACTAAGTTGAATCGAAATGATTTTCCTTCATTATGTTATGATCACGTAAGAGAGGAGAAAAGCTTTCAAATTATGTCTGTGGACTCTTACATTAGTGACAATATTGAATACATACTCTTAAGAAAAAGCATTTATAACCTCTTAAATTTACTCTTACTATATCTGATCTGGCATTTGCTGCCTATATGCTGGTGTCCATATGTGCGCGTTATAGATCAGTGTGCGTGTATTGTATGGAAGAAGGAAGAGGGCTGACCAACTAAATCCATCAGAAGTGAATATGATACAATACCAGCCTGCTTCAATGCTGTTCTCGGCGTGCAGAAACACTCTCCTTTCCATCAGGGCCTCTAAGCCTGCTGCATTTTTCCAGAGCTCCATTCCCACCCTGAAAGAGAGGGGTGGAAGTGCCTAGAGATTCACCTTGTCAAGGCTGGTTTGGGAAATATTTGGGGGTTTGCCTTTTAATTTTCTGTAAACTTTCTCTTTGTGTTTTTTGGTTTTGTTTTTTCTTTTTTTGTTACGTTTCGTTCTGTTTGTCTCCCCCAGGTTCAGGAGGATGGGAGGAGGTCTGCCTCAGACGTGGGCAAGTGCCTTGCCTTCTCGCGTCAGGAAGGTCCGTGCTGCAGGCAGCAGGTAAGATGATCCGTTGCTCGGCGCTGCCGAGGGTTATCCGGTATCACGCGGGTCAAAGGGCCGTGTGTCCCACTTGTAAAGCGTCTCAAGCTGTTCTTTCACGCCGGAGGGGGAGGGAGCTGGCATTTATTGCCCCTTCCACACCGCAGGATTTCTACTAGACATTTGAAAGATGCAACTTCTCTATCCATGCAACAAAGCCCGATGCAAACGCTAAATCCTATATCAAAGATGTCTTCTGCAAAAAAAAAAAAATTAAATAAATCTGTTATGAACGAAAAGCCCTTCCTAACACAGACGCATTTGCTGCCTTTTCTTTACTGTCATTTAGCACTCACATTTTTCTATCTGAAGTGACCACTCAAACTAACGTGCAAAAAAAATAAATCACGTTTGTGTCAGTTGTTTGATCTGCTGTTCAATGGTCTGCAGCTTTCTTAATAAGCAGCTGAAGATAATTTAAATTCCTGATAATTTTCAGTAGGTGCTGGAAGTATGTGTCAGTTGTCAATATCTGTTTCTCGGTTACGTGCAAATACCTCATTTCTGGTCATACAAAACTCCTAACAGGTTTTTAGGTGAGTCACAGATGAAATCCTAGCTACTGCCTTAAATTAACATTAAAAAAAAAAAAAGGTGACTTATTTATTTTTCCACAAAAAATTAATATGTACGAATAAGCACATAATTTTCTACACATCTCGTGTGTTTTCTTATTCTAAACATATCGGTAGTCAGTGTGATGGAATTTAAAATAAACTCTTTCCTGGTTTTGCTGGAATGTTTGCACGTTCTCGGTCATGTGAGCTGTAGAGAATGTGTGAACTGGAATTTCTGAAGTAAGGATGGCTTAATACATCGCAGGATACACCTTGACAGAGGTATTAATTCACTGCAGGTTTACTCCACATGGAATCTCTGTATTTTTATGACATGTACAGTTGGTTGTAATGCCATACCAGGTATCATGTATAACATCAAAGAGCTAAGACGGTATAAAGGTATGCTGTATTTCTTCAGTTCATGTCAACAAAATCCTTTTCAACCTTGGATACCTCCTGCTTACAATCTTTAGTTCTTACTGCATTTTTGTTTGCAGCATTTCTGTCCAAAAATAATATTTGTAACAGGAAAGTAGAATGACTAGGCTATCTTTTTTTTTTTGTTTCTGTTATAGTTTTAAATTATTTAACCCTCAAATGTCCTTAGAAAATAGACAAAAGTCTACCAAATAAAGCGAAGTTCTTGGGGTATCACCAGCTTGCTTTCCACCCTGTTACGAAATTATTATTAACTTTTCCTTAAATTGGACTGCTTCCCAAAGGCGCCGTGAAATTTTCCCCTGCTGAGAGAACGTCCCGCAGCAGATTTGCCGAAGTCTTTGGAGATTACTCCTGTGCCAGGATTGCAGGCTCTGCCGAGCACGTTGACAGAGGGGTTCGCGGACAGGCCCAAGCGAGGCAGATAAAAGCCAGGTGCGACACGAAAGCTGTGTAGGTGTTTTCACACGGCGCATGGACCCAGGCTAACAGGTCCTCCTGATTAGGAGGGCTTGTTCTCTTGAGCCTAGTGGGATCCTATGTAGCTGCAGAACTTCTCAGCAGTTTGCAATGTGGGTACCCCGAGCTTCTGTCTCCTTTAGCAAAGTTGCCTAAATAAAGGAGTTTGGATGTGGAGGCTCTGTTGATCTGAGGTTTGCTGATCAGAGGTGTACATTTATGAGTGAGGTGAGGACAGGCCTGGATCAGGCTGGTGTATTCTCTGTTCCCTTTGGAGGTGACCCCATAATTCCCTCAACAGAGGAATGATGGGGCTGCCCACCCCAAAAGAAGACAAAGGGAATGATTGTCCAACCTTTGCACATACTGATGAGTAGTTACTTATCATTATCTGGCAGAACATGTTAGGAGCTGGAAGAGATTTTGTTTGACAAAATAGTTTAAAATAGTGGTTGCAATTGAAAACAGCTGCTGCAGATATTAGCTGTTGCAGTCGTGTAATTATAATAATCGTTACGCTTTCTATAGTGCTGCTTCTACCGAGGCAAATGGCTTTCATAAATTTATTTTTGTACAGTGCATCTCAAAAGTGCCCATCTCTGAGGTGGACAGATGCCAATCGGTACATAACGTATCGTGTAACATGTTTCAATTCGGGCCTCAGAAATGTCTTAGGATCCACAGCATCCTTGAAGAACAGGCAGGACCTCAGCTTCTGATGTGTCACTCAAAAGATAGGTTGTATATGACACATAGGTTGCTTTATACCACTATATAATTTGGTGTGCTTATGCAAAGAAGTGCATGTGGGATCGATGACATATGGTATATTAAGAAAGAATAACACCAGATTTTTTAAAAAATGTATTCATCCATTAAATGGTGTAAATTAAAGTAAGCTGTCAAAATGACAGCACAATAATGCCATCTTTGCAATATCACATACTGCAGCATAGTTAAATCATATCACTTTTGTGGAAGAATTACAGATGAGATCCAAGAAAAAATTGCTTTCGAAATGCAATTCTTTGTTAGTTAAGAATCATCATTGCTAGCCAGGATCCCCTACAAACACATAAAGCACAGACTAACCATAATAAATCATGATAATTTATATCACGGCTAATTCTGAGGAAGTAGCATCGGGGGTTATACTTCAGATACACTTCATATTACTCAAACTGTAATTATTTTCATTAAAATATAAAATTGCTTACAGCCGATTTACTTGAAACACACAGCATTGCACATTTAACTGTGTACACAACAGGGCCACAAGAGTTCAAAATAAGTAAAGTCAAGTGTTAAATAACAGCACTTGACTCATACTTTTTAATTGCATATCTTTGTACACACAATCAATGCACTTTTAATATTCCTTTTTAGTGAAACATTGGACTAGCTTTTTCAATCATCATCACGTTGATTAAAAGTCAATGTCAAAATAAACTTGAAGAAAACACTGTTCGGTGCTCGTAAATACAGCCTCTCTAATGGTTTGTGCATGTCAAGAGGGCAAATTTTATTTCAGGAGGAGAAAAGGAAATGCTTCGAGTTTCTGAGAAGGCGAGCGGTGGAAGGCTGAAGAGTTTGAACGCTTTCAAGTGTAATAATTTATAACGCCGCTCTCTCTCTAGTGCCTTTCTCTAACAGTCTCAATGAGTTCTACAAACAATAATTAATTACGGCCTCCAACACCTCTGCGAGGTAAATACAGGCGGTATGAGGTGCTCTTCATCCGTCCGTGGAGCAGGGCAACCCCGTGAACCCCTGCTCCGCGGCTCCCCGGGAGATGCGGGGGCTGCAGGAGAGCTTCCCTCTTCCACCGTTAGTCTTGAACAGGCTGTGATGGTACATAGGATCTGTGCCTAATCGTTACGTATCGGGTTTGATTTATTGCTAGTTACCCGAGTTTGCTGTGGATACGATCATCAGAGCAGCAGAGATGCTAACCTGAGAGCAGCGCGTTAGCGAGTTGGCCCTGCTCTGCCCTATGGACAGCTGATGGTGGGGGTTTGCATGGGGTTCTTTTAAACTGGTGATTGAAATCCACTGACTGGAGCTGGAATTGTGCTAATTATCTCTTCTTTTGCATTTTAAAACTTTACTCCTTCAAACAAAACCACAGAAACCCCGCGTCTCTTTGCGTCGTTTCTAGTAACGGTGACTTGGGACAAAGAGTGGTAAGGCAGAACGTGAAGCTTCGTGGCTATGCTGAAAAAGGACAGATGAGCTTTATCAGCACATGCGTTGCTCACTTTGTGAAAGCACCAATGCCTGAAGCTTCAACAAACCGCACTAACTTAAATGCGTGTGCGAGTCTGATCAGGATCCAGAATCTTAACACAGTGATGGAGCTTATTTTAGGGCTCTTGATCTAAGCAGAACCAAGACACCTTAAATACATCTATCTTTATCAAATCTAGAGTCAGACGCTGAGTAATAAAATGTGGCCTAAAAACTGTTTTCTTGCAGGATCATCCCCTACTCACTGCAAAGGACGGGTTTGGCTGCAGGAATGAATCAAAGCCGGGGAGCCAACAAGGTCCTCACCTGTTTGCTGCAGAAGTTACATGACAACGGTGGATGATGCAGAGATTTCCAGAGAAAGAAAAGGGTGAGTTTTCAGTTGTGCAAATGGCCCCTGAAGTCAGTGTGAGTATACAGAACTTGATTCTAGCCCATATTTTCAGTAGTTTCCCTAGAAAATAATTCTAAAAATCTCCTGTTGCACACCTCTCTATGGCAGATCTTCTCCATCCTTGCAGATACCATCAAGACTCTGGAAGTCTTCTGTGGATTTTTGGTGCCTATAACAAGATTCTCTGTTCAGAAGGGATGAAGGCCCAGCCAGGTTAACTGAAAACTCTTCTGTTGAAGGCATTTTTCCAGATGGCTTTTCCAGCAGCTGTTTCCCATGGCAATTCCAGGTGAGTCTTGAGTTCCTTTTGAACCCTAGGCTGCTTCTTACATTTTATGGTGCTTTTGGTGTCTTTGACATATTGCACCTCTAATTTGCATTAGTCTAAGACAGCTCCATCCTTTCTAAGTCAGGCAGAAGTGAATCCTCAGGGAACTGCAATACCATAGTCCTTTTTGCCTTATTCTTAAGTGGAACAGTCCGAGTTATTTCTGCGGCACCAATAACGGAGGAACTGGTTGTCTCGGTCTTTATATCCACGCAAACTGGTGAGCACTAGTAGTGCTGTACTTAGGGAATTAAGACACGGAGATTAGGACTAAATCTTAGGGCTTAGTTTTCACAATACTAAACTTTTTGACGTCTAACTGATGTCAGCAGATAAAGCTGTTTTCCCCAGGTTTCCCATGCCTGTTGTGCAATATCGCAGGGAGCGGAGGATGACAGTCAGCAATCTTCCTAGGAAATGAAGGGGAAAAAAATGGTCCTTAGGCGAGAAAGATCATGAAAACTCTCTGGCCTTGTTCATAAGGCGGTTTTATGGCAGTGGAAAAGACGTGTACAAATTTAGCAGTGAAAGAAGGGATTTGGACTTAAGGCAGGGCAGTTGGTTGCCATCACGGTTTCCTGACTGTACGACAGTGAGCTCGAGCTGAAAACGTCTCCTGTGCCACGTCCCAGAAGGGAGAGCCTGAGCCGAGCGCCGTGGTGCTGGCGGGGCCATGCCCGTGACCAGTGGTTCTGCCCCAACGAAAAACAGGTTTGTGGGGAGTGCAAACACCCCTGCGCAGGGATGGCAGCTTTCCTAGGGAAACCTGAAAGTCTCAGCACGGCCTAAATCCAAAATGTAAGACTATATATCCTCACAATCTTTAATGAATTTCCCAAGCAGAAGATCTGACAGAACAAAGCAGACCTGCACCTCCTGTGCCGTGGACATCGTCTGTGTTGCCTGTGCACTTGATTGGCAAGCGGGTGCTAAATACAAGACAAATATCCCTCCTATTTTTCCTATTCCTACCATTTTTCCCCTTAGTTTATATTCCTCGTTTTATGCAGCTAGCGGTGGCCTTGCTAAAGACATCGTAATCCTTCAGTGTGCACTGGTACGTTCCATAGATGAACTTTGGATCCTGTGATGGATCTGGACCATCCCTTTTTAGGCACGAAAGGACATTTTGTCCTGTCACTTGTATGTAAACAAACTGTGCGTTACTTTATCCCTTCCATCACTTGTTGTTTTTAGAACCTGCACAATGCGATACTAAAATAGAAGAAAATAGGTAAAGGAGTGGGGAAAGCAGTTGAATTATTTGAGATTGTATGAGATACCAGCAATCTCCACAGGAATATAACTTTTTTAGTTCAAGTTGACATTTAAATTGCATTTTGTGCTGGAAAGAAAAGTCAGTGGGAGAAGAGGAATATCAAATGAAATAGTGGCACATGTGGTGAGTCACATTTGCTATTATTTTGTAAGTATTGTAAAAATATATCAGATTTTATTGGAATTGACAGAAAATTATTAAAAATTTGAGATAAAGTTTTCCTTTGGTAAACTGTACCTTGCAGATGGCACATCAGAGAAAATTCTCTTCTTGTTAAGAAATCAAAACAGTTCAGGGAACACGGCAGCATCAGTATAATAATAGTTGACAGGTACAGTGGCTGTGAACAAACACCCATATCACGGTATCTGAGATACCATATTTTCCCCACTAAAATTAAACTACGAGATATCTTTGACAATGCTATGTTAATTATATGCCAACGTTCGCTTTGGTTGGGCTTGATACTGCTTTAGTTCCCTCACTAGCGGGTCTTTTTTGGAGTTCATCGGGGATGTTTGATTAGAAACCTCTTTCCATGGGTACTTTCAAATTGGCCCCAAGCAGAGCTCCAGCAGCTGCTGAGGGTACGTCGGACACGGCCCGGAGAGGTAAATGGAACGCAGCCCTGTAGTAACTCTGCTGCCTGACCCGTGTGTTTGTGGTGAGAGCTGTGCTCTTCATTTTCACTGCATTTAATCTCAAATTATGCTCTATGCCTAACATGACCATGGCCAGGAAGGATCAAGCGTTTTTTTGATCCTAACTGCATGGATTCGGGACAAGAGGATTTTTATGATGATAAATTGCTATTTCAGTGTGAAACCAAAGTGATAGCAAAATTGGCAAACTCCTAACATAAAATACTGTCAAAAAAAGTAGTTATCAGTCTATAGTTACGTTTGTCAAAACCCCTTGATTAAATTGCTGTTTGAAGTAATAACAGCTACGATTTATATTACAATATATTGCATTTTTAGACACAATAGAGGATTAGATGAAATATCATGTGTCAATGAGTGCCACTTCAAGTAAGGCAATTAATTCTATAATAAATTCATATCTATGATATTAGACAATTTCAAAGTTAATGCATTGTTTTTTCCCCAGAAGGGAAACTATACATGTCTATTCTCCTGCCAACTCTCAGCCTCCCCACCTCCTGCAGGTGTTTTTGTGGGGAAGAATTCCCTAGCTTTAGTTTGACCCCAAAAACTTAGAAAAATGCAGAAACCACCCGACTCATTCATTGAAGGACCCTGGTTCTAGAAGGGTTCAGGCACTTAGGCTGTTACTCTTAGGCTTTCCAGTGTGTTTAGAGGAACGCTAGAACTGCTGTAGCTTAAATAAACCACTAATTCCGAAAATAAAAGAAGGGTTCTTCTATCTCTTTTTCCTTTCTCTTGCCGTGCCATTACTGGGGGAAAACCTCCGTTCGTTCTGTGCAGCAGAGATAATCACATTCTGATCGTCTTAATGAATCAGTTTATATAGAAACGTTAGCGCTCTGACAGTCGAGAACAGGCTGAGGCACACGTGGAGCGAAGAGATCGAAAGCTGTGCCGCAGACACACGAGCGCACAAGCAGCATCCAGACTAATTCTTCTTAAACTCCTGAAATTGTAGCCTGCCATGCACAGGAAGCCTTGCAGTTGCTCTCTACTTGCAAATGTGAGGGGGAAGCAAAATTAGCATAGATAAAAGTAAACCTAAAGATAGGTATCTGTGCTGGTATGCAGCATTGCAGGGTCAGCGAAATCATTCAAAGCACTGGGCTTAGATTCAGCACATTCAGAAGGTAGAACATTGAAGTCGGAGAGAAGCGGAGAGAGAAGTGAGAAATGGAGCAGTAGGAAGAAAACAGAAATACTGAATAAAAAATGACGCTTTTCAAGATTACTACTTCCAGTGAGGAGGAGTGTCGTGAGAGCATGGGAAAAAAAGGCCTGCAGATCCCTATTTTTGGTGATGCTAATCACCACTGTGTTATCTCCCAGAGCTGCCTCCTTCCCCACTGCTCCCACAAGCTTTCACTCATGCTTTTGTGTTACACGGAGGGCCCCGAGCACCCGCCGGAGTGTTGGACCGCTGCCTCCCCTGGCCACAGCTTTCTGCTCCGGGCAGGACACGTGGCTGGGGTACCATCAGCTCTTCCCAGCCAGTTCCTCTTGAACATCATCTTTCAGCCTTTGAAAGTAAAACATCACAGCTAAAAGAAACTACTAAACACACAGTAAGTTCCCTGAATGGCCCAAATATAATTATTGTCTTTACTAGTGATGGTTTTTTCCAGTGAGAGTTTCTCCATCATTGTGCCAATGGCACCGGAGAAATCAGAAGGCCGTATTTTCTCACTAATTTAGCAAATATAAATCAGGCTTTAGTGATCAGGTGGAAAGAAGGTGCCAGATCCAAAGTAGTTCAAGGCAATGAGATTCATTCCATTGACTTAAGTGAATTTTGGATCAAACATTTGGAAGTACAGGCTGAAACGCAGCACAATGTAGAGGAGAAACGTCAAGTTTGATTGCTGCTGGAAACGTAAGAAAGCAGTGTTGCTGATCCAGAGGCCGAGGCAGGAGCTGAGGAGATTAGGATAGGGATGACAAGCTACTCTGGCTCAGGAAGCCCATCTGAGGTTTCTCCTCGTGCCGTTCCCCAGACCCCGATCTCCTCTGTTTTGCTGCCTCTACAGAAGCTGCATATTTACAAAAGAAAAAGAGCATTATCGTGGTCTTCTGCAGCAAATACAAAGGAAGTGAAACTGAAAAAAATAAGGGGGGGGAACAACAAGAAAAAGCAACCCAAACCACCCTTCTCACAGCTACATAGTGTGTCCATGCTCCAGAGCAGGGCTGGTGTAGATCAGAGATGGACCAAATCCAGAAAGGTTTGCTAAAGCCCAGATAAAGCGGGATAAGGATCTGACTCACTACTTCCTCTGGTTTTTGAGAAACCTAAGCTATATAGCCGGGGCTTTGCAAATCCAATCCAACCCCTTCTTCCCACCCGCGTGTCGGCTCCGCCACGCGATCCGAAGCGAGCTGTTCTCATGACTCACAGGGACGGTTGACCACCATTCTCAACTGTGTTCCTTCTTACACATTTGGTACAAAGGGAGAGGAAAAAAAATAAAAATCAATATTCTAGTTTTATGAAGACACAAGCACATACACAGTAATGCTTGATCTGAAGCCAGCTAATGGAGAGGATATGTTGAAACCACCAGGCATATTGTTATGAGGAGAACAATAGATATTGGCAACATTGTTTGATCCATGTGCCAAGGGTAAAATTAAAGCCGTATGTTCACCCCATCAGACACAGATTGTGGATGGATGTTTACGTAAACAAAGGGTCTGTTAAACCGTGTTATCATTTTCTTCCTTCGACTCTCAAACTTCTAGGCCAGGTACGCCAATAAACTGTTTTCTAGAAGAGCCAGGAAGAACCACATCAACGGCAATAGTTACATGAGACCTTGGTCGATTACCATGTGGATATATAATAATGTCTTTTCTTCCCTTAACCTCTTAGAATAGCAGCAATCAGAGCCAACCCCTTTATTCTTGCAGAGAAAAAATCCTCTATAAAGTGCCTACAGATTTTTCAAGAGAGCCTGGGGACCGAATAAGAAATAGGCTGCAGGAAAAGTTTTTCTATTCTCTACCTGTGTTACCCGGCATCCCTACATCTCCACCGCTGCTTGTGGCATTGTTAAAGCAATTGGTAGAAAATGAATCTGGAAAATTTCCCAGAGTGTACAGCTGCCCTTTTAACTTACACCTCACCAACCCACCCTAAGTCAAGTAACGGACATGTGGTGTGCTTTCCTCTGGGAGCTGCAGAAGCACAAATACAGCTGTGCATATCTGGCACGCCGGGCTTTTGATTTCATATTTGCTTGCTGGCCAGATAGCAGCTAGGTTTCAGGGAAGAATCACCCATTACTGTCTTAAAGAAAAAGAATAAGAGAGGAAAATAAAAAGAAATCATTCAGTATTTTGTCATACTTGCCTCCTTGCTGTTATCCAAAACTTCCAACAGAAATATGCTACAAGTTGCTCGTGAGTTACTGAGCTGTGTACACAGAGCCCTTTTGGGGGTTCGTGGTTATTGCTGGGCTTGATGGAATGTTATAAAAATGGCTAGTAGTTCTGGGTGCATTGAAAAACTTTCACCTTTTTGGTTTGACGGATAGGTTGCCTATCCATAGAATTACCCAAATTTCTCAATTTAAGGAGTTCCAGGGGAATCCTGATGTATTTGCTTCTTTCTTTCTTTCGAGTGTCTCCTATATTTTAATAACGTTCAGGTGTGGCCATGCTGGTTCAGAGCATCAGTCTGGGACTATACACATCTCTAGCTACATCAACGCAAAAATTCCTGACTGATGTAAACCAGAATTAGATATTTATAAATGACTACATCTTCACTTTCATTGTGAAAAATACCAAAGTCAAAGAGACTTTATTAAAAAACTTGTAGCAACAAGTTTTCTCGCTTCCTCAGTAATATCAGCAGATGCTCTGCTTTAGAGAAGGCATACAGCAATTTCCAGAGTTCTCTCCGTGTTGCTCATTGGCACGGATGCTTTTGGCAGAGATGACTTGCAAGGGAGTGTCTGCTAGATCTTACAGGTCCCACCAACAAGAGTGCTTTGAAGGCAGGCGATCGCAGGTACTGAAAAGATGTAGCATCTTCGTTTTACTCTGGCAGTTAGCAGGAGGACTGATCACTAAACGGGTCTAAATCAGCTCTTCTCAATCACTTGCAGAGATGAGAAAGTTGTTGGAGAGATATCACTGGAGGCTCTGGGATTTTCTTCTGAAGTCATTCTGAATTAGCTGCTAATGGGGAGCTTTCTTTGATAGCTCTTTTATAATTAAATGCAGCTGGATGGAAATCAACCACAAAGGGAACTCAAGTTTGTTTATCATTACTTCTGACTTTGTTAGCAGATGTTTTCTGAGTACCGTGGTAGCTTGTTTAATTTGTCTCCGTGTAATGTGAAGCAGGTAAACTTTGATTAATAAACTGACAAGTACATTCCTTAATTTATTTTAGAAGTTTCCATCTCTGTCTGTTATAGCACATATGCCAAATCCCAAAAGAAAGAAAATAACTGTTTGTGTTTGATTTTTACTGTTATTTTTAAGTCTAAGGCCAGATGAAAACGTGCTTGTTGGTAACACAGCCTTCACCTTGTAATGGACACAACCACTTGCAAACTTTTGCCATGTGTGAAAACTGCACACGTTGCGTTCCCACCAGGCTACTCTGTGCTAATTTATGAACAAGCAGTCACCTTCGTTTACAGGTTATTTGTTTTTATATTAATTACATTGGAAATAGCCTTTATATTTGGGCTTAGTATGTGCTCCCCCTCGCTAACCGTGGCTGATGGCCGTACATCCACAGTAACGCATATGTAACCGGGGTGAAATTTTGTATTTGATATCGCCACTAAACAGTTATCTTAGAAGAATGTGTAAGTGTGCAGATATAAATGATCGAACTCGAATGCTTAGATGCCCTTTTTCCCGAGTGGGACATCTCCATCTACGTGTGAAAATCCTGGCCACAGCCCTTATGCCATGCAGATTGAGCGTCCAGTGCGTTAACTGAATTATCTGAAAATCCAGTAGCGTTCCAAACAACATTTTAAATTAAATAGAATGTCCGCTTCCTGCAAAGTGCTTCAGACTAACAACTTGGGGATAGTTACTAAAATTACATAAGAAATACATACGCAGCAGTTGGTTCCCATGCATAAGATGAACAGCTTCTTCCTTATCTTCTTTTCTGTACTGCATGTTTTCCTTCTTTCTCTCTCTCTCACTTATTTATCTGCTTCTAATCTGCGAGAAAGTTATTTCTGTCTAGTCTGATCTCCTATATTGCAGAGCTGACCCTACCTCAATTTGTAGCATTTTATTCACTGCTTTTTTTTATCTGCCCTTTCTAACAGCGAGGAGCTGGACATCTGCTGCACATCGTGGTGTAAAGTGTGGAGCATGAGGCCTTCAGAGCTGTCCCACCACTAAGCGAAGGCTGCCCTCCTCGCCCTGCCCGTGTCAAGGCCCCCTCCCCGGGCTCTGCACACCCGATTTGGGCACTAGCCATCGCTGGCTGCGTTTGTGGAAATGAAGGATTTCAAAATGCACGAGTTGGGAGGAAGAAACCCCCAGCGCTGGCTTCACAGCTACAGGAATGCCAAGGTGTCGGGCAGAGCTGGGACCACCTCGTGTTCAGGTGAGATAAAACTGCATCACCTCAGCCCCGTTACCGGTTTGTACTGTCATCCCTGCCGGATATTTCTAGTTTTCAGAGGAAAACAGCGTCTTTTCTGGGTACTTGGTGTCCCTCTCGTTCTTGGTACTTGAACTACAGGTTCACAGTTCTTCATGTTCGTTATAAACAGCCCATTCGTTGGTCCTTATTCCATAACTCACAAAGTTGTTTTTTAATAATTACTTTGTACATTTTTAAAAAAATGGCCTTAATGAGTCAGAAATAGAATTGACAAGTCTTGCCTTTTAGCGCAAATATATTGAAATGAAACTTTCGCAACTGAAAATCCCCGTTACTTCACCTGCTCACAAAAATACACTTTCTTATGAGATGCTTTCTGCCTCTGAAGACTATTGAGGCTCTTTGACAGCAAAGTGAAATACAAGGCTGCAGCGAATTAACAATCTTTTTGAAAGCAAAATCAAACCTAATTCAGCGGACCTTGTCGTGCTTGGCGCAGTCAGCTGCGAACCAGCACGAGCCACGTACCTCTTGCCAATCGTGAGTGCCTGAAAGTCGGCAACGAGTTGCAATGTGACTCCAGTTTCAGGGACTTGGATGCCCGAGACCGTGGCCCCAGGAGGTGAGGGAGGCCGGACCCCTGGGACATTGGCACGTGCTGCTGTGTCTTACTGCAGTGACGGGATCTACGGGGCTGAGCTAATACGTTAACGACAGGGAAGCGTAGGATATGCTGGAAGATGATGGGTGGAAAAACGAAATACATTCCCAAGTCATTCTTTTTGAGAGCAGAACGAGGCACGAGGTATCAAATACTACATTTTTTATTCTACCTTCACATTTCCATAATGGGGTAGCACTGTGAGCTCTCCTTACAAAACCCAGAGTTAAGGGATTATCAGAACCATAAGGTTTTCCGTATATTCACGATACAAGAGGCAGATTAAAAAAGGATATACTATTTGATCAGCAGCTTCCTGCATATGGAAATCCGAGGTCACCTTGCTGTTCCTTGATGTCTAAAGCCTGTTATTAGGTTTCTGCAAGGAAAACGTGTGTTTCGCTACAGTCTTAAGGACAAAGACGGTGGAGCTGAACAGTGCTGCAATATGCCAAGAAGTCGAGCGCCGAGCCCACGCGGGTCATCGGGGAGGGTGACCACGAGCCGGTCAGGTGGCGACTGCCGAGATGGTTTTGTTTGCAGCGTTTTCACACGTATTTATTCAATAAGGCTTTTGTTTTACTGAAACTGAGAAACGCTATACGGCATCCTGATTTTGAAGTGACAGTGCCAAGGGGACTTCAGTAAAGGATTTGAAGGCAATTGAATCTGAAAAGCAAAGCTTTGTGATTGCTTAGTTATTTTTGAAGCAATGCTTACATTTAAGATTTATGTACAAAACCAGACTATATCAATAGTAGCGAAGTGGTTTCAGGCCAAGCCTTTTTCAAAGAAACTTATGAACAGAAGGTCATTTCTGAGTTCTTTCTTCTCTTACAAAGAGACAAACACAAATCCCACCTCGCTGTATTTGTATAATATATAATACATTATTGTGCTGCTGCATTTGGTAAGTGCTTGTACTTCCACAAAAATATCTGGAGCTTTATTCTTGATTATAGTGTGCTGCCAACTGCAAGTAAAAGCAATTGTTATCCTCAGAGTTTCAGTGACCTATTAGGGAGATATAAATTGTGACAAGATTTTTTTTCTCTCTGTAAACTTCTGAAGCCTCATCTTGCAGTCTCTAAACCCCATCTTAAAAATACATAATACAGAGACTTTGTTGAATCCTCTGATGACACTACAATATTGAATCATCTTTACATAATTATGCTGGTGAATATAAAGTATCATTGTTTTCGGTATCTTTCAAGAAAGCTGTCTTGACCTTCAGATTAAAGAATCCATATGGATTTCCAAATGAAAAAGTTGGAGCTCCTGTTTAAAACTAGAGCTCATGTTTGGCGTGCAGACATCAGATGCACTTCCACTTGAAAAAATGCAATTGTACCATCGTATATCCAGTCAGAATTTTTCTCCTGGGTAAACCCTTGTAAATGAGTGCATCGTGCATAATGAGGATTGGAGGTTAGCTGCTTCCAGTGAATTCCTTTTCAAAGTGCGAGAAAGGCGCAGAGCAGCAAGGAGGAGAAATCCATTGGTATTTGAGCTCTGTAGGATGAAGAGGTTTGCTGCTGGGGGAAGATCAAGAGGAGGCAGTAGGAATATTTTGGGCACTTCTGAAGGAGAGATGGAGACCATCTGGCAGAGAGGATGCTTAAAGGAAGAATGCCAGGACAGAGATAAAAGTAAAGGGAAAGGAAATAGTGACTGAGTAACATCAAAGAGTGAGGCTGACTATAGAGCAGAAATTAAGAAGCAGCAGTGACCCAACATAGGCAAATCACAACACAAATGGTGGCACTGGGCGACGGATCTTTATGACTCGGTGAAGACTCAGGGGAAAAGGCCAGTATTTTAATTTCAGGAAAGTCTCCAGGAAAGTGGTGTTGACATCTTTGGAAGGCTTATAATTTAAAACTGATGCAGTAAGCAGGGCTCCTGCTGTTTCAGAAATACTGTCCTGGAGTCTAATCCAGATACTGTCACTATAGCAGAATTCAAAATGGAGAGATGCCAAGAAGAATGTTTCTTCCCTCATCAGCATCAGCATCTTTTCATTTGAATGATTTTAAGGGTATTAGAAGTTTCCGTTGAATTGCCTCCTAAGGCTCGTGTCCTGAAGCGATGGTTGGTGTGTGGTCCTTCTCTGGGTTGAGCTGGAGCTGATCTCGTGAAAAAGGGAGATGCTGGTTTTGCTTTGCTTCTGCTGAAGAATAGCTATTGGCCAGTCCCCTTCTCCTGCCAAAGCCTGGAAAACATTTCTGTTACTGGAATTCCACCGAGAGTGAAACTATGGCCATCCCCATGGTTTCTGTGCATAAAGCAACACGGGCTAAAAGAGTCTGATAATCCCTTGTGCCTTGGTTCCCCTTAGCATTGCTTCTCACCAGCCCTAAAGGCAGAGAGTTGGGGCAGGTGACAAGTGTAATTACAAAGACTGGCTGTGCTCCTGTCTCTCTCCACCTCCCTTCTTCCATCTGCCTTTAGGAGGAGACTTTCTGTGTCCTAGAGGAACTGTACTTTTGGGGGTAAATACCTTTGTGGATTCAAGATCAAGGCCTGAAATTCTCTCTTGGTGGGTTTTTTTTGTGTTGGTTTTTTTTTTCCCCCCTCTTTTTTTTGACAGAACAGGTGTGTTGCTTTTCACTGAAGTCAGTCCAAGGAAAGAAAAAGAAGAAAGTACATCCAGAGGGTGATTAATCCCATCTTAAAACAAGTGTGTAAGACAGGTAGGATAAGTCTCTCTCTGAAAATGCCAATCTGTCACCACTATCTATAGAAGGAACCTTCACGAGTAGCTTAGAGTAGGTGTTTGACTTTTACACAGTTAAATTTAGATGAGATGATTGCCACTTTTGAAGTCAGTCAAAGTGTTTGTTTATCAATGATTAACCATAATAGATTGAAAAGTTGCGGGAGATAACAAAAGTAGAAATATAATGCCATTGATAGAGATATGGCGTAATAAGAAATTGATAGAGATATCACATAATAAGAAATAGCGGTAATGACAATTGCAGATGGTTAACATTTACATTCCCTATTGTTTTTATTTTACTGTTAAATCTTCCCAGATTTGAGGCCTCGTTTGATCTGAAGAAGGAAAAATTTGCCTCTGCTTTGGTATAAGCAAAAACTGCTGAAATATTTGTAGGATAAAGAATTGATTTGTCCTGGAAATGTCAATTCTTATATGTAGGGTCATTAATCCATAAAACGAATTTGCCAACATTTATAAGTTTCCTTTAGTGTTGCTGGTGTTTGACTTGACATGCTTCTGACTGTTCCCTAAGTGAAGATTGCGCTCGGAAGATCCGGCAAGGCGTGCACTGGCAGTTTGCAGGACTTGGTTTTGCGTGTGTCTTCACCCAATGTATACAGTCAGTTACACGGAAATAAACACGCCTGTCACTGAAGAGAATTAATCATATTTCAAGCTGTTACCCAAGGGCTTCATTGTGTATGATGCTTTCACCAGTCATAACCATATTGCAAAAGTAGATAGATAAAATCACTTTTCTTATACAAAAATTAATTCTTGACTATAGCCTAGTTTTCAGAGTAGATAAAGCTTGCAGAAAAACAGTAGATGCTCAGAAGTTTTGGAATATTGGGACACTAAGAATTTTAAACAAAGTTGGAAAAAGCATATGGTGTGTATGGACGGGAAATCCTGTGGTAGTTTTGATTTTACACAGGAAAAAAAGTAGTTGCTTAGGTTCATAAATCTGTTGGATGCGGTATTCAAATAGAGATTTTCATGATCTTAGCTTTCCTCTTTCTTTAAAACATTGCTTTCAAGTACAGATGGGCCCATACCGCAAGTTTGGGATCCAGATTTGGATTTGGACCTGACATTCATCAGAGCGTAGGCATATTTGAACCTAGCCGCTGAGGTCAGGCTCTGGTGGAATTAACAGCCTACTGCAAAGGTCTGGATTGAGTCAATCTCCCCCATATTTCAAGGCATAGGTGTGGAAAATATAAGGATTTGATTTGACCTGATCTCTAACTTTAAGGTATTTAAATTTTAAAATGGAAGACTTTTAATGAAGTGGGAGGCTATGATTGTCGTTGTGCCTGAAGGATGAAATTGCGTACGGGGAGCCAAGGCACTAAGTGCTGTTGGAGATTGTAATGAGAGGCAGGAACTGCTTAAAATGGTTTCCAATCTAAATACTTGTCCAAGGTCAATAAGAGTACCTAAGACAAAGTGCTCGGATCCTGATTTATAATCCAATACTTTTACCACAATATGGTTGCCTAAGTATAATTCTTGACCTGTTTCTAGAATAGGATATAATACATTAATAAAACAATATACCTAGATGCAGAAAGGGACCTAGACTGCAAATGCTCCGAGTTCCTCTTTAGGCTGTGAATCCTTCATATTTCCGAGATTAATGGCTTCTAATCCGTTTTTAAATGTTCCATGTGTATAGTGAAGGCGTAACTATCAAAACACTGTAAAATCATAATGTCTGTGCAGCTATAAATTACTGTTTTCAAAATGAGCTGGAGGTCTCCAACTTATTCCTAAGTGCAAAATCTTAGATAACATAAAACTGCTCAAAAAATGACTAGAAACGAGTTTTCTGGCTTTTGCCAAACGAAAGACAACTGTGAGTCTGCCTACTGACTCCATAGCAGTGTCCATGTTGGTGACACGGAAACTAGTCCTAAACCGTGTACGTTGAATATATCAAAAGTGTTTCAGATCTGAGATCAATTGAAAGAATTGAGGCTTTCTGCATATTTCTCTCATATGTCTCTTATTTTTCATTTGTCACATTCTGAACTACTTTGTATGAGACAGACATTGACGGTGAATCCAACTGATGGTAAAGTACTGGTTCCATGACAGATGGTTTAAGAAAAAAATGTTGAAGAAGGTATTGGTTTCGAGTGTTTTCTTAGGTCAAATATGTACCCGACATTTCAGAAAGCAGGTAAAAGAGAACTTCCAGCTCATTATAATTTAAGTTAAATACAAATGCAACAATTAGTTTTAAGGAAGAAAGAGATGCGTGATTTAAAAGATCATTAGGATAGTCTTTTGTGGGGCACAGAAAAAACCTTTACAGATGTTATTGGCTCTTTGGGGTTATACTAAAATAAAAATTTGGAGAAGTGCCTCATTTGAATTTATACTCCCTTTGTGATCCATCAAAACGGATTCATCTCCTATTCAAATGACTAGTCAATATGTTAGTCAGATCAAATACCACTAATAAGATGCTAAAAATGCTTCTGAGGAACAGGGGGATTTCTTTAACAAGCCATAAAGTGCTTTTTAATCCATTTCTGACTTGTTAAGTTCTTTGCGATTCTCACAACTGTTCCATCATGACGCAGTTTCAATCCTTTGTGCAGAAGGAAAAAATCAAGGTGTAAATCAAGGGCAGCGCGCAGATATTGCCTTTCCTTTCCAACTGTTCTCACAGCCACTGTGGTCCTCGTTGTACTTTCCTATCTCACATCTATTTAAGACACTGGTGCTGCTGGGTGTTTTGGCTTGATAAAGCTATGTTTAATAAGATTGTCAAATCGTAGAGCTTAAGTTTTGTTAAAGATTTAAAACAACATAAAAGAACGAAACCTTGTTGTCTCACTACAACAGAGGTAGGAGACTTCGAAGAGGAGAGGTGTTCCTGGTACCCTGAGACAGGGAAAACCTGGATTCTCAGCTGCTTTGCAAGCAGTGCTCCCTCCTTTGCTTTGAAGAGCTTTCTGCTGAGTTATCTGTCTGAGAAAAGTGGCCTAATATTGCGGTTTTGCTGCAGACAGCCTCAGCTGCACGGGGCCCAGGGACGTAGGAGTTCTCCAGACGTATCTTTCTAACAGGGGAAAGAAATGCTGAATAGTTGAAGATATTATGAAGAGGCTGATGAGAGGGTGTTGTTTGCATATCTTCCTGGTCACACCAGCAGAGCAAAATTCTTCTGTAGTTTAGCTCTGAGTTTAAAGTATGATCCCTAACTTTTGCCTGACAGCCGGGCTGTGTTTCCCAGCCTAGTGCTACCAGTGGCACCCCTCAGCCCGCTTTGTTTCAGTTGAAGTTTCATAGAATCATAGAATTGTTTAGGTTGGAAGAGACCTCCAAGATCATCGAGTCCAACTGTTAACCCATCACTACCAAGGCCCCACTAAACCATGTCCCCAAGCGCCACATCTACACATCTTTTCAATCCCTCCAGGGATGGGGACTCCACCACTGCCCTGGGCAGCCTGTGCCAGGGCCTGACAGCCCTTTCCATGAAGACGTTTTTCCGAATATCCAATCTAAACCTCCCCTGGTGCAACCTCACGCTGTTTCCTCTTGTCCTATCGCTTGTTACTCAGGAGAAGAGACCGACCCCCACCTTGCCACAACCTCCTTTCATATCCCTCATTCCCATTTTCTTTCTTTTTTTTAAACTAAACATATAGAAGTTTTGGGATCTGAGCTATAGTTAGGAACTGCAAAGTGCTTCTGATTAGCATTGTTTTTCCTTCCTGACTTTGCTCACCTCTGAAGAGGTCAGAATAAGTCAAACTTCATAACCTCCTATCAAGTCTTTGGAGATAACCCTGAAAAAGGCATACAAAATCCCCCTTACGACTTCTTCTATTTGCTGAAAGCACAGCGCGTCTGTCCATCCCTGTAAGTTCTGATTGATTGAATTTGTAGCTGATGTTGTAATGTGTTGTGTACAAGTTTATCTCTAAATTTTGTGTGGAATACGGGGCACCATCCTATAACTTATACTTTATTCAATAAAAGTAAATGAGTTCATTCATGAAAATAAGTTTTGCGGGATTAAGCCTGTGAATACCAACCATTTGGGACTGAGAAAATAAATAGTAACGTTTAATAAATATACAGTGCACTAAGACTATATTTATTAGTCTTTTGACATTTTTATCTGGCTCCTATAAAGAAGTCTTTGGAGCTGGGACGACAACTGGTGCAGGTAAATTTCCTACATTGTGAAAGGATCTGGTATTTAGTTTATGGGAAGCAGGCCTGAGCAGATGTGAAAAGTTCAAATAAAGGAAGGCCAGATTAAACGCACTTTTGTGGCTGGAAAATCAAAACAGATGTTATTATTCAACCACAAAAAAATCTATGTGCACTTAAGTAGCATTAGGTGTCTGATCAGCTACATTTTTTTTTTAGTGAAAATAACAAAACGATTATAAAATTATATAGGCTGATAAAATGCTTTAAAACGTTACCAATGGACTGAACAGTTTGGTCTTCGAGCTAATGAGAAGGGGTAAAACCAAAGTAGATCTTACAAGATCCTCTAGAAATATGAGTATTTCTGAAGGGAGAACCAAGAAAGGAAGATACAGGCACTGGAGGAGGAATGAAAGTGAAGGGACCCTCCTCTCTGGACCCCTGATTCATATCAGAGAAATAATGATTTAAGATGGATGCGTTTTACAACTGTCCATAATCTTTTCTGGAGACCTGCCCATAGGAAGAGGCTGATCTTGGTAGATGATGACAGGTGCTGGAGGTCCTCAGGAGCCCTTGACAGCAAGCAAATGTTTGCAGGGTGTGAATGATGGCAAATAGTTTTACAAATTATTTCTAATTAAAAGAAAATGTAATGTATGTTCAGAAAGAAAACACCTGAAATGAACGGATTGGTACAGGAGGACTGAAGCGGGTATCTTGTAAAAGCCAGCTCATGTAGGCAATGGGAAGAATGTCCTTCTGGAAAGGATGACATGGTTTGCAAGGACTTATTTGTTGATCTGGCATGTTTCTGCTCTTGACGCAGAGCTTTTCTGCTCTTACTTGCTGGGAGCCAGAGGTAAATGTCGAGTCGTTTGTGTTGACTTGCTGGGGTTGGGCAGGCCTTCTTCAATATGTCGGACAAAATGGGGAGCTGCTGGCCGTTGCTTCCCTGTTCAGAGGGAAATAAGGTCTAAGACATTAATGTCTCAAGAATGACAAAAGAAAGGACAAAGCTGCAGTCCATTTTTTGTTGTAATTGTTTGAGTTGCTGCATGAATTCTGAGGGTTTGCATGTTTGGGAGGAGGTTGTGTAACAAGAGAAATTTCTCCTGTCCGCAGTGTCGTTCAGTAATGGGTCATTGCTTGCCTGCTTCCTCGTCTTCAGCATCACCAGGTCTGATCTCCATGGACCTCCAAACTCATCTCTAGGCTACCCTTTCAAATCTGCTACTTTTCCAAAGATGAAATTGCCCTGCGCTGCTGAAGTGTCTGAGCCCCCTGGTATGGGCGATACGCGGGAGGTGGAGAATTGAGATGTCTGGGAGACACGAGGTCTCTCCCCAACCCTCCTGGCTCTCCTGCAGTATTTCTGGGGAAAAGTCACATAAATCTGCTCTGAAGAACTGTGCTGATCTGCAATGCAGAAGTAAGAGCGATGTGGCCAAAGGACGGCCATCCTACCAAGTAATTAGGACTAGGAGCTTTGCTCAGTGAACCTATAACTCATCGATTCTCTGCGTGCACGTCCATAGGACCCATTTTTGCTGTGCAATCTCCTCTCTCCCATATTAAGATTACAGGAGGTTACCTCTTAGTTTAATCTAAAGATTGTTGCAGCTAATTTGGGCTCTGCCCTGGTCCTAAAGCTCCGTGGTTAGGAGCAGTCAATGACAACTTCTTTCAGTATCTAGGCTGTTTTATAAAGAAGAAAAGGTTGTAGCCCCTCAGTCACGCAAGTCTTCTCTACTTTTCCCTTAATTATTTAGAAATGCAGCGATGCCGGAGGCCACACCTTTTGGAAAGGTGACTATTTAACCATGATTTGTACATTTGTTAGCCAGTTGTTCCTGGGAAGCATGCAAAACTGAAAAAACCCCGCTGAAGATACGATTAAATGTTAACTCTAAAGGTGAAATCCTGGTTGGCTTTCAGGCAATGTCAGGCTCCTCAAAGCCAAAACCAATAGGTTTTTGAAGGTCTGAAATTCCTATTAAAGTCTGTGTTTTAGCGCCCTAAATCCAATTGAAATACAGTGTAATTAAGACTTCCAAGACACTTGGGGTTTATTTCTAAGGATCACTTAGATGACCTGTAGGCAACTTTGCAAGGGACTATGTAATTTTAAAATTATGAAAGCCAGCCATTTCTATGAGGGACCTTAGAAAGCCTCTGTAAAAATGCATATTCCTTAAGAAAAAAAAAAAAATCATTTATGGCTTCAAGACACAGCTAATATTATTGCCTCTTCTCACTTGAAAAGGTCCTTCCCATTCTCAAGGAGACTGTTGTTTGGATATTGCTGTGAAGGTGGGAAAAACATGAGATAGGAAAAGGAGAAGGGACCCTTTGTCTTGCCTTCTTTCCTAATAATGTGGATGCTAAGTATCTTAGTGATGCAAAAGGGTCGGAGAGAGCAAAATGTGTAAATAATTTAATAGGGAAAAGAATTGTAAGATAGCAATTCACCAGAGTAAGGACAATAGAGTACAAAATGCCGTAAAAGATAATAGGCTTATATGAATGGGCATGTGTTAGTGATTATGCAATCATTCATTTCCCACAGATTTCTTTTTATAGGAAACTTCGGAAAATCCCTAAAGAACTGACCGAGTCATTTAACCACAACAGGTTTCTTTTCAACATGGCTAGGAGTGGGCGATAAATATTTTCACATATTTATGCACTGATGGCTTGTTTGCATCTGCTGGAAGCGGTGGCGTGGAAGGCGGCAGAGGACGGTGGCTCAGCCCCACGCCAAGTGGGTCCCCCTCCTGCCACCCGTCGGGTGGGACCAGGGGGCAGAGATCCGGATGGGAACGGACTCGTGTGATCGGGAGCTTCGAGGTTTGGTCCATGCCTGATGCGACAGGCGCTGGGGAGGCCGAGGAGAGGGATTTCTGCTCCAGAGAGTGTTTCCAGCTCTGGCCTGGTTGCAAATCCCTCTGGCTTGCAGCGAGCAGTTGAGCTCTCCTCGGTCACTGGCATAAGCAGTCATTTGCTTCCTTGCTGTCATAGACTGTTTAAATACTTGTGTTTCTGACAACGGTTTTCCTTCACCACTGGACTGAGGAAAACAAGACCTTGATCTGCATTTATGAGTTTCTTAAGGATTTTTTTTTTCTTTTTTTCTTTTTAAACAGGTTATTTTCTTTGCAGTCTTCAGGGCAGTTGCTCACAGCCTTGAAATGTCCGTGCTGCTTCAAGATGTGCCTCTGGTGGACTTGCCCCTCACAGGCTGCCTCGCTCCAGGGAGGCCCTGATGGATCCCAGAATCCTCATGTGCGTATCACCTGTCTCAGACCCTCCTTCTGCTAAAGCATCTCCAACCCGAGCCGCTGCTAGGGAGGTGTGGAGGCTGCTCCCCATTTTCTGCTCCTTCCCCTGCTCCGCTCCCCTTCCCGAGGTTGCTCTGCTGACGTTGGCAGCGCTCACCCAGGCACGGGGAGCCTGCTCGTTGTACTTTCTCGTTGCATATACTCATCTACGGCATCGCTTTGTGTCAGCGTTGTCCGATTAATGCTTCTAACGGGGTGCGTTGCGCGGGAGCGGGCAGGACGCTTTGCTCTGCTCTGCTCAGCCCTGTGGAGCAAACGTGCCCAAGGCGCGGTGGTGGTGACTGCTGTCCCACGAGGAGAAGACGGGCAGGTTTTGGTGTTTCTTAGAGCTTGGCACACCTGCGGCACCCAAATATGACATCCTGGCTCAGAATAGGCAAAGTGGGTTTAATCGTACCCGTCTCATAAGAACCTTCAAGCATAATTCTGGTGGTGTCATTCAAATGATCTTAGTTCAGTGCAAAGTGTTATTCTTGCTCCTATATAAGTAGCGGTATGAAAGGAGAATGGGTGAAAGACTTTGAACTCCAAATCACTTTAAAAGACTGAAAAATAAAACCAGTTGGAGGATCTGGATCTCCCTCGTGGTTCAGCTTTCAAATCCAGAATTCTGATGCCTGAGAGATGCCATAAATCAAAGCCATCTATCAGGTTACAGACATCTCTGAATATCAAATAGTTTATTATCAAAAAAAAAAAAAAAAAGAACAAAAGAAAGCTGCCCATTAAATCCTGCAAGTGGTTAAAAATGGTCATTAAGAGCCTTTGCAAATGTTTAGCTCAGCTTAACTTAGATGGATGCAATTTTGATTAGGCCATGATTTTTTCTTTTTTTTTTTTTTTTAACTACTTTACTAAGGCAGTTATGAATAGTAATGCTTTAATTTTTAAAATACGTTGACTCCCTTCTGAGTTTCAGCCCTCTCCTGTCATATTTTGAACTGCAGCGTAGGTACTAGGATAGGAAAAAACCCAGGAGGGTGAAGGTATTTAATACCAAGAGAGTCTGAATCCTTCCCCAACATCAAATCGGCAGCAAACGGCAGCAAAGCCAGCTTGCCGTCCGCTGCGGCAGGGACAGGCTCGCCTGATGGCTGCTGGCGGTCGGCAGAGCTTCAGAGCTGGGAGCGTTGCAGGAGTTTGCTTCACCTGCAGCATCTGAGCTGATCGTGGCTGCATAAAGTATCCTTAGGAAAAGCCGTCAGCTCCAGTTGGCTCAGGACAGAGCTTCTAAAAGGGGAAACTTCTGGATATTCACGTAATAAATTTTAAAAAGTTGTCATCAGTGGAAGTCATGCGTGATGGTTCTCTCCTTGGTTTGATTAAAAGCGGCTAGTGATTTCAGGTGCTTTGGAACCAGTCACTGAGAAACGGTGCTACCTTTTCTCCTATTCTTTCTTTTTTTTTTTTTTATCTCCTGCCATCCCTTGCTTTCACTTAAATCTTTCCATGTTTTTTACCTACGTTTCCAGTCTCCCACTGCGGGGCATTGGCTCGGTAGGAGCCCCGCTGCTCTGGGGCGTTCAGCAAACACACGGAGCCAAGCACTCTGACTGCGGTCCCCGGCATTTCGTCTCACTCTTTTCTAACTTCAGCCTTTCCTAATGTGTCAATCAGTTTTACTTGGCACATACCAACACATCTGTAAGATATAGTTCATTCTACCAGGAAGCTTGGTATTGCAAACTCTTATTTTAACCTGGGTTTAGGATGCCCTCGGTGGGTAGCATCCATTAGCGCAGGATACACATTCGTTAGACTGGGCAAGTACCAGGCAAAACTGGCTGTTCAGCTGGATACGGCGTCTTTGCTGCTGGGAGGATATTTAGGCCCAACCCAACTGCAATGCATGTTCAAAACATCTGAACTCAAGCGTTGCTTCTGTAGGCCGTGCCGTGTCTGGGTTGGGTAAGCTGCCCCGTGCGGGAGGAGATGCTTCTCAGGAATCCTCCGGTGGAAGCGTGGCTCTCCCTCCCCGTACGCCGCTGCGCAGCAATTTCTGCGCACGCTCTCGCTTGCCTGGATGCAAAGTTTTAAAGGCTTTTGCATGTGTTGCTGAAATGCTTTTGCAGTTAGCAAACACAAATACAAGGTAAACTCTGAGCTGCCCATCGTATACTTTATTAAACAGGGCATGAACACCGGTTGGAGTTGCTCTTGCAGCAGTGCGTTGACTGAACCAATGAATGTCTGTGATTTTAAAGGAGTGTTAATCTAAGGCAATGAGTTCTGAGTAATGTTTATTAACTATATTTTAATGACTCGTCAGTTTTCTAAAACACATGCTGAAGTATTTTAGAAATCACTTAGTAAATGTAGTTTTAATTGTTTTCCCATATTCATGGGCTGCTACTTACTTTAAAAAAAAAGAGATTACAAGGTTCAGATTTAGAGCAGCAAATTGCTGTGCTAATCTGCAGGTATTTCTTCTCTTGATACGGCCACTAATGTCTAATCTTAGCGATGCAGGCCCAATCATTGTGCTTTTTCATTAGAGCTGCAATGAACTGTGGGCCAGGGACTTGAACTCTGGTGAGGAAGCTGCTCCAAGCTTGCAAGCTTTCAGATGAAAATATACTGTGTGTATTAAAGAACAAGCCTAAAAAGAACACGTTAAGTCCATGCAAAAGTCGGAGAGTTCACAATATCAGGTCTGGTAGGAACAGCGGGCCTTTGAACCCCTGGGCAGCGCGGTGGGTAGGGCTGGCCGCAAACAAGAAGTCAGTGTCATGAAAAATTGTCAAGCCTTTTAATTTGTTTCTATTTCTCAGGAGACAGAAAAGAAAACCTCGGGAATTATTCTCCGCATACAAAATGCTATGGGAAAAGGCTACGGAGAGCATCTTCCCTGCTGGGTGCTGTCTTCAACGTGGGCACCCCCAGTTCAGAGCTGGGATTTGGAGCTGGACCTCCTGCGGGTCCCAGGCGTGCGACCATCAGGCTACGGGTGAGTCTGGATCACCGTCCTCTCTCTTCCCTCCCGCTATCCAAAAGCCTCATCCCAGACTTAAAAAAAAAAGAAAAGAATCCTGCCAATGACATTTTTTGAGAAACAGATACCTCTTTGTGGAAGATTTGATGCTATTATAGTTCTTTTGATAAATGGAGTTTCGCTGAACTCTTCTTTTTTTGCTGGGGGTTGTAATGGCCATGACTGGCCTGAGACCTCAGTGTTATGTTGTGCCCTTGTGTGACTTACTGTCCCTCTTCTTGAAGCATGAAACTGAGTGGGTTTGGTACAGAGCTCAGCGATAAGAGGCGGTTGTTGGTGTTTCTTTCCTTATGAGACGGGGCGTTGCTCTTGGGCAGAAGGGCGGTGTTTTGAAATCCTCACCTAGAGGTGAGGGGTGCCTCTGGAGAGCTATTTCTCAGGTGTTTCTGAGCATGGAAGTCTCGATAACTGCCTTTGTTCAGGTTTTCTTGTTACTTGAGCTTTGCGTTCATATATTCCTGCATTGTTTCCAGTATTTCAGTGCTTCTGCAGCCAAGTGACGGTGCAGCCTGCTCCCACCTTGCCGAGAGCTGATCCACCTCCCCTTGGAACAGCCTGCTTTACCTTTGTCTCTATAGCCTCCTAATTTTTTTGCAATCTTTCGTCTAGCTCATTTCGAGTATCCACTAGTTTTGATCCTTACCAAGAAACTTATTTCTCAGTTCTTTTGGTCCCCAGATAAGGGGATTGAACTTATCCTTTGAAATCAGTGGTCATTTGACCACGGGCTTTAGAGACAGTTAAGCTCACGAGGACCAAACCGGTGGATACAGAACAGAAGCAGCCTTGATTTAATATTGTGAACCTAATAAGCGTAATCCTCCGCTTTCTGTTTTTCTACTTGGACCTATGGCCCACTGTGTAAA
Source organism: Phoenicopterus ruber ruber (assembly GCA_009819775.1). NCBI lineage: Eukaryota > Metazoa > Chordata > Aves > Phoenicopteriformes > Phoenicopteridae > Phoenicopterus > Phoenicopterus ruber. The sequence goes on from CM020220.1 coordinate 39,870,134, forward strand.
GCACCCAGGGTGTGGGGAGCATTGAAAGAAATCACCGTCACTTTCCAGAGCAGACTTCAAAGGAAAACTCACGTTTCCCAGTGCTTTTTATCTTCCTTCTATTCCTAGTGCTTATGGTTTTTTTTTTTTTTTCCACGCTGCCGTTCCAATTTTTGCCCACTTTTAATTTCTCTATTAACTTTAATTAGGCTCGTGAGCTTGATCACCAGGTGGGTTTTCCCCAAGCTTCCACAGCGATGCTTTCCATCAGCAGCAGACTTACAAGGGAATTTTGTTAAGCTGCAGATAGGAGATAGGAGCCTAATGTTATCGGATACGGAGTGCTTCATCGCTAAGTGTTTTTTCTATCTGGTGAATTTGCCAGGAAGCATTATATATTTAATTATTTTTAAGCAGGCAGGCTCAAGAGCCCCTGATCAGCGGGGTACCAGAGGGCAAATGAGAGAAGAGGGATGTGACGTTAGCCGGGGGAATGATTCATACCTCTGAAGTTAACCAAATGCTTGTGTATCTCGGGGAAGTAGCTCTGTGTCTTCCAACTGCTCTTTCTGAGGAAAATGTAGAGTCGGGAAAAAAAAAAGAGGGGGAAAAAAAAAAAAGGAAAAAAAAAAAAAATCCCTGGATTCACTTCTGGAGAATCTCAGCACATGTGAAGGCTGCCGCTAGGAAGGAAGATTGGCACACACCTTTTGGACAGTTTGTGCGTGGTTTTCCTGGGCAGGTTCTTACAGCGTAAGCTTTTCCTGTATCAAATGCTAAGGAGCATAAAATACGAGCTATCAGGGTGAATTGCAATTTTTGTAGCCTTCGTTTTGTGATCATTTGCATATTCAGAATCTGCCTTGGGTTTTCCTGTTTTTATTCTCCTTTTAAAACTACATTTACCTGAAGAATGGCTTAGTTCTGAGTGCACAAAATAATCATTTTCTCTGCAGTTGACTTTAATCCTACCAAAAGAATTAACACTTAGAGCAGAAAACCTTCGTTGGGTCCTACAGGGCATTAGAACATCTCAGGTACTGGCTGCTGGTTTAATAAAAGGATAGGATTTCCATTTACTTCAGGCAGGCTTAATGTATTGTTCTTGCAGCGAGACAGTCAGAATGAGTCAGGAGCCAAAGAATACACTTTATAGACACAAATAATCGTAAATTCAGAATGTCACCTTTAGGCAGAGGCATTTTTATTATTGTTAGTGGAGCTGCTGAGTAGGTTTGATGTTTTATTCTCTTGAGTACTAAATGTTCCAGAGTACCACAGCCCTATCTTTATCAGGCTCACAAGGAGGGAGCACAGCCAAACTTGCTTCCTATACTTCTCGGTGATTGATAGCAGATGGCATGCTTTAAAATAAACCTATCCATTAGCACTCCTCGGTGTTTTTACTCAAGGCATTTACAATTGTCTCAACCAGCAAACACATTCGCTCCACAAGCTAGTTTCAGTCTGCAACAGCTGTACAGGTGCAAATCTTTCATTAACTCTTAAACCGTGGCGAAACAAACGGTGCGCTGGATTTTATTTTTAGCGGAGGGACTGCTCTTCAGAGGAGGAGTGGATTCTATTCCCCTTTTGCATGCGGCAGAGGTTTGTGTTAATAGACTGGTATTAAGGTAGGGATATGGAGGGGGGTTTTTTGTGTTTTGTTTTGTTTTTTCCTAGTCATAGAATCATAGAATGGGTTGGAAGGGACCTTTAAAGGCCACCTAGTCCAACCCCCTGCCATGAGCAGGGACATCCCCAACTAGATCAGGTTGCCCAGAGCCCCGTCCAGCCTGACCTGGAATGTTTCCAGGGATGGGGCATCTCCCACCTCTCTGGGCAACCTGTGCCAGGGCCTCACCACCCTCAGTGTGAAAAACTTCTTCCTTATGTCTAGTCTGAATCTGCCCTCCTTTAGTTTAAAACCATCACCCCTTGTCCTGTCACAGCAGGCCCTGCTAAAAAGGTTTTCCCCAGTCCCCTGTAAATTTTGAGGATGCTATAGTGCCACGAGATAAGCGTGGCTGTTTGTAGGTGTACGCTCTAAATGCTTAAATAGCAATACTGGAGGAATTGTAACTCGGGGCTGGGGTTCCCAGGGGACAGCAGCCGCGTCCTTTCCCTGTCCCCGCAGCATCACCTGGCGTGGCAGCCCTCGCTATAACCCGACGGCGGAGCGGCTGCGCGTGTCCCCCCACCTCTGCTTCGCGCAGCGGCTATTTTTCCCTCCGGTTTATTGGAGAGATGCAGAGAGACATACACTCACATGCCCACACACAGATACATATTCAACCTGATTCTGAGCTCGTTGCTGGCAGGATATTCCATAAATAAATTGCGAAAATCTGTCCCTATATTCCATTTATTTTGCTTAGATTTCTATGCAATAGTCATAAATTTACCCGGCAGTCCTTCCAATACAATGAACTCCCCAGCACCTCCCCAAACATTAACACGCTAGCAGCTAGAGCTTAAAATATTAGTAGCAAATCTTTAATATTAGCATTTAGCATTAATATTAGACAAGATCTTAAAATATTAGAGCCAGATAAAACAGTATTAACAGGGGTATAGGAGTCATTAAGCAGAATAACCGTCACTGACTAAATGGATGCTGAAACTTTAACACGCAAACCCGTGTAGATGATAGGAACTTCACAGAGACAAGAGGATCCTTTCATTTAAAAGGAGGTTGGAGAGACGAAGGTTAGGGATTTGAAAGCTGGTAAATAAAACAACACAGCGGGAAAAGTTATATAGAATGTGCCATCTCGTTAGTGGCGATCATGTCCCATGTTATTTTTCTTAAGCTGAAAAGATAAAACAAGAAGACAGGCAATATTCTGTCGCAAATAAATGGAAATTGGGGCATTTTCTGTATAAATCCAAAGTAGCAGGAGAAAAATACAAACGCGCTCTCGGCACTGTAAGTCCGTGTAGGGTAATGGAGGTGGTAAAATGATTTAGCATGACGGACTGCAGCTCGCGTGCCCTTTTTATGACACGACGAGCAAAGTTGAGGGACCTTGAGCTTGATGCCATCGAGGTGGGGGTTACTGCCAACCTGGGGAGCAGTCCTGCAGCGGGGCAGCTCCTGAGCAGGATCGGGCTCTGCGGTGGCAGCGGGGATGAGCCCCTGTTGCAGCTCATGTCAGCTCTGCCCCACAAGCACCTGGAGGATTTGGTGCTAAATGAAATGGGAGGGGGAAAAACAAGGCCAGCTGTAGACATAAGAAGTTTAAGAGCATCAGTACTTCCAGCTAATCTCTCTTGATGACTCCTGTAAGCAGGCGAGGCCAGGCGCTCCTGTTAATTATTCAAAGCCCCGCACCAGATTCATGGCTGAGCGGTGTAAGAGGATGTGCAGTGTCCCCATTTCTCAGCCCGCCTGGGGGAAAGGCACGAGACGGGGTTTCCCCTGCCGTCACTGAGTGACACCCCGTTTTTCACGTGGGAAAGGCGAGCCTGGGAGAGGCTGTAGCTGACCCCAGTCCCGGGATGCTCTGGCACCGTGAAACCTCACCTGTTTCTGAAGGGTCTGATGAGCTGAATGCAGGGAAGGCTTCCGAAGGGTCATATTGCATCTTAAAACAATGTGTGCTGATTTTTGGGGGGGTCAGGACTGCATTTCTTGCACGTAGATCAATAATCCAAAAGACACTGGGTTACATTCATTAGTGCTTCATTACAGAAGGAAACAGAGGGAAAGGCACGCACCCCGAGGTCCACACCATGACCACCATATCCTTGGGCAGATCAGGCACCCCAGTTTCAAGACTATACGTATTTTTTCCCTATTTAATGTTGACATTAAGGTACAGAGTGGAAAGGGAACGGCAGTGGAATCACGTGGGGTTTAGACAGGTATTCCTTCTGTTGTTTACTATCCCAAAGAGGCTGCCAAAGCATTTTGTAGTACATCACGCAATATGATGTAAATACAATCAGAAGAAATAGAAAAATATTCACAGGAAAAAATCTATTCCAGTAGGGTCTCTTGGATCTGTTCTAGAAACAAGCCGTGATACAGCATTGGTATTTGGAATAGGTGTCTCTCTATGCCCAGCCCAGGCATCTACCATTGCATCATCTTTTAGTTTTGTTATACGTATTTCATTATAGCTTTTGGAATTGCTGAGGGATTTTTTTGTGAGATTGGCTTTTTGTTTGATGTCCAGGATTGGTCACACCTACACAGGTGTCTTTTATCTTGAAGGTGGGAATCTAAATCACTTGACTTGTTAAAGACAGCTACTCTGTGTGCTGCTTTTGGTCTGCTGGCATTATTGGGGAAGACATACCTAGTTTATTCTTAATATGATTAGCAGCTTTCCGAAGGAGAAAAATAGCTTTGTACAAAATAACTGTGCATAAAATAACTTCTACAGTATGCAGAATCTGATGTGTTTCGTTGCCACTGACATCAGTGTGGTTATTTCCAGGAGTCGAGGTGTGCAGGTGTCTAAATATCTATGGACATTGGCACATACATTCCTCCCGAAAGGCAGGGAGACATTTTCTTATTTAAATGAGAGTCACGTTCACTCTCAAAGTTAAGCATATTCCTAAGCACTGTATGAGCTGGGGGCCAAAGACCACAGTTTATTATGATACCACAGGTTACTGCAAATTATGTAGGGCCTTTATAGTAATAGTTTCATTTAGTAAAGAAAAAAGAGAAATCCTTTTATTGCCCCTCCAAACCCTTTATTTATTAATGACCTAGCAACTTGTGACGTTATTATTAAGAAACGAACAAATTTTGCCTGGATACAATCCAGCACGCTCGGAACTGGTGTTACTCCATAATAGCCCCTTTTTCTGAACTGAGCAATAAGTCCCAGTCCCATCCCTGAGCTGGTGAGTGTTGGAGGGCAGCCAAGGGGGACGGGGAAGGGGAGGGTGGAGAGGGGCTGCACTTAATCCCCAGTAGATTTGGCCTTTCTGTGAATAAGACGGATTTCTGGTGCTGGTCTCCATGCCATTCATAGCAGTGTTGCCAGTAGTAAATTTGTGCTTGTACTGAAGAACCCCCCCATGCCCCCTACTTCCTTGCCAAAACTAAACTCAACTAAAATAAATCATATTTTAGGAAGCTAATTATACAGCCAAATAACAGAAAGGTATTGAAAAACTGTTGTATGCCTAATGTTAAATGAATTTACGTTGGCAGTAAGGAACACATCTACTAAAAATAAATATAGTAATATGGCAAAAGTGTAAGCGATGGAATTTAAACAAAAATGTAATGCCAAGCATTGGGAATGGTGTTCAAACTTATTACAGAACTAAAACTCTGTGCAGCCATTGCACACAAACTTGCATGGTTTAAATCTGTTCTGAATGAAATTTGCTGTTTTATCATCTTATTGTATTTCTTGGAAAACTAAAATATCAGGATATATTCCCCCCCCCCCAATTGTATTAGAAAAGGTGTACAGGTCCTTTCACTGCTCCCTCTGCTTTAAGGGAAGAAAAGCTGGAGGCTGGGGGGTGATATCAGCTGAAAAAGCAGGTACAACCTAAACAGAAGCGATCCGTTAGGGGAAGGGAGAAGGGGAGGGAGAAAAAACCCAACCAACCAACTTTTGGAGAAGATTTTAAAAGTTTCCTGATGGATCAGCATCCTTGAGATTAAACATTCCCATATGTAAGTTGACATTTTAAAATGTAAGTCTTATGAAAGATAAGAAGGAAATGGTGAGAAAGGCAACCTTAAATATTTTGAAGCACGACTTCCTGTGCTATGTGGCAGTTGGCAAAACTTGCAGGGGAAAGATGCACGCCTCAACATCCACGCAGTGCCGTGCACGCGTTTGCCTAAAAGTTTCCTCCTGTGGCTTCCTTAGTTTCGTGTTCGAAATCTTCCGCACCTTTGGAATAGAGTCGCAGTATCCCTTCAACGTCGCTTTTAATCTCGCGGACAGATGTTTTAGATCAATCGCTCAAAACGGATCAGTTTAGCAGTCAGAAAACACTGTCAGAAAAGATTTGTTGTAAGGGAGACAAAACCGTGAAATAAAATTGAACTTTTATCCCCATTTGGATGGGAATTGCGCTTGGCTGGGAATCCCAAGGGGATAAACTCAGTGGCCTATCGTGTGTTGAAAAAACAAACAGATGACGGTACTCTGCAGTAATCAAGCAAACTCTGCTTCCGAGAAATAGTGTGATCACTATTGTTCAGTGCTGCAGGACCTAAACAAACAAAAAAAAAGAGATAATTATTGAAGAAAGGAAGGTGGCCTCGTGACTGGGGCGAGGGAAGACGGGCCAAGCTGCTGCCAATGGCCCCGAGTCCCTGCCGGCTCCGGGACCCCACGGTTTCCTTGCGGTAAAGGTGTGACACACACAAGTCTTTAGCAGAGCAGCTGGACCTTATTTTCCAGCGTTGTTCAGAACCAGGAATGATTAACACACTAGCGGTGGTGGGTGTCACCGTTTCCTGGCTACAAGAGCTCTTTTGATGGTACATCTTCTTTTTATTTCTGAAAACCCCATGCAAATAAGTTGGTGTCGCTCATGGTAGTAGTCACGGGCTCCACGCACCCAGCTGTAAAACAGGGGTGGCTTTTTGAGGTGCCCGGGGGGGACAACCCAAACCTCCCGGCCCAACTCAGCATCTTTCTGCCTCTCCCTAGATATTTCTCAGCAGAAATACCAAAATGTACTTTTTTTCCAGAAGGCTTTGTTTTGGTTTGTGTCCCGTGGTGGCCTGTTCATATGCTGAGCTGGAGCTCTGCTTGGCAGCGCCTTTCGGTCTAACCATATTGCAACGCGGTACCTGTTTTGAAACGGCAAATGTTCCTACCAAGGACCGTGTCTCTGCACCACTTCCACTCCTTTGTCCTGCTCGGCTGTGCTCGGGCACGCCGCAGGCTTTTCGCTTGCCTTGTACTTTGTTTTGGGAGGTTTTGCAGAGCGGTGCCTTTGCCTGCTCGCCTCCCTCCGTATCCTCCGTGCTGGATGAGTTTGCATTGTGTGGTGTTTTCCTCTTCATTTATTGCAAACAAATCTGGTCTCTGCCATTTGTTTACTCTTATACTCTGTCTTTATGCCTTGGTATGCATTTTTAATTAGATGCGCTTCAGTTCTTTCACTGCTTGTTAACACTTTCGTACGGGAAGTACGGTCTCCACCAGCCCTCCGAGCGTTCTTTGCGCTTAGGAAATTCAGATTTGTTTCTCTTACCCGTGATTATCATCTGATACAGAGACTTGTTCCCTAGCTGGCCTGTCTACTGGGTCCCTCCACTCTCATTGTGGACTTTTAAGGTTGTTCCCTTACACAGCTGGGATAATCCAAGTGCGCTTATGCTGCTTGAAAATATTCTGCATACAGAGAAATAGTGTTTTGGCTATTTGTCTGGGCTGTTTCCGGACTTCAGCAGCTCCATTTTGGATGCCTGACATCGAGAAGTCCTGGACAAAGCCCGCAGTGTGTGCAGATCAACTGCCTGCATTGTGAGAAGTCCTTCTGCGCACGCAGAGCGGGTCCCAGAGATCAGGAATGCACCGGGTTAGCCGTGAATGCGTTGGCCATCAGTCCTGTGAATGGAGGATGGATGTGTCTGGAAGGGAATACTGGAGTCCTAAACACACGACAGCTTTCAAAAAAGGCATCTTGCCTGAGTGCCAGTATTGTTAAAGCATGAAATTACGCCTTTTTTTTTTTTTTTTTTTTTTTTAAATAGTGTGAGCCCATTTGCGCTTCCACTGTTTTCTTCTGCCTCTACATCTGACTCATGCCACAGGCAAAGGACTTCACCCTTTTTAGCTCCCTTCTGTACCATCAGCTTTCTGGAGATGATGCGGGAACCAGGATGGGAAAACTTGACCCCACTCCACCCTTTCCTTCCAGTTTGCCCGCTCTGTTGCAGCACGTGCTTGCCTTTCACTCGCTCTCCTGTGTTGCCAGAACGTGTACGTTCTCCAGGATTTCATACCCTGCGAGGGATTGCAAGGCTAAAAAGAGACTAAAATGTCTCTTTCCACCTCAGCCAGCCCTCCCTGACCCCGCTCTCTGGCTGGGGGCGAGGTTGCCAAAGGTCACTATCCACTTCAGCGTGCACAGAGATCGATATCTGCTGAAGCCAGTGCCTAGATTTGCTCCCTCTCCCTTGCCGGTGCTATATTTCACGGTGAGGAGCCAAGAAACGTTTCTCCTCCCTTCCAAGAAGAAGAAAGGAGAGGGGGGAAGGAAAAAAAAAAAAAAAAGGAAAAAAGAAAAAGTCTTGTCTCCACACTTACTCCCACCAGGAGGGCATTGTGTTTGGCCTCTGCTCCTCTTTTTGTTATAAATTTGCACGGCGTGCTGTTTGCTTTGGCCGGTGCGGCGGTGGGGCAGCGGCTGGCACGCCGGCACCGCGGCCGGCTGCTGCGCCAGGGGACATGGGTTGGGGCAGGGTCCTCCCGGCACCACATGGACTGGAGATGCTCGGTCCCTGGTCCCCAGGTGTCTTCAGGAGGTGAAGCGCTCTCCTCGAGGATTTGCGGTGTTGGGATGCTGAGGGGGCTGCGTTTTGCGCTCAAATGGCGCGGTTTTGGGGCGGGAGGGTGCTGATGGCAGGAGCAGAGAGCTCAGCGCTGAGCCTGCGAAAAAGCATCCCTCCGTGGAGCAACCTCACGTTGGCAGGCAGATGAAGCGGGCGGACTAATAGGTCTTTTCCACTTTAATTTCTGCTCTAAAATGACTCTTTGTTACTGTTCTCAGACTCGGCGCCAACCGTCACTTACGCCACACACCAGATCTTTCTTTCTTTTCTGCCCTTAGCTTCACGGAGAAGCCTTTAAAGCAAACAAACACAAAACTGTGAGAAACCGAGGGAAGATATGGACTGGCCCACTCGTTACTGCTGGAATGTGGAAACTATGAAGACATCTTTTTTTATTACCAGTGCTGGAAAGCACAGTCACTGAGTGGGCTGGAATACAATTTATACTACATGCAGTAGTTAAAAAAAACTGCAAAAATGGGTGTAACCCTGGGCTGTGGTACAACTGGCCTTTCAGCCCCCACTTGAGATTCGTCCATCCCAGGGGAAAACTGTGGTTTGGAATAAGAGCATGCATTTAATTTCACTCGGAGAACTTATTGGAGCTGGCACTTCAAGAAAGAATCTGAAGTATATTTTTTGTCATGATTAGTGGCCCCCTCACCACTACGTTTGATTATGTTGGAAGCGGAAAAGTTAAATTCTTATAAAATGATGATTTACAATCCGTGATTATCCAGGTAGGGTGCATGGATTGCGCCAGCTTGGTCATGGGACTCCAATCTCATCTTAGTTCATTGCTGTGAGAAAATAAAACTAAAATGTAAAAAAGCTGAAAACACATCCTCTGATTGCTCAGGGAATTTTCTTAGTCATACGTTATCTTTCCTAGTAGTTTCAGTTATTTTGTCTCCAGTAAAACCCAAAGCAAAACACTGCCCTGACACTTTCCCCTTGATTTTGGATCTGCAGCGGCCAAATTTATTTTTATCTCGTGTCATCTTTTCCCCTATGGTTATGCAAATCCTCGGAATAGGGGGCAAGGGGAAGAGCTAATTTTAAAGCAAGTAAATTCCAGTGGAAGGTTTCTCCAGTTGCTCTGAGCAGGACTATCCTGGGTGCTGCTGCAGAGATGTGGCTACCTCCAAATAGCACAGGGGTAGGTGCCAAGTGGGGAGGTTGAATATTTTCCTTGTAGACACATAACTTTGCCCACAGGATTGAAGTCTCTTGCCTTAATGCTCTGCTAAGCTTCTCTGGAAGTACAAAGCTGTGTCTTGGGAAACACACGTTAGGGAAATGTATCTCCATGCATTCAGCTGCCGAATAAAACCTCCGCGTGGAAAGGGTTTGACGGTGGGCGACGGGTGCGGCTCGTGAGAAATATCTTGGAGAAAATATGGGGCATCAGCACTTTGTTGCTTCTCTCGACAATCTTTTGCTGGTTTGGTTAGCACTTGCTATATTTTGATAGATTTTTTTTCTTTTTCATTCTACCTTTTTTTCCTTGGCCCAGAGATTATTTTGAAACCGTAAATTCTTTTTTCTTTCAAATTTATCGAGTTTCTTTCCCCCTCCTTCACCTCCCCCCTAGTACAACAACTTTTCCTTAAACCTATACTTAACCCTAGTGTACAGTAGTAGATACTCCATGGATTCCTAGGCTAAAAATCCAGCTGGAATAACACTGGGATCCGCTTTGTGAGCAAACACGAGTGTGCTGGTGCACGCGTGTGGGTGCAAGACCTGGAGCTGCAGACGGCTTTGTATGTTTTGCAAAAAACCATTGACAATAATCAGAGTATATGGCACGTGGAGCAGCTTCCTACCAGCGCTGTGCTTTTATTCAGTGTGCTGGTGCTGGGTTAGTCGATGCAATTTGTGGTCAACGTCTGGAATCGCATTCAGCTCCCGTTTGCTCTTCCTTTGAGTACTATTGCAATGCTCATTGCTGCAAGGAATTAACCATAGTCAGTAATCTTCTGTGGGGCCTAAAGTTTCTGCATCCAGCAAAACACATAAGCCTCTCCTTGTATGATGTGTCAAGGGGCTGTAAGTGCATCTTTAAATGCCGCTTAAACTAGGATGAGTTTAAATATCCATTTAGGCTTTTCTCTGTTTTGGGGATGGAGAGATGAGGATGTGAATATTTATGAAAATAAAGTAATTTAGGTGCAAGGTCCCAGGTTTGGAAAACTTGGCCCATAAAATACATGCAGTAAGGGTGCTTGTGGTTGTAAAAGATAACAAAATTCACAAGTCATTTGGGTTAATCTCTCAAGTTACTGCAGGGGCATATTGTCTTCACATTCATGTAGCCTGATTAAGTTGTGTATGAATTTATGTCCCAGTCTTGCAACCTAATAAACCTACACAGTTTAAAATGCCTGACAAGGGCTATAGGGTTTGGAGCATAAATTCTGTCCCCTCCTTTCATGGAGCACCGTACACAAGCCTGACCCTCCTTGGAAAGAGCCGAGTACGTCCCATGTCAGTCCGCAAATGAACTACCCATCTCAATGCCAAAATAAGTAGAATAAATTATTTGCTGCAAATGTGTGGTCGAATGCTCTCAACCTTAGACGCTCTCTTTCAAACCTTCAGTTCATTTGTGAATTCTCTGGAAGTCAAGTTTTTGTTCAAACTTTTGGACTCCTCGTGAGCTGGCTAGAAATTAGAGCGCATCAAGCCTCGTACGTAATCAGAAAATGCCGTGTGAAAACGAGGACTGCTGGGAGCAGCATCTTTGCTGAATTCCAGCTAGACCGAACTCGTTCCGTGCTGCTCGAGCACTGAGCTCACTGGTCTTATGACTATGTGTGCAGTCTGAATTGATTTCTGAGCCCAGCTAAGGGAAAGAGTTAAGCCTGTTCTCCTCTTCTAGTTGGCAGAAAGTTTGCAGTTTAAAATTACATACTGACTCTGGTGTAGAGACACAAGAAATTATAGAGCAGACACTGTCCAGGACAACGTATAATTTAAAATGTACTAAAGAATGTATACCACATGGCAAAGTAAGTGAAGTGCTTCTTCAAATATAAGTGTTTTGCATAGAAAGGCTGTAATTATCCACTCCTAGGGAAATGTTTGCATTCATTCTAAATCAATATTTACTATTCATCTCTTGTGTTCAACAAAACAAGGATTTAACATTTTTTTGTTTTAATGAGGTACTAAGACTACAATAATACTACAATGTAATTGTCTTGATACAAAATATTGCTAAATTGTGTTGCTATTTTGGGAGCGAACGGTTTTTAAGAGGAGGGGTATCCCTATTCGTGAAATGTTACTGCAGTAACACACATTTCAAACTCAGCCAAGCAGGGAGACTCACCAGTTTCAAAGAGACGTTAAGCCGTCTCTCTCTTAAGGCCCTTAACTAGGATCATTCGGGTGAGTCCTCTGGCTCCCCCCTGAAAGTCTCAACCTCTTTATAATGATTCCTTTTCAGCTGGCATCTCAACAACAACAACAGCAACGATGCAATTTCTTTCTCTGGTTTTAAGGTTGGGTTTTTTCCCCCCCCAGCATCTTTCAGCTAGGCAGCGGGAGCGGGGAGCGGGCGGCGGGAGGTAATTGGGCTGCAACCGTCTCCACGCGCTGGTTCAAACCTGTTGGCGCAAATGGAGTTGCCTGAACTTCGCTCCCCTGGGAAGATTTGTGGAGGAGTTTGCAGGATGATACCGGAGCTCTGTCCTTTATCTTTTTCAAGGAAATAATGTACCTTTAAAAAGTTTGATATGTTACCCGGGGAAGATATAGCAATGGAAACGGTCCTAAAATGGCACGGGGAAGGCGAGTCCTTCCTGCAGCAGGATCCTGGTGAAACGAGAGCATCTGAGAAAGCTCAGCGTCACCGGGAGGAACAGCACGTTCAATCCCCGTCTGTGCCACTGCTGTGCTGCGGTTAGGGGGATGTCCTTGCACCAAGCATCCTTCTGTTTGAATTTACCTGGCACGTCTTAAGAGGTATTTCTCGAACTTCTCTAACTTCAAAAAAGCCCCCGACAAGCACGCATTTTTGGCACTGATGTGGCTCCATGTGAATCAAATCAGATAACTGGAAACACTTTAGTTGGAAAATCCTTTAAAATCCTTTTTTTTTAATCTCTATTTTTTATTCTTACACGCTGCCCACCATCTTCCAGGCTCTGGCCCGCCCTTCCCAACACTAAATGCTTCCTCTTCTGTTGCTGAAATTCATGGTACAAACGTAGGCTTTTGGGTGAATTTCAATCTCGTGCTCGAGCAGATAGTCCTGTATTTTTCTCCTATGAGTCTGAAGTCGTTCTTATTCTCCGAGAAAATCATGCACGTAAACAGGGTGAATAGCCCTGAGAGAAGAGCGTTCCCTTTCTCTAGCAAATGTTATTGTAACTGGTGTTTTAATTCTCCGAATATCGCTCCCCGTGCACTGGGTAACAAAAGGCTGTATAGTGCCTAGTCATTCAGCAGTGAGCCAGGAAAAAAGCAGAAGGTTAAGAACAAGTTCCTAAAGTCTGTAAAATCAATGGGACACTAGAAAGGGAACTGAAGTGTACCAGAAGGGACCTCTTGAGCGTCATTAAAAAAAGGCAGAAACTGATTATGAACAGAGCTTTTACCCAAAGAACTGGAGGGGGCCAGCAAAACCATTCTGCTGCACTCCAGTTAAATGTCTAATAGTGGAGACATTTTCTACACAGCCCATAAAGGATAATGAGGACAGCTTTGATAGCTTTCAAGAAAGTTGTTCTTGTCGGTGTTCACAAAAACATGATTGGAGCGTGCACTCTCAGAGCATAGAGCCTACGGTGATCGTACGCAGACGGTGAAAGGGAAGATGGTAACCTAATACTGGGCTTTTCACCCCCGTAATATGCTCTGTGTATTACTCCTGAGAAAAATTGACCTGACAATATGATGCAAATAGTAGTGGCAATGAAGGTTGGTGTTACGCCTACCAGCGTGGTATCTCACCTCGCTGCGATGCGGGATGTGCAGAGAGGTGGCAACGTTGGGTGATGTTACGTACATTAGACTAGATTCATGTGTCTCTCGCTCCAGAATAAATGAGAAATAAGGTTTTGACCTAAAGCTTACTGAAATCTATCACCATCACCAAAGTTTGGATTAGAACCTCGTAGTTTTCTGCTTAGTTTCTGTGTTGGGAAGCAACCTGCTTGAAAGCCTGAAACCTGGTAGTGGGAATTGGGATGTCTGTTCTCTTTCTACCTCTGACCCTGATCCTCTACACGATTTTGGGTGAGTCACAGCTTTGCTGTGATTCATTTTCCTAAAGAGTAAAGTTAGTACGACCAAACTTGCATATCTTGCAGGAGTACTCTAAGAATGGTTCGTAAAAAAGGTTTGAGATGCCAGTGGGACGGTGTTTCAGAAGTTCAGGGTGTTATTGGTCACCTTAAAAAGCAGGATTCCGCTTTCTTTTGGCCTATAGAGCAGTTCTGTTGGGGAAAAATATCAGAAACCTTTAGTAAAGTTAGTAAAAACTGACTTTGAGTTCTTTGTACTTCAGAGGAAACCAACCTTTTCTCCAGAAACGGACGTTCACAGGGATGAACTGAATGTGAGTCAGCCTAACAGTGGTAAAGCCAAATTGTGAAACTTTTGTGTCATTGCTCTGTGATTCCAGCTATCTTCAATTAATAGAAAAAAATGCAGGAAATTCAGGTGAAAGGAATGCGTGGAAATTGAAGTCAAAGAAAAATATTCATTGTGGCCTTGGCAAAGTGAGTTTTCTAAGCTGAAGTAGCTTTTAAGCAATTAGCATCTGCTGTGTGCAATTACCGAGTGACACGCAGCCCCAGATGGAGGGCTCCAACAGCCAGTGGCCATCTGGATTTTGGCCTTTATCAAGGGTACGCTCTGTTCTGGGTTTCACCTGGCCTGCGAGACAGCCCTCCCTCTGCCCCACGTTGCACAGTCAGCCTTGAGTCATCGGTGGGGAAAACAGTGAGACAATTCCTCGGAGGCTCTCAGGTCCAAAGCTTTCTGGAGTCGTCGGAAGGTTATTACTGACGATGTTGACCTCTGAATTGATGCATTGCCCCCAGTTTTCCAAAATGAGGTAAGTTGCTCAGATAAAATCCACTTTTGAGCCATGAAGTGGTTTGATATGCACCAGTCTCTGTTGGGACGTATGGCTTGGAAGCCTTAGCATCTGAAATGACACTTAGGAAATCAGCTCTGGAAGGGAGAATTTTGTCAACAGGCTTTTGTATTTTCAAAACAATGCAATTAAGTTTTCCTTAGAAGTGATAAGAGGTATCAGACCCAACCACAGGGACTAATTCTCTGAAGTGATCTAGTTTTCAAAGCGAAACTACAGTTTAGTTTGTGAAATTCAAAGAATAAATATCAAAACCAACTGACAAGCAGTTTCTGACTACTCGGTATCTAAAAATGGGCCAACCTCGTTTAGTCTATTTAAAAATTGTGTATCCATACAGCTTGTATGCCAAGTTCAGCATGGTGGAAATGAAAATGGTTGAGGTATAAACCCTTGGAAAACAGGGTTTATAATGGAAACAGTAATTGACTCTTAACTACCGCATCAAAAATACAATACTATAATACAAAGCCTAGCTCTTGGGATCCCAGCTCTGCTTCTAACCTCAGGTTGGCAGACAAACACCTCACCACAAAGCTAACTAATGTTTATAGGTTTGGGTTTTTTGTTGTAGGTTTCTTTTTCTTGCAAAAGGAACATGGCAAGTGAAGAAAATTTATAGGAGCAAAGCAAAGTTGGCCAACAGTTCAAAAGTTTTCTCTTGTAAGTTTTGGATATTTTTCCCAATCGCTGATTCTCTCTCAACTCACAAGACTCAGAGGAGATGCCACACTTCTCCTCTGGATGAACACTCCATTTTGGCCGATAATTCTTTATTCAAGCTTGAATCACAACCAAGCCTTTATCTCAGCTTTACAAAAAGTCTGACTGTTCCTCCAAAGGTCAGAAATCTGGTTATCCTGAATGGAGAAGACAAAAAAGACCAATATCTTTCCAGCTGTTGGCTTTCCCTTCTCTGCATGACTGTAACAGAGAGGAGAGGCAGAGCGGTTCTGGGAATGGAGCAAAGCAGATCTTCCAACGATCTCATTAAAGATGCTTACCAAAGCCTTTGCCTGGTCTGAGCCCGGGTGCTACTTTTGCTGCCAATTCCGGTTGTCGTGACATCTTGCCATTTTGGGTTATACTGAAAGGTACCAGTCCTGTTTGAAACCCTCCTTAGGGGCTGTGAAATGGGGAAGATCAGGAAGTTCATCAGGGAGAGGACTACTGCTCAGCCGCGGTCGATAGAGCCGCGCACGGACATGGGAAATAAAACTGAATATTATGAGATCTGCATGCATTAAAAAAAAAAAAAAAAAAAGAAAGAAAGAGAAATTCTATGGAGGTGATTGGACTTGTGGTGCTTTAAAAATTCTTGCTTCTCTGTCTATCAATAGTTTATCAAGTTCATATTTTTGTAGGTAATGAAGAAAAGCAGAGGACACAGCAGGAGCGTTTTCTATCCATAAATGACTTTAGTTCAGCTACAGGTTAAAAAAAGAATTGTAATTGCTTTGCTTTTCTTCAGGTATTGAAGATGATACATAGCCATAAGCTTAGACCTCGGCGAAGCTGCACCCTGACGTCTGCCAGCATCGCTCGCTGCCCTCAGCCCACGCCAAGGGGCTGCAGAGAGACTCTGCCGGAGGGAAAGGCCGTGCCCAGGACCCCCACGCCTGCGCCGGGCGCAGGGGGTCTGCCAGGTGGGGCGAATGGCGCTGGGACGGTTGTAGGTTAAGGTCCGCGTCCACTGCAGGCCTTCAGCTCTGCCACCAAAGCCACTGCAGCCAGGGATAGGTGCTGGATATCAGCATTTGTGAGCTGTTCAAATCCAGACTCTTCCAGCTAGAACTCCTGCCGCCATCCGTATCCTTACGAAAGGAAGGGATATGTTAAAGCAATAAGAAGACACTGTAATTTTTTTTTCTTTCTTCCTATTGCTTCTGAGTACATGGAAAACTCTTGCAAGAGATGGACGCGGGAGAGCAACAGCTGTAATGGTGGTCGCAACCATTGCAACGGGGTGCACCGGCTCAGCAACTCGAAGCTCTGTTGATCATCACTATTAGCGTGTGTATGTGTACTCAAAACCAAGAGAATAGGTCGTGTATGTGGCAACAGTATAATTTACCTATCCTTAGGCAAGTTTCCCAGTAATGGTCCCACAGGTACTTTTTTTGTCTTACCTTTAGGCATTGAACACCCTTCATTGCAAACTATCCTGTTGATGTTAGTAAAGAGGATCTGGGACCGAACACAGAACATTATTGTCAAAGCTCTTTTTCCTGGAATGGAGAAAATTTACCTTTACTGGCATCCATGTCTTTACTCAAATACAACTCCGTTTGAAAATGATTGGGAAATTGCCAGTGCAAATACCAAATAAAGACTCCAAGAATTGGCCCTTTATGATGAGTGATTTATGATTTATATTTTAAACTACATAAGCTATGTATTTCTATCTGAATTTTGAAAAACAAGCCAGGAAAAAGGAACAATAGCTTAGTGAAAAATGTATACAGTCGTGGAATGCTAGTACAGCCTTTGGCGAAGGATCAAGTAATGATAAGGCTCAGCTCTATAGGGATATTAACATTTTTAAAGCAATCAATGTGAAATAAATCTGAGAATGTATGTTTAAATTATGAAAAAATACAGCATGAATATGCATTTTGGAGCTAACTGCTCCCTGTTGTTTTGGGCACTTGCCTTGCTTTAGTACGATTTTTGAGGAGGAAAAACCTGACTGGAGCACAAGCTACATTTCAAGTCCTATTTTAGGTGGTTTGCAATCATGGATTTCCCTATTTTTCTTATCATTTTTCTTTGATTTGCTTTTTTAAGGGTATTATCCAACTCAGCTTGGCACGGTTCAAGTGCACAACTGCAACCTTTTCCGTGACCCAAAAGTCAGTGCCACTCCGTGGGTTGGCAGTTTGCAAATAAAACATATCCTTAATGAAGTGTGGAAGCTCCTGTTCTTTTCCTTCCTCAGGAGACGTGCCTTAATCTCTGGCTCAGAGCCTTGTCAAATGCTGCAGTAAAGAACTGGCAAGCTCAATGCTGCTAATGGATTGAAATCTCCACCAGGTTGTTCATTTCTTGAGGGTTCTTTTTTTTTCTTCTGTCTTTTTTTTTTTTTTTTTTCTTAAATACTGCGGCAACTAAAGCATCGCTCCAGTCCTCAGTCTGCTGTAATGATTGGTTGGGGACTTCAGTGACAACTCTACAGTACGCGTAAGAGAAATGGAAATTATGCCGCTAAAACGTACCAAGGATTTGGTTGCTTATGTCGGTCAATTATTAAGGGAAAAAATAAGATTAAAACCAGGGGCTGTTCTGCGTATTTGAAGTTATTCCTGCAGATATAAAATTGCGGTATTTGTGCTTATAACTTGTGACAGGTTCTCTAAGTCACAGGCGTTTGGTCTCTTCTGTAGTAGAAGTTGAAAATGTTCAGATTTCTTAAATTTTTGTTTCATTTTTTTTGCCAGAAGGTGACCATAAGCTACTGAATCCCATCTGAATGGCTCAAAAAATACTAAAATGCAGTATTGGAAATTATGACAGGTTCTTGGGTTTTTTTCAGGATATGTTTGACTAATATTGAGTTAACGGTGGCTCTCACTAGTTCTGGCATAAATTGAGAAAACTCTACTTTTTTTTTTTTTCAAAATTTGAATTTTTTTTTTGTATTATTATTATTACACAGGTATGCGATGTAATCTCAGCTTACCTTTTCTACCAGCACTGGTTTTTATGGAGCTGAAGAAAATCCCTTGGCAGGCTTTGTCTCTCTGCAAAGGCGTTTTGAGAGGGGCCCAGAGTGGCCTCGGCCAGGGTGCAAAAGGGTCCGTGCCTTTGCGGCGTGGTTTGCAAGAACCTGGATGGCAACCTGTTGTTGTCCAGAGCTTGCAAACTTTTACATCCGGAAAAAAATAGATAAAAAAAGAAAAGAAGGAAGGTAAAAAGCAATTATTCAATCGCTTGTGCTAGGGGCAGGAATTTGTAACGTTCCTTTAGTCTCCGTTAACCTGGTTCTGTCAATGTCAATAACTCCGTGACATCCTGGGAGGAGGGAAAACCGTGGGCTGATGGGTAGAAAAAGCAGTTCGGTGCTAAAATGTTATCAAATAACGTATGTGAGTTAGCGCTGCGTACTCTGTGTCATTGTGCTGGAGAGCTGCTGGTACGACCGTGCTCGTTTGAAACACAGGGACTCCTTGGGAGAAAGTAGGTTACCCTCAGCTCTGCCGGGGGATGGAGGGGAACGCAAAGGGATGTTTTCGTACCGGTGCCTTTTTAGATCCATGCTCTAGGACGTTACTGGAGGGACCTCGGTGCGGTTTATCTACCGAGCAGATGGGAAGTCGGGTTCTTCCAGCAATGCTTTTGGCAGATCCAAATGATTGCGCGCTGCATCTAAGCCGATGTTCTCCACAGAGTTCCTATGTGTCTATGGGAACTACTGAAATACTTGAATAACTATTCTTCTCGAAATATTTCCATCAGCAAGGAATTGATATGACCTGCAGTGACCTCATGTCTCATTATTTCTGCCCCTTAAAGGATTTCATTAAGGAAAGTGTGTGAACGGAGTCCATCCGTGCACCATTGCACGCAGATGGTCTAGAACCTCTGCAGCATCTCAGCGGCTGCCTGGGCTGCAGGTTACTTAAAAATATGTTTGAGCTGCCTGCTGGAAGAAGTGGTTTGCAATCTGTAAAGACAACAGTTAGATTTAGGGGGGGAAATAGGATATAATATAGGAATTGACCAAGCTGTGAAGTATTATGTCAGCTCAGTGATTTTCTGGAGGAAAAAAAAAAAAAAGAAAGAAAAAAGTAGTGTTTGCCTATCTTTTCTTAGAAGACTGGATTTTATATTATAAAATTTTGTTTCTGGAATGACTTGAAAGAAGAGCGAAAAGGCACCAGAGTCCTAGGGAAGAAAAGGAAATTCGTTGAGGAGCTCTGGAGGCTGCAGAGGAGCTGAAGCTCAGGGACAGGAACGGCGGGAGCTGTCTGGAGCGGGAAGGCACGGGAAAACGCACGAGTGGAGAGATTGAACCTAATTTGTTCATGTTTTGCAAGGACAGACTACAGAAATTAAATTTAACACGAAGTGAGAGGAAAGGACTTAAGGAGCTGCTGGAATTTGGCTGCATTGTTTTGCTGCTGGATTTTGGATGAATGGCTTTGGGCTTCAGAGTCCAACCTGTGGACCGCGTACGGGCGAAGGGTATCGTCACGTAGTTTTTCTCCTCTGCCTGCGCAGACCTTGATTAGTGGTAAAGGCCCAAAGTGACAAAGACGCGTATTAATGTAAGGCCTTCAGTTGTAAATCAATATTTGAAATAAATGGTTTTAACTGTTCGTTATGGAAACTTCGTCCTGAGAATAAATATAAGTCTAAAAGTGAAAGTGAGATTTAAGTCCTGGGTTGATCTGCAGAGATTTGGCAAGCGGCGTACATACTTAATCAGTCGCACTGTAGCTTCCGTGCTTAAGATGGAGCTTGCAGCTTGTTTGTTCTGAGAAATACAGTATATTCATTCATCATGTTTATTCAAATTAGGGCATCTGAGGAGTGACGACAACCTTATTCTGCAAAATTATCTGCGGCCATTTAAAGAATGTACCTGCCAATACGAAAATCAGTAAATCTGATGGTGGCATGTTTAAAAAGGGTTCAGCGGCCCAGTTTTATCCTACGTAAAACATCAGAGTGTGCAGCACGTGCTCCCGTGACTACCTTGTGCACAGAAAACCAGCTTTTGTAACTTTGCAGCTCTTCTTTATCTCGATAAACTTCTATGATTACGTCGCTAAATGTGAACTTTCATTGACCACACTGGAAATTTGGGCTGTTTCAGAGCTAAACTAGGAATCACTGTGCTAATTGCTGCTAAATTATTTTAGATATTACTTTTTTTCTGGAGGAGAAGAAAAGTTTTATTATTATCACTGCTTTTGCAGAGCAATACATTTGCTTGATGTCTTAGAGCTCCATACATCTATCTTACTGAATTTCTTTGCCTTTTATAAAGATATTTTATCTTTTATAAAGATACTTTATTTTTTATAAAGTATGGTTACTGATTGAGTAGCACATACACTGGCAGTGGGAATAGTTATTGTTTTTCTCAGTTCTTATATAGGTCCTATTACCAGTTTCTCCTGCACCTCCTCTTCCTCCAAATTAAAAAAATAGAAATAACCATAACGATCTTGCTCTTGCTCTTGCTCTCCTTTCTAAGTAGGTAGGAGAAAACTGCTTGATTAGATTATAGGGTCTGTATATGTGTGTAAAGAATTTATTGTGGGAAATCTATATTAGAGCCAAAACGATTAATGGCAATTAATGTTCCCACATTTAATAACAAAAGAATTAATAGTGAGCAGCCACTTACCATAAAGTGTTTCCTTGACAGTTCTTACTAAAAATAAAAATTCTGAGCATACCACATAGATTTTTGGGAAAGAAGAAAAAGAAAGATTAGGTAAAAAACCATCTCACTGTAATTTAAACCATTATTTGTCTGACAGCTTTTTATCTCCTGTCTGGAAGAAATAAACATATTAAATTTTTTATTAAAATAGTTAGGCTTTGTGAGAATATTTTTTTCCCAGTGCAATAATAAATATTTATTTCTGCCAGAAACAAAGAAGTTTGTCTATGAGGCTTTTACTGATGCTTAGCCAAAGGTACAAGTCTCTTAACCTAATAAACACAGCTCTTACGCACTTGCTTTCTCTTCTTCAGTACAAATTTTGATGTATAAGTAACATTCCTACAGAGACCAGGTCATTCACCAGTATTGATCATCTGCCTTCCTGTCCTCCGAGGCACCGGCACCTTTGATTATTGTTTATGAAGGATGAAGCGCACTATATCAATTAAAGAATAGCTCCGACACAGAGAGTTAAACCACAGCCGCAGCCAATTTCCGAATAAATAACAAAGGCTTACGGCAAGATCTTCAGACATACGGGCTGGACACTGGATGCGGCCAGAGAAGGAGTTTAACGTGACCTAGCGAGCTCTTGCAAAATCCTCCTTCTGTCGCCTCTGCTATGCCTATCCCCTGTTGTGCTCAGTTGGCATCGCTTTAAATATCACCTCCTACCCGCCCGCGCGGCGGGGGCAGCGCGGCCGGACGCAACGGTGGGGGACCGGTGTTAGGCACTCACATCAGAACGGGGATTGCATCCATTGGGGAAACGGCTCTTGGCCGAAGTGTCCAGTACACAGCTCAATTCCATTCTTTTGAAGGAAAAAAAAAAAGTGAATAAAAGAAAAATACTGTCAGATGTCCATGTACTATTAACACAGAATAATTTATACTGAATTCTGCTCTTACTGTTTTGGTAGATCTCTATGTGCTCTGCCTATGATCTGGATGTGGCGAGGGTTTCTATGTCTGCGCTTCTGGCAAATGCGGTCAGTATTTAACCCAGACTGTATTTTTGTGCTTACCATCTGCTTAATTCTGAATGTCAGATCCACAACTGGCCTGCTAGTTATTTCTATTCAGCTATTTTGAACTCGGCTCAGTGCGGCAGATAGGGAAGGATGTACTGGTTATGTGAAAATGTCAGCTGAGCTGAGTCTCCTCCTAAAAGCTAAACCCAAATCTATCTTTGTGAAAATAAGAAATGGGGACGATTCTCCTATATTTTTGTTACATTGTATTCTCCAACCTTGTGCTTTCTTGGTGGGGGTGTAATTAGAAAACAAAGAAAATATAATAGTAAAGGCTGAGCTTGTAAGAGTTTCAGTCTGGTTGGAATACCAAGTCAATGGGCACACCATGCTAAACCCTTACAGAGTAATTTCCAGTAAAATTCTATGGTTTCAGGTGTGGAAAAACTTTAATATGTGACTTAGCCTGGAAATGTTTAGCTAAAGCGGGCTATTAGATCTCAGTCCTGACCATACCACCCCTCCAGTCCTTCTTACATGGCCAGGCTACTCAGATACTTGTTTGAATATGTCTGGAGTGTCTAATAAGAAAATAATTGGGAATGTTTTTAATGACTCACCGCAACTTGGAAATCTGGATGTAACGAAGGAATACTGGGAAAATTGCTTACAGTTATTTCTTGTAAGAGAAATTACTTAACACACATAGTTATTCGTATACTTCACAGGTCTGATTCAGCCTTACAGTTCTGATGTCTCAAATGCCAGCACCTTTACCAACAAATGCACTGACAAGCGGATTAGACAAGCAAGTGGGATGGAGAAGGCATCTGTTTCCAGCCTTGTGATGTACCTCGAGGACCTACGTCTGGAGGTAGGAGAACTGCCGCAGGATGGGAGGGGAATCCTGCCCTCAGGAAGGGTATTTTTGGTGCCTGTAACTTGGGTTGTATTGGAGGGCAAATGGGACAGTCAAGCCTTGAACTCACGGGGGTTTGCCCATGTCTTGGGGCTGTCTTTGCAATATGGGTACAATCCAGTAGACGGCAGAAGTGTTGTGTGGCTCCAGAATTTCCTCCGGATCAAAACCTGGCCATTTTATGTTGTTAGGGTTTGGGGGAAAGGTGTGGGAAGGAGGGTTTGCTTTGGCATGATGTGTCTCCTAAGCCACAGCGCGTTTGCGAAGCGTGGCCCCTGATGCAGGAGGCTGAGGTCGAGAAGTGCTGCGGTAGGATTAGAGAGAGGTTTTCCATTAGTCTCATCGGATGCTATGCCTGAGTGGCTCCTTGGAAAAGGGGGCTGCATGTGCTCCGTCTCGCCGAAAGGTAGCTCTGCCTGCCAGACCAGCGCTGGGTGGGTGTAGGTGGAGATCTCTCCCTGCATTCAGCACATGGACACCCTTTGGGGAAGCTTTTTGTTTCCTCACCCTCATGTAATGCTTCTGCTCAGAAACGGTCGAGTCAAATGAAATACGCAGTGTAGGTGAACAGACCCGTGTTACACAGAGTCTGCGTGCTACCCAAAAGCGGTTACCCAAACCCTATCTGCCAGAGATTGAAATGTTAAGCTATGGATGATTGTAAACCATTTGTTGTTTATGAATTCACAGTCCTCTCAGATGTCCCCGGGTGCTGGATTTTGCTTATGGATCTCTGAACTAGCTGAAGGAAATGTAAAATCAAACATAGACAGACAGCTCCCTCTTGAATACATATCCACAGAGGCTCAGGAACACTTGTTACGCTAGCAAGGGTGGGGAATAAATTACGCTCAAGAAATATGCTCTAGATCCACCTATTTTGGACGATAGGGTCTGTGTGCAATGTTGAAGCCCCTCCTCGGGGAGCTGCCGTCACCGTGGTGCAGACAGGTGGATCTGGAGACGCACGGTCTTGCAGAGTGGCAGAGGACCAGCCGATCAATATTTAATGTGAAGGCTGCTGCAGCCCCTCACATGCATAATTTATTCCCGCTTGTGGGTACAGATGGACCTGAATCAAGCCGTGCATCCAGACTACAGGGGTATTAGAAGCGGGTCCAAGCGTTTCAGATTGTCCTCACCTTCAAAATGGGGACAATGCAAAAGCCGGCATTCAACCGTTTCCCCCCTCCCTCCTTTGCACAAGGCAGAAACACACACGTCGGGGAGGTCTTTGAAATGTGTGTCAAATTACACCGACTTTCTCTTGTTGAGGGCACATAATGCTGTTTGTATTTCAGAGCAGAATTAAGGCCCTAGAAAGAATTAAGCATTTCTGAGTTTAATTAAGTGCACTAGCAACATATGAGCAAAGTCAGTCTCATAAAAGAGAACTTTATTGTACAAATTGACACAAAATAAAAGCCCTTTGGGATTAAATAAAAAAAAATAAATCTGAAAAACACATTATGGTGAGTAACCTAGCCGCCCCGGCTCATTTCAGGGAGTGAATATCTCTGCCTGAGAATTTTTTTTTCCCCTGACAAACGATTAAAGACCAGTGATACGATAGCATGCAATGCTAGCATAACAAGGTATGAGCAAGAGGGATTTGCTTTTGACTAGTTAAGAAATAAGCTTACTAATTCACAAATTTATTATAAGATTAGCCTTTAATACCTGATAATCACCTTCGTCAAGGAAAATTTCTTCTCTTCAAAAGGCAAATGAAATTTATAGACGGGTCTTGAGCCAGACTCGCGGGCGGTAGGCAACATTCACGAGAGGTCCAGCCTTTCTCTTTGAGCAAGGGAAGAGGCAGCGTTTTAGCAGACTGGGTACAGCGCGCGGCGCAGCACGATGCAGTGGAACAGAGACAAGACAGGCATGGCGAAATCTCAGATGCCTTAAGATTATTAATCTCTTTGCAGAAAACAAGTTTGATCTCTGTCAGACTGTCCATTAATTTTGATGGAGATACTTTTAAGATCCTATGTTTGTATTTTAGTGGGGCTATTACAGCTAAATACACAAGTAAAAATGTATTCTTATAACATATACAGACAAGTATTCCCATTTCAAAGGTGATGTTGTCATACAGATATAAGAACATCAGTATTTGCTAGAGTCTTGTTATTATCTACTTTGCAATAGGCCATCTGGACTTCAGCTAAGAAAGGACTCCCAATGTGTTAGGCTCATGCAAACATCTGGTGAAAAAAAGGCCTTTCCGCCCAAGGACTTTTAGCTCGAACTAATAAAAAATGCAAAGTGTGGGAGAGGAAAAAAGAAGGACAGAGGGGAAAAAAAAAAAAAAAGAGAAAACTTTCTACAGTCCCACAACCTTTTACTAACAGATGGAAGTCTGTCTCCTGACTCCCAGCCTCGTCCGTTGCCAACAGAGGATATTGCGTAATCGTTGAGCGCAAGCATACACCCAAGTCGCTCATGCAACGTTATTGTGACCAGGTACGAGAGTAGCAGGAGCCCTGCTGTATGCCAGAAATTAACGTAAAGACAAATACTGATATCAGCATTTGCTGCATTGCTGCTATTAGCTTTCAGGTTCAAAAGCTACAGGCAGATGACAAGATTTCATGCACAGATGTAGAATTAGGTACAAAATTCTCCTCTCTGGGTACCAGGCAGTTCCGTCAGTTGGCTTGTTCTTATATTCCTCTGTAGAAACTGGGTGAAACAAGGATTTGAGAATCAGCACTTGCAGAAATGAGGACAGCAATATAAACTTTGCACCGTGAGATGCAGAATTACTGAAGCTTCATTTCTCATGGATTTGAGTCCTTTATCTCCATACTCTTCCACTAGGTACTAATGTCTTCGCCTTCTTGCACTACCTCCAGTCACCCCCCATGCAGCCTACAGACTGTGCCTCAGTTTCCCCTGAGCTCCTACTTGCACGAGCGACTGGGAGCCCTACAGACCCACGCAGGAGCCTCTCGGCCAAGGCCAAGCCAGTAGAAATGGTACTACAGAGCCTCATGCTCCAGCTTTTCCTGCAGCAGAGGCACTCCTTTCAATCCCCTACCCGTCTCCAGCTGCCAATGTTTGCAGAACTTACAGGGATTTAATTGTCTTCAGGGCTTCTACCTCCTATTGAATTGGATTGGAATAAGCCAATGAATTTGAGAATGGTTAAGGAAGAAAAGGTCTGCCAGACAGGGCCAACATGCAGGCTTCATTTCTTCAGGAGAGTTATCCAACACATCGAACTCAGAAAAGTGTGGGATTTTGAAAAGTATAAAAGTATATGAACTGTAACAAAGATGTCTGGTTACGGAGAGAAAGAGAATAAATAATGGGATTAGGTAGAGAGGAAAGCAAAGGTCAGAGGTCAGTGCCCTCCTTGGATGACATGGAGAAAGAGATTAGAAGTTTCCATGATTGACAATATAGCCTTCCCAAAATTGAGATGGGAGTGTCAAAGTCCAAACATTAGACAAAAGCTTGTTTATTCAATTTATTAAAGAGATCTGAGGCTTAGGGTTCTCATTCGTTCACTTCCTATAGGTTTGAACACACTGGAGCAGGACACGCAAGCGGGAAAGTCTGCCCCAGGACCTTGGAGTATGGGGCACCCAGTGCTGAAGGTCTTTGTGGGGCTGGGACCAGGCTAGGTTCCTCCTGGAGAAGTCACGGGCAAACAGCTCTGTAGAAATCCGTACACTTCATTACGCCGCAGAAGACAGAGAAGCAAATGGTTTCTCTTGTCTTTTAAGTGGCAATTTCAAGGATAAATGTGAGTGTTCTTGCACAAAGATATGGGCAAGAGGTCCTTTGGAAAGCATTCAGCAAAGTTATAGAGCTTCCTGAACTTGAGCCAGGCAAAAATACTAGGACCTGAACCAAAAGGAAATATTTTATAGCTTGAATGCCTTTTACCAATCAATTTTTTTTGTTGGAAATGCTTTTTTCCTCTTGTAGCTTAGATGAAAAGATTAAAGCATGGTAATGCTGTAGTGGAACAATCATGTTTGGCCAGGTGATAACTAAGCATTTTAGATACCCTGGTATTGGCTTTCAAACAAACGTGGGTTTGTACGTGTGCGTTGTACCTACAGTTACGCATGGAAGTACATCCTCTTTCTCTCTTTTTGTGCCATTTGTGCGCGTGTATATATACATTTTCACGATGGCTGTGATACACTAAATGAATTGGAAGCCCACGCTCCATAGGCACACAGGGACTGCTGGGTTCAAAGACTGACAGTCCAGGCGAGAGCCGATTTCTCAGCATACTCTTTTTAAAACTCTTTAGCAGATACTATTAGAGGTATCTCAGTTGAAATTTTTATTTTTTCTGTAGTGGGTACCTTCAGCCCTCCTCCACGCACGAGGCTCAGATAAGCAGGACTGATGGGAGGGTTGATGCCCTCACCTCCCACTCTCAGACCGAGACCTACAGCTCCGCAACCATTTTCTTCCAGCCCACAGGTTGTAACACGTAGCCAGTCGCACCAGCCCTCGCTGCGATAGTACCTGCATTATTTATTAGCCGACAGACGTAACTCTGTCCCTTTTTTCAACCCAGCTTTAGTGACTGTATTCAGGCTCAATTCACTCGCCTCTCTGCAAGTGGTGCAGGGAGAGGAGAGGCAGGGATTTTCCACGCCTGGTCACCGACGGGCTCTCAGCACGCCTCCACTTCAGGATTTTAGGGGCTTGCATGAACCTAGGGGATCCTTAGGCATTTGCGTGTGAAACAGAAGTATTCCTTGCAGAGAGGCAGATGCACTCGTAGAGCGATGTGGTGCGTCAAATCAGGTGGGCTGCGTTGCGCAGAGGGGTGTCGTCACGGAATCGGTGCTGCAAAATCGGGGCACGTCCTATGACTGTATTAATATGGAAAAACAGCTAGATGAGGAATACAGCACATAAAACTGCGAGGCAAGCTGTTTGTAAGCTCTGTGCTTACCAAACAGCCCGTGTACTTTGACCATGGCGCTAATTTTCTTTTTAATAATTCTGATAGCAATTGCTAATAATTAGCAGATCTAATTTAGATTTCCCCTCCATCTTTTCAAAGCTCTACTGTTATAAATGGTCGAGGAACCTTGCCCTTAAAAAACGGTGATAATATCCTGACGACCTGGGACCGCTGTTGGAGAAAAAGATTTTGCCTGAAAGGGTTTCAGGAAGTTACAAAACTCCTTTACATGGCCTGTTGGATCTGTGTATGATTTCCAACATTACACAAAATAAATACCAGGAGACTGGTGTGGTTTATACAAGAGTTTATAGAGAAAAAATCCACCCACCAGCTCCCTTGCTGAGGATTACAACCAGGTCTCTGCTGCCAAGTTCTCTGTTTAGGTAAAGCATGAGAAAATCTGCCATTTTTTTAGAGTCACAAAAGGGGTGCTAGGGGGGGGGCAGCGAGAAGCTGACAGCTCTCGCTGCTTAAAAGGCAGCTGTTCCTTCTCAGGTACTATTATTAATAAACCCTAAGGTAATGTTTGCTCTGAAATATGTCTAATTGAAATAATTTACCCTAACCCTTAGAGAATTATGAAACTGTTTTCATCATGTTCACACACAGCAAAATAATTATGAGATGCCATATGGAAAAGACATCATGTGGTATATGTATTTCTGAATGTATACTTTTTGAAATGGTTCCCACAGATAAATCATATAGCTAATTTACAAAGAGGAGGTGGATAGTAGTTCTTAAGTATGCAGTTTAAGTTTAAAATGGTTTCAGGCTGGGTAAATTTACAGTGGTGATGACATGCAGTAATTGCACTGATCACAGGACGTATATCACAGAAGATGTCGATAGTGCCATTAAGTCGCGCTGCACAAAAGGGAGCAGGGAAACGCCGCTGGTGACTCTCCGCTGTTGCGATGTGCCACCCCTCCAAGCCTCTCCGCAGGTCCTGCGCGGTCCTGAGCTTGTTCTGCAGCTGAAAAGTACCCGACTGGAGCGCTGGAGATGCTCCCCCAGCACCAGGGAGTCTCTGGGATGTTTCTGGTTTGCAGCTGGAGAGCTCTGAGCTGACACCCAAGCAAAGGGAATACTCTCCCCCCATAAATTTATTTTGAGCAAAGCCCACGAGAGAAAATTTCTTACGTTGCTGTTCCCCACTGTCCATCTCTTGAAGGTTTTCCAAAAAGGTTTTATTCCTAACCTCATCTGTAGTCACCAGCATTATCATGTATACGTATGCTATAGCTCTATAGTTCTGTGTACGCAGGTTTCGTTACATACGGTAGCAGGAGAATTCTGTAGGGCACTTCTTGGTCTTTTTCCAGGAATAATTGTGGTGGATGATGAGACATCTGAGGTTCTCTTCCTGATAGTTAAGAAGTTTTGAAGGTGCTTTTTGAATAAGGAACTCTTATTAACATTTCTAGAAATCTGGCTGGAGATCAGGCTTTCTTGTCAGACTTCTGGTAGTTCTTGTTTCCAGATGGATGGAAGAAAAATAAGTGAATAGCTTATTACACCCTTTCTGTTTCATGTCCGATTTGAAACCAGCAAGTGAAGAAGACAGAAGGAAATCTCATTCTGTCCAGTCCATTCCCTTCATTTCTAAGGACTCTTCAAAACAAAGAGTTATCTCTAATTTGAGCAGTTCAGGTTAGCCTGTATTTTGTCTGAATTAGCTCACCCGTCACTTTTGCAATTATTTCTGTGATGCTTGGTGAAATATTTGAAAGATCTGGGATACACAAACTAATTCACCCCCAGCCCTCTATTTTGCAAGAGCTATAGATGTTGTTTATCCCCCGGTAATGACATCATTACCCTGCATTACCACTCTAGGTAGTGTATTTGTCAACAGCTGGTAACTGATGAGTACAAGGGAAATATTTACCCTACTTCAGTGCTGTGGCATTACCCCGGCAATGCCGTTTCAGGAAGATCATGCTGTATTCCTGAGATTTGTGCTGCAGAAACCGAAAAAGCTTTGGCGTTTCTGTGCGTGTAACACCAGCCCTCAAATAACCACCTCTTAGAGACAGTAATTACGTTCATTTTTTTGTGAAGGAAAAAGAAAAAATAAAAAAAAGAAGGGAAAAAGTTATATTCCCCGCAAATATCTAAAGGTGGGAGTTTTCTGATACCCTCACTGCGTGCGGAGCGCTAGGGACATCCGTATTTGATGACTCCCTAATCTTCCCAGGAGTAACCACATATGCTAATATTTACTCACTCTGCCTGTACAGATACAGTATCTGAATGCTCTGATGCATTAACGTGCAAGTATTTAAACGGAGCTTTTCTGCGACGTATCAGCCCCGGGAAGCGCCTGCACGGGAGAGGTAGCCTTGCGTCTTCCTCCTCTCTGTCGTTCCTGGGTTTGGATGAGAAATGTGATGATCTTTCTCTGTTTCTAATGTCGCACAGACGAAAAGGCATGTTTGCCTTTTAGCAACTTCCAGTCGTTTGTTTTTACGCTCGCTGAAGGTGCATTGCATTTTGTGCTATTAAAGTGCCCTAAACCAAAAGTCACATTTTTTTTCCCTGCGAGTTACAGTAGATTATTATTTCACTGCAGTATCCGAAAGCATGAAATAGAGATTTATGATACTCTTGTGTTTTCCACTTCAGTTCGTGTAATGTAGGGAAGGTAAAGTGTCTCTGGCTGCACAGTATCCCTTTTTCTTTTTTCTCTTTGGAGCTGTGTGTGCTGCGTGATTAGAGGATAGTGAGAAGGTCACTGACCAAACTTTATCTTCCACACAGTTTCCCACAGCATGTATTCCTCCTAGGGAACATTTTCTCAGCTCAGGTTATTTCCAGAAATGTTCTCAAACCATAAGAACAGTCCTTGCAGTAAAACATTTCATTCCCACTTTTTATCCTTTATCTAGCAGCGTAGTGTTGACAGCATTTATGTTTCTTCTATTGACTGGGCCAAGAACAACAGGATTAATGAGGTTGTCTCTTCATGAGTGCATTATATTTTTTCCTCTGACCTTTCAAACATGGGAATCTTCTGTTTGCAATATTTCTTAAGGAAGGAAAACCCCTTCTCGCCGAGGCTCGTTTTGACGGGGGCCGTCTGGGTGGGAGCCTGGGTTCCCGCGCACCTCCGGCCGCCCCGTGCAAGGGAGCGCGGCGTGCGGGCGTCCTCCGCGCATCCCGCCGACGTACGGGCCGAAAGGGAGCTGCGAAAAAGCAAAGGAGGGAATGTCTTTGGTTCCTCATTTTTTAAAGAATTGGCTGGAGGATGTGGGATATTTTAAGGACTTTCTCAAGCTATGAAATTCTGATTATAAATCTTACGCAGCTGCCTACAGACTATCGTCCTGCAGGAACTGCTCGGGAGATGGGTGGACGCTGCTTTGCTTTTTTTTTTCTTTCTTCCAAAGGATTGCATATGTTTAGGCTGGACAAGTAGGGGAAGGAGGAGTCGCTGGAATTGCAGCCTTCCACAGAACACTCTTGCGCTTTATCTTTCCTATTCCTGATTATTTTTGACACGGGGTAACTGGAACGCAATCAAGATAGGATCATTTCTAAGTGCAGCAGGACGGGGAACGTGAAGAATTTTCCCAAGGATGGGAGCACAAATATCTTTAAACACAACAAATAACTTTGCACATATGACATCTTTTAGCCAACCTCCTCAAAATATATCAATTAGATAAGCTAAACATAATTAAATTTTTGCATAAGTTCGTTAAGGGTGACTTATTCCCATTTTTCATCTAGGGATATGGAGGGACAGACAGTTGGAAAAATGCCCACTGGCCCAAGAGCTGTATCTACATAGGCAGGTCTCTAAGCGATTCATGTCCCCTCTAATTTATCTGTTTCCCCTCTTGGTGGGGAAAGAAGCACCACGAAGTTGTACATTCACAGCTTGCATCTCACGGGGCAGTAAACCCGTTTACGGAGGAAAAGATACTTTAGCGTCAGCCCTTTGACCTGCTCCTTCCACCCATGGTAAATGTTGGAGAAATCTGCCTGATATTTGGGGGGAGAGAGAAGTAGAAGAGGTGATATACATATGTACATAGAGGTGTATATAGATATATATAGCCCTAAACATACCTTAAAAATAGCTATAAAACGAAGTGGAAACATGAAGGCTTGCAACACTTGCAGGATATGTTTTCCATAGGCGTGTGGTTCTGCTGCACATAAGAAATTCCTTTGCCATGTAGGAAAAACAGCTCTTACCTGCTGGCTTTCGGGGAAAATACAGCGTCCAGGGAACTGTCTTGCTGAGCACTCCAGTGCTGGCTTTGCTTCGCGTCCACGGTGCAGAGGGCCAGGGCGCGGGGCTGAGCTCCGGGCAGCGATCCAGGAGGGCCAGAGCTCAAGCACCGGGCTTAGGCTTTAAGCAAGCTTGAGACCTCTGGGTGCGGATTCAAGTCATTCTGGGACTGTGAGAGTGAGCCGAACTAGACGTGTGGACATGGCCAAATTCATCCATGTCAGCCCTAGGAAGAGAACAGAAACAAATATTCCTGGCTCCTCGCTTTAACGATTTAAATAATCCCACGTATTAGCTCTGGAAAAAGGACAGGCTGCTTTTACAGTGCTTTAAGTTGAAAAAGTCATCAGGGAAGTTCAGACATTTCTGAGCAACTCTTCAGAGAAACTTTTCATGAGATTTCGAAATATTTTCTCCTGAAAAGAGTAATACTTATATAGTAAAGAAGGTGATTCAGCTGCGCACTGTCCTCGGGTGCTGGCAACGGTCACCACTCGCAAGTACCGGGAGACGGTTTCTAAGTTTCAAGCAGGAGGGTGTTGCATATCTTAAATTTGGGGCTCCTGGGTCTCAGAGCTTTGGAGTTTGTTGCCTGAACTCTCATTTATTCCTTTTAGGATTTTTTATTGCAGCTGAACTTAAATAACCAGAGAGAGCACTTAATGAGTCCGTATCTGTATTTGTCAGCGTTTGGGGCAGATAAACATAACCGTGACAAGGAAATTCTTGTATTCTACTTTTCTCTTACAATATTATATGCAGAGGCCTAATTCTGCTGAGTTTTGCTGTTGTTTAGCAAGAATAACTTGGGTAAAGCTAAAGACCCTGCAGTTTGCTTTCTGTTCCTTTAAGCAATTGAGCTCCCTGTCATACACTACTAAGTTATTCTCATAAAGCCCCAAGTGAGAATAATTTTGGGGTTGTAACCCTCAAGACTTTAAGATTTTGAAATCCTGACACTTCAGGATTAAAAAAACACCCCACGTATCTATCAGTGAACGGAGAATACATGTTTGTGTAGTTTGCCTTATTTGCATTTGTTGGTAATTAATTAAAAAACATGAGTTTAATTAAACTTCGAGTTAGGGGATTCATTAAAATAAAAACAAAAAGCATTTCAGTTAAAAATGTAAAATAACGTGTTCAGTTGAGTTGGCTGGTGCAGCTTAAGGATTTGCAGAGAAATGCCGGCAGTACTAAAACTTCAGGGACTATCACACCGCACGCGGTTAGAGAAGAGCTGCCGAACAAGGAGCGCGGGTGTACATCTTTGGCAGCAGATAAATCTCACTTTGCAGATGCTTGAATTGAAATAATAAGATTTGCCCTCAGTTTCTTCCTGGCCTGAGTCTGTGGCTGTGCAAAAATGACATCCGTTCAAGTCCAAAGGAAAGGACTAAAGCGTAAGTGAAGGTAAGGTTTTGAAAATGAGGGACAGAGAGGAAAAAAAAAGATTAAAAAGCTTGAAGGGAAGAGATATCACTCATGCAAAACTCAAGACTAAATTATACTTATCTGTTTATACTATCACGAAAAGTTCTTTCTCTTTTAAGTCTCTCTTAGTCACAACTCACTGTCTTTAGCATATTTGTTTTGTTTTGTTTTTTCCTTTGAGAACAGTGGAAAGGGTTTGCTTTTTAAGAAAAGACCTGTTGTTGGGATGTTGAAAGTAATAATAGAAAAGAGAAATCCCAATTGATAACTAAGCCTGATGTTTATTAAACATTTTTGCGTGGCCCGCTCTCTTTGATTCCGTCCCTTTGGCAGCACTGGGCTTGTCCCACCCGCAGAGGAAAACCAACAGCAGAAATCTTGACATTTTTGCAGCCCGTTACAACCACTGTCACTGCGATATTTCTGTTCGTGCAGCGGAATAGAAATGAAACCTTTCCACCTTCTCAGACTTAAGGGGTTTAGTGAGGATCTCCCAAAGCGGGGCTCAGCCCACGCAGGTCAGGCTCGCTGCCCACCCGGGCCCGTGTGCACCGGCTGCGGCAGCTTGGCCACGGCACGGGGGCTGCTGCCGCTGCCGCGCGCGTGAGGTGCTGTGCTCCTGGGGCTGGAGAGCGACCGAAAAATGGCTGATTTTGGTCAAACTGCCTCTAAATTAAGATTTTCTGCTTTACTCTTCCCCCAAAGTATTTCATTTAGGGAGGAAACAATTGTAATAATGGACTGTAATACTCACTAGTATTGTACTATAATACTAGTTGTATTCATCAGACTCATTTTGTTATGAAATTAATATAAAACGTCTCAGTAATGAATAAGAAACGCGTGCAAGCGAGGCTATATTAATTTACCTAGAGGTGTGTTTTGAAGGTGGCTTGGCACCCGCGTGCAGGATGTTGGCGGACGACTGGGTACGTGCAAAGGACCAGATTAAAAAAAACCAGAACCAAACCCCCAAAATTATGTTGCACCTTTGAGACGAGCAAGCGTCTGTGGGTGCCCGTTTTCTGCACCGCCGGAGAGGAGGATCCCGCCTTAGCAAAACACCTGCGCCAGCCGCGGTGCCGGGGAAGGTGGCCCTCGCCGAGGGAGCAGATGCTCCACAGCTGAAGCCTTTCAAAGGAGACACCTTTAGAGCCCCCGGCCTTATGGGATAACTGAATCGTACGTAAATAGTCTTTAAAGGGAGTATTGTCTGCTCGGGGGGAAAAAAAAAAAAAGAAAGGAAAACGAAGTGGGGTTTTGTGTGTGGGTAAAGTAAATACGGTTAGAAATACATGACTTGTTAAGAGCTTTTTGAGGACCCCACACTCACAAAATCTTTTAGGTCATGTGTTTGCTTTCCGAAACATTTGGTAAGTAATAAGTGCCAAGGGACTATATGCACTCCATCTGGAATTAGCAGATTCCTCTTTGTTCAATTGTTCCTAAATTTGGAACCAGCCGACTTGCTTAAAAGTATTTTGATTTTCTTTTAAATAAATAAGGGAAATAAACATGGCCCCGGACCTTCAGAGAGGTACATTATTAGTCTTCTCCCTGGCTCCACGAGCCGCGCAAGCCTTAAAGGGGCATTTGCCAATTTTGATGTTTGCTATTGGTTTATGGTAACAATTTGTTTGGAGTAGCCCATCGTTTTTGTTTCCTTTTTATAAATAGTATCAAAGAAATCGGAGACGGAAAAAGAACTATTAGGTCATTGAATCCACTCCACTGCCAATGCAGTCTTGTTCCCTACAGTGTATTTTTTCCATTTCTTTGTCCAGGTTAAACTTGGAATTAAGTTTAAAAGCCTGTAGGTCTGATGAGAGGTACAAGAGCAAGTGGAGATTTTACTCGTTTCTTCTTGCCTTACTAGACAAATATCTCATTTTCATCTCCACCTTCCCTGCATAAGGAAATGGCATGTCAAAAGATCAAGTAGATGCTTTCTCTTTGCAGGTGTTGTAGATTACTACCTCATCCCTGTAAAAATGTAATTTTTGCTTGGGGAAAGCAAAAAAGGAAGAGAAAAGCAACACTTCTCTTATCTTCCCTGATGTCCTATAAGACCAAAGCGTAAGAATCTGAGACCAAAACACCTGCTTGTGCGGTAGGCCTGCGAAAAGAGACTCTGTTTCCTTGAAAACCTTGAAAAACTTTTTTAGAGAAAGCTTCTTTTAAAACAAAAACAAAACTTTACAAATACCTTTGAGCAAACACTTTAAAAAATTGAAAAATCACCCTGGAATCACCCCAAATCACACCAAATTCGTGATACGCAATTCAGCTGGAGGACTATTTGACACTCAAAATGTTTTCAATGAAAAGCTTGCGAATCAAAGCTCGGAAAGGTTGTCCAATGTCATTGCATTTGGCGTATGAAGAATTATGAAGAGGTGCAGATCTGTAGATTTGGGATCGCAGCCTGAGACACTCAGCCTGTGTACGTTGGTCTGCTTCCACGGGCTCGAATGGAACGATGCCTGTTTACAATGGCTGGGGCTGGACGATCCCTCTCTCCACCGACGGCAGGGACAGCTTAGGGAGACTCGTTCCTGAGCCAGGGCTGGCCTCTGTGAACCGCGCCTCACGATGCGTTACAGAGCAGGGTCAAGGTCTTTATCTACTTCACGGTTGCTCAGAACTTTGTTTCGTCCAACATTTGTTCAAAGTGTAAGCAAACATTTTACTTCTGCTTCAAGCTTTCCTAAGAGTGGAAGTAGATACATATTTTCTCCATGGCTACAAGGTCTTTTTATTTGGTCTAGATACACATCTGTAACTATTTTACCAACTCATGTATTCATATATACTGTAAGTCAAAGGAGCTTAAGTTTTCAGTTCTTGCATTGAGTTGCGATCATTTTTTTTTTGCAGGTTGCTTCCTATGCGTTGTGTTTCAGCAGCCTCAGGGCTTCTCTAAATCATTATTCTGTTCTTTCCTAGCAAGAAGGAACCAAAACTATAGTCGAGGATTAGCACGGGCTAGGCAAAACATGATCATAATCTCTTCTACCTCTTTTCCTGTTCCAGTCAATCCTTATTCTGAGGATCAAACCTGTATTTTCTGCGTGGTTGAAGAAGGTGTGTTAGCGTGATTATGTGTTGGCATCACTCAGCTGGATTTGTTGAAGATACCAACGTTTGGGCTTGGCCCGTGACGGTACCGATTCGTCCTGTTTAAGCCTGTGAGTATGAGTTCGGGAGCTGCATCAAGGCTTCATGGAGACTAAGTTGTGTGCGCGCACCTTAGGTTAGGACACTTTAATCCTTAAAGCAAATGAGCTCTCAGCTTTAAGGAATACAGTACCATGGACTACTGGCTGTAACTAATATATGTAATTACATATATAATATGTATGTATGTTTATGTTAGGAAATATTTAGAGGAATCTTCTGATTTGCAAAGATAGTAATTTGTTTTCTTCAGTACCTGCAACCTGAGTAAATGTATCTGCTAAGAAAAGTGTTGGTAATTGTGATAATTTTCTAAAAATGTGTCCTCTTCAAGGATTTTTTGATGGGAAGAACAGAAGAAATATTCGCTCCTGCTCCCATAGAAATTAATTAAACCCTTGCCAATAACATCTGTGGGAGGACAGACCCCCAAATTGCTGTATAAATGAGAGACTAGTGGTTTCATTTTGTTTCTGTTTGCTATCTATAAATTCTGAACAAGCAACTTTGTTGTGAGATTAAACTCATTATTTGCAACTTGTAATCCTTCTGACAATGCATATGTTCATACTTTGCATTTTATCATCTCCTTTCAGGAGACTATTGGAGCTTTCGTCATTTCATTTATAAGAATTACTGATAGGTGGGCAAAGTCTTAGTAAATGATGATAAACGCAGAGAGCAAACAGAAATGTTGGATGGTAGATGAAGCAAATCTCAATTTTAAAACGAAGGAAAAGGTTATCGAAGTTTCACTCTCGCGAACCGCGGTTTCTTTCAGCGGGCTCGAAGGCAAGCCGTTTTGGCAGGTCAGGTTATCGCATTGTGCTATAGTTAGAACTACTGACTGGTTCTGTGCTGTTGTTTGTTGAGATGACTAAGTTGTCATTTTTAATTAGCTTTATGCTCTTCTCAAAGGCTAATTACTTTACTTTTTATCAAGATTACTTGATTGGTAATGACAAGGGTGCCATGGTTACGTATTTTTAGAGAATTCCCCAACCTGCACAATTATAGGATTTTCTGTTCCCCCTGGATTCTTTGTGCAGTAAAGCCTTCAGTAAAAATAACGGTTACGAAAAATATGTATTTACTATTGATATCAACAGAAGAAAGTATCTCTTGATATTTTTTTTTTTTTTTTTGGCAGGAAGGCTATTGCTAACGTATTTAGTCGGTGTAAGAAACCGTTAGCCTTAGTTTGCCTCCCTGTCAGTGACACTAGTGCCGCTCTGTTACCTTGGCTCAAGTTACCTCAGGCAAACTGCATTTGAGACCTTTCTTTTCTCCTCTTATTTCTCTGTAGTCGTGCATCTCCCTGATCATCATGGAAATCTGGCCTGACTCAACCGTGTACTGACTGCAAAGTGTACAAATTACACAATCAGACACTGACTCTCCTTTTCCTTTACCTCCCAGTTTACCAGGGTTTGGTTGAAGAGCCCTTGAGATGAGTACGAGAGGTGCAGCCGCAGGTGAAAGCTCTCTTTTCTTTAGCCACCTATAGATTACTATAATCCATTCCCTTTAGGAACAGCAGCAGCCCAAGAGGTGATGCTTCTGTGAAGGCTCCCTTGAAGGGGGAGGCAGAGCCAGGGGACATAAATACTCCTCTGACATTTTTTAGAAATAGTTATACCCAGAGAATCGCTACTTCACTCCTGTTCTGCAACACATAAATACACGTCAGATGTGTGGTAAACCAAATTCTCTCAGGAGCTTGTCCTGAAAGAGGAAAAGACACAATGATTTAGAGTCTACATCTGCAGCTCTTGCAGCTGCTTCGCTCCCTGGTGCCGGAGGAGAATTCCCTGCATCAACAGCCTCCTGACGCAGGGGCTTAGAGCAGTTCCCGAAGCAAAAGCCCAAGGGAACCTAACGCTGTCGCTAACCTGTTGGAAAGGCGAGGAGGGGACAGCCATAGTGCAGCTTGAAGGAAAGTGGTCGCTCCTGCTGTCAATGCCCCATCTTGCATCACCTCTTCTGCCACTTGGCAAGTGGAAGAGGACTCCCTGACAACTACGACTCTTGTTGCATTCTCCAAAATCTATTGAGAGCAAGATTAGAGCAGGTAGCTTCCAAAACCAAAGGGAAGGTCCGCGCGGCAGGGAGACGGCGTGGCACACCTTCGTACGCAAGCTGGCAGGAGGAGCTGCTGGAGGGTGTGCTCGGTGTGGAGGCCTGCTGGAACGTCTTCAGCCATAGGAAACACGTGTGGGACATCTCCGTAACGAGGCAGCTGAAGATGTGAGGGTGTTCGGGAGCGAAGGCTTGCACAACCCCTGTGTTTTGACGTTATTCTTCTTGGCGATAGACGGGGAATATAGCAGCTCCAGCTACCGCAGCAGTGCAGTGTGATTCCTTGCAGTCTATGTGTAAAAATCACCTTCTTAGTAAGCATCTCATCTCCTTAATGAGCTAGTAACACATCTATGACTTCAGTAATTAAGATAAGTTCTTATTGCTTTTTACTTATGTTAGCGCTGAAGAGAAGAGAGAGAGAACCAACGTAGGCTGGCAGCTACTGGGACCCTGGGAAATGGGCGTTCGGCTCCCTGCGTCCTCTGCTGCAAGGAAAACGGACAGGACTGGATCCCGAAGGTACTAAACGCCTAAATCCTATGGAATTTAATGTATATGGGTGGCTTAATAGTGTGGAGATAGGGGCTTAATCTCTCCATACCTTAGCTCTTCATCTGTGTAATAATTCTTCCCTACTCACAATGAAGTATAATAAGAAACATGCTAAGGAAAGCAAGGTGCTCAGCTACTGTTATCTCTGAATGTAAAAAAAACCCCAACATCCAAGCAAGACACTATGGTTATTTCTTTTCTATCAGTCTTGATTATATAGTAGTTTTCAATTCCAGAGAGAAGTGTTTACCTGCTTGTTGATTAATTGACGGTTGTGTTCCCCAGCTATAATCAGGGCATAGTTTCTTCTCCAGAAGCTCGCTAAGAGCAAGGATCAGCGAGAAGGCAAGGGCGCAGCTCAACTTTTAGAAATCAGACTAAAAGTATTCTTTTCTCAACGCAAAACTGAGCCTTTTTCACTTTCAGGCTAACTTTCAGCATCTCGCCTTTCTGTGTGGAGCATTGCTTCCAGTATAAATAAATGATCCCACATTCCGTCATGATAACATATGCTCATGCAGAG
This sequence comes from Phoenicopterus ruber ruber, assembly GCA_009819775.1. Taxonomy (NCBI): domain Eukaryota; kingdom Metazoa; phylum Chordata; class Aves; order Phoenicopteriformes; family Phoenicopteridae; genus Phoenicopterus; species Phoenicopterus ruber. Next base: position 39,909,968 of record CM020220.1, read on the forward strand.
CTCAAAATTAGAAGGAATATGAAGTGTTCTATTAATTGCATGAATGTTGATTGTTAAAATCATGTGCTAATTGGTAATATCTGTGTGCAGTAGGTTCCCGCAATATGTGTTAGATTACATTAACTGTGCTTGTGACTCAGATATCAGGCATTATGCATTTTATAGAAGGATTTTTTTAAGAACTTTGTGTAATTAGTTCTATAGATTTATCAGTGCAGAAAAATTAGTAGAAGACTGCGTAAAGGGCATGTGAAGTTAGAGGCATGAGAAATACTGAACTCTAAAGATACATCTGCTCCTCTTTCTCATGGTGTGCTTTCCCTCACATACTCTCCAAAGTAATTCTCACCATGTTTGTCTTGAGGTAATTCCCAGGGAACCAAGTACGGGCTCTTTCTCATTACCATGGCGATTACAATATACGTTACTGTAAAGTTACCATCTTTTTTGAGTGGACTTTCTCGCTTTTCAGTCTTTTCCTTGGCATCCCCCAGGCTTTGATCCAAGAAGCATTCAGGTACGTTACAGATAAATTAGATTATCGCTGTACTCACCTATCAGCGGGGAAGTTGAGCGTACTCAGCAACATGACTCTCCTGTACCAGATGTGCTTCCTCTCCCTTCCTAATCCCTGGGGAAAATTTCATCTGGATCTGTTTTGTTCATTGATGTTTTAATTTTATTGAGTGCCGTGAGTATTTATTAAAATAGGCAAGGTAGAAGGAACTAAAGCTTGGAGCTAAATATGGTAAGTTACGAGTGTTTTTAGGAAGCGTAATGGCTTTTTCCACTCTCTGCGAGGCTTAACGCAGCTTCACGGTGGCAAGGGAGTGGCAGACACGAAAGCGCGGGGATGTAGCCTGTAATACCCAATGCATATCATATCCTGTGGTCATCCTCTTTATAGCAACAAATTTATTCATGCATTCGCATTTATGTAGAAGGAACACATTGGCCTTTGCTTCAACACCTACGCTGAGTGCACCCAAGCTGGTCCTAGCACTGCAGCTGCCTGCATGGCGCATCCTCCTCCTCCTCCTCCCCCATTGAAGCAAATGTACTCAGCGCTGGTGACTGCTGAAATAAGCTTTCCCAGTCCTCCCTGAACCAAGCCCCAGTTTGAGCTCCTTTTTCATATGTTACTGGGGTGAAAAGAGCTTCTTGAGTTAAGCACGAGGGCTGGGGTTCCTAATTCACCCAGATCTTCCTTAGCAAACGTCCACAGTGGTTTCTGCTGAATATTACCTGGTGACCAAGCTGAGTTGGAGACACTTCTAGAAATCGATGATAGTCACTCCCCTAACAAACTATTTTCTCTCTAAACTTATGAAAAAAATCAGAATTTTTCCGATGCAAAGCCGGTTGTATTTCCTGCGGGTTAGGCAGATTTGGAGGCCGGCTCTGGAACACGCGCGGCCGCCGTGTGCCTGCCCGCTGCAGTCGGCTGGTGGGAAGGGGCGAGAACAGACCGCCGGAGCGGCCTGTGGTGCACGAGCCGTAACCCAGCACAAGGTTTTTGGTGGGTGCTGGCTTTAAATTGTGTATCGGTTCTTTGAATTAGCACTTTTCCTGCAGTGATTCTATTGTGAGGGACTAACATAATTGAGGGAGGGTCAAAACCAGTTGCGCTTGCCCTGGCAAAGGTGCTGCTGGAGCCCTTCCCTGGTTAATACCTGCTACTACCTGGGGAGACGTGCCCTCAGCTCATGCAAGTTTACGTATTCTCCCAGAGGAAGACTGAAAATAACAAGGATTAAAAAAATGATTTAGAGAAAGACCAGAAGGATTTTTGTGTTGTTAAAAAAAAAAAAAAAAAGTTTAAACACTTTAAATGTTTCATGGGTTGCATTGAGAAAAAGATTTAGAATGAAACTTCTAACTAGCATAATTTTAATTCATTTTACAGTGGACCAACTTGGTAATGATGCAATGAATTAAAACAGGTTGTCTGAGAGGAAAAATGGATGCAGTTTTGGTAAAGAGAGCATTTACAGAAGTGTTAGAAGTCTTGAGTCTTATCAGGGCTATTACTCTAATATCTGTTGATTTACTGATCTTGAAACAAGCAAACCTCATGGGTTCAAGAGCTTAATGTTAAGGCACACTTCATCAGTTGTCCTGAGAAATGCAACGGATCTACGAGGAAATCAGTTTTAGCCCTCATCCAAAATGTTGACACTGAATCAAACAGAGCATGAACTATATTCACAGTTTTAATTAAAAGAAAAACTGACAAATTACTAACATTCTAGTGTTCAGAAGATGGTTATCTGTTATAGAAATATTTTTTCTAATGTACATGCTCTCATACATGAAATAGTTTCTAGATTTATTTTATTATAATTGTAAACTATGGCACAAATACTTAATCTCACCTACTTAAATAATGTTTTCCAATTTCTTAGCAACCCTTCCTCCTCCTCCCCCCCCCGAGCTCTGACTCACAAAGTGATACATTGAAAAGGATGAATAAATTTAGTAGATGAGATGACCACTGGAAATACGTGGAAAAACTAAGAATTAAAAAAAATTAACCAGAAGGAAATTGCTTACTAATTTTTAAGATACAAAGGTTAATCTAAAATGACTACCAGCCTTCGAAAGGTTAGCTGTCAAATTAAATAACAGGGACGTGCAGTGGTCACTGGCTACCTGGGAGAAGAAGCTGTTAAATTACTTACTTCAATTCACATAATTTATAAAGAGATTAGCTCCTCGTGTCTCTGCGGAAACTTTGCATATTCCAGGGAAGGTTTTGTTCCCCCCATGCCCACGAGGGTCCGGCCGCTGGTGGGAGCATCTGGGGTCAATGGTGTAGGTTTCTGAGGAGGTAAAAGTAAATTGGGGAGCAGGGCAAGTTGTTACACTACGGGGAATAATAAAAATCAGGTTGCTCTGATTTCCTTCGGACAGCTAATTATCTAGAGGTCATGATGTCCTGCGAGCTTGCAGGCGTGGGTCCCCTCTCTCGACCAAAGCCCCCGGGACAGAAGGAGTGGGAAGGGGGCGAGGGACGGGGCGGCCGCAGTGGGGTTTCCCCACACAGGGCTCGGGCTCGTGCCGGGGTGACCGAGTCGATCGTGTCAGCGAGGGGCGAGACGAGGAGTGCCGAGAGCTGTTTGCCGCGCAGGGCTCTGCGGCGCCGGGCGCTGCTCTGTGCAGAAGCAGGAGAGGTCTGGTGCACCCAGGACCGAAGGACGTCACTAATTTTAACGAAGCCAAAGGGAATCCAGGACAATGCTGGATGCATTATTGTGGACTATTCTTTTCCCGTTATTCTTTGTTCCATTGTTTCAAGCTCGCAGGAGTTGGCAGCCTGGGAGGAGATGTCACCGCGGAGCTTGTTGTCCTCGAGAGCCGCGCCGGAGGACGGCCGAGGTCCGTGGAGAGGCTGCGGTGGCCCCGAAAGGTCTGATGTCTGGCCCTGAAATCAGGCGGTGGCTTCGGTGAGGAAGGCAGGCTTGTACCGATAGCGCGTACGAGGGGCTGCTGCCAGTTGGCTCGTCGACGCCTCGAGCGCGCCGGCGGTGGGAGAGGCGCAGATGTCTGACAGCAGAAACAACATCTTCCCGGCGCCGTCTGCGCGAGGCGCGGCTCTCGCCAGATCTCAGGGCTGCGTCTTCCGCAGGTGCCCCAGCAAAAGCCTCAGAAACCTGCGCGGCTGCTCCCGGTGCCTGCAGGGCCAGAACTGGTCCCGAGGGCCACTTCTTGCTTTTCCCCTTCGTGGGCTGTGCGTGCAGCCCGCGACGTGAGCACCGGGGCAGGCTGGAGGCTGCTCCTGCCTGGCTGCGCAGTGCCTTTCTCGGGCCATTTTAAAGTGATTTTTTGCTACCTACCAGGCCACTGGCCTGACAGAAATTATTTCTCCCCTCCCTTCAAGAGCAATGGTTTCCTGCTGTTAATCCAAACCGTAATAAAACCTTAAATATATACTGTGAAAAATGTTATGCCTACTTAAGCAAGATAGTCGCCTGTAATAGTGTGCCATAAAGCAATCTGAAATGTTTATTGTCTGTTCCCCAACTGCAGTTTTATTTCTTTTTAGCAGTTTTTGTGTCTACAGGATTTTCTTCACGTTGAAAGTTTCAAAAGAAGTTTTTCCCTTTCCCTGCATACACAGTGATTATTTGCACAGCAGATCCTGTTGCCAGTGCAGATATGTACAAACCTTTTTTTCAAAACTTCCAGTTTCCTAAACTTTTTCTAGGGAAAAAAAAAAAAAAAAATCATTTAAATCAACAGCAAGCCTTGATATGACAGGCTTTAAAGGGCAGGCTGACTTCCAAAGGGTCAGATAATGTTAAAGATCTCTTTTGTAAAGGCTGAAATAGGAAATCAGGAAAAGAAAAGAAAAGAAAGGAAAAAAAAAAAAACCAGCCAAGGTTAGGGGGTGGTAAAGATGTTGCTGCTGGATCTAGCTCCGGAGACACAATGTGTATTTCATTGCCACGAATAAACTGTATCCAGGGAACAAGCAAATGAAAAAGTGAGGACAGGAGATATCTTATTTTTGTTGTTTGTTTCCAAAGAGTCCACCCCCACATAGGTCACTTGGAATTCATTTGTCTACATCCTGGACTGCACGTAGGGGAAAAAAAAAATGCCTGGGATCTGAGAAAGAGGAATGCGATAGGGCATGGGAATCACAGCGTCACGGTGGTCACCAGAGCATAGTTTGGCTCGTCTTAAAACAAGCAAGCACCGTCGGACCTCTGTAATACTAGCAAATCGGCCGTGCTATCAGGCTACCTATCAGAGCCTGAATGCTTGAGAAAAAGTGTGTGGGTTTTTAGCCGGAGCCTGGGGCGTTGGAGGGCTCTCGGAGTGCTGCTTTCCTCTTGACATCCAGTACTCCTCGGTGACCTCGGCAACAATCCAGTGTACTGTTACAGTTCATTTCAATAATTAAACAGTTCAGGGATGGCAGAGCTTTCTCGTTGTCAATAGAAAATCAGGGCTGCAGTTTGCCTTTTTTTTTTTTTTTTCTCTCCTCCTTTCCCTCCGCTGAAATCAGAAATGTTTGTTTTTAATTATATTAGCTAGAGACAATTAATTTCACAATCCGAACAAAAAAATGGTTTGCGAGAAGGACTGGCAACTGGTAAATGCAATTATTATTGTAGCACATTTTCAAAGGAAGAGATCCCAGCTCCAACAAAGTCATATGTATAAAATTTCAGTCATATAATATAGTCTCAAACAGCAGATTTACTCTGCAAAAGATGGGAACTGCTCTCCCATCTGGAGCTATGTTCTGTTCATGCCACGTGGACCCATTCGATACCCGCACCGACGAAACACCAGCCAGCAAACTAGACCGCTGCCCATCAGCTGCTCCAAATCATTAGCTGATATGCCCCTTTAAACTTGCCTTGCGGAGAGATGATTAATACCAGCCCCCTTTTAAGCGCAGCCTTGCAACAACAACTTAAAAAACCCCTCTCTGTGCAAACGGCAGCATTTACATTTCTGCTGCTCGAGCAAAAATGAAAATAATTCAACTTTATGTCAGGGATGTCTTGCAAAATTTCCTACAATTAAAAAACTATTTTTTGAGGAGCTCGTCGTGCCCCTTTCATTGCCCATCTGGCTCCCTCCCAGCTGCTCCCTGGCTGACTCTGTGCTATTCTGCTACCAGCGTGGCGGGAGCCGCTGCTCGCTGGTATCGCCGTCTCTTTTTCTCAGCGTTGGTCTGCAGGATTGCTAGGCCACAGTCTGGCCTCACTTACACTGATTTACTTTTATGGGATTCAGTCAAAACGCTATGGATTTATACCGCTGAGGCGAAGAGCAAAATTTAACTCTTCGGGTCGGGAGTGCTGGAAGCGCTTCGGGTCCGCAGGGAGGGTTTTCTGCCAGCCCCGGTGACAGCCGCGCCGGCCCCTGTGCTGACACACAGCCGCTCCCGAATGTCACGCTCCCATTGCCTCGTCCACGCTCGTTTTACATCCCTCACGGAGTTTGTACCTTTTTCCATTTCCTACCAGTGTCATTGACATAAGAATATTAAACCGAAACACACGGAGACATCGCTTCTTTGGGACCGGTATCTGACACCCTTCTTCACAGCGAACAGTACTTCATTTCCCAAATAGCTTAATCCTTTCAGCGGGGCGGCCGCGGAGGGAAGACCGGATCCACAAAAGGGCTTTGACGTAGCTACGCTTGAATCGTAGGCCTGGTAGATTGCTGCAGCTTGAGATAGGAGTTAGCGAGTCTTTGCAGGGTGCGTGGAGAAAGTTAGACATCGCGGGGGGGGGAAGCCCAGCTCTGGGATTCTAACCAGGCAAATGCTGCCCTTCCATAGCTAAAGCACCCCGATGGAGGAGGCATCGGCTGCTCGGCGCCGCATTGGGCACCCCCTTGCTCGCGGTTCAGCCCCAGGCAGGACGCTCGGGTCCCGCGCCCCACGGCAGGCAGGAGCCGCCCTGCATCGTGCAGCATCTTCACGGTGTAAGTACTGCCCCGGCCGGTGAGAAACCCGCCTTCCATGCCGTGATTTTCCAGAGGGAACCCAACCCTACAGGGCTCTTGTTTTGACCCAGAGAAAGGGAAGCTTTCACTTTACGTGGGTGTAACCGAGTCCTTATTGAAGCAGCCCCAGGCACAGAGCAAAGGCAGCTCCAGGAGAAGTGTGACTTGCCGTGGTGTCAGTGGGGCAGGGTGTGGGCGGGGGTAACCCCCATTTCCATCCCTTTTTGAGGCTGTTAAAATATTTTACGTTACAATAGTTAATGTATATACCCAACAAAGCTCTGTTAGTTGTCTGGCAAGCTTATGTGTCAAAACAAAGTCCTCTATGGACTCCAAGCACCAAGTAGCAGCTGCACGAGGGTTATTTTCTGCATTAAAGGTCTAAAACAGGAGTTAAACACAGACCTTCTTTAGGTCTGGCTTTAAGGCACTAGGCTGCAGGTAAGGTTATCAGCTTGACCTTTACAGTTCACACTTCCAAGTCCGAGCGTGATAAGCCTCTCACGTAGCCAAGTGGCCTTAGGTGGAAGAGCAGGTAAAAATATCCCCCCCCCCCCGCACCAAAATTCACCGTGAGCGGAGGAACGGCTACTCATGAAGGTGCGGTCACTTGTGACGGAGCTGCTCTCGCTTGCGAGGACAGTTCCCCAGAAGCCTGTGGAGCTGAGTTGATCTGTACCAACGTCAGAGAGACCGGCCTTGCCCTTTGACTATGTTTTTAATTCCTCTGTTTGCTCCTTTTAGGGGGGAGGTGGGGAGGAGAAAACCTTGCAAAGCTGAAATGAAATATTAAGTCTCTCATTCTTTCCAGGTAAACGCATGCCAAATCTCACAACACTGTTGGCAGGCTCCCAAAGTTGCAAAATAATGAAGAAAACATTGAGTTTAGGACTTTTTGCCCATTTTAGCAACATTCCTTGTAAGTGCAATTAAAGCTGCCACTGATTTGACCTCAGGAAACACGGCAAATACAGAGATACAATGGAGAGCTAAAAAATAACTTAAAAAGGGTTTTGAAGTATCATCTTATATCTGCGATCTTATTCCTAAAAAAAAGAATAAACAAAATAATTATTATTTAGGGGCCATGGGAATTCTAGTCTGCACATCCATGGTAAGTCAGGGCTGGCAAGCCCAGCACGAGCTGTGGTGCCCGTGTTTCAAAATAGATTTGAGCAGCTTTGGGGGCTATGCTACGCTGATTTGGGCTATGATGGGTTACTTACCACTTGTTGATGTAGCTTTTCCAGGCATCTGGACTGCTCGGGAGGTTACCTTCCCAGTGCTTGCACATAGTTGGCCCAGACCTGCCTTACCACGAGGGAGACCCTAACCTTGTCTGCAGGATGGGACGAGATAACTGCGTAGAGAGGCATAAAGGTAGTTTAAGGACACTTAAGTCTTGCTGCCACTTGCTGTTACCATTATTGATGAATGCTGTTATTATAGGGAGAGGCCTCTTGGTGTGAAAGCATTTTTGTTATTCTTTGGTCTCCACTATCGTATTTTTTGCTCGTGACAGATGCAACTTTCCTGCCTCCAGAGATAGCGAAAATAAAACATAACATATTGCAAAAAGTTATGAAAACAAAACAACTGGAATTCCCCTACTGCAACCTTGTTCTAGCTGTAATAGGCTGAAATCAAAGGTTTTGAGCTCTTATCCTCAAGGATATTGCACAGTAAGGTACAAAATCTTAAAGGCTAAGAAGCGGTCTGATCCTGGGCGTCACTATGGTGGCCTTACAAAGATCTATAGAAGAATTATTTCAGTGATTTATTATTCAAATTGCTTTCTGCCTATAGGCCAAAGAAAGAAACTTCCCCCATGCCTCCCCCAATGTTTTTTAGGATACAAAAGAAGTTACCAGAAACATGGAAGCCCCTGGTGGTACCAGCTGAGATGCTGCTGGGATATCAGTGGGTAACATGGACTGTCCACACTCTTTTCCTGACACAGCTCTCCAGTTCATAAAAAAGATCTGAGCTGCCTGAATATGTGCTAGAAACTGCAGGGCAGAGAAGAAAATTAGCCTCCTTAGGATGTACCACGGACGAGGAGACAAGCCTCCTGCCATCGGTTTCAGTGGCAGGCTCGGACCCACTGAACTCTGGTTGTCCCCCTCAAAGTGACACAGACAAAACAGACTGGGTAACCAGAGGTTTATAGTTAGATGGTTGCTTCTTTTGGAGCCAGGGATTGCAATCCTAATGACATGATTACAGCACTGAAAAGCGATCTGAAGTAACAAAACAGAGGATATTTACCTTGAGGACAGTTGTGTTTTGTTGTATATTTAAGAGAAATAACATGTTTGGCTAAGATACTTTTAACACATGGCTTTTTTTTTTTGTTTTTTTAATATGTAAAGGTTTCCAAACAGAGTGACTCATAAGAGCAGCGCTCCAATTCCTGTTTCGTTAGCTGCCGCCGTAGATGTGCACCGAGCTGCTGGGAAGATAGGAGCTGCTGCAAACGTAGCACTACTTATTAACCAGCAACTTTAACGTTTTGGTGCTTCAGATTTATTGAAGTTTTCTTTTTTTTTTTCCCTATGCTTGTGGCTGTGATGTGATTTGTGCCAATGAGCGGGAGTTTGTTATTGTTTGACTGCTAATAGCTGAGCAACGTATTGAGCAGGGGTAAGGGAAACTGGCTGCATAGGGACGTAGAAATAAGGCTGGAGGGGAACTTCTGGATCTTCAGGTCTCCCTACCTGCTGCTGCACTTCACTTAGTCACTTCTGAAAACTTAGCTAGTTGCAACTTGAGATAAGTTAGGTTTCCTGACTCCCTCCATTCCTGCAGTGAGGACGCACCACAGCCTCAATTCTCTCTTGTTTGAAGACCTCCTACTTTGCATTGCAAATATATGTGTGACTAATTTATACCCACTCGCTTTTTCTTTTTCCTACACTCTCCTCTCCAGATTGCTCTTTAGCTGGAATAATGTTTTCTCCTCCCTGGTGTTTACAGACTGATAGATTCACTAACAGTGATCCTGTTTTCTTGGAGCTTCGGCTAAACTGAAGCTGTACTTTAGCTAAACGTCACCATACGCTGTGTGTCAGGGCAAGCTCTACCAGCCCCCTCTACCATGACATTTCCACTTTGTTCTGGAAATAATTTACCTGACGCACCCTGAGATTGCGCTGCCTTTTTTACAAGGTTACATTAATGGCTAAAAGTTATCAGCTAATAAACTCAGATGTATGTTCTCCTTGTCGCCTCCTGTTTGTGTTGAGTAGAATGAAATTTAACAAGTTTGCGATAGATCACAGTTCATAAAAGTTTTCCCAATTTTTCTTGTATCTCTGGCTTTTCTACTTCTGGGTAGAAACAAGGCTGAGGAATCCTTTCCCCTCATTCAGGTGAAGCATTTGCTCAGATCGAGGGAGTTCAGCCTGAAATGGAAGCAGTCAGCAGAGATCTCTGCTAGCCCTTCTTTCAAGACGTTGTCTGGAATCTGTGTCCCTGTGACACCGGTAGCAGCTTCACCCACCTCATCCCAGGAGCCAGGGTAAAGTAGTAGTTTTAACATTATTGAATTATGTGTCTACACATCATAACAATGAAAATGTGACAATTGTAAAATCATGTATAAAACAGAGAATTGCTTTCTTCTTTTCTCCGTGTGTCTTCCACCAGGAACTGGAAATACATAAAGCTCTTTCCCATAGAAGGGGGCATTTCTCCTGCTCCTGCGTTCCCTTTACCTAAGCTGAGGTTAATTGTTCTTTCTTGGCATGGTGGCATCTCCCATGTGTATCTCTAGAAATGGAGGCCAAGGAAAACATCACAGGCAAGAGCAAAGCTTCTCTGTTCTAGAAGCCAAAACCCCTGTCAGCTGCAGAGGGACAGCAAATTCACTTTTCATCCCCCACCAGTAAAAGTGTAAAAGAGAACTTCTGCGTTTTTTGTTCTTTAGATGGAAGAAACCATGGAAGAGGATAATAGGGCCTTGAAGAGACACTGCAGAAAGTTAATCTATTAATATTAATTTAACGGTTGGACTCAATGATCTTAAAGGTCTCCTCCAACCTAAACAATTGTATGATTCTATGGTTTAGGATAAGTCCAGTAAACCCAAAAGAGGACATGGAATTTAATAAAGGAGTTTTCTCTTTTAATTATGTTTCCCAGATTCCAGAGCTTCAGATAAAAATCTGTTTCCATATTTGCTTTAACCAAAATCAGAAAACATCTTCTAAACCATAGTCATGGTGGTAGTCCTGCAAAAATTCCTTTTGTGCTAACTTCAAACTGTGTTAACACATGTACTGCGTAAACATCCCTCATCTCAGTAGCTGATCCTGGAACTTTTGTCTGTTGACTTCACAAGAATTAGAACCATTAACTCTGAAAATAAATTAATTGAGAATAAATACATATCTCTAATTGAAAACAAAACAGCATTGAAAGAAAAAGTTGAAACTACAGTGAAACAAAAAAAGACATTGAAGTTACAGTAAGGGAGTATCTGAGAGAGAAAAAAAGAGACTAGACCTAACTGTTAGTTGATATAATTCAGTGGAAGAATGCCTGAATAGAATGTGGACAGCCTTTTCATAGCTGCAGTGAAGTCTTTCCAAGGGAGCCGTGTCTCTGGTGCTATATTGGTAACTCTTTCCTGGCACGGTGGTTTTCCAAAACGATGGTACTAATACCAGCTAAGGATGTCCTAGAGGGACTCTGTCACTGGTCAGTATGAGTCTGAGCTCTGTTTGTCCTACTCAGAGGCAAAAAGGCTCAAATTTGTTCCAAAAATAGATTAAAAACCCTCAATGGACTATACCTTCAGATCAGGTGAACTGGAGAGGGCTTGAGGGCTCATCGGTTTTGTGTGAGACTCAGCCTCTGTTATCATCTTGTCAAGTATTACTTTCACTTTGCAGAGTGAACATGACTATGTGGGAAGAAGAAGGGGGAAGATTCATGCCTGGAAAACTTCATTCTTACCTCGTACTAGTTTTATTTTGTGTTACTTCGTTGAGCATGCTAGGAGACAAGTTCTCCGCAAGCCAGCAACGTGCCCTTGGACCAGGAAGGCCAACGGCATCCTGGGGTGCATGAGGAAGAGTGTGGCCAGCAGGGCGAGGGAGGTTCTCCTCCCCCTCTGCTCTGCCCTGGTGAGGCCCCATCTGGAGCCCTGGGTCCAGGTCTGGGCTCCCCAGTTCAAGAGAGACGAGGAACTACTGGAGAGAGTCCAGCGGAGGGTACAGAGATGCTGAGGGCCTGGAGCGTCTCTCCTGTGGGGAAAGGCTGAGGGAGCTGGGGCTGTTCAGCCTGAGGAAGAGGAGACTGAGAGGGGACCTCACCAACGCTTATCAGTATCTCCAGGGCGGGTGTCAAGAGGACGGGGCCAGACTCTTCCTAGTGGTGCCCAGCGACAGGACAAGGGACAACGGACACAAACTGGAACATAGGAATTTCCATCTAAATATGTGGAAAGACTTCTTCGCTGTGAGGTGCCCGAGCCCTGGCACAGGCTGCCCAGGGAGGGTGTGGAGTCTCCTTCTCTGGAGAGATTCAAACCCGCCTGGACGCAGCCCTGTGCAGCCTGCGCTGGGTGACCCTGCTCTGGCAGGGGCTGGGCTGGATGATCTCCAGAGGTCCCTTCCCACCCCTGCCATTCTGTGATTCTGTGATTGAGATGGGCTAGCTGTATGGTGAGAGGAGCATCCCTTCCCGAACACCCAGCACCCTCAAAATGGCAGTAATAGGATCAGCCGCGACACTTCCTGCAATGCTGACAAAAAATTAATGATTCAGGACCAGTATTCCTTTGCTATCACTTAGGTCCTTTTTAATTGATATTTGAGATGAACAATGTTATTCAGCACTGAATAAATGGACTCACATATTACCACCGCCAAGTATTTACTCTCAGCTCACCTTCAATCTCTTACTGATTAATGGAAACACAAAATATCACCTTGCTGTGCTCTTGTTTTACTGTGTTAGTTAATATGCAGTTGCTGCATGGAAAACGGTTAACGGTAAAGAGTTTTAACACTTTTGGTTGGCAGTGTGGTTTTTTAGCAGGACATATCGTTGATTTTACTTGCGGGTGTTACGACAGTCGGGATATTTACAGTGTGGGCTGTGACCTTCAGCTGCCCTGGTAAGTCACTTCTAGCACACTCAGATGCCAGCAGTTTAATACCGAGCGGCTTAAATCTGACTTTCAGGCCTTGTAATTTGCTATTTACTGTTTTGCCTTTCATTTCTAATTACCTGCTAAAAAGATCTACAGGAATGTAGTCAATGCCTTTTGAGTTACTTTAAACACCCTTGGAAAAAACTGGCTGCTCACCACTGGCCTGATAAATAATTGCGGGAGAAGGGCAGCCCTCCTGCTGTCACCCCGCGTCCTGCCTTCCGTGGCGGTGGACCTTCCCCATGCAGAGCAGGGTGCAAGTCCATACTCTAGAAAGGAGGCACCTACAGTTATGAAAGACGCATTATTTCATATTAATTAAATTAATTTGGGGGATAGTGGTATCTCATCTTCCCCTCAAAGGAGGATGAGCTCTGGATTTCAGTACGTCAGCAGACTGCTGAAGCCGGATCGCCTTCTCTTAAACCTTAACAAGACCTTGCAACCATTGCCACCTTACATCTCCTTGGCTCCCGCGTCCCTATGACCGTCACCAGCCCTGCTAGACCACGCAGTCCGTACGGGGGTCACGGCTCGGCGCCTCTCCGCAGGGAGCGGTCCTCTCCGCGTTTTGGGAGTAGCTAATTGGGCTGCATGATCAATTCACTTCTCTGCTTTTGGAGGTTAATTTTTCAGTTTTAAATTTGCTATCTGATGAGGCTGGTTGTAGTTCTGAAAATTAATTTGGATAGTAACTAATATCTGGTTCATATCCTTGAGGATTAATACTGATTGAGTTACTTACAAATAGGTATTCCCTACTGTTATATAGTAATTGTTTAAAATATTTGAAACTACAGACTTAATAGATGTATTTGAACTGTAGCACCTGGCTAAGTCCTACTAAGCTTCAGAAAGTTTTGTTCCAATTTATTTAACACCCCCCCACCTCAAAAAACAACAACAATAACAAACCACTAGTGAAATATAAAAATGTCTGGCTTGTACTGGATATCAGAGAAAACCATCTTATCCCCTCTGATACGCAGTCTCTGAATCTGGAAACTTTTGGCTGACTCTGCAGAGTGCCTGAATGACACTGGATGTGGACAGATATATTCGGAAGAGCTAAGCAATTTTTTATATCAACACATAGGTAGGGGAGTTGGGTGCATTAGTTGTTGGTAAAATTACTCAAAGTGCTGCAGTAAAGTTTAGTAAACTTTTTACCTTCCATAATCATGGGCTTACCTGGGTCAAAAGCATTAGTCATGGATATTCATTACAAACTGCAAGCTCATAAAAGACGGCATATGGCAGTACTGAATTTCTTGCTATATAAAGTTAAATTCATAGTAATAACATCTGTGCAGAATTTAGAGTCCCAACAATTAGAGTGAGGTCAATGTACTGAGGCAAAGATTGATGGCCTCCTGCAAATCTTAAACGACAAGTTAAATAGGTATAAAATAAACAAACAACTTTATTTCTTATTAAAGACCAGACAACTGGGGTGTGAATGCTAAGGGCTCGGTAATGAGGGCCAAGAGGAGTAGTATAACGCTGTGGGTTGTGTTAAGGGGTTGTAATTCAGGAGCGAGGGGTGCTATATGGAGCAGGTTCTCGCCTGCCTTTTGTTGACGATAAAATACAACAACTAACAACCGCGGGGCGGGACACGGTGAAACACCACCGAGTGGAATTCTGCTCTGCTCAGACTGACTGATCCAGGTTTGTAAGCGAGAAGAGGAATCGGGCAATGTTTCCAGCGATATCTGGGGCTTTGCTTCAGCACCCGAGTCTTGTTTTCATATTTGTGCTTGTTCTTCATTTTTCAACAATTTTTTTAACGAGCAACGGGTAACATACCACTGCCAGAGACACAGCGCGATTCTGAATATAGGCAGGGGACACTTCCATTGCACCTTAGCTTCTAAGTTGTTTGGGTTTTTTAACATGCGATGTAATTTTTCTAGAGCCGTGTATGATCTTTGACTTGGTGAAGTTTTCAGTGTGCGCTGCAGCATTTGGAGAAAGAGAGAGGGTGAAATTGCGAGTGGTGAGTAAAACCAATGTAACTAGGGGTGACGCCACTGTGGGGCTCATCCTTTGGGTCAGTTCATCTGTAGTGTCCGCATTTGAAATTTAAGAAGCTCTTGACTTGCCAATGCAGGCAAAAGTAGTGGTGAAAACTATCTGTTTAGAAAGGTGGAGTTTAGTAGCTACTCACCCAAATCTACAAGTAAAACTTAAAGGTTTCAAACCAACATGGATTGAAAAAGATGAAATTGTGCCTTCACCTCAAGCCTGTGTGCCCCTTTGTCCTTCTAGTGGTACATGGCCCTCAGGTCACCATTTGTTGTGGTTCAACTGCTATGTCTTCTCCTACCTCTATGGCATGTTCTCCTCTAAAAGAACAAAAAAAGGACAAGCAGCACTCCCAGAGCAGGGATACCGCAGAGATAACACCTGTTGTTCTTCTACCTGTTCATACTTTCCCACTTCATAGCCGAGGTTTCTGCTCATGGTTTTCTGCTCATGGTTTTCCACAATGATGCCCGTGAATGTCTGTAGCAACGTTTCAAACTCTGAAGCAGGGTAGGAGGAATGGGAAAAAAGGGGAAAATTGCTCAGTTGTGAAGTTGGAGACGAGGAAACTTGTGCTTGCTTTTTCCCCATGCAGTGCGGAAAACATGCAAATGAAGTGTGAAACATAAATTATTCTGCAAACAGGCAGGAACGGCATCACTGAAAGAACGGGGCCATCAAGGGAAATCCAAATCCAGGGCACAACTGAGAGAAATCACAAAAAGCTGGGACTATCTACAACACATTAACGGGGAAGGGTGTTGTTTCAAAAGGAATAATCAATGAAAAATGGACCTACTTTTTTTAAATTTTATTTTATTATTCTATATAGAGATAATTTGGAGTATGATTGGTGAAGAAAGCTATTATATAATTTGAAAAACATGCTGTGCCGCCAGTTCTCCAGAGCCAAATCCTGCTCTTGTGTATGTCCGGTGTATCACGCCGACCAACACCATTGCATGTGTACGCGTGATTTAGTCATAGAGTTTTCTGTTTCTAAAGCAGGAAAAAGACTGGAGTACCTCATTGGAAGGAGAAATTGGGCAAGGAAAATATATTCTGCTGACCAAAAAATAAAACCATGTGCGAACAATGGAAGTGCTATATTGATTATCTTTAAACCGATGTATTTATCAGCGTCATTTTTACTGAGGTTATACTGGCAAGCTCTTTATTACCATAAAGGAAATTCACGGTTGGCAGCTCTGTGCAGCGGTCATTCACTTAAAAATGAGAATTTAGTATCTTCTGGCATAGTATCAAGCTCCAGTAAAACTCCAGAAGAACCTTATATATAACCTAACTCTGAAGATTGCCTCAAAATTTGGAACAATAAGTACGTTTCTTAGTTTCAGAGATGAGCCTGATCTTTTTTTTCCCCTCTTGTAAAGAAAGAATAATAACGTCTTACTTAGAAGAACCTGTAATGTTTCTGGCCTGCGCTCCTAGTGTCTTGTACAGCTAAGACATTGGATTTTACTAAGCAAGGGGAGAGACTTTTCTTAGCTTGGGAGTCATCCAGGGAAAAATAGGTATGCCATGGAAGTATGCAGGAAAGGCAAGAGGTGACGATGTTCTTTTGACTGCACTTCCCAGCCAAGGTCGTATCGTATTTCTTGGATACTGAGGAACTTGGAACTGAGGAATTATCTGATGGATTTACAATTTGGAAATGTTTTACCTCAAAAATCCTGATGTGCCAAAAGCAAGTAGTTAAAAGGAAATGTCTTTGTTTTTAAAAAGATTCTGCTGGAAGTGGGTGGACTCAGTTTCTGGAGAGCTCAGCCACCCGCGCTGGTCGCTAATGGGGACTTCCCCGGGGCATGGCCTGATGTCCCGCCAGCGCCCGGGTTAGCCAGCTTCGAGAAGGACCTCCGACTTAGGTTAGCCCCTAATATTACTATTGCCCAAGGCAATTTTGGTGGCAGAACTGCCCCAGAGCTGGGGAACAAGGTAGATCTGGAAACTGTTGAGCGAAACGGGGACCACATCTGCCACCCCTTGTGCTGTCCCCATCACTCTTGTTAGTCATGGCTCGTGCGCGGGCTGTGGTGAGCTCGTGGGCAGCTGCCGCCGGGCCCCGGAGAGCTGCTTGCAGTGCACAGATGATGCTTTTTGTTGTGTCCAGAGAAGGATTTTCAGTCTTTCATATTTTAGGAGAAATTTTGAAAAATGATCAATTTTAATTTGCAACAATAGAAAAATCCCCACAACTTTCTGAAGGATGAATTAAACAAAAAGAAAAGGAATTTAAACCAGCTACAGGTGTTATTCCCATTACGCTACATATTTATGCTCGGTGCAGAGAGAACGACCTTCGGCAGAGTAGAGGCGTTGTCTATTTGTGTGCAAAAAAGCAGCGGTTTCCTCAGTTTCATTCTACCATCGTGCAGTTTCCACGTGAGCTATTAGTTGCATCTTGTTTCCATCCCAAAGAGAACGGCATTTCGGTGGACGGTAAAGCCTGTGCTATGTGCGTGTGCCGAGTATTAATTACTTATTACTCATGAGGCTGTTGTTCCAGAGGAGACAAGGTTTGGCTGTGGCTAGCAGAGATGTACTCAAGGTGGTGTTGAACGAGGAAATTCTAATGCTAAAAATGTCATATGAAGACATGCACCAGGACTCATTTTTATCTCTTTGCAGAGGTGTCTGTACTCTGACAGCCACGTACCGTGAGCTGAGAGGAGTCTGGCCAGAGCCATACGTGATCCGAAATAGAAATGCTGACCTTAGCCAGGAGTGACTGGAAGTGTTTGGGCTGGACGTTGCACAAAAAAGGTTTGTGTACTCACGGCTTTGTGGCAAAATTTCGCTAAGGCAAAAAAAAACCCCAAAAAACAACCCAGAAAAAACCCAACCAAACAACTTAAAAATGCTCTCATGCTTGTGCTAGGTTTTTGGGTTTTTGTTGTTGTTGTTTCTTTGTTATTTCTGAAAAAAAGGGAAATAAGAATGTCCAGTTTAATAACAATAATAATAATTCAATAATTACACATAATTATATATAATTTAACATATAATATTATTTAATACAGACATATAGAATATTATTTTGCACATATATGTATATGTGATCATGTCACAGTGCCCTGCTTGGGAGATACGTTCTTGGCTTCCACGCTACTCCAAATGAGATCAACCTGTGTGGCCTTGAGCAGAACGGCAGACAGGCGTATATTTTACTGCTGATTCCAACTCTCATAAATTCTTAACTCGCTTGGAATTCGCCAGATTAAATGAAAAGTTACCGTAATTAGGGATTTATTAAAACATGAATCCTTGACCCAATAGAATATAACAACTCATTTGTTTCAAATAAGAACTATTTAATCGTTCTGTCGCTGGCCTGAGCAGCCCGTGCCGAGGCTTTGAGGCCCGTCAGTGCAACGCACAGTCACGTGTGTTCCCCAAATCCACTTGTAAAATGCAAAATGCTCTGTGAAGTTTTTGATCCCCAAACCACTATGCAGGCAGAAGCCCCTAAAACAAAAACATGTCATTTTAATTAAAAATTAAAGTGCTGAAAGCCCTTATTATTCTGCACCACAAAGCAAAGAGTATTAAAACACTATTTTTACACATAAGGCTCTATTTTAATTTTTTGTGAACAACCTTCCCACTCCATATCTTCAAAAACAATAGTTATTGATTTACAATCTTATAAATCAGACTGTAAAATCTTGTAACATGGAACTATAAATAGATATTTAAAAAAAATATGAAAATTGCTCCCAAGTCAAGTCCATATATGGCACTAGGCAGCAGAGAGCCATTTTGCAGAGGCCTATAAACTGCAGAAAATAATTTCGATTGAAAATGCAAAGAAATCTGAAACTACGCACTGCCACAAACAATGCAGCCATAATTAAGGAATTACCCATTCCTCCTCCCCATCTTTGAAATAAGCCTTTTCTTTTTTTAATTGGTTGGGTATAGAAAGCATATTACTATATTTGGGTCCTGTTTCCCTCGTATAAGAATAGTCCTACAAGGAATTCCCACTAAAAGTGTTGCAGTTCTACAGTATATTAAAAAAAAAAACCCATAGGAAAGTGTTATCCAATGGGCAGATGTGAACTTAAAGTGCACATTGTTTGGAAAAGGAGTTAATTAACAACTTATTAATTGGATAGAAAGTCTGAAACTGTTGTACTTCTAGCAAATACATAATTTTCTTCAAGTATTATTAAAGCGTTTTTGTTGTACCTATTAAAGATTCTTGTCTCTAAGTTAATTTCATTATGCTAATAAGCTATCATCGTTACAGAACCTAAGCTTTGATCCATGTTAATTGTCGTGATCTTCAAAGACAAAGTCACCACTTACTTTAAATGAATTTTACATCTTTTTAAAGAATCACACGGAAATTAGGGGAAGTAATTAATTTTTTATTATGTGTCTCAATATTTTTAAGGGAGGAAGTCAATGGTATTGGCTAGAATTCATTTTAACATTTAACTAGGGAAAACAGCATGAGGCAAAAAAACGTTCAGATGCAAAAGATTAAAGAAAATTTGAAACTGGGACCTAATTTGTCTTGATAAACTTTGGTGTTTAATATGCTGCTTTTGTTCTCAGTGTGAAACTGCAGGGTTTTGATTTGTAAAAACTTTTTGAAGAATTAATTCTTTCTAATTTTTATTCCCTTCTTTGCTTTCCTTTTACTGTAAAAGACGGTGGAGTTGACCTTCAAACCATAACACTTTTAAATATCTGTGAATATACAAGGTTAAATCTATTAGTGGTCTGAGATGAGCTGTTATACACTTGCAAAGCGTGTACCTTCGGTAGCAAATTTTATCTTTTAGCGAATGATAACAAGCTTACATCAACCCTGCGAGTTTTAGGCAAATAATAGAATACGTGTAGTAAGTGATCTATTCCTCTTTCCTTTAAGTGTTGGTTATTTTAACCCTTTGATGTTATACAAAGCTCAGTTCTGAATCAATAAGACCTTTTTCTATCTGAGATCAGGACCTAAATGTTAATATTGTCAACACGTCTATGTTTGTCGATTTATAGTTTCCACAAATTCTCCTTTATCTTTTTTCAGACCTCTCTTTTAGAAATGCAGTATGAACATCTTCCAAATAAGAAAATAAAAGAAAATAATTAAAAAAAAAAAAAGAAAAGGAGGATGCTTGTTCTCTATTTTCCTGCCAGGGTCCATGATTTGAAGTCGTGCTATATTGAAAGTGCTCTCTGTCATATTTACAAAGTACAAGCACCTCGCTGCGCTTGCAATGAAAAACGGTGCCTCTTTAAAAGGCAAGACAAAAGTAATTTAAGGATAGTAAATAGTGATTGAAATCAAAAGCCAGATTACCTACTTCATTCTCCCTAGTTAGCAAGTATTGCAGACGCAAGTCAACAGCAAGTTGAAGCGGGGCGTGCGCCGGTCGGATTTCTGCAGCAGACAGGTGGTGAGCTCCTTGGGAGGATTTTTCAGCATTAATGCTGGACTCATTTAGACTAACACCAGGCTCGAGTGACCCTCATCGGGATTTAACCTATGACCTGTCAATCCAGAGACGTACTTTCAGATCTCAACATCAGGTTTGCTTTTTTTTTTTTTCTTTTTTTAAAGCATAGATGACTTTAATCATTAAGCAGCTTTCATAACTGGAACGTATACATGCGCTATTCAGCGCTCTTGGATTTGTAATCTAGGTTTCTGCCCATATAATCCCCAGCATCTAAGTGAATTCAGCTGAAGTTGAAAATTCTTTGATTGAGCCCGTAGTGATTGGGCAAAAGATTGCAGTGCTTATCTACGTGACTTTTCGCTTTTTCTGGCAGGGTTTTTATTGTGCTAAAAGGTCTACAGACATGGTTTGTTTATTATTGTTGTTGTTGTCGTTGTTATTATTATTATTATTGTATTTGGACATTAGTTTCATAGCCAGTAGGGAATTTTCTGACAAACCCAAGATTTTGCTTGATTCTGATTTTTTTTTTTTTAGATGCTAATTTTAATTAGGTTCAGATATAAAACATTTGTGCTTCAGTTTTGATGACCTTTTGAAAAAGCACAGGTTGTAGTGGGCATAGGGCATGACATGAAGGCATAAGCAACCCTGTTGTACAGCGAAGCAAGAGCTTCCTCACCACTTTGACGAGTCCAAGGAAGGTAGTGGCTCCCACAGTGCCCTCCCCTTGCCTGAGCAATTGCAAGCACAATTCTCTCTGTCACGGCTTTTCTTAATAATAATAACACTCCATAAATGTTTATGTAAATACAGAATTCAAAAGTACTCATCCCAGCAGTATTGTGCTTGTCAAGCGAGTCATTTTTTCACCTGGCAGGATGATGTGGTAAGACTCAGTTGTCTTAACTAATCCTGGCTAAAATGCAAAATTCTGTTTTGTAAGAAAATTGCTGGCCAGCTCTAATCTTAACCTCTTGCATGTCTGCAGCTTCTAAATTGATGTCACAGTTGTAATAGCTTTGAAAACCCATATGTTTGTAAACTAAATAAACCTTGATATTCAAAGGAGATGAAGACAAGAATTACATCTCTTGGCAATGCTGCTCTGAGCTCAGTTTCAGCTCATGTTGGCTCCTCGTTTTTATGCCCGTATACTACGCCAAATCTTCCTTATCTATGCAAACATATTAACACTGACTGTTTGCTAACGCTGTGATGCGTCAGCCTCTTATCTTCAGTTTTGACCCTAATGTTACATAATAACTTTGAAACTACATTTCTTGATAGTTCACTGCGACTGCCTTCGGTTTCTCCACTCTTTCCCGAGCGCTGCCTCTCCTACCCACTGACTAAATTAGCTCCTCGCTGCTCTCAGCCAGCGAAGGCAGAAAGGCTGCCAAATAGTTTCCTGCTCAAAGATCTCTGTATCGCTTCTGTGTCATGGGCCATAACCCTGCAGCTCTAGCATTTTTCCCAGGTATATTTTTCCCCGTTACACTAAACTGACATTGTTTGGCTTTTGTGATGCAAACCCGGATCTTTCCAAAGTTGCCCCAAACCTCTGCTTGTCCCATTTTCTACGGGCTGCCATTAGGCAGGCTTTAGTACCTTCTTAAAACAAATGTGTATTGTATTAACACATGAAAAACTTCTGCGCTAATCGTAACCAAAATGGCACCCTAAATACCATACATAAATGCTGATAAGTGTTTCTAGTACTGGTAAGTGTTTCTAATCCTGCCTACTAGGACTATTAATGCAGAAAGAAAAAAATCAATATTTGTCGTCAGTTCTACCTGGCCAAAAGTCTTCCTTTAGGAATAGCATAACATATTCCCTTACAGTATATAATTGCCTTAGTTATTTTTTGGCCTATCCACAAAAGCGTAGTTCCATCTCTCTCCCCGCAGTGTCCGAAGAATATGCAAATTCTGTTCACTCCAGCTCTCAAAATAAAAAGCCTAAAAAGAATCTCTCTTAGCTATTTAGGAAAGGCTCAGAAAACTTTCCTAAGTGTGGCTGTTATGTATGCCAAGAACTTTCTTATTCATGGAAGATGTCCTCAAGCTCTTTGCTATTGTTCTGAGGTCTTCCCCTCGCCCAGGCTGGCTTCTCGGCATTCCTACACCAGCGCTGTTCCTCGCGACGCCCGAGAAGTCAGCGTCCCCCGTCCCATCTGCAGTCTGGAGCCTGCAAACACAGAAACCCAAGCTGAGCTCTTCAACCTTCCAGGCTCCCAGTTACAAAGCCAAAAGCGTGAAACGTAGGAGCTTGTAGGGTTTCTGTGCTCTTTTACGTTAAAGTTGCAAGCTGTAGCGTAAGGAGATCAAAGGGTTCCTATGGCTTCTCATGGCTGTATGTGTCCGGTTAAGAAACTCCAAGAAATCCCAGGAAAGCCAAAGGATGAAGGTCTTTGGGGGGCTGGCTCTCCCAAACTTTCTCTTTCCAACCTACCCTTAGTCCGATATAGCTGAAAAGGACCCCAGAAGCCTTGGACATCGCAGGCGATGAGCCTACGTGGTATTTAGGATTGGTCTCTACTGCAAAATTTTCATATTGCAACTTTTCAGTTCTTTTTATCTCCTCAGCTATTAAGAATTCCACTTTTAATGTGAAGGAGAACTGGCGTTCTGTGACCACCATCTGAGCACTCTCAGTTACAGGAAATCTTTCCCTTTAAACAAGATACTGAGGACATGATCCAAAACAGGATTTCCAGTATTCCACAACCTAGATGACAGCTAGATTGCCCTGCCTATATTATGGTCCAAAATAAAACCGAAACGAACCCAATTTTTTCAATGTGTTAGTGAGAGAATGTGAGTCAAATGGAGCCAAAGAGAAGCTTCGGATGCTCGGTGGAGGAGATCTGCCTGGCTAGGTGCAGACTTGTTCAGCTTGATCCACAGTTCAGTCTGTGCAGGGGGGTTGGTAGGGATTGCGCATCCTGGTCACCTTCACAGCGGCACCTCGGCGAGACGTGGCACTTGTGGGTAGGCTCTTATATCGGACAGATTCTTATCTATTTCCAGCATCTAGAGCTTAACATTTTTCGTCTTAAAAACTGTGACTGTTTAATCAGCTAATTGGGTATTACCCCATTTTTCTACCTCTCAGAAAAGTCATGGCATTCCGAGAAAACCTCTTCAATTTTCCTGTTGTCCAGAGCAGTTGCTTATGAAAAAGAAGTTTGACTCGAGACTTGCTGTGGGAATGTTATTCAAGCACTGGTGAAGTGCCAGAATGTGTTGGGAAGAAAGAGTTTCCAGAAAAATATCACCCTGATTAAAACCTGATTTTACTGAGTTTTCTTTATGCAAAGGGTTACCAGAATAGTAAGACAAAGTTATTAGTCAGATTTTCCTTCCCTTACTTGATCATTACCAGTGATGCTTTTATTGCTGTTATTTGAATGATTATTGTTACAACAACTCATCAGCGAGCTACTTGGGTACCGCTTTCCTCTAGTCGCGCTTCTCACATGATACGTTAAATGTCCTGTTGATGCCTGTCCTTGTTTGGCAATTTTTCCACACTACCCTTGTATCCTTTATAATAAATTTAATTGGATATATGAGGAAAAGACGGAAAGAAAGTCATAATGCCCACGGGTTTTTTGCTCCCTATGTTATGTTCTTGATGAAGTCACCAGTGCAACTATGAACAGAAAACAGCCCGTCTTATGCTAAAGGACAAAATTTAATCAGCAAAGAGCAGAGGACAACAGAAAATGCCATTCTGATAATTGAAGGGATTATGTATAAGTTTTCTCCTATAAGGCCGTTTGTATAGGTCATACGTTTAGGTTGGTTCTTTTCAAAAGATAAAACTGTGGGCAAACCGTATTTGCTACCGGTTTAGTAAGATCTTCAAAAATGGCCATGGGTACACCACTGCTCTCTGAATGTTGGACTGGACAAGCATCCACCACGGGATTTCTGTGAAACACGCCTTGGTTTTCATCTTAGCCGTGGACGTGGTTAAAACACCCTACGGTACTCTGCGAGTGCTATCCTACTCTTGGTAGGAGATCATAAGATGTTGGGGTTAACTGTCAGATGCTTTACTCTTCTAAAGACCTTTTCCTTTTAACTAAATGCTTGCTTATCTTTCTAATTTAACATAGTCCCACATTCTTTTTTTAGTAATTTTGGACTATCTGATAACATATAATGGAAAACATGTTTATGTCTTCCACTAGTTCTTGTTGCATATTTCAAATGCTTAGAACAACAATTTTCAGAAGCTTTCATTAAGGTTAATTTAAAAACTACATTAAATACAAACAGATTTTCTCACAAACAAAATGCAATGTGTACTTAACAGACTTCTGTATGTTATATTTGATAAACTACCTCATATAAATGCAAATTCTGACTTTCTGCCAGAACCAGGTGGTACGGAAAATTTTTCTATTAAACAAATAATGCTGGGAGAGCAAACTTCAAGTTACGGTATGTTACACTGAGAAAGAAGATTTTTTTCATTGAGGTCAGATGTATATTTATGTTATGTCTTCTGAGTGCTTTGCTGCTTCTGTGCTAAAGACGATGTAGTACGGCTTTGTATAAAAGGCAGGTACACGTATACACAGGATAAATATCCATTTTTAACTAAAGTTTTGTGAATGTTGTTTGTGGTTATTGCTGACTGCTTTTGCTTTACAGACCAGCGGTACGGGAAGATGCCGTGCTACGAGCTGAACTCCGAAACTGAGCCAGAAGGGTGAAGAAGGAGAGGAGCAACTCTCAAACCTGGGCTCATGAGGTATGATCTGAAAACGGAGCTTCGTATGCTTTTTGCTGGGTGCCAACTCGTCTTGCTGCAGTTGGCTAATGTTCATTTGGAAAAGGAGCACGAAAATTAAAGCTGCCAGAGGCGACTCTAAAGAGCATATGATGGAAACAAATTGAGTCACCACCAATGTGGCTAACATTGTTGGTGGAAACTGGGACACCCGCATGAGCCATTGTTCGCTGTACCTCGTCTGGTTTATGTAGCTCGCTGAGTTGAAAGCTGGATCTGCGTTAACCTTGTGATTTGAGGGGGATTCGTGCAATGTGGTTTCAATTGTCTATGGATGCTTTCAGTTTGTACTGCGCGCTGCCAGTAACGATCGGTCCTACTGGTCTCCCACATGCACGGTGGTGTCTCAGCTCACCCTGGTGAAGCTGTGGTGAGGACTGTTTCCTGATGTGGTCTCTTTCAGCGGGCTGCTGCTCTGCAAGTCTGCTAGGAGAGGGGGTTTTATTCACTCTTCCCTCTGCCCCGATAACAGCTGCTGCATAAAAGTTTTCCCTGAATACACTTTGCTGTGGAAAAGGGCTTTTTTGTTGTTCAGGCTGGTTTCTGTCCTGGCTTGGTCTGAAGCTGCCTTTGGTGTTATTGTGGAAGTATCTGAGGCCGTGATTTATTCTCTTGAGCTCTGCTCATTTGAAGGTTGCACACAGCGAGGCTCGTACTGGTTTTACCGCCTATTTCCATCCTACTGGTGTACACAGCTCTCGTCTGTGAACGTTTTTCTGTGGGCATGGGGATGATGAGACCTACTAAAATAGCGAGCGATCACTTCAACCACCACCAAATTACAGCCATGCCCGAGGCAAATTACAACAGCTTTCTGACAGTGTCACCATGCTATCTTTGTGACGGAGATGGAGATAATGAGAATTAATTAATCAGTCTTTGATTAGAAAAAAGAGGAGGGGGAAATCCTTCTGCTGTGATTCCGCTACGAAATGCATGAAACTGGTGAGGTTTTTGTTTGATGTTACTTCTCAAATATAGGGCGGGCACTTGTAACGCAGCGTTGAGGATTGCATGGCCGCTGTCTTGGTTAGCCCTCCAAACCCACCGCTGATGGACCGAGGGGACGAGAGGTCCTCATTGTATAGCTATACGTTGCACACTAGCACCGTGAGGCTGACGCAGATGCTGTCATTCTCACAGTGCAAAGACTCCCACTTATCCGAAGGTCTTGAGTGAAGTCCCAGGTACGCTCTCCTTGACTAGAGCCAACTTTGCCTTCTTTGCAGTATTGGGGGCGAAGTTCTGCGTTGCACTCTTTAGACTGATGGCTAAATCTTAGAAATTGCTCCCTTATGATAAAACATGAACTACGTGGTGCCAGTGTCTGACTGGAATTACAATTATCTAAGTAGATTCATTTGTATCCCTTTCATAGCAGCTTTTCTCTGGGCACAAGCTTTTTCTGTGGGGCATGGGAAGAACAAAATTAATCTTATAAAGAGGAAGGGGTTTACACTGAAATCGATAGTTACAGAATTAACTGGGTAAATGACTTTTTCTTAATTCTTTCTCTTCTCAGAAGATGCGGTTTTGATGGGTACACAAATCCAATGGCTGCCAAAAAGCTGATATCACATGAAATATTTCATCTCAGCTGTGTTGAGCCAGTCTAGACTTTAGTATTAGTGAAAACTGAGAGTATGAAGAATGTCAGTGTTGGAGGTGAAAAAAACCCTATTTTGATTATTAAATATGAGTAAGTTAAAGGATAATAACGCAATTATGCTTAAAAAAAGTTATCACTTTTCGAAAGAGTAGCATGGTTCTCCTGAGCAATTTTTAAATATAAGCCAAATACGGAATTTTATAGCTTGGAGTTAGATAATACACAAACACAGGGCGTTTGCATTATTCCAGAGAAACAGAGCATTGGATTGCACAGGCACAAGACGTAGGTCTGCCACATTGCTGAAATTTTTGATGCAGTTGCAGTGGCTGGAATGAACTGCAAACCCCAGGGCCCAATTCACAGGCCAAGTTCATTTCCCTTTGTGTACCTTCAGTGCTCAGAGCTCTCAGATTTTCGCTTTCAGCCAGGCAGAAGCAATCCTTTCATTCCTTCTCGCCACCAAACTTCCAGCTTAACTTCAGCTGTTCTTCAGCTGCATTTAGGGGACGCAGCCCAGAAGATGCTGCAGCACCGCGGCGGGTTCCCAGCCCAGCCATAGCACTTATCTCTAATGACAGTGGTAAAACCTTCTGACATGCAGTTCACAGGAATGAATTGTACCAAGAGCATCTATAAAAGCCGCAGCATCCCTTTAAAGAGAGCATAATGTCATCATTTTTCAGTGGGTATCTTCTCTAAAGGCAAATAATCACTTTTCCCGTTAATGATCTGTAAATGATTGGACTGAATCTTTTTCCTTCATTCAGGTTTCAACAAAGGTTGGGGGCAGAACTTTTAAAATGTGTATGGGGATGCTACAGCTTGAATCATGTGGTGTGTCTTCCCGCTGCAAACATCAGAGGGAATAGAGTATCTGACAAAAATCTTTCCTCTGTATCCCAGGGACTATCGTCATTTTTACTTTTCCCCTTCACCCAGGACTCCAGAAATTTGGCTGGTCCTCTAAAGATGGTTGGTCTCCTCCAGGCTTCTCAAACTCCTCTTCATTGGGCACAAGCCCTGGTAGAACCAGCTCCTGGTATATACTAGGTGCAGTGAATAATTTGTACACCAAAACCGGTGTCAACACCAGAGGGTCCCTCCTCTAAGTCCTGTTAACCATGTGAATTCAGAGATACAGTAGATGTATGCTGCTTTGATCGGGAACAGAAATATCTCATCTTTATGTTAATGCGAGACGTAGGTTGCTATGCATCAGGCTGCTATGCGTCAGGTGACAGGAGATGGATTTCATTACGCTGCAGATAATGTTTGTGGCTGAGAAATTTTGGCAAAGGAGGGGAAGGGGAAGTTTTCTCTGATAAGACGAACACAGGTAATGGGAAAGAAAGTCTGCCTTTACAAGCCTAAGCAAACCCTTTAATGCTGTTCTTTCAGTTTAAGACACATATATTTTGTCAAAGTCCTTTTACCCTATGAACCTACAGGACTATGGACAATTAAATTATCAAAAGTGTATGTTCAGGCTGGCTATCGGCCTATGTAATTCTATAGCTAATACGTTTAGCATCATCTACTGCATGTTACGCCACGTAGGACAGATGTTCTGCTGAGCAGAACACAGATGCAGTACCAACGCCTGGGGTATCACGGACTCCCACGGCAGGCACTTGGGTGAACATCTGAGAGACCCACAACATACGTGTAGGCCGTGTGGCTTTGCTGAACTCCAGCCGTGGCCACTTTCCTTTAGACGCTTCTCATTCTGCATATGTTGTGCCTTTTGCGTTTGGGAATTTTCTCCTGGATTTCTTTTACTTGTTGAGATGGGAATTTCAAACCACGGCATCTAAATTCCAGGTCAGCATTAAGAATTTCATTTCCAAGCGGTTCCGTTGTGCTGTTTATTTGCAAGGATCAGGTCATGGCCATTGTAAATTCTTTTCTCCTTATATGTTTCCAAGGAGTAATCTTGAAAAGTCTTGAAAACTGAAGAGTATTTTATCAGGATGTCGGATGTTTCTCTTTAATTTGTCGTTGGCCTCTACCAATTAGCAGCAAGCTCCTGTGTCAAACACAGCTTGTATCCGTCTAGTGATTGCACTGGAGAGCCTTCAGCGTCTTGAAGAGCAGGGGCCAAGTTCTGAGGGTATCACTTGCTTTATGTTACCTGATAGCCACTTCCAAAAGCTGAGAACATTTAAATGCATTTAATTATTTTCAGGTTGGTTATTTCACTATAAAGCTTTACTTTTAATATGTTCCGGCGTGTCCAGTAATTGTATTTGCATACAAGTTCTGATCCTAAACCAAAGCTTCCATTTTAATTTTTTTTTTTCTTTTAAAAAATAGGATTCTACTTTTGATTGCCCTGTTCTGTAAAAATTAACTTGTGTGTAGTCCTTGCTACAATTTAGGGTATTTATGAATGGTTCTACATAAAAGGAATGAAAGTAACTAATTGTAATAATACCACTAAATGCCATGGCTGGCTAGAAAGTGGAAATCCCTTCCCATTACATATTTTCTGTTTTTAGAAAAGAAATTAATCCAACTCTTGGATGAAAATTTAAAACCACAACATTTTTCATACGAAAGGATTTCCAAAAATATCATATTTTTAGAAATTCACAATGATTTTTCAAGTTGCTGATAAAAAATGAAATTAAAACTTTTTAACTAATTAACCAGAAAGCTGTATTTTAATAACGCAGAAAGAAAACTCTTTAAGCCGAATACTGTTTTCCTAACAACCTTTTCCTGGAAAGGATATTTTCTATTAGAAAAGCAATTTCAACAGAAAAGTTCTGATATGGTCTACTAATCAGAGCATCTGGTGCACCCAGCTGGCCTAAGGTAAGATCAACTATGAGTATGTAGCAGCAGATATTTGCCCAACCCGTTGTTTCAGATCATACGTAGAAGAGCCATCGGTGTCTCCAAGAAACTATTCCAGTGCCTGCCCCGAATGTCCTTGCCATGAGCCAGGCCCTGTCCTTGTCCGGTCTGTGGCAAAAGGAGGACTGGGACCTCCCTTTTGGCAGGCGCCTATGGATGAGAAAACAGCGCGTTTTCCTGTTAACCTCTAGTGGAGAGACACTGTACCGTATGACGTCAGGATTTACCAAGAGGTGAGACCAAGAGCTGTTTAATCACCAGAAACATGAAGACTAACCCAAGCATGCCCTGGGTTCTCTGGAGGAGGTCAACCAGTGGCAGTGAGGCATAAACCATAGAATCATAGAACGGTTTGGGTTGGAAGGTTTAAAGGTCATCTAGTCCAACCGCCCTGCAATGAGCAGGGACATCCTCAACTGGACAAGGTCCAAGTCCCTTCCAGAGGTCCTGCCTGCTTCTGCCTTGAGCCGCTAGAAACAAATACAAGAGAGAGTTTTCTACTGAAAAAATATTTTTTAGCAATCAAAATGCTTGGGGGGGGAATATTTTGATGGGAAAATGTTGATTTCATCACTTTCAGTAAACGTGTTTTATTTTTTTTCTAAGTGTCAAAAATCTACAGATCTGTACTTTCAAAAAATTATTATTACTTTATTTTATCTTAGCAACATGGGACTGGCAGGGACCCTCTGAGCTCTGGGTTTCACGCCCACATCTCATAATCCTGTATGTGAATTGATCAAGCTGCATCTTGAACGGCCTCTGGGGCTGTTGTTTTCTTCCTTCCCCTGTCCCCGTGCCCTCGCGGGACGGCTGCTGGAGAGCCTGCGCCGTCAGGTCCCCTCGTCAAGCTTCTCCCAAAGCTCATTAACTGCCAGCTGATATCCATTCATACTTGTGTTAATAACAAATCTTCTCCCCGTTTCTTTTATCTCCATTGGTGTATTTCTAGACAGAAATTGCATCTCAGCCTTCATTTGACTGGGCTGAGCATGCCTAGCTGTTTTAATCTCCTCTGATCATAGAATCATAGAATCATAGAATTGTTCTGGTTGGAAGAGACCTCCAAGATCATCGGGTCCAACCATTAACCCAGCATTACCAAGTCCCCCACTAAATCGTATCCCTTAGGGCCTCGTCTAAACGTCTTTTGAATACCCCCAGGGATGGGGACTCCACCACCTCCCTGGGCAGCCTGTTCCAATGCCCGACAACCCTTTCGGTGAAGAAATTTTTACGAATATCCAATCTAAACCTCCCCTGGCGCAACTTGAGGTCATTTCCTCTTGTTCTGTCATCTGTTACTAGGGAGAAGAGTCCGACCCCCATCTCTCTACAACCTCCTTTCAGGTAGTTGTAGAGAGCAATAAGGTCTCCCCTCAGCCTCCTTTTCTCCAGACTAAACATCCCCAGTTCCCTCAGCCGCTCCTCACAGCACTTGTGCTCCAGACCCTTCCCCAGCTCTGTTGCCCATCTCTGGATACGCTCCAGCCCCTCAGTGTCTGTCTTGGAGTGAGGGGCCCAGAACTGAACCCAATACTCGAGGTGCGGCCTCACCAGGGCCGAGTACAGGGGGACGATCACCTCCCTACTCCTGCTGGCCACACTATTTCTGATACAGGCCAGGATGCTGTTGGCAATACAGGTTGTCCTCTTCTGTGCTCACCTACGAGTCCTCCTTTGCAGATGTTCTCGTCTGAATTAATCTGGACCGATACCAGGCAAAGAAAGGTTAACCTGACACGTGCTACCTTTAGGAAACCCATATGGCAACGTAGCTCCTTTTGTATTTACTTCCACACCCACAGTTATTCCTTCTTTCAGTTCTTATGCCCAATCTTAAACACCGTTTATCCACCTAATGGGTTGGAACTTACCCGACTCAATCTTTTCTCTTGCCTAAATGTACCTCTGTAAATCCTCGTAGGAGATGCTACATGGTGCATTTCAGTTTCCTCCATTTCCCTTACTCTAAATATCACAGTTTCTAGTCCAAGAACGAGTTTGTCATAAAGAATTTATCTGTTATAGAGACAGATAGACAACTACATATGAGAAAACACATATGTATATACACATAGGAATAAAATACATCTTATACATTTAAAAATATGTGTGTACGTATAAATATATAGATCTATGAAAGGGACAAGTTTATAGAAAAAGAAATATATGACAAAAATCCAAGTGGATATTTCAAGGTAAAAAATTGTCATGATGTTGCTGGATGAAACTTGGGACAGAATATTATCAGCGTGGAGGGGGAATTTGTGGATCGAATTTCTCATTATTGGTGAATGAGAACAAGTGTAAGATGGGAGATAGGGTTAATGATTCTTGGAATTTGTCCTTATCCACTGAAATAAAATACTATTTTGAGTCACACTTTGTGCACCTTTGTTTAGTTAAGACCCGCTGCAGTCCGGCAGTGATGGGTTTTACGAAGCCACCTTTTGCATTGTTAAGCAAATACGCTGTTAATTTGAGAAAATAATATTCAAAGCTCAATAAACATTGGTAAGTACAGCATGTTATTTAGTCACATGAATTCTTCTTAACATATTACTTTGATTCAACAGATAAAAATAATTCACAATTAACTTGCTAGACTCCGACCCTAAATGCACGCACAGTTTCCATGGAAGTCAGCATGTTGTAGGGCAGAATTTAGTCTGTGTGTTTAATTCATCTTAATCACTATTATTAATTCATAAGTACTGTTTCCAGAAATGTATTCAGTTAGTTTTACATTAGTCAAAATCAATTGTATGTGATTTATTTTGATCATTCAAGATTACAATTTTGATGTATTTGCTCTCATCCTGTACGTCAAGCCAGGCGAAGAGGAAACGCACTGGTAAAGAAGAGTCGCCTTCTGTCTATCCGCTTTATTCTTTATTTCCCTTTATCAGGAATTCTCACACTCTTTGGGGCAACCCCAGCTCTCAGGCTGGTGGGTTTTCGCAGAGCGGGATGATGCAGTGAGGGATGAAATGACATTGAGATGTCCAGCTAGAGCTGGAAGCACCTGCATCCAGGATGGCATGGTGGTCGTGCTGGGCTGGCAGCTGTAGGTGATACGGGTTCTCCGTTCACACTGTAACGAGACATGAACAGAGGAGAGCGGACCCGAAATCTGGCTCAGTGTGATTGCTTGTCAAAAGTGGTTCAAATTCAGATCTCACTTCACATGAACCAGCAACTTTCTGGAGACTGGTTTCAAATAAAGGGTTTAGCTGCTTCTGGAGCCCCACCGATTTCTGCGCTGCAAGAACCATAATATTCTCGTGCAGACTGGGGATTTTGGGCAGGCCTGTGACGCTTCAGACATGGAAATTCACTTGGGACCTGATCCCAACAAGTCTTTGGTGCCTGTGATTTCGGAGCGAGCACATGGTGTCGAGCACTTCTCCAAGCGGGGCTGGGCAAAAGGGCGATACATGCCGCAAGGGAGACATCCCCCGTCTTTGGCATGGATGTAACACTCTGCACGTCACTTTGCCTTCTGAATTAGATTTGTAGAGTTTTTCAATTCACCAAACCCTGCCCCAGACATCCACCTTGCAGCAGCAGCTCGTCCCACAGTGCAGGCGGGACAGCTGGATGCGGCCCGGGAGCTTGCACCAAAATTAAGTGCTGTAGGGTTGTACTTGGGAACGGGACAATAAGTATCGCCAGAGACAGCTTTGCCTGGACCTTCCCCCCCAGTTTTGGACACACAAGGGGAGGGCTCAAATATATCTATGCCCGCTGCTTGCTCCAGCTTGCAGGAACAGTGACTATAACCACGTTTTACTTTTACAGGCACCTTTGCTGGAGATTTGTGTTGGAATAACTTACAGAATCGGGCCCTCAGTTTACAAATGTAAGTGGCGACTTCAGGTCAGCACGGTGAATCAGGGTTTTGTTTGGCTGGTTTTCTTTATCATTATGTTGAGCCCCACTCACGCCGTGTCTCCAGTTTGCACTTACTTGTGTTTGTTGCCAGCTGGAAACACCGCTAACAAATAACACTGGATGTTAAAGTCCATTCAAATTCATACCGTGATTATGTGTCTTCTGAAGATGCTCATTAGCTTCCCCGCATATCTTTGTCTTTCTCCGTTCCAGTTAAGTGTTACCATTTTGAAAAAAACACTCCCATTTTTGTCTCTTTAACGGCATCTCCAGCTAGAGACAACTCTACATGGAGGAGAGAAAAAAAAATAAATAAATAAAAATCACGGTCACAAAACCCCGGTCATTAAACCTGGGATCCACTCGAGAGGAACCTCCCTCGCTTTGCGTGGCGCAGGGCTGTTGTACAGTGAGCTCCGTTAAGCTGAATTCAGAAAGCTTTTGTGGAATTAAAACAGCATGCTCCGTACCAAGATGCCTTCACTTCCTGTGCCTTAATGTTAAATCCTATAGTACTGTGGATCTTATAAATGATTGAGTTATTTTTAAACCACTGGATGTCTTCCAGTCACTCTATTTCACACTGGATTAATTATGTAAGAATACTGACTTGTTCGTCACTAATGTTACAACTTTTAAAAACAACATGCTGTTTAAATTCAAGCTTGGCAACTCTTGCCTGAATCCCCTCAAATTTATGGCACCACACCCATAGCATAATAAAATCTTTAGTGGTCCTTTGTCTTTTCGCTTGCCTTCTATTTTTTCTCAAGGGTGTTTTATGCTGGAAGATGCATACAAAAGTTGTCCAGATGTTATTTGTATCAGAGCAGGGATTTCATTCCAGCTATCTGTGGTTGCAAATGTTTATTTTAATGGGTTATTGTGCAATCCTTGCTGTGTGGACCTCAGTGGCCTTATATGTATGTTCTCGACGATGCCAGCACATTGTTTTTAGATATATTATTTTAGTCCAATAGCACTGTTACTGGTCACTGGGGGGGAGCAAAAAATCTAACACCTGTAGGAGCACAGACGGTATTTTCGCCAAGCTCGGCGCGGCGGCTGGGTGCGAAGCGGCGGCGGAGGCGGTGGGTGGGAGCGGGACGCATTTCCACGCGCTGAGACAAAGAGCTCGGCTTGGTCACCGCGGTACGTGCTGGGAGTTTATTTTACCGTAGCTGTTGCAACAAACAGAGGGGTGGGTTTATCGTACAGATTTGGGAGCCTAATACAATCTTAACTGATGTTTCCTTGATACTGGAGTAAACTGTTTATCTCGTAACTAAAAACACGCTATGTGTACACCAATTAGGGCCGCGGATTTCAGCTCATTAAAATAAATTTAAAATGCAGGTTTCATTATGTGCTGTAAAGACTATGAACGATTGCTGGAGGAAAATATCTGCAGAGCTCGGAGCCTTCCATCGAGCCTGTAAGCGGGGCCAGGCGGTGTGTAGTACTGAAGGTCCGGCTGCAGGCCCTGCTCTACCTGCGTGGGTCGTGTCGTGACCAAGGTCTTCCATGGCAAGGAGTTTAAAGCTAAATTCGCATGCTAAAAGTGCCCAGACTTGCATTTTCAAGAAACGTGCGCAAGCAAGATGATGGCAATTAATGCAACGCGATGGCACTCATTTGCACATGCAAAGAATCGAGCCCATTTAACCTTTAAGAGAAAACAGTTATTATATTTTAATGTTGTTTTATGTATTAACAGTCACATATTATTTTAATGCGCTTAATTAATATAGATAAGTTTAAGCCATTATAATGTCATTTAAACCCACATAATTTCCTTTTTGTAGGAATTTATGTGTAATTTACACTGTTGCGTTCGGCTCCCAACATTCCAAAATCATGCTTAAAATAATTAGATTTAAAAAATACAATTGGAATTGTTCTTTGCCTTTTTATGTTTCAGCCTTAAACCTCACATTTTGAACTTCTCGATAATAAGGACCAGGGGCTGGTTTTTAAAAGCAAAAGTCGATGTTTTTAAGCATCATATGATTCCTGGAGCTTGTGCCTTAGTTAGATGGTACTGGTGAAATGGGTACCATCAGCCACACGGATCTTGTTTGTAATTCTGCCCAGCCCCACTTGTTTTCAACACTGTTCAATTACGCAGGGCTTTTCCACAAGGAAATTAGTCCAAATAACTATCTTATCCTCAAATTGAAGGTATCATGTCAGTTGTGAGTGGCATCAATCCCGCCGTGGAGATAGCTTAATTGGGAACCAGTGAAAGCAGTTAACAGATGGCCTTTTACAAATCTGGGGCTGGGATGGACGTTAAATATTGGTGTTCATGAGATTATAGAGTTGGAAGAATACGCGACGTGGCCTTTCGGACGAGACCCCACGCGCTCTGCGCATGATGCACCCCCTGCAGTCAGTCCCAGCGCGTCCCCCCTTGTGCCAGTCCCCAGAACAAAAGGGTCAAATATTTAATCTTGGAGCTCCTCCATGCCAGGGAAATCCTGGCTGTAACAAAGACCAAATCCTTCCCGCAGAGCCCGGGGCAGTTCACGTCAATGAGATCCAGCTCTGCTTCGGCAGCGGGGTGAGAGCCGCGGACCCCGGCGCTCCGGCGGTAGCTCCACCTGCGGGTCGTGGTGCTTGAAACCCTGCAGCAACGCCTGGGAAAAAACAAATCCCCATCTCAGGTCTTGGCAGCCAGCTAGGAAATCAATTGCTTCTCATATATGTTCTGTAGAACATAAATGTATTTGTAAATTTGAAAGCAGCTGCTGATGCTCAGCAGTAAACTGGTTTTGTTTTACAAAACCTTTGCTGTTTGGTCTTAAACTAGCGAAGTTTCACATGTATCCAGCGCTCCTCTTCGCATTTCAGGGAAGATTTTGTCTAGCTGCCTCTGTGACATATGGTAACGCTTAGTGTGTGCTGTATGGCCTGGAGCCATACCACTGCAGCCTGTATGCTCCTCAGATCTCCCAGGCTAAGGGAATCGGGACGAGTCAGTATTTGAATGCGAGGGACCTCCTAGAAAAAGTCGGATTACAGCGCATTGTGCCGGTACGAGGACAAGATGTTCCTCCCTCCGGGCTGAAGCGATTCCCCACGCGGGGCTAAGGTGACTGTGTGCTCTTCCAGCATTAGCCGTTTGGATGACACAGATTATAAAATAGACCACTGACGTGCCGTAAGAGACCTCGCAGATCTTAGCCATGGGAAAACAGCAAACCCTCCCACTTCCCAAGGTAGCCCAGAGGAAGTGGTGGTGGGGAGGAAAGCACCATGAGACCTTTTCTCGTCTTGTTTTTGGGGGGAGGATGTTCCCATTACCACCGTCCTTTACAGCTAACCCTGCTGAGAAATCACGGCTTGTTTTTCACACGGACTGTTCCCAGCCTCCCTGGGAAGCTGAGAGGTGCCGAGGCGTGCCCAGCGCAGCTCGGTGGGCTGAGACCCACCCGTGTCCGTGTGGGGGGGCGGGAGAGGAGGGAAGGAGCGTGGCTTGCGGTGAGGGAGAGGGCTACGGGTCTGGCTTCGCAGCCTCTTCTTGGCGATGTTATTAATTCGTTCTGGGACCTTGGGAGACTCATTTAACCTCTCTTTGTCTCAGATTCAAACCTCTACAAGCAGTTATTATAACATTTGGCTGCATTATGGCATTGTTGAAAGGCTTAATTAAATTAAGTGTTCTGAGATCTTTGAATGAAAGGTGCTATCCAAGTGAAAGCCTGTTGATGATGATGACTCTAAATTACGAGGCCAAGTCCTTCACAAGTTTTATTCAGTCCTTGGTTAGACAAAGTTATTTTTAAACACTGTATTTGATGTAGCAGTAGAAGTGTTTTGGGAGTGCCATGTGTATAGACGTGACTTCTGACCCACAGTGGGAGTGATTTGTCAATGGAGGGGTTTAATGGAAGGAACCAACCACGCTTCAGTCACATACGCGTCAAACGTGTGCTGGTCACAAACAATTTTTTTTTTTTTAAGTTTATTTGAAAAACGTCAGCTGGGAAGAATGGCTAGGACTTTTAGTTATTTCAGGAGAAATGCTGTCTCAGGTGGGAAATGAGAAGGAACTACTCGCTGAAAGTAGTTTGCAGGCGTCACGGCCAAAAGATTCACAAATAGATGGCTTCTATCTTCAGACCTGTGAGCGCATCACTGGAAGGACAGCATGCAAAGTATGTTGGGGCTTCCACTAGTTGGTATCTTACCAACAGCAAGGGGGCAAAATTCCAAAGTCCTCTGTTAATTTGTATTCCTTTGCTGCTTATGCAAAACCCCTGTGCTCTGGCAGCAGGGCTGTAGCCCTGAAACTCCTCTCCTTTCTTCTGCCAAGCTTGTCTTCACCTGTTTCTTCAGCTCAAGTTTCCCTCTTCCAGCATCCTTGACCCACTCATCCTCGGCGCTTTTTTCTCATTTGGCTTCTTTTCCTCTGAATTTGAAAGACATAGTTCTCCTAAATGGTTTTATTGGGAAGCATTATCGCCCAATATTATCTTACCAGCAACCCCACGAGGTCATTTTCCCCTGTCTGTGTTGCCATCCTGAGCAAGCCATCAATCCTTCCTAGCCTTTTCCACCAGCTTGTTTTCCTTTTTCAGAGTTTCCCTCTATCGCACAAAACCTACCTTATCAAAGTCACCAGAAAAACAAGTGTAAAGACTTTATCAGTGTATTTTAAATGGGCTAAAATTTTTTGGGGGGTACCATAGGCATAGGACCACATCTAGTTTCGGAGTCTGGGCTGGTTAAAGGTCTGCTTTACAGCCTATTCCATAACAAGTGGGAGCCTTTCAATAGACAGGAAGGATGGTATTTTGGTTAAAGCCTTCAGGAGATCAGGATTCAGCTTCTAGCTCCGCACGCTTCCTGTGTGGTTTTGGGAAAGATACTTTGCGCCATAATTCCCCATCTGCAAACTAAAGCTGATATTACATCCTGTTTCTCACCTTCTCCCTGCAAGCTCTGTAAAGCTGCAGAGGCTGTAAGCACCGTAGAGCAAATACCATCGCTTTTATATGCGGCGCTTCCCGCAGCAGCGTTTCGCTCGCCGCTGAAGACTAATGACTATTGTAGTGCTAATAAATAATAATTGTAATCGTACATAATGCTTTTAGCCTTACTTGCACTTAAGGTTGATACTTCCAAACTTCTTGGAAGTTTATCTTGGGACTGGCCTGAGCAAAGAATAATCACATCAAACTCTGCTAAATAAGGTGGATTTCTTTTCTCATATATTTTCTATTTGCTGAAGGAGAATGAACAGTAGACTTAAGATCATCAAACTTATTTCACCTTTGTTATATTTAAACTAATTAGTCTCAGAGATGAAAAACACATTTCTCAGATTCCAGATAATCTTAAACAAAACACCTCATGCTGATTTTATTCTGCTTCTATCTGTGCAAAGATTAAACAAAACCCACAGTTGGTTTCATCTGCCAGGCTCTAAAAAAAAATCGTGCCACAGAAAACGAGGGGGGGAACTAAATCCAAGGCAAGGTTTTGCAGTGCTATGAGTTTGCTCATCCTTAGTTTATCTTCTGCAAATGAGCATGTATAAAACAGTCCACCTACTGTTCTAGTTGCTACGATATAATGCAGTTCCACTGAATGATCCTGTTAACCTAACCTTCAATTTGCTGGGATTTGAACTCTGAATTACAGCTTACTAACATAGTTTAACAGCTGGTACAAGGGCTTCTTTTGAATTTTTAATCACATGAATTAAAGATTGCTGGAGATGCTTTTCAGACCTCCACTAGCAGTGATCCAATGTACAGAAAGACAAGTATAGGTAGCCCCTGGAGGATTAAGAGCACAAAGGTACTACGGCTGGTGGGGCTACGCTGTGCTCTTTGCTTGCCAAATTAGGAATACTCGTGCAAATTATTCATATGAAGATAAATTCACATTATGGCTCCAAGCGGATCCCGAGACATTTAGCTTGATTTTAAAATCCCCTTTTTCAGCTTGCATTTTTATACACGGTGTGCATCGCACAGAGGGCAGGTTTTGAAGACAAAGCTCAGTTTAGCAAAATGTTTCTTTTGTTCCGTATATAAAGGGAACACAGACACACACACGAGCAGGAGAGAGAAAGAAATATATATAGAGTGATTGCAACTGATATCTGGAATGCAATGAAAACAAACATGACCGTCTGTGGATGTTTCGGGGTGGATGTAATCATTTGTTGCCGTCGTACAGTGTGCGGAATGCGCGTGTTTAGATTCTGCGCTCTTCGCCTCTCCTGTTATTTATTCCAAGAAGATCTTTCTTATTGAGGATATTTCTCAGGGAAGGAAAAAAAAGAAAAAAAAAAAAAGGAAAGAAAAAAAAAGACAAAAATGTAGCTCAACTGGAAGCTTCTCTACCCTAACACGCCAGCTGATGAGTGCTGTGAGAACTTGGGAAAACAGACCCTGCCTCCCAAGTTCTCTAGCCCTGCAAGCCTGAAGATCGGCATAATAAAGTTGATGGAGTTGTTTTAAACAAAGTAAGTAAGGGAGGGGGGGAATAAAAAAAAAAATTAGGGCAGCAGGAACAAGAAAGCATGTTGCTTCTTAATTATGCTGTGTTCTCTCTCTAATGGATTGGCCTCCCCACACGCTCTAAGTAAAGCAACTGGCATGTGGCATCCTCTGCAGATAGAGGAGCAGCGGCAAGTGTACAGCTGTTCGTGCTGACACACAGGTGTTTGGGGTTTGCATTCCTTAGCCAGCCAGATTTTTAAGGGTGTACGGGGGAATCATCTGCGGTTGTTACACAGAAAGTGAGTTGTCCAAGAATACCGGAGTTAATTATTATGTAAATCCCACTCCACTGCCAAGGCTCGGAGCTGGAATCGGAACCGCATCTCCCTCGCTCCCTGCCAGCTCTGGGTCGCCGTCTGATTTCCTTGCTCTACCCTTTTCATTAAGTGCCGTGTGTAGCTGGCAGCGGACGGGCAACCGCGATAGCAAAGAGGCAGGAAGGTCAAGTGGCGATGAGAGGCAGCGGCGGCCGGGGCGATCGCCGGCCCTCTCAGCGGGCACGGGATCGCTGGGAGGAGAGGGGTGGCCGTGCCGAGTCACCAAGAGGTGATGCTGAAGCTACGGGGATGCTTTTCGCAGTCCTGGGGGAAAGCCTTAAGATCAGCAGGTGGGGAGAAAGTTCAGGCAGGGTTTTGGGGGCTTGCTGGGCTTGTACGAGCAGTACTTGCTCCTCCGCTTAAAGCTCGTGCCTGCATTAATAGTAATGAGCAGCGTGGTGGCTTTGGGCAGCGTGTGGCTGGGGTGGAGCGCGTTTGAGTGGAAACTGGGAATATCACCACCTCCTACCAAATTCCCTCTATGGATAGCCAGTGATTCATCCTTTTTCTTTTGCAAGCCTCTTAATGTAACCGTGCCTCAGTTTCCCCAAATAACAGCTTATTTGATTTCATCAAATGACAAGTGTCATAGAAATACAAGGCAGGGTGCCATATTTCCTGTAAACTACTAGTATGTATCAGCCTTTATATTTTTAACGATCCATTCAGAGCTGTCAAATGAAGCAGAGGTGTCAGGAGTGACTGGGGGGACCACAACATGAAAGGTTTTGACAGGCTGCAGTGGATGGGCCAAATTCTCCTCCCTGTTCCTTCAGGGCTCCTGGGGTGGATCAGGGGGCTGGTGATGGATCTGCTCTCCACCTCCACCCAACAGCTCAAGGGGGCAAAAATGCTAAAACTTCCTATTTGGCCATTTTTGGATGCAATTTCACTGTTTGGTAATCTCTGGGACCCCTGGGTTTTGGACTTCTGTCAGTAGTCCCGCCGGGTGTCCGTGCCTCTCTGCTGCTGCCGTGGTAGGCACTGACCTCTCAAGGTTGCATCGCTCTGGTGATGGCTGAGCGTCGCCTTGATGGGCAGCACCAGAAGAGCAGCAGGAGCAGCATGGCCAGCGTTAACGCTCTCCTGTAATTCAGATTTGAGTGATGAAACCGAAGAATGCGGAGCAGCTGGGAGCGGGTCTCAGAGTGCTGATAGCGGGCAAGCTGGGGAGTATCACATTTCTCCCCTGGGAATAGGCATTTTTCCTCCTAGAGCTAAGTCTTTTGTTTTGTTTGTGTATTCTGCTCTTAGTCGTGCTCCTTTCCCCGTAGCTGACAACGGGAAATAAATGAAATTCGCCTCTCCTTGCTTGCAGTTTCCCAGGGAGGAGGAGAGGAGGAACACCTCAGCCTGCTCTCCCGTGACTCCCAGCCTTGCTCGCTGATCTTGAAAGCGATGCTCTCCCTCGCCGTGGCAGCCCGCCCGCCCCGCGCCCGGCCCAGCGTCGCTACGCAGCTCCCGAGGTCTGGATATTACCATCCATCACAGCAGCTCTGGTTCCAGCGCTTGCTAAACGTCTGAATTTCCTGCTGGCTCAATGAACAGTTTTCAGCTTGTGGTACATTATATAGCTACCGGGTGAATGGGACTGAGCGTTCCCGTTTGGCTCCGAGTGCCGTGTTCACCTGAGCTTGCTGGCAGGATGAATAGTTCACCGCGGTTCTAGTGCTAACCCCCTTTGTGAACTAGCAGTGAGCCATGTACCTTATTACAAAGGCCGACAGCTCCCTGGAAACTTAAATCCACTCTTTCTCCTTTCCCTACCATAGGGAGCTATAAAAGAAAAGGACTTGGTTGGTAGGCATGTAATATAACAAAAAAACCTCTGTTGTGGCAAGATCCAGACTCCCCAGTAACAATGAGGATTACGCTCTCGCATCGAAAATGCAGTTGCTAGTTTTAACTGCGGTACCTTATTATGGATTCCTACAGTGTACATTTATGTCAGGGGCTCGGATGTTTAACTTAAGGCAAGTCCAGGTAGAAAAGAGAGCTCGGCATCTTCTGGTTTTTTGCCACGGAGGGAAAAGATGCAGCTCGGTGTGCTGTTTTGATGCTACCTTCCCCCAAACCACTTCTCAGAGAGCTTTAAATAGCCTGACACTGGCACTGGGCAGGAGCTGGCAGAAGAATAGATTTTTTCATCTGATGGCTCGCCAAGGTTGTTTTCAAGACGGAGAAGTAGAAGAAGGAGAAAAAAACCCCAACCAAAACAAAAAACCCCTTTTGCATGCCAGTCATTCATTGCCTGCCAGTTCCCATGGTTCTCCTATGGATGGTAGCCACGTAACTATTCAAAGTACAGTAAACACTGAGGAAAGTGAAAAGAAACTCACGAAGCAGAGAACAGCGAAGGAAAAGAGGTGGATATGGGATACGAGGTAGTAAGAGGCACTTAGGGATCGTTCTAGGATGTACCACGAAGGCTTACCTCATTCCCGGCAGCAGCTGGACCTGCGTGCCGTAGGGAGGACCTCGCTTCTGCTGCCTGGGGAAACCAACTGATGATACAGCAGCCCCCACCGCGGAGACAGTGGGGAGGCAGCAACACTTCCCTGGGGTATCAAATATGGACAAGAAGGGTGTCTACAAATGTCATTCAGCTGCACCTGGGAAAAGTATGTATAGTCCTTTGCACGGACTGGTAGTCCCAGGGGACTTGGGCCATCACACTGCTATCTTCTTTTCTGCTCTTTCAGCCTCTGGAGTGGAGTAAGTGGGGTTTTATTTTTATTTTTTATTAGTAATTTTCTTTG
The DNA here is from genome assembly GCA_009819775.1 of Phoenicopterus ruber ruber. NCBI lineage: Eukaryota > Metazoa > Chordata > Aves > Phoenicopteriformes > Phoenicopteridae > Phoenicopterus > Phoenicopterus ruber. The sequence goes on from CM020220.1 coordinate 39,952,833, forward strand.
TTTGTTTCATAAGTCAGGGAAGGAACAGAAAAGAGAGGAGGTAAAGTGTTATAACTTCCCTCCCGCATACCTGATGCACTGACGTGAAATAGTTTTTGTTACCTCCAGGGGAAGGGAGCTGTAGGTAGAGACGCTCTTTTACGGGACTGCTTGTTGCAAGGGAGACGTGTATTGCCTTCGCTGTATGCAACATATTTAGCCTCTGTGGGACAAGGGAGGTGGTGTACCAGAGAAAACATATTTGCCTCAATCAGAACAAACTTTTTATAGAGAGAGAAGGGTTATCACTATGAATTTCTCTGATACAGATGACTCAAAAACTCCCCTCCCTGTGAGCGGTACAATGTGTTCTCCCTATCAGTTCCCCTTTAATAGTTTCTTCAACAAAAATATATTTTCTTTGACAAGTTGACTGAAACCCTACAGATTTATTTGCTGTTTACATGATGAATTACACAAATAAAACCATACCGGATTGGATCTGAGGACAGCTTTTCGCTGACTCTGAAATAACGTATCCTGATTAAAAGATGTGAAGTCTCGCTGCCCTGGGACAGTTCTGGGATGGCTCGTTTCTCTCTTGAGCTCCTTGTGCCTGGCGTTGGTACCTAAGAAAGACAGCTGGCTCCTTGCCATCGCCATGCCCTTCTAGTTACTCGCTTGGGTGCCATGTGAGGGTCTCCCCTGCATTCCCATGCATGACAGGTCGTCCCTTGGTTTTACTCTCCTGCGTAAAATGAAAATTCAAAATGTATTTATTGTATCAAAATAAGTTCTTATGTATTTGTTTAGGAAAAAAAAAAATCAACAGCAACAAACCAGCCTGAAGGAAGAGAAAGGTGCGCTTGGAGAAGAGGAGCGTGAAGATGAGCAATAGGAGCCTTTAGGCGGCTGGAGGGATTGACTCTTTTGTGAAGATTAGAGGAACTGAAAGCCATAGCGAAACGTTACACTGCCCTACAGCCACAGAAAGCCTTCGCAGGTGAGCAGAGCAGCTTTACAAGCAACATCTAAAAGGTGGTGATAAACATCTGCACGTATCCGAGGATCGTTAGACTGTGAAGATCGTGGCATCCCCCAGGAAGCTGAGACCCTTGGTGCTGAGCGATATTAGTCTGTGTGGTCAGAAGCTGGTTGCTGGGGTGGCCGAGGGCCCACTCGGGTTTGCTCGGCGTGTGCTCTGTGTTTGTGTAAACAGGAGAAGAGGGTCCCAGGGAGATCGCGATTGTCTCACCAGCTCCCTCACCAGCTTCCAGACCCGTCTCGTGCAGCTGCAGCCACGATACGTCTCTGTTCCCATGCTCTCCTCACCAGCGAGAGTGCAGCAGGCACCTGGTGTGCTAAATAATCCTCAAGCAGTAGTCTCAGAGAACATTAACTCTTCAGTCACCTTCTTAGGGTGTTTTGCAAAGCACGTGCCCAGCAGCGGGATAGGATCCCACAGGAAAGCGGTGGAAGCTCTGTTTCTTATTGACGTGGTGTAACGGAGGAGCCTAATGTTGCAGATCTAATGCGTGGGGCAGCCTGTTTCAGAGAAATGGAAGGGGAAATAAAAAAAAAGGCGGTCTGAAGTGTGTCTGGGTCTTCTCAGCACACCTGCAGGTAATATTGGAGAGGACAGATGTGAGATAGAGATAGGCAAGGCGGAAAGCCTTAGTGCCCATCGCAGCTGCAGGAAGGCAGGGAGCATCGCAGTATCAGGGGAGTGTCCGAGGGAGGTCAGGCTGAACGCTGATAAGCAACAGGAGGCTGAGGGCTCCCTTTGAATCACTAAAATTAGAGATCAGTGCCAGCCTGATTGCTCCTCGGGTTGCTTCCAGTGCTGCACATCAAAAGGCTGGGATGGGGAGTGACCGGCCGAGGGGACAAAGACCCTCATCCACTATGCACACCTTAGCATCCCTGCAACCCTTCCCTCCATCACGAGGTTTCCGATGGTTTAAGAGGCTCCTGCCCTTTTCTGCACTGGTTTCAAGGAATGATATGGCCTTGTACCACTAAAGAAAGGTACACGAGGGGAAGGAGAGTTGGCAATGGCTCTCTTTTGGACCTTTCTCTGACTCTTTATGCTCCAGCAAATGAGGGAGTGGGAGGAACACACTCGATGCGAGCGCGTCCCCCTGTGACTCCGTGCTTGTGCAGCAGGTCCTGCACCAGCTCCGCGATGTGGAGCTTCCTTCGCTCTCCTGATCATTCCTGGGGGAGTTTGGAGCAGGGAGTGCCGCTGAAGAAAATTTCCTGTCCTACAAAAGTAAATGCTGCATGTGTCTAAGGGGACAGGCCTAGTGTCTACAATACACGTTAAAAAAAAAAAAAAAGTCGTATATGCTGAGAAAAGAGACGTCTGGTCGTCTGGGACCAAATTGTGACTTTGTTCCTGAGCTGATGAATAATTCAGAGGGCCAGACTGACATCCAAGCAGCAGAGCGTGGGTGTAGACCTCTTGCTTTGCAAAGCACCTACTGCAGATAAGTCATTGCGCTGGATGACCGGTGCAATTCCAGGGACACGAAGTGCTGGAGGAAAGACAGGAAATCTGTTTAAATACACACCAAAAAAAAATAATGATGAGTTAGAGTAAGGTTGTTTAAAGCTAAAAAGAATTTGGCAGAGTGTCTATTGCTGTCATCCACTTCTCCTTCCTTCCCCTTCCCCGGTCCCAGTTTTCTGCCATGTTAACGTGGTGCAGACGAGGTGGCCTTGGCAAGCTTTCAAAAGGCAGCATACTGAAAAGGTCAGAGTAGTATAGTATGACAGAGCATGTAAGTCATTATCATTCTAATATTGCCTTTGTAATGAGACCGAGAGCAGAGCAAATTATTGTGAAATACGCTGTAAAACTTGGGAAAACATCATAGTTATATTGCTGCCTAAGTTCTCATCGCTAGCTTTAATGACGAGTGGATTCTATGTGTGTCTTCATAAACGTGCTCTGTAGCTTGGAGGAGGCTGAAATAAAAAGATTTGTGGCAATTTCCATGGTAACTATTCATTTTCCCCCCCAACTGCATAAGGAAAACTCGCATTACTGCAAGGTTGGGAGAAACTGAAGCTAACTAAAGAGCTTAGGGATTTTGTTTGATTTTTTGTTGTTGTTTTGTTTGTCTGTTTGTTTGTTTTAATTTAAGGTCTGTCAAAACTTTGGCACTAATTCCTGCCATCTGAGTAACATGAAACTGAGGGTGAGGTATTTTTATTGTATCTAGATCCATTTAACTCATCGAAGTCCCGTACGCTGTGATTTTATTGCTAGTGGTGCCAGGCTATTTACCTGGACTGTTTGCTAGAGATGCTCCTTTTGCAAAGATTTGGGTGACTGATAACTCATAATCCCTTACAGATCCCTGAGGATAAAACAGTCGAAAAATTGTGATGTTCCCAGTTTGGAGCACTAGCTGGTAGAAGAGCATCTAGAAAAATAAGGACCAGATTGGAGAAACACCTGTCCTGTAGAGGTAAGTCCCACTTAATGCTGGGTGCTTGTTTGCGGGCGATCGCTGTGCTGAAATAAGTCCTTCAGACCAACTCTCCACCCCTGCTAGACCAAGAGGGTTCACTGCGACGGATGGCAACTAACAGAGACACAAGTCTGTTTACGTCCTGCTGCTGTGTACTGTTTAATGTCGCTGCATGTTACTCTTCTATATTCTCATTAATACATGCATTTTATCTTGCTCTGACAAACTGCAGCCTTTTAGACACTCAGAGATTTAAATAAAGTAGATTATGGGTTGATTTATGTAAACCATTGAAAACTCCACTTGAATGGGTTTGCAAGCTGGCTTTTGTCAGTTTGGCTTTCTTTGATATCTGAGATTGCAAATTAAAATACGAAACGAAATGAAAGTTATACCAAATGTGCAGTATGTCATTTATACCAAGGAAGCTGGCATTTCAGAGGAGTCAACTGTACGCAATTTAGGGCTTTGATCTTCAGGTGGAAGAAGCTGCAGGCAGAAAGTACGTGTGGTTTTTCCAAAACCAAGTTGTGATCACAGGAAACCGCCTGCGATATGCTCCGGCTCAGGCAACTCGGAGAAACAGTGGGAAATAGGGTCCTTGCCAGGCCATGGGTGTCACCCGGGTCAGGTAATCGCCCTACCGTGGCACTGTCGCTCATGGAGCTTTGTGTCTTTGGGACGTATTTCGCTTGGGTTTTGGAGTCTTCAGTGGACCCTGTGGAGCATATGAACCCTCCACACATTATAGGCATAGAAGAATGGCTGTCCTGAGTCAGACTAAAGGTCTGTGGTGGGCCGGACTGAAGGTCCCTCAACGCCACTGCAGTCTCTGGCAGTGTCCCCGAAATCAGGACAAGGGACATCTCCTTGGACTTCCTTTGAAACACTTTTCTGGAAAATAGTGATTCAGGATGGCTTTTGAAGTTAGGTTGGGAACATCTGGGATTTTGTTTCAGGTGTTCTGTAGTGAAAGTGAGAAAAAGTGTATCTTCACGGTTAATTTTTAGCTTATGCAACAACATTTAATGGGGCTGTTAAAACGTTTAAAAGATGGCACATACACAAGCGTTTGTGACTCCTCATCTGGTGAATGATCTCTCTGACCACGGCATGCACTTGCTTTGCATGGAGATATTCAAACCCGCCTGGACGCGGCCCTGTGCAGCCTGCGCTGGGTGACCCTGCTCTAGCAGAGGGTTGGACTGGATGATCTCCAGAGGTCTCTTCCAACCCCCACCATCCTGGGATTCTGTGAAAGGGCTGGAGTCTCGCAGGACACCAGAAACCCCTTGATCTCAAGGTTTCGGTCCGTTTGGTTTGGCAGAATTTGCACGGGAATAGAGATGGTGGGGAGTCTGTGGGCTCCTCGGCTTTTGGAGGGGAGGCTGGGGGTTCTGAGAAACCCACCCGCACCCTCCACCTCACCTTGGCAGGTAGCTGAACTCCTCCAGAAAGTCTTTATTCAAAGAACGTGAAGCGCAGGGCTTGTTTCATACCCAGGTCATGGCCTTCAGAGGAAGATTTTGAACTGAAGAGTCTGCCATACCAGATAACTGTTTCCCCTCATATAAATTTGCCTAAATAAGTTCTCAGTACTTCAAAATGTCAGGCTAGAGGTGCACCAAATGTCCAAGGAGAAGCGTGTGGCAGTGAAAGAGTTAACTGTAGCATCACTAGTTTTCTGAGAAAGCAGTGGGGGGAAGAAATCTGGACCCAAATTCCAAATTCTGGTTCCAGCTAAGCTTCACAGGGTGAGTTTGAATATTCTCTTTAAAAGGCAAAAACAATACGGTGCCCCAATTATTCTTTTATTTCGTAAAATGTCAAACTGCATGCGATCCATTTAATTTCTACAAGTGTTCCAAACGGGAGAGCTGTCTAGATGTTCCTTTAATTGAGCAATACCCTGCATAGCAAATATAGATTCAAATGTCCCTAAAAAAGCTGCCGTAGACCTAAGACACACACGCAGAGCTTCAGTTCAAAACCCGCTCTAAACTCATTTTCGGAGTTAAAACTCTATTTAACCTGTAGTTGTAACTCCTTATTGAACTCTCCTCATCTATTTTTCCTTCAATCTGCCTTACAAAAATGATGGCTTTTTTTTTTTTTTTTTAAGTTGTCTATAAGATCTTCACGTCATGATGGATCTGTGCTACGCGTTCACCTCCCAGAGCTGAGAAAAGGTCACTGGCAGTTCACTCTCTCCTTAAAATTTGAGAGACGGAGTTGCTCTTTAGTACTAAAGTTACATATAGAAGCTGTGAGACATAAAAACAATATTATGCCAGCTTGTCAGAAATTTGCCAAGCAGCTGTCCCTCAGGTTTCTCATATATGTGTATATGCATATATATGGCATTTTCCAAAGTATAAAAGGTCTGAAATGCAACTAAAACAACTAATGGCAATTTACTCACCCAACAGAGGACGTGGCTAAAAGAGTGAAAACCTTGTTTTGTTATTTTTTTCCCCTTTTCTTCTTTTTTTTTTTTCCTCATCGGCAAGAATGTGGACTTTGTTTGTCATCTCGTGGGCCTACCTATAGCAGTCCAAAGGTGAAATGCCTGAATATTAAGCCATAATCCATCATTGTACACACACTAATTACTTTCTGTCCTCCCCTTCTCTTGTCACCGTGGTCCAAAGCAGGTTTTCTGAGGCTGAGTACATTCATCTGAGCTGTTAGCTGCCACGCTCCGCCGCATCCTTGTATGATCTGCCGAGCCTCCGTCCCCCAGAGGAAATTTGTGCATGCATACTGTATGTGAACTTTAGATAAATAAATAAACACGAGAAACAGCTTCCAGATAATTGAAAGCGAGTGAAGGAGGGAGCAAAAAGAAAACAATTTCTCAGGGGAGAAGCAGGCTGAGGTGGCAGGTATGATTAAAATCCATATGATTTATGAGTAGGTGCATTGCTAACGTGACAACCCCTTAGTGTTTGTTTGTTTTGTTGCATTTGACAATAAAGTTTCTTTTTTCACCCACTTCTTTTTTTCTTCCCCCCCTCCCTTCTCTTTTCTTCCTCTCTTTTTTTCCCCCCCCTCGTCTCCTTGCTGCAGGTTTTGCCCAGGAGTTAGCCACTCAGGAATTCCTAGTGCCTGACTGAGCAGTAATTTAGCAAGCTCTCTTGTGCTCTTTTCCTGTCAGCATTAACATGTCAATTCGTTTTAATAGTCTGGGCATGCGCAGAGGGGGTGCGTGTGCTCGGTAGGTATCCCCTGAGCCCACCCCGCGGTGCAGAAATGTGTTATAGCTTGTCTCAGGCCACCGAGACTCCGGCAGGTTTATTTTCATTATGGCCAAGCGGATTTGTTAAGACAAAGCATGAGCAAGGAAAAAGAATATCTAAAACGAGACTTTAAAATATTAAATGGGATCTGCGTGTCCGATGGGTAATTTATGACCTATGCACAGAATAGGTTATAAAGGCTTTTTTGCATGATATTATTACATGGCACGGTTTCAAAAAAATGTGTGCTGTCACTTCCTCTGGTTTTTTGGAAATTAAATGATATCATGCCACATTGGGAATTATCTGTAATCGTGATTAATAGTAGAATTGGCTTTTATATTAAACCAGAATTTACTTGCCATCTTTCTTATTAAAGAGCCTTCAGATAGATTTGTATCTAATGTTTTGCCTCAAGTGTATAAACCCAAGGACTATGCAGTCCAAGAGCCAGTCCTTTGATTACAATATTATCTCTCTATCTAAAAAAAAAAGTGGATTTTTTTATATGCTTTAAAACTTAGGAGTAGAAATTGTAGATTTATGAGAACAGAGAAGGAAAAAAAATGAGAAAGCTACCTCTTGGCATCTTAAATGACTAAATTAAGTCAAGGTATTTTGGTTACGCTCAGCTTAATTAAATATTTAAGCACGCTGAGCTGCGGTATCAACATCCGTATGGTACAAATACTTTTTCAGCCCAGCTGGACTCAGCTACATTATCTAAGTGACCTGAAAAAGGAAAGATCATAGTTTATTTTTAAAGGATCCTCTTCATCTAAGGAAAATGCACTTTCGTGGTGGGTTCTGCCTTTCCTGCACCCCGGGGGGTGTCTCTCTCCGTAGGCACATGGAAGCTGCGACGTCCTCGAGCTGTGTGGGAACGTGCTCGTGCTGGGGCACGACTGCAGCTGAGTAGGTGGAGAACCATGTCAGGAATCTGAAGCTGGGCGTGGGGATTCCCTCTCTTTCCACCGTAAAAGGAACAAACTCATTTCCTCACAAAAAGGGATCCACCAAAGTACCTTTTTAAGGAAGGGGCTCTGCTCGAGGCTGGTCAGCAGCGCGTTTCCCAAAAGTGGTTGGCACGAGACCTCGCGTGACAAAACATTATGGCACAGCGCTAAAGAGAAGCACAACAAAACCGTGCTTTAAAGCTGAATTCTGTACGTGTGCTGGTCAGACGGTTACTCTTTACGGCCTGAACAGGCGAGTGCAGCGACGGAGGCAATACTGAGTCGAAAGGAGTGCTGCAGCTACCGAGCAACAGCACATCTGTTAAAAGTACGAGCGGTGACGTGGTTCGTGCTCAACGTCTGGAGGATAATACAGGAAACCTAAAATTGGTTTCTGGTGAGCCATTCTTACGGCAGCGCAAACATAGTTCAGATAAAGTAAACTCCGGGGCTGTGCCGACCACCGTGAGAAAAAATTCTATCGGTAAGGAAACGTCAAAAGCTATCTGCTCGGTGAGAGCCTACGGCTTTGTCAGTGGCACGATGAAAATGTCCTGGATAGTTGTGTACGTGTGTCACCAAACCACCCGAGGCCGCAGCCCATAAACCTTATCCTGCCGGGGAGGGTTATTTTGTCACGGGAGCGTTTGCGGCTGGTGGCTCTCAGAGGTCCATCTCCTGCTGCTTTTAGGAATTTGGGTACCCGTGGTGCACAGCTGAGAGCTTGTTGTCCCTGATGCTTAAGGGTAAACTTACAGAGAGTTTCAAGTGCATCCATACTACCTGTCTGCATCCCTGTCCTTAAGAGCCCTGTTACTGCAGAAAGTAAGTGATATGGATAGCTTTAGAGAAGGTGTTTTACTTTTCGGGGTGAAAGAGAAGATCAACCGAAGGTCTCTGTTGGCATATATTTAGTGACATTAAAATATTGTCAGGTGTGTTTTCTAGGAGGTGACGTGCATGAGGTGAGGCTGTCTATGCATGTGTGCAGTTATAGGATTCAGTAATTGAACTCATTGGCCAAATTCTGCTCAAATTTGACTGATGGCCAGCAGACACAACCAGTTTCAGTAGGTAATAAATTAGGTAGAGAAGAGAGATTTGAATTAACATCCTCACAGAGCAGCATCGCGAGCTGCTTATTAGGTACCCGAGAGTCCATTTCTGGAAGCAGGAGGAAAGAGAAAGAGGTGTTAGAAATTGCCCAACAGTAATAAAATCCCTAATTCAAGTTTCTGCGTGGCTTCTCCGAAGTCTAATAAGTTATCGGGCCAAACTTTGCTCCATGTGGGAGTTTTCCAGGGGAGGATGCCTAGCCAGCTCTAGATAAGAGTGATAAGCAGAGGATTAGGTCTGAGAGCTAATTCCCATGTACTGGCTTTTCCCATAGGGGCTAAAGGGTTCATACGAGGAGGTGCATCCGTCGGTGCCAGACTTAACAAACGCACATTCTCATCCTGCAAGTTTTACTGCCAAGATGCTCTACCTTAAATCATTTGCAAGTAGGGTTTGAACTGTAATTCATGTTGGATTCTGGCAAAACTGGGAATAAAGATGTAAGAAGTGTAATGATTTGGTTCCTGAGAGAAAAGGCAGGGGAAGCGGGGGGGGGGGGGGGGGCACTTTACAGCTACATGACAGTTTCACCATGTGGGAAAAACGTCTTCCTAACTCTAAATAGAAAAATTGCAAAATCCCTGAGCGTTTCAGGAGGATCAGTCACAGCAAAAAGCAACACAGGAGGCGGGGAAGGAAAGTCTGAGGCTTGAGGAGCAGAAGACGGGGAAGGAAAGCAGGGGAGCCACTCGAGGGGAGGGGTACGCAGGCAGGCGTGAACCCCCGAATTTTTTGATCAGCAATAAGAGGCTAAAAGCCGCGAGGGAATCTCCCAGCCCGAGTGGGGCAGGAGGACCCCGGCATCATTTCCCATCCACCACACAGCCGAGTGAGGAGAAAAGTAATTGCTTTGGATAGGAGGCACAATAAGACATGAAATACAAGCGCGTCTTTTGTAGAATTTGTAAGCCATAAAAAGTATTTTAATAACATCTGGTGCAGGGGCGTGTTGAAGCTTAATTAATTAATCCTCGCAAAGGACTCGGAAATTCTGGGATCAAAGGTGTTGCAGACGTGCAAAATGCCATTATTATACCTATAAACGTGTGCTTGTTAACTTAAACGCTGTTTATTTATTGCCGCTATATACTTGTATAGCAGTATACATCAAGTATATTACGAACATTTTAAAAGTACACTTTTTCATCTCATAAAGCCGTTGCCGTTCCGGCCCCCCCGCGCGCGGGCGGTCGCAGGGCAGCGGTGGTGGGCAGGTGCTGCCGCTGCCGAACCGCACAAACACGTCATTGACTCCCATAACGCCTCCGGTTTTTCGGTTGGGTTTTTTCTGTGTGTGCCTGTGGTGTTTTCCATGCTGTAATATTTACGCGGATGCTGCGACGCAAGAAGCAGAGGTTACGGACAGCGGCCCATAGCCATGACTGGAGCCTAAAAAATTAACTTCAGGGTTCGTTTCAGCTTGGTACGTGGCTGTAGGTCTCTGTTCCCGCTCTCTCCCTTTCTGTTCTAACATCTGTCCTACACAACAAAAAATACTAAGTTTAAGTGGGTCTATTCCATGCATATTTTGACTAGATTCATTGAATTGAGGTCTTCCATCCGCCTGGAGGGTTTTTGTTTGTTTGTTTATTTGTTTGTTTGTTTGTTCTTTGCTTTGTAGCCATTTATAAATAATAGAAATCATAAGCAATGCTGTGTTCCCACTAATTCAAAATTTAGCGTCGGAGGTTGTTTACAAATCAGAGGAGGAAAACACATGCATCTTCAGCAGTCAGTCAGAATGCAGGGTCGCTTTTTCCTCCTGTGTTGGAGTATATAGTAAAATTATTCTTTCCCTAAGATTTATTTCAGCTTTTGTTAAATGTTTGGCTTTACGGCTTCCTATAGTTATACGGAATCTTCTTCTGACTTGGAAAAAAAGTTTAGAAATGCACTCGCTGTGATTCGTAGCAGCATTATTTAGACTAAATTTGTAAATCCTGCGCAGAGGACAATAGCATCTTTGTAGATCTTTTTAAATATAGATGAAATATGAGTTTTCTTTCAAGGTACAAAATGTCATTAAGGGCTCAGGTGGTTAAAATCAACATGAAAAATACATGCTGCATTTTCCCTCCTTAAATGCAATAATGTAATCAGATTTCAAGTCATCTTACCTACCTCACTTACAGCTTTATGGAGATTAATTAGTTTTTAGCCCCCAGTCACATGATCTTTTCTGACTGCCATTTAGCTACATTTGCTATCTGACTTGAACCTGTAAGCTGTCTCCAGCCCCAGAGGACAGATTAAATTTTAGTATTCGTTGCCTTCTTCCTTTGATTTAAAGGTAGATAGTTATAGCCATAGTTCAATTATTCTTCGTTGTTAATTAGCCACGTGTCGTCATCGGTTCTTCGGAAAAGGCACGTGCGTGAAGGAGGAGAAGAAAAATGGCTCAAAAGTAGGAGACAACTTCTTTCGTGGGGCTGCGCTAGAAAGGTTTGTCCCGATCAGGTGCAGAGCCATAAAACTGCTTTTAATTCACTTCCATATCACCTCTCGCCGCTTTGTGTACGCCTGGCTTTTACGCACGGCTAATCGATAAGGTTACCCTCGCGCTTCGGGAAAACAAGCTGCTCAGAAAGGAGGAGAGGAAATATTTCAGCTTCCCTTTCTCCAGCAGGAGAGGTGGGAGTTTGCGTATGGCCGTCCACGCATCCGCGACTTGGCTTTTGTTTCTTAAATTTTCTCCTTAAATTAACTTAAACACTTACCCTATAATGTGATTTTATGTAAAGGGAATGTTTTATACCTTGTTGAGAATGATTTCCAAGGCCATTTAATATCTAAATAAATTCCCTTCTCCTCTCCTAAGTGTATTAGATACGATAAATGTACAGTGGATAAAACAGTGTGTAGACAAAATCCTGCCCTTAATTCTGGGTATCCTGTTTACTTCAGTGAAATCCTCCTTTCTCAAGCAAGAAGGGTACATTTTGGCCCGTACTGTGAAAAGACAAGAAACAGATAAGCTCCAGGGGAAAAATAGAGGGATTTTTTTTTTTTTCTGCTGTTTGTGATTAAAAATAAAGAAGTAAATAATAAAGGGATTAGACTAGTATTGTTGCTTAGGATGGTGTATAACTGGGCTCCTCAGCAGCGCATAACAAAAGATCAAAGGGGTCTCTGCTTCACATAAGTAAACCGGTTCTTGCAGTAAAGGCATGGGCTGCGCGGCTTTTCCTTAGGTGAGAGCCGGGAGTGAGTTAAGATAATGAAAGTGTTATCTATCACATGTTGAGAAAGCGTCGGAGCCAAAACCATTGCAGCCTTTATACGGACATTACGTGTGGCTGCCTGTTTGCCATTTGTTTCCTAAATTTTCTGTAATTTGCTCTGCAGCAAGCATTCACCTTGGTTAAATAGGACTCTGCTCAGCAATATTCAGCAGAACCGCGGCGTTTCCTGGCTCCGGCCACGAAGGCTCCACAGGATTTTCACTGCTCAGGTGTTGCAAAGCCTAATCCTTATTCAGGAACCAAAACGATCCACTTTCCTTGCCTGCGGTGCTTGGATCCCTGCCTTTGGCAGTAGCCCCAGACTCCTGCAGAAGATGAAGACATCCCTCCATGCCTATAGATGGAAAGGCGCCAACATGGATGCCATCAGAAGGACGCAGCTGAGCATATGCTGAGAAAATTGTGGCATCCATACTGTACATGGGGAAGGGCTGACTGAACACACCAGTTTGTTGAAGCTTATGGCCCTGAAAAGGAAACATAGGTTTCCTGTAAATGTCATTCAGGGATATGCTAACTGTTATTTCCTGGCGCTGGATCATGATGCTTTCAACACATTCTGTTCATCTACCTCTGCTGCCTGCCTGCCTGGCTGTGCACAGCGATAGCTCTCCTGTCTTCTCACCTTTCCCTCCTCCCCGCGCGAGGCTAAGGTAAGAGAGACTCAGGCAAAGTGAAAAAAAATGGCTCGGGAATGGAGCACCAAGGGAAAAAAAAAATACAGAAGGGCCGGTTCGGTGTTGCGTGCCTTCCCGTAGCTGCCACCGTTGCAGGACAAGTGCGTTACCAGTGTGTTTGGGCTCCATTCCTTTGACTCCATTATGAGTGAACTGGTCCCCTGGTGCCACTCTGCCATGGCGTTTCATTTGTACAGATTGCTTTCAGCCTCGCTGCCTCCACTATGGCTGCTCCGCTGTGTAGTCTTAAAAGGTTTCCCTAAGTACCTTCTCCAATACGAGTTGTCTCTTCGTCTGTCTGCATTCCTCATCTCCCTCCCTTCCTCCGTCCTTCAGGTGTCGTGTTTTGGAGTGGAAGCGTCAGCAAGCGGGATGGTGCGTTGAGAGGAACCGGAGCCAGGCAGCGCTGCCGAATCCCTGCGGGAGCGACGGTGGCTCAGCATCGCGCCGTCCGTCTTCGGTTGGTACCTGGGCCTCGCTGCACCATCCCACCGGTGCAAGGCAGTTAAAGGAAAAGAGGTAAATGCTTACAAATACATCAGTTTAGGCTGCTGAGGGCATTATTCCAAGCCAAGAGCATAGACCCTGAGCTTTTGTTCTGGTGATAAAGGGGATACGTTATCTCTATTCCAGCTCCGAGCTGTATAATGCGCCGATGAAAAGCAAGTTTCTCTGCCTAGTGAATAAGGATCATTGTTTCGGGGATAATGAGGCTCCACTCCCTTTTGGCTCTCGCTGAAAGACCACGGCACTGGCGAAGAAACGGTGCCGCGGGTCCGCCAAGTGTCTGCTGAATGCCGTGGTGACAGGCGCGATTTTCACAGTGATCATTAACTGGCATGTGAGTAGTTTTGTGCGCCATGTTATACTGTATCAACCCACGATAAACAAGCAACTGGCTACAGCACCGCAACCTCCTACCGTCCACCCTTTGCCATAACCCTATTGTGTTTGCTTGATTAGACCTTTTCCCTCCCTCCCTGCACAAGTCAAGAAAAGGAAGAAAATAAAACCGGTATATTATACATATAAATAAAAACAGAGCAAAAAAGTAGATTACAGTTGGGTACCGGTATGCCAATTTATTTTGTACAATTAGGATAAGCAAGGCTTTTATTAACATGATAAGCAAGTCACGATAGCTTAAAACTAAGCAGGTGCTCAAATCACATCAGGACAGTCTGGAAAACTCTGGTCAAAGCTGCAGGTGCAATCCAGTGAAGTTGTAGTGCCTTTGAAAATTTGACATCTCTTTTTACCTGCCCAAGTATGAATCTAAGTACTTTTATTTAGGGTTATCTGTGTTTGGGAAGCTCAGACCTAATTGTTGACGGGTCACGTTCAGTAAGAATAAGAAATCAATGAAGGTCTTTTTATCGTGATTACTTTCAAGAGGTATTTTTATGTGCAAAAAAAATCATGGGTTTTATGAGAGAAAAACGTTCCAATTTGAAATAGAAAGTGTGACTTGCTGAAATGCTGCAGTAAGACCCCGCCGTGCCGGGCAGGAGGCGAGGAGCAAGGTGAACACCTCGTTTTGGATGGTTCTCTGGACCTGCCGAACAGAGAAAATATTGGAAATGCATGAAAAAGAGTTAAAGAAAGCAATAGCAGTACTGATTTCTGTGGGGAGCATAAGCCCAGGAGATGCCTGAGGTTTGCTGGGGTCTGGTGGCCCATGGAGGCTCATCGGTGGCCATCCCTGGGGGTGCACGACCCGCCGGGGACAAACTGCACTACGTGTGTTCCCTGGCTTACTGCGGAGTTTGGGGTGACCCGTTTGGGGTGACCTTAGCCGTCCTCCTCTTTCTCCTTTGAGGCTAGGCGCTCAGCGTTGTTTGCAAATTGGGCCCCTTTCTCCTGTTGTCAGGAATGCAAACAAATAGCAACAAAGAGGCAAAAAGCCAAAGAAGGCAAGATTTAAACCAAATGGACCTGCTTTACAACTGGCTCCGAGCGCGACCAGGTTTACTTGGAGCGGAACCATCTCTGAGGCAAATGGCAATGCTTAACGCAAGGAGCCGAAAGAATCGTCGCCGTAAGGATGCCTCTTCCAGCCATTCCTAGATGCGGAAAGAAGCACGATATTCCCTGTGTCGCCTGCTAGGAATGATTCCTCATGTGAGATGCATCATTTGATACCTGTTATTTACTAACGCGGTTGAACTACAGACCTAGGCACTACTGGACCCGGTTCACGAATATTTATTGCACCAAATCCAATCTATAATATAGTGTCAGCCTTGTACCAAAGCAGGAGACAGTAGTATTTATGATTATTAGTACAATATTGAATCATCCTGAACCAATTACTGGTCCAATTACTGTGTCATTATTATCTTCTGAATAGGGCTTGATTTGTCTGTGATAAATATGATGCAATTAAACTACCTTTTTACATAATAAAACACTGCAGGTGTTTATTCTTAAGGGTTTACGGATACCAACAACCAATAGATTTAATTAAAAAAATCCTTGAAATAAATGTGAATTTCATTAAATTGTTCTAGCGCTGGTGAATATTTTAAGACTATCTACCAAAAGATTCTCTCTCTATAATCTGTCTTAAAAGCTATGCTAAGTGCACAAAAACAATGACTTCAGCTTTTTAATGTTTCAATAATTAATAACATTTCTTTAAAGAAAGTGTAATTGGCCTGTAATAGTATAACTTAAGAAACAAAAAAGTTATGTGGGTCAAATTGCTATTACTGTTGTGTCGGTGTGAGGGATAAACGTATGCCGGCTTAACGAAAAATCTTATTAAATTCAAATTTTCTGCTCAATAATTTTAAATTCAATCTTACATTTTTAGCACTACAGCCGTAAACGTAACATTGACTTAACTCCAGGTTGGTACTAGTAATAGACACAGAACTACGGCGTGCTGGCTTTATATTATAAAAATAAGAGATCATTAATGTGAAACCCTACCTGGAATTATTTTGTCTCCCGGTACCGCGGATAAATAGCTACAGCGTTAGCTGTAAACCCGCCTGGGTCAGTAGAGGGTGTGAACGCCACCGCTGGGCTGGTTTGGGCTGGTTTGCCGGAGGGGGAATTCCCCTCCCCAGCTGTGCCGCTGGACCGCCCTGCTGCGCGGGGCTGGACCCCACGGCGATGCCGGCATCGCCCCTCCCCGGCCTCCCTCCCGCGCCTGCGTTCAGGGCTCTCTCCTCAGCGTTGGGTACGTGTTGTACGCGTTGGGTTTGGCCCTTCTTTTTTTCTACGTGGATTGCAGCAGCAGCAAGCGACGTCAGGAGAAATAGTAGGGCTTCTGGAAACAGGCCAGGTGTTTGGTACCGCAAGTTTTTCTTGTGTTGGGGCAGAAAAGGTTTCTTTTACAGCACGTCCAGCTAAGTCCAGGACAGGTAGGAGCTCGTAACCCGGTTTCACAAACACGGTTAGGGAGGGACCATATATCTAAATCGTATTTGGTCATTATCAGCTAGATACTTTTACGTACACTTTTAGATATCTGTATTCTTTCAACTGAATGCATGATAAGGAGTAGCTGTGAGATGCTTTAGGCCGCAGGACCTCTCTTGACTGTCTAATACTTAACAGGAGTGCTTATGGCTGTGTTGAATAGCATTTTCCTACAGCTCCCGTCGGCGGCCGGGCTGTCAGCGGGGCAGGACACGCACCCCGGCTGCCCACCCTGCACGGCGGGACGAGCCTCAGTGCCTCTGCACCGCGGCTTCGCCCGGTCCCTCCCATCCATCTTCCCTACAGCACGGGGCAGGCTGAATGATAAAATAAAGCTTTTGCAAAAGGTTTATTAAGCAAGACGTAAGGTCAGGCTTTTAGTTGCAAGGCTGGAAATGAAAGGTTACAAGCAAAACAAATATAAACACAATCCCGGTCTAAGCTTAAACAACTGGATTCCTTTTCAGTTGCTTAGTCCGGTTTCTCAGATCCTGAAGACATACTACAGCTGTCGGGATTTGAAGCATCCTAACTTCTGCCCTAAATCCTGATCCTACAGTCAGGCACAGGAGCTGGCAGCTTGGCTTCCCTCCTCCTCCTCCTCCTCCTCCTCCTCTGGCTGTAGCTCTCGGGGCACGTTCGCACTCTTTTGGTCTGTCACGAGACCTATTTTTTGTGAAGTGACCCTGCTGTAGACACGTCACGTAGGCAGCGTGCCTTTCCTCCTCCTCCCCCTCACCTCTTCGGTCTGTTTGCTGCTTTTCCCCAGCGCCGGAGCAGATCTGGGCGCTCCCACCCGTGGTGCGCAGCGCAAGAGCACCGCAGGGCTGCGGGCCTTTGGGGTGCTCCTAAGGGTGTTGGGGGATGCTGATGCCGCCAGTCCCACTTCTATTTCTTGTTCCCATCTCAGAGGTTGCCCACTGACCATCCTTGCTTCCCAACATCCAGGAATGGAGTAACTCCGACAGCATCGCTCTTGCTTGCTGTGCAGGACCCACCCCCTGCGCTGCCATCCCCCTGAGGGGTTTTGGCACCAAAACCGGGAGAATGGATGAAGTTTAATCACATTTTCGACTTGTTTGCAAACTAAAATCAAGACTGATTAGGCTAGAAACTTCTGATGATAGGAGCGATTAAATAGCCCAGGTCAGCTTTGCGCCTAGTGTAAATCGGGGATGCGACCCTCTCTTTGATGGTGATGCTCTGATATATATTAGTCGCGGCCCTACGCTGAGGCACGGATCAATAAACACTGAAACAGAAACACATTGAGAAGGAGAGCTAAATTATGGGGGGAAAAAAAATAACCTCCCAATGCAACGACAATCTAACGGAAGCATCATGGATAGCTAATTCTGATAATTATTTCAGAGCAGCCAACACATCGGGGTTTCTACGCAGTCTCTCTGCCTTCAGGAGCGGGAGCCTGTATCGGCGTTCAGCACCAGATTCCCAGGGCTTTATCCCCGAGATGCCTTGTGTCTGCCGTACAGCACCGCGTAGCCTAGCAGGTCTCAAAGAAAAAAAGTATTAATGGATGGATAATTGCCCACCTTGTAAAAATTTACTAGGGACTTGATACTTTTATCATTTGTCGCAAACAGCTCCACGGTGTAATAATGTAGGAAGTATCACTGGTGCTATAAAAAAAGTGATGGTGCAAATTACACTTCTCTTCTGCTGAATGGTGCTAAATAGCGGGGAGTTCCCATTTTTTTGTTGCCAGAATTTCAATAATTGTAGATGTACATTTGCAGGGATCAATTGATAATTTGGAACACACGCCACCAATATTTCATTTTCTCTATATTTTTAAATGAAAGAAAGAAGCCCAATTTCGCAGTGGTAAGATTAAAAAAAAATCTCATTTTGTTTTCCTGTCTACTGTTAAGGAAGAAAGCTCGTTTCTTGCAGCATAAAGGGATATTAATGAATGCAAAGAGCATTTTCCATATTGCAGAATAAAATTTACTGTTCTAACCGAAGATATTTTATATAAATTAAGAGTTTGTTTAAAAAAATCGAAAATGGGAACTCAATTCTAGACAATGCTTAATTTAAACTAAGTGTTAAAATAAAAGCAATAACACTGAGAATAAATTAATGAACTACAATTAACTATATTTACAATAAGTGGTTTGGTTGGAAACACCTATTCCCTACACTGATAAAATAAAACCTGCATTCTGCAAAAGCTGAAATAAGTTAAATGAAGATGCTTTTAACAAGGTTATTACTTAAGCAGTGACAGGTTTACAGATTTTAGCACCATTGGGTTTTCACAGGAGCTACAGCAAGTGCTAAAATAACACACACCTTCAGGTTCATTAAATTCACCAGTGTGATGAAATAACTGATATTTTTCTATATTACTATAGTGCCTCAAAGAACCGACTATAAATAAGATACACTAATAACAACTGTTTGCAATGCTAAAACAATAAAATAATTCTTCCAGGCTTATACGCAAAGGAAGAAATAAGTGTAAGGCAGACTGTTAGCACAGTTATGTCTGGTGGGTTTTATGCTACCGGTGCCATGCCTTCAGCCATTTATTTCTCATAGAAATGCCCTATAAAATGTTTGAATATTCACTGTGGCAGGAAGAAACTTGTTAAAATGGTGCATGAAGAGGGGGCTCCCATCCCGAAATATTTACTTTCTAACCTGGTGTTTATTGAAGCATCTCTGAAGACTAGCTTATGCGCCCAACGGATTTTCAAAAAGGAGCATTTCAGATGATAGTAAATCCCACATTATACTCTGTTTTGGAAAGAACCAACGCTGAAAAAAAGCAGATTTCTAATAAATCAATGGAGTATGGCCTTTGGAGACCTGGGAGACATATGGACAGTAATAGAGTATCTCAGGTTGTTTCGTGAACGATTCCATCTGGACGAGGGCTTGGTGTTATTTGCAGCCTCCTTCTCCCCTAAAACACCTTCAATCTCACCCGCAGCCCCTATCTCAAATGTCAGACCACCTGGGATCCGCAGCTGTCGGGCTGAAAGCGGAGCTGCCGGGGCGGCCCCGCTGCCAGCGGGTGAAAATCGAGGGAGTTTGGGCCGCGGGGTTTGCACCGGGTGTGGTATTTACCGCTTCATTCCCTTGCATGCAAATATATATTTTTTATGTATGTATTTTTAATATATATGTGTGTATATATACACGGTTGGACTTGATGATCTTAAAGGTGTCTTCCAACCTAAAGGATTCTATGATTCTATATATGCACGTGTGTGTGTGTGCAAACGTATCTATGCACACCTGGAGCTGGAATATCTATTTCCAGTGCCCGGGTTTGGTCCCCTTAGGGGCACTCGGGTCTCCCCGCGCTGACGCAGGGGTAAAGCAGGAGTCACTTTGCAGCAGTCAGAGGGTGCCAAACCCATGCAACCCCAGGCTGTTACAAGCGTGCCTATAGTTTGCGATGCTATATCGTTCCTCGGATGATTTGCAGTTTTGCCCTCCGGAAGCAGCACGCGGTGTTTCAGCAATACGCGTGGTGCCGAAGCGTGTTCACGCTGATTGCAAAAGGGCCTTGCGTGGGTTGCAAGCGAGGTTTGGGTGACGGTCATTGTGCCGCAAGGTGTGAAACCCAGCCTCAGGGTTTGATCTGTCCCACCGCAAAGCTGGGGCGTTGCGCGGGGAGTCGGGGAGCACAGGGCAGGGAAGTAGTAAAGTTACCAACTGCTTGCTCCCTCGTGCGATGGGGGTTTTGGAGGACGAGTCCCATCTATCCCTATGTGCATGCACAGGAGGTGTGTAAAGCCTCCCTCGGCTGCCATCTGAGCTCCCCACAGCACCCAGTACCTAAAATTACAAGGAGAAAAAAAAAAAAAATCCCATGTAACTCCAGCTTGAGCATCTTCTAACAGTGGCTCCATCCTTTCTTGCCAACCTGAACTGACTGTGTTTGAAGGCTGTCTGCTATCATCAAAAAAAACCTCCAAAATATCTGTAACCTGCTATTTTTGCTCACACCATAGGGACGAGCGTGCAGCCTGCCGTGCTCCGGAGGCACCGCTGAGCGAAGGGACTGCGGGACACACATTTCGGGTAACTGGGACGCAAACAGCGCCTTGCACCTGGGCGGAAACCTTTTAATTTCTCCACATACTTCGTAAAACCCCTGGTAACATCTCTCTGAGAAGAGCAATACGACCATTTTATTGGTGAATAAACAGAGTCGCAGGGATACTAAATGACTTCTTTGGCCTTAGGCACAAAATAGCTGTGACTGGCCTGTGAATTAAAAAAATGTTTTTCATTAGAAGTTCTTTATCTGAGGTTCCCCTCCCACCTTGATTTTACACAGCCTGCCCTTATCAATCTTTTGAGGAACATGTTTCGGTTATTAATTTATTTAGATTTTTTGTAAACTCTGGGAAACTTAGGGAGTGAGTTGGGTTTGAGTGCCTGGTGGTTGTTAATAATTCATGCTTCATGTGAAAAGAGAATTGATCAGAAGCGTCCTGGAGAGACCAATCCATGCTGCCTCTGCGATCAGCTGAGACACAAACTAAACACAAGGCATGGACTGAAAGATATTGCTGAGAAAAACTGCAGAGACCCATCACAAGCCAAGCGGCGTGACTGGCGAGGGGTGTCAAAGGGAAGAGCAGCACGGTGTCCTTTGAAGCCCGGTCATGGAGACAAGGATGTGGGAAAAGATCCTGCAGCAAAAAGTGGTCAAAAGTTCTTACGAGGAGGACGAGAGCAGCTCCGTTTCCTGAAGGCAGCACTCCAGATCAAACAGTCCTTTGTGGAAATGTTCAAAAAAAAAAAAAAAAAACCCAACCTCATCCTGGGATGAGGAAGAGCTCCAGCACCTGGGGCTGGATGGGAGGTCAAAGGAGGAGCACTGGGGGACGTCTGTAGATGCTGAGGCTGTGCCGGAGCTGATGAGATGGACTTGTTCTGTCAAATGTAAGAGTTTATATTTTCTGCTAAAAAAAAGATGTTCAGAAATGATTCCCAAATGGAATTTGGGAAGAGTTTGCTGAGCTTTAATTTCATCCTAGATCCATTGATTCATCCTTTGTTTCTCTCTGCTGTTCTTCCGTTTAAAGTAACTTCTGTTACATTAGAAATCACACGTATCTGACCCAGAAAGACAAGAATTTCACAGTCTCTAAGGAAACGTGCTGAAGGAAGGTTTTCTGGAGCCTGAGCCTTCGCTCAGCTTTTCAGCTGGGAACGGGGCCTCCCGTCCACGTGCTCACCACAGAGGGAGCCCGGGAGAAGGGTGAAGGACCAGTGGGAAGGAGGGAGCGCAGAGGTCGCTGCAGGCACCTGCCACTTCTGGAAGAGTTTCTGGTTTGAGGCGTGTGCTCAGTTTGGATAGGTGAGCCATCGTGTACCGGTAGAATTTTTTTCTCAGATTTTTATCCTACGTATTTTAATTGCTACACATGAATAAGCACATAAATTAATGCTAGAAGTACTTCTTGTCTGTGTAAGTGTGAGCTATATAGATATATGCATGTACAAATTTACGTGTAGTTATCAGTCTTGGTACCCTACTTGTTAAGGTAATTGTGTCATCTAAATTCTGTCATACTTGGTTCAGGACAGATTCATTAACTGTTCCTATTACCCTGACATCCAAGCACCTATTTCATTGAGGTAAATCCAGAATAAATCCCTTAATTTCCCAGGTTCTTTCACCATTCTTGCTTGGAAATAATGAGAGATGATTATACTCAATGAAAAATGAGATATCTGACACTGAAAAATACGGTTAATTATTACGGTATACTGAGGCAGAATAATTGAATTAGTGTGCTCGTACAAATTATTTTCTATATCTTGGCATAAGAACTGATGCTGACCATATTCCATGAATACTGCTGTTATCGTCTTTAGTATTTTATATAGATACATATTTTATATGTATAGATGCTTCCCGCCTGCAGTCTATCCGAGGGAGGACCTCTCTAGTCGCAGTGTCAGGCTGCATGTTGCTCTCCTCCAGAGCCAGGTAGAGTGGGAGGAGAGGAGGGAACTATGGGACCAACAATCTCTCTAGCTATTTATTTATGCATCCAAACTAACAAAAGGAAAAAAATCCTTTGCGGTAATGTTCCCCTAGACATTACTGAGTAGCTGAACATCAAGACATGTACTGGAATCTGTACAACCTAGTTTTTCTCGCCTTACCATGTGGCTGTTTTTAAATAGTGGGCTACGAGACACAAAAAACTAGGCCAAAAAGGGATTTTAAATTTCCTTGTCTCAAGAGAGAAGTCCACTGGCATCCTGAATCAACTATTCCCCAGTATTACTGGGCAGTCTTCACCTACCTGGGGAGAGCACTTTCCCTCTGCCCACGTACTGGATTCACTCCAGAGGCCAATTTTCCTCTGCGTTGCGCTGGAGCACATCTTTTAGGGCACGTCAATGCCGAGCAACCCACTGTCTGTGTGATCAGGGCGAATTCCATGGTGGCAAGTTGTGGTCCAAAAACTTTCCTGCTCTGGTCCGTGGTACACAATGGCTTGGCATAAAACAAGTCGGTTGTTTACAGCCTACAAGCGCTATAGGCTAACCACAAAAAATTGTTTTGCTCTAACCCACCTGCGTGAAGCACTGATGCGGGTCACCGCACCCCGTGTTTATCTCTCCGTCCTCGAGATGTTGGACCATGAGGAGCAAACACAGCCTGGGCACACGTGACTCGTCAGAGCAATAAACTGCCGCCATGGTTTGTCGGTCCTTGGCCGGTCTGTTGAGATGTTAGACAGGGTGCCAAGTTCAAAGCTGTTTCTAATGATTTGCCACTTTGCGGCTGAAAACTGAAGTAGGACCGGGAACATGTCTGCTTCGGCCAACCAGTAATCAGTGCTTGAAGGCTGTAAGCACCAAAGTACTTTTTGGCCACTGTTGATTCATTTTCTGTAAATTCCAAGGGGCTTTTATTATTTTTTTTTCCTTTTTTTTTCCTTGCAGATTCAGTGCTTTCTGCAGCTTTTGCAGAGTGCCATGTCCACAGGCTGGTTTAGCAAAGGCCACTGCTCTGCGTCACTCTCCCACGGAGCCCACATGAAAGGCAGGAGTCTGGGCAGAAGCAGAGCCAAGGTTTGTGATGTATTGCTCCTTTACAACATCGGGGTGCTAGGGCTGCTGGCGTTTTCAGACTCTTTTAAACTGTGCATCATTGAATCCTCGAAAAACACGCAGAGATCTTCTCCATTCCCAGGTTTGAATTGTTTCCATGAAGTTGTATCGTATTCCCGTACACCCAACATTCAAATATCCTTCAGGAAGAGAACCCCGGTCCCCGGTTGAGAGTCTGGCGGTCTCTGCAGTGGTTTTGCACAAGTTATCTAGAAAGGGGACAAAGTTTCACGGGCGAGGATTTGTGGGATGAAGGTCTGAGTCAGAAGAACCCTACTTTCCGTCGCATTACTCTGCCTCGCAGTTCGGCTGGGGGCTTCCACGCTTCTCCTAGGCTGCTCCGAGCCTGTGCAGTTCGCAAAGTGGGAAAAAGGAATTGAAGAAGCAAAAATAAATATTAAAGCACGTAAGAATTAAATATCACCTATTCAAATAGCAATTATGCCGTTGAAAACAAGATCACCACACCTGTACAAGAAAAGACAAGCAAGCCCAAAACATCTGTTTGGATCCACCTGCCAAGCACCTGTTTCGCTGTTTCAATGCCATTTGATTGCTGGAGATGTAGAGGCTCTTGTGAGGTAATGAGTGATTTTACATTATGCATGATTGAAAACAGGTGTTCTAATGCTGTACAATTCTATGCATGAATAATTCAGTTTGTTTAGAGCAAGATCTTTAAAAGAAGTATGGTCTTTATTTTTTTATAAATATTAAGGTTATTCTCTGCAATGTATGGTGGCTAGTCTTTTCAGCAGGCTCACTGATGACCATTTTTGTATAATTTTATGGGTAGGAAATAACACTGTGAAAGGTAAAAAAAATAATTATACCTAAAGCACATAAGCAACGAAATTGAAAGGTTTCTTTAGCAAGGAGGGGGAAAAAGCCTGTCACTGTTTTAAGGGAGAAAGCCAGATGACTTTTGGCAAAGCCTGCTTCTCAACACTAACAAAACAACCCAAGAGCTTAATTATATAGAGGGGTGAATGTGCCTGAGGGATAAGTAAGAGCTAGTCCATCTCTTGGTCCGAATTCCAGCTGAGTCTGAATATGTTTAAGAATTTGGGTTGTTTTTTCTCTCTCTTTTTCCTCATGATTATGAAAAGATTTCTTGCACAGTTGTATGCTTTGTGCTCATGGAAGATGCTGCAGACTCAGGTCTTTAACTGCAGACCAGCTTTCGTGTTGGAAACTGGGGTGTAAATCAGCCCACGCTCCTCACCACGGACAATTCAATGGCTGTTTGGGATCATCTCCCAAAGACGAGGAAGATGTGGTAGTGCAAACAGAGAGATGCAGCTAAGCTTGTAGCAGCCCCTCCGCTTCTTCCCAAGGTAAGCAACGCAGCTGGCATGGTCTTGTGGCTTCAGCCAGGAGAGCTTTGAGTCGGGGTGAGAAGAACTAAGCAGCCGAAGGTTTTCCTGCCACAGCCTATGTCTGCTCTCTCCTTGCTTCCTCAGCTGGGGCTGTAATTTAGCTTAGTAACAAGGTTTGTAATTAGCGTCAGTTCTGGTGTTAGGTTTTATTATGGGAATCTTCTGCTGGGAGCAGCGCTGAGATCTCCCGTGCACTTCCCAGGGAAGGTCTGTCGCGTTGGCCAGTTCCCCAACTTCCATCGCAGCCACTGCAGCAGCTTCAGGGGTCCACAGCTGATTTGATTCCTGGCTTGAAACAAAGTGCTTAGAGTGCCGCTAGAGCGTATTTCCTACCTGACGTGCCCGATCCCGCACCTCCCAGGACAGGCAAGGTTCAAGAGCAGACAAAGAGGACGCCAGCCCTGCCAAGATATTGTGGTGGACAAAGTCAAATCTTGGTGAGGGTGAAGAGAGTGGAGAAAGTGAGAGTCAACAGAAGCTTTCAGATCTTCCAAATGGTCATGTCCTGTCCATTGCCGTTGATGAGACAAGGAAGCGAGAAAAGAGTAAAAGAGAGGAAAGGGAGCGATATTACTGACTTGGAGGGAGGAATGAACAAAGACAAGAGGCCGAAAGCGATTATTAAAGCATGCTGCAGTGCCCTCTGCTAATTAAAAAACACACCATGGTGCTAGAATGCCAATATTTGGAGCTGCTGATATATGATCTGAACAGGTTTGGATCCAGCGGCTGTAGGGGTTGGTGGAGTGGACTTCAGCACGTTGTGTGGGGTCAGGCAATAGCAGGAGGAAAAGTCAAGAACCCAAAATAGCCAGGTGTGACCCAGGACCTCACTGGGTAAACGCGGGTAGCTCAAACTCCGTGGCCTGCACTGCTCAGGAGACATCAGGTCAGGGTTCCTGCAGGACTTAAAAGCAACGAGCCTGTGACCGAGCCTGGCTAAGCATGCAGACATTTAGGGGTTTAGCTGAAGTGGGTCCGTAATCTTTCAATATTTTATATACAGTAGATTACTGGAGACTGTAAATTAGAGTTTATAATATCCTATCCATTCAGCTACTGACAAAGTATCTAAGGTAATCTGACCTGCTTCACAGACCATGAGAAAAATCCTCTTGTGAAGTGAAAAAGATGAATTACAGCATTTTACAGAGAGGTAGGGGAATTTGTCTCAACTCGGATCTTGGGTTAATTCCCACGACAGGTGAAAGAATGTTTCACCACTCTTTACTCAAATAAAGTTGAAGAGGTTTAATAGATGCAGCCCTACAGGCCAAGGGATAAACTCTGCTCCCGTGAACGCATTGGAGCCGATGCCCGTGCCATCATCAACAGGGGCAGTGATCAAAGGGAAGGAAAAAAGGGAAGAGATCTCTGAGGGAAGACAAACAGCAAGGACAAAATACTGTAAAATATGTGAAGCGTGGGGAAAAGAGAGAGGGGAAAAGGTGGGGGTTTCTTCTGAGATGATTAGGAAGAGGAATACATCCTGGTACTCTGAGTCTCTGCAATAAGGAACGCGTTTCCTTTTCACTGGGGGTTGTTGTTCCTCCCTGTCATAAGCAGAAAATAAATGAAGTCTCATAATTATAGCATGCTGGATAGGGGGGGAAAAATGAAAAAGGATGATGTGGCATCTCTGGGAGATGCTGCTGCCTGGCCTCCTGAGGGGTTATCTGTCCTGGTGCAGATGATGGAAACTCACAGTTCCCACTGAGCAGCTGGGAGAAAGGCTCTTCTCTTTCTGCTCCTTCCTGACTCCTTCCCGACTCCTTCCCACTAGTTCATAACCCATGACAGCAACTGAAGGCGTCCTCCAGGTTGGTGGAAGAATCTCCTGTGGGCCTACAACTCTTTTTTTTTTTTTTTTTTTCCCCTTCCAAGTAGCAGCTGTTCTACAGAACTCCTTATCTGATTGTTTTAAATCTACGTTAGGGCTTACTTTCTGTTTTCTACTTTGAATCCAGCACATGATTCTCCCAGAGACGCATCCTTCTCTTACCTCTGCAGAGCCTTCTCAGTAGTAGTGAGAGAAGGTGCCAGTAGCTCCTCTGGCACTTTTCTAACTATTTCCATTCCCCTTCTAGGTACCGAGTTGACTCGCTGGTTCTTGCAGTTGAATCCTGCAAGGGGAAAGTGTGTGCCTTGGTCGTATGTTGGGTATTCATCTGTGGGCCAGGTCAGGGGCCTGCAGAGGGGAAGGAAGGTTTGGCTTTCTACCTTCATTCCTTGGTGTCACACCTGTACTACATGGTGTCAGAAGGAAAGGGACTTTTCCAGAAAAAAAGCCCAAAGAAAATCTTCAGAGTGTCTCATTTGTAACCATACCTGTGTGATCCAGGACTTCTAGGCTATTTCCAGATGAGGCACTGGAAAGGTCAATGTGGAGGTCTCCGATACCTATGTTGAGTATGAAAATATTTAGTTTCTGAAACCTTTCGAGGGACTCAGATGGAAGACGTTACATAAATCCGAAGTACGTGTTTACCTTTTTTTTATATATACCTCCTGTGATTTATTAGGTAGCTGTAATCCCTGCCATCTTTACCCTCCAACTTCCTCGTCTTTGATTTCCTTTCAAGAACTAACCAGGATCTGATGAACTTACAGGAAATTTTCCATTGCTGCCTGGGAGATCTCATTCCCTGATATCTCTGTTGCTACAGCGGAGGGGACATAACGAGGTGCTTTCTCTAGGTACCAGTAGTCCCATTTCCTCCACCAGTAGTGCGCTCCTTCTTCTTCACAGTTATAATCGTGTTGAAACTGTCAAGTGTTGTTTCCACCTCTTTAATTTTGTTCGCGAACGAAATCCTTCACTTCTTTGTATGCAGAGGCTGCTGTGGCCTGGATCTCATCTTGTCTTCTAGTAACATCTTCCAGATTTGTTTTAAACTGATTAGACACTGCTGAAGAATCAGCTTCTCTCCCCCGGACAGTACAAAGCCAAGTGTTGACAGAGCTGGCTCCTGGCCATTGGCTACGTGATGACGCAGCATCGCATCTTTTGACAGCCCCGATTTCGTTTGGGGCGCTCTGAAACATTCACACACCCTGACGAATTAAAATAAAATAAATTACAGGGTGACAGGAGGGTGCAATTAAAAAAGAAGTGTCAGCTTGACCAGAGAGTTGCTTTAATTAAAGGACTTATTCTCTACACTGGAACAAAGAGTCTGAAAGTTATTTCTGCCCTTCTCATGTGGCTACATTGTCCCTCTGAATTTTGATTTTGAAAAACAGAAAAGGATTCTTTTTATTGGGCTACTGAGAGAAATTATGGGGAATGAGCTGAGTGAATTTAAAATTCTCTCAGTAGGAGTAGGAAAGGAGAGAAATGCTTGTCCTTCCATAACTAAATAGCTTCCAGTGCAGTTTAGACACTAGTGTCTGGTACCCACCTGAGCCCAGGGGTACATTAATGTCACAAGGATCGCACGTATTGCCACCACCTAGATTCTTTGATGGAAGAACATCATCCTCTCTTTAAACATGAGAAGGAAATACAGTAGGTCACAAGACCAAATACAATTCTGAGGTTCATTTCTCCCTAAAGGTTAATAAAACTCACCAAGAAATACATTGAAATGAAGCAGTTAGCTCTAGTAGTTGAGTCTTCCCATCACAGTGTCCTAAGAGATGTCCTGTGGTTTGACACGTAATTAATATGTTTGTTTATCTTAGCTTTTTTTTTTTTGCTTTTTTTTTTTAACGGCCATCACCACAATCACCAAATATAAACATTTCATCCTGTTTCGTAAAAAGCCTATGGTCCGTTTCATTGCAACACTGTTACTTTCCCAGCTCCCACCAGTGACACCGAGTAAATGCCTGGAAAAAAAGCAAAGAATCTCCAAAATTTTCTCGCCACTTTTGCTTGAAGCGGCGTGATGTTTACAAACTTGTGGAAAATACGCCTCGTGCCTCCTTCGAGTGTCATGGGAAGGCAAACAGAGGTCTGATCCGGGAGCACTGCTCCGTGCTGCCTGGCGCTTCTCGGGGGTCCCCTCGTCCACCCACAAGGCTGCTTCGGTGCGCGGCGCAAAGTTACGCGCTGCTCGCCAGCGTCCAAGGTCCCAAACACGTGGACAATCAGGCTGGCTCCAGTATTAAAAGCTGACAATTTTTCAGGCAAACATAATTAATATTTTTGTTATTTATTCACATTAAAACGTTAAAGTGTCCTCATTACTCTAAATTACATCATTTTTAACTTGCGGGATGCTCAAGGAATATTTGTAAGAATTATTGGCTTTAGCCTATGCTGTTTGTAACTCACTTTTTATAGACTTAACTGGTCAGGTAATTTCCACAGTATTGTTTTTGGCTCCTTGACTGGATCCCATCCAGGTTTACAAAGTGCTTCTACAGAGAGAATGGAGCACGTTCCGGCATCCCGTGAAATGTCAGACATACATCTAGTGTTAGATGCGTGGTGATAACCTGGGTAGAGCTGCCAGATGCTGTAATTTCTTTCTCGGGAGTACCAAACACCCTGAAGATACTAAGACAATTCTGCCAAAAGAGGGAAAGAAGAAGAAAAGGAAAAAAAAAAGGAGAGTGAGCAAGAGAGAGAAAGTGTCCAAGCCCTCCAGTTTGCCGCTCCTGGCCCCGATGCTTACGATACGGTCTTTACCTCTATTTCCTTACAAGAAAAGTAAATGCAACACTATTAATTTACACCAAAGAATGGTAAGTCAGTTGATGTCAGTAACAAACTTCCATTGTAAAAAGTACTAAATCATTTTTTTGAGGAAGTATATAAGTCCAGTATTAAAGAAGAAAAAAAAAGGAATATGAATGTAACTCTTATCTGAGTCCAATCAGCTGAGAAACGCACGATGATAAAATAAGATTTAGCAGAAGTATAAATTGAAAATGGCGAATAATACTTTTTTAAAAGAGGTCTACTGGAATAAGTAGGTCTCAGAGGTATTTGATTTGGAATATGTAATCTTCTCCTTTGAGGATATTTGTGAAAGTTATTCCTGAACGTTCGGAGGTTTCTCTGCTTTTCATTATCTTTTTTTTTTTTTTTTTTTTCTAACAAGGGCCAGAAGCGTATGCCTGATTTTCTGTGATATATTCACATGGGAGGTATTCTTGAACTGGCCAAGGACACATCGTTTACAAGAAGGTCCTGTCAAGCATCCAAATGTCTTTGCTGAAGCTTCCATTTTAGATGACCCCACAGAATGTGAGAAAGCTTTCTTTTAGGGGAATGGCATCTTCTGGACAGAGTTATGTCCAGCAAGTCTGCTGGGCTTAACCCGTCACTGAAATGCCCGGCGCAGACGAATTTAAGGGTGGAGGTAGGAATGATGTATTCGTGTTTTCTCAAGAAAGATGCCAGGAGAGGACTCAAGCCCTTGCTCTGATTTTTTCCTACGCGCAGAACTACCTCTCTGGTAAATAAGATTTCCGAGAAGGTCGGTTGGATGTTTGGGCCCCGCATCCTGGAGAAATCAGAAGAATTCGGGTCATCTTCCTATCTTGACTTAAAAATAGCTCCAGTTAATGGCATTTGGAAAGCGTGTCTCTTTGATTACAGTCTTCCACTTGTGAAGGGGGCAAAGTTTATAATTTTGGGTGGAAAGCATGTGAAAGTTAGCTGGTTCGTCGGGGTTTTGTTTTGACTTTTTTTGGATTTGTTAAAACTCCAAAGTCAAAATGAAACTCGGGGGATGTGAACCCGCTTGAATCAAAACCAAAAAAGCAATGTGCCAGATCTCCCATGAACCAAAAACCACTGGGTTCTCACAGTTCTCATCCAAACAAAAATGTACAAATATAAATCAAATACTGAACCAAATATCCTCTTTTGCTCCTTGTAGCTTTCACGGAAACAACGCAGAATATTAAAAAAACCTGCTCAGTTTTGCAGCAGCAACTACCAAAATATCCTGTGATCATTTGATAGCTGGCAGTTAATATCCTGATCTATTCTCTTTAGTCAGTAATCCAATCCTTTCCAACTAACGCTCTACGTTGGCATGCACAGCGTAACCCTGTAACATCTTCCTCGGGCGTACAATTTCACAGGAAAGGCTCTGAGTACAGTTCACAGTCCTTTACATTCTTGCTCGAAGAGCCAAGGAGGGAGATGGAGCCGCAATTATATGAATACGGCAAGCAGCGCGATCAGTACAAAGACAGGACCCTGAGCCAGTATACGACAAGCTGGAGTACTGAGAAAATATTTAATGATATTTTTTCCCCGTGGTTTACCTTGTTTGAGAACATACCATGGCTCAGAAATGAGAGAAGTTAAAAAAAAAAAGAAAAAAAGGGAGCAATGTTTTGCAGTACCATCACTCATCATGTACCAAACAGTTTCTAAAGCTGTAAAAAAGTGCTAGTCATGGAAGAACAGCAAAGGTTTCATTTGTAACCAAGACACACTTGTTTGTAATAACATGTGTGCTTTTAAATGTTGCCAAGTCGCTGAGGCTATCTCTGTTATATACAATCTTTAAATATGTAAGTGTTAAAAAAAACAAGGTAACGTTAAAGAAACGTTAAAAATAAAGTTTGATCAGATGGTTAAAATCCAGTCAAACCAAAGACAACCTGTTTATGACCTTTCTATGCTAAAAGCTAAAAATGTCATTTTTTTTTTCCACAAGATTAATTACCGTCACTTTGGGAGTAGTGAGCTGGACATTATTATATGATGTCAATTAATGATTAAAAAAAAGGTGGTTTGCAAATGTAGCACCATAGTCCCTGGTGCATTACATCATTTCTGAAAGATCTTAACACGTGATAAGCAAAGAACATTTTAACCTAAAAGTCTGCGTGTTACAACCTCCTTTTTGTTGTAACACCCTACGCACAACCTTTTGGCCTTGAAGTCACTTGCAATAAAATTGAGAAGTCAAAAAGAAAAGGAAAAATAACCTCTTAGAACGAGAAGACACCCTCCTGTTCTGCTGTCTAACTGCGAGCGCAGCCAAATGAGTCACTCTATACGTTGGAAAACTTGGTGTTGCTCTTCGCGTGTGCACTTTTCTCGGCGAGATCCGTCATAAAAGTCTCGTGCCTGGAGTCGGAAGGTTGCTGTGATCCAGGTATTATAAGCTGTATAATGCAGTTATCTCTGCGAGAGCGCCTTGAAAATTTCATATGCTGAACGAAATTGCTGCTGCACTTGCCCAGGCTCTGCTTTCCCAGACGGGGTGACAATGATCATTTATGAGCCTTATTGAATTCGCTGAAATATTTAGAAGGGGTTTTACCTACATTTTACATCTCCTTCTGCTATAACCTTTTTTGCAGCAGGTTTGATTTCTGTGTCAATAACGTGCATAACCTGATGCATTTTCCTAGGAGCTCTTCTCCGCTTTTAGTATCAAAACACTGTAGAGGTTCCTTTGTAGACGAACGATACGCATTTAAAATACCTTTGTAATAATAAATACCACATGAACATATGTATCAAGCAAAGGATTTCAATTTTGATGACACTCGCTTCTCAAGAACAGACATTCTGGAAGAAAAAAACGTTGCCAGCCCCAAATTGATTGACATTTGTTTACTTAACTCTCTCTTCTTGAAAGTCTGCACACCTATTTCAACCTTGAACAGTTTCCAACTGTGGTATACTGGAACATTTTTTCATTTATTAAGTTCAGTGTTGCCAACCCAAACAAAGAGTAATCAGTGATGATCCAAGCAGACCAAGCTGTCTAGCACCATACAATGTATCTGCATGCTAATTTTCAAATTCCCTCACATTTCCAGAGAACTAATAGGATCATTTTCATTCTGTTACAGCAACTCAACAGTTACTGAATCACCATCTGTGTTTTCGTTAACCTGAATCAGATATGAATTCTGTTATTGCAAGGTAGAGCAGCTTGTTTAATGATTCTTAATCTTTTCTTTAATTAAATCATGCAGCCAACCTGAAAAATCTATCTTAATGCAAATTAGGAGCTTTTTTGGCATTCGCTTACAGTAATGCACTAATAAGGTTAATTTATGAAGGTTCTCTTCCAGTCTGTACAGATGATATTTGTTCACTGCATATTTTTAGCATATTGTCCCTTTTTGTAATATTTAAAAAAATAATGATAAAAAAATGGTTATTTTCACTCGCACAAAAGAGGGAGGCTGCGATCTGCTTATTGTTGATCAGAAAGTTAGAGCACAGAAAATGAAAATCAGTCTCTCCCTCCTGCGAGTATCGGGCTCTGCGGATGCAAAGGCACAATTCGAGGGCCTGTTGAATTAAAGGGCCTCAGACGAGCACTCGCCTGCCTTTGGCTGCTGGAGAAAACCAGGTCTCTGTTCAGATCATCATCTTCAAGGTATCAGGGGAGACGGAGAGTTTCTCTGAACCCTTTTTTTTTTTTTTTTCCTTCCTCGTAGGTGTGAATTAATAGTTTAAAGAGTAAATAATTCTTGTGAAATAAGCCTGAATACATTTCTCAGTTGCACAATTGCTTCAGCTCTGGGCTCTGATGATCTCAGTCAAGAAAATCTCTGTCTTTGTGAGCATTCCTCCCAACTACAAAATGAGTTGAAATCTGTTCAAGTTGCTGAGTAAAGAGTAAACTCTTTTTTTTTTTTTTTTTTTAGGTTATTTTTCAACACCCACAAGTAAATGGGGATGGA
The DNA here is from genome assembly GCA_009819775.1 of Phoenicopterus ruber ruber. NCBI lineage: Eukaryota > Metazoa > Chordata > Aves > Phoenicopteriformes > Phoenicopteridae > Phoenicopterus > Phoenicopterus ruber. The sequence continues at coordinate 39,986,067 of CM020220.1, forward strand.
GACTGTGAATTTCGACACACGGTCTTTGCTATTTAATTAAAAACGCAGAGGCTGGCTGGAAAGTTTTCAGCAAAGCCCTTTTTGCATCGGGAGACTACAGATTCCTGAAATCAGGAGTTCTTTTCATAGAAATTCGCCTGTTCAGACCAGGATTTTTTTTTTTTTTTTTTTATTTATTTCCCAGTTCTAGGAAAGGGCTCCTCATCTTAGATCTCAACAGATCATTCCTCTTTTGCAAGAGGATTGCCCAACCGCCGCAGCGGCGAGGGCAGGCCCGCGGGAAGGGGGGGACCCGGCTCAGCCCCTTCCTCACCCCGCACGGCGGCGGTGGCTCTGCCTTGCCCTACCTCCGTCTTTTCCCTTTCCCTCTTCCCAGTTGGCCTCGCTCCACGGCTCACTCTATTAACTGTTTGCACGGCCCAAGACCGAAGCTTTTGCCCAGGGACGAGGGAACTTACCGGAGCTGCGAATCTCTGTGTTTAATTAAAGCAAAGAGCAGGATGGAACGGCTTCGGGATGGATGATCGAGAGAAACCTTCGGTCGAGTTCCCTGTAGCTGGGAGCTGGAAACAATATCTCACACTATTTGTGTAATGATTCCTGGCTCATTAAATGTTCTGGAGTGGCTGTTTTTCTCCGGCTTTAGGAATTTTGCTTTGCCCACTTTCACGTGGATCTTTGCATCCATGGAAATGGGGATGTGGGAGTTTTTAATCTTCCTTTTTCCCCCTTCGGTTTGGAAAATGGTTTTCTAGCCATTGGTAGTCCTTCCTGTGTAATAGTAACACAGCAAGAATGAAAAGTAATTGTTTTTCTTCCCATTTAATTGTACCTATGTGTTCTTAAGTACATTACATGCTTCGCTTCATGCTCCACTCACTTCTAAAATATGCAGATAAATGAGTATCAGCGTAAGACTATTTTAACATGAGCCTATTGTCCTGCACACTATCTTCTCTAAAAGCTACCTATGCAAAAAAGTAAAAAAAAAAAAAACAAAAACAAACAACAAACCAAATCAACCCCAAAACAAACAAAAAAACCCCCTAAAATAAATTTATTAATACCAAGTTTTGGACAATTTCCTGGGAAAAAAATACAGGCAGATCACTCCTCCCCACCCCCGACAACACTTAAAAATACCTGACACACCTCTTGGTTCCTTTTAACAGTGAGCGAAAATGAATATTTGACAGTTTCATCCTAAAAGGCTACATTGGGGCAAATTTCAGTGTCTTCTTCTTGTCTGATTTTCTCTTGATTTTCATCATTTTGCCAGCATTTCACGGAAGGGTCGCCAGTCTCTAGGGGACAGCACAATACTTGGCAGTGACAGCGTTACCCCCACATCCCATTACAGCGTTTCCTCAGGTACTAGAGCAGCGCCGCGCGCAAGGAGCAGGAGTTCCCAAACTGCCTCCTAAGGAAGGTATCCACAAGGAACCCCAAGAATCGGAAACTGAGCTTCTGAATCGTGAAGACCTTTGCTGTGAGGCCACCGTGGGAAAAATAGGGATGAAGACTGTACGATCCAGTGGAGACTTGTCCACCACACGGGAGGAAAGGGAAAGAACGTGATCGCATTTGACACTAAAAACCTTGCTGGGTTAATTACCACCTCACTAAGCAGAGAAATTAAGGCAGGGAGGGCATTCTCATGATGACAACCTTTACCCAGTAGCAAGCTTTGCATTTTCCCAAGGCTGAAGACAACTTAGCCCTGACAAATCCAATCAGTGCTTTGCAGGCATAACCTCCGGAGACAAGCTCGAATTTTTTAGGATACACAGGGCAAAACATGGACTTCAGTAGGTCACTATTAAAATATTTACAATATAGCTTGCCCAGTGCTGAAATGGCACCGTTGGCCTGAAGTTGCATCAAGGTCTCCTGGCATTTGTGTGTTTCCCCAATGGCTTTGTGCAGTAAAGTGTTAAGTTCTCCTGAGCATTTTATGTACTTAAGGCAGTAACTTTAAAATAAAGAATTGCAACCTTAGAGCAAAGCTTCTATTTTGAGAATTTTAAACCATTATTGACTCCTGTCAGATCAGTTTCTAGACTTATTGACTCAAGAAGTAAATATAGACTGAGAGAAAGCGAGGTCAAGTCAATATTTATCTTGCAGATCAATACATTTTGATACTAACCAAAAATTAAGCTCAATAAATGCATATATTATATACGGCAAGGTTAGGAGAGATCCATTCAGAAAATTTGTCAATTTGAAATTTCCCCACGGAATCCAACCTTTCGGATTCAATTTCCGTTAGAAAGTCTGTCCCTTTAAGAATGCTTAAGTGACGACCGTGGTCCCCCGTCACCCCTTTGGGTATCCATACGATAGCTGCGTAGCAGCGGAAGAAAAGGGGAAGAAAAATGAAGTGAGAAGTTGAGCATGGGAGCTCGGTTACGGTATCGGGAGGAGGCAGGTCAGTTATGGAGGTTGTACGGGGACTAAAGCAAATATGTGATGTGATATATGTAATGTAATCTTGTAATGCAAATCTGAAGAAAGGATGGAAGAATGTGGAGGTGGAATTGCAGGAAAATATGGAACCAGGTTCTAAAAAGAGGGTTGAGGAGTTTTTGAACTGCAGCAAGTGGGATGCGGCGGCGGTGCACGTTTTCACACCTTGGTTCTCAACTGCCACAAAAGGTTTGCAGTTGTTCCCAAAGCAGCGCGTGGCATCGGCACTCCTGTAGCTGGAAAATACTGTTTGCCGTTTCCATGTGCCACCGTATCATAGAATCATAGAATCATAGAATTGTTGTGGTTGGAAGAGACCTCCAAGATCATCGGGTCCAACCATTAACCCAGCACTACCAAGTCCCCCACTAAATCGTATCCCTTAGGGCCTCATCTAAATGTCTTTTGAATATCTCCAGGGATGGGAACTCCACCACCTCCCTGGGCAGCCTGTTCCAATGCCCGACAACCCTTTCGGTGAAGAAATTTTTACGAATATCCAATCTAACCCTCCCCTGGTGCAACTTGAGGCCATTTCCTCTTGCTCTGTCGTCTGTTACTAGGGAGAAGACCTTGTTTGGATGCACACCTGTCACGTCAAACCCGCCCTTCGGCCCATGGCCGGGCTATCAAGAGCTGCTGATGGTCTTCTGGTGCTTGGTGGCCGCGTGGCTGGGCTGGCCAGCGCTGAGTGCATCGTCTGGCCCTGTTGGGATGTTACAGCTCAGCTTCACGGGCTCAGGCCGGTCTTGGAGGTGTAGTAACAGGTCAGAGCCCAGGCGAGGACAGGGGACCATCTCCATAGGGGACCCAGAAAGCCGGACACATCCAGTGCCGCGTGTTGCAGGGTGGGGGTGTGAGCACTTGTTCCTCCCTCGTCCCCCTTGTCCCCGCGCCCACAGGGCCAAGGCTGCCCCGTGCCAGGGTGGGCGGCGTGGCAGGGGAGTGGGCTCTGCGCTACACATGGAGCTGCTCGCCCGCCCGGGGCCAGCCGCAATCTGTCCCCTGCCAGCCTTCCGACACGCTTCCTCTTCGGAGGACATTTTCCTGAACATCTTTTAAGCTACGAATCTGCCCTTTGGGGAAGACACATGCTCTGGCGAAATGAATTTCAAACGTGTGTCGGGATATATGTGAAACATTTTCAAGAGACCTTTCTCTCTTTTGTTTTCCTTTTTTTTCTTTATTTTTTCCTTCTTTTTTCTTTTTTCCCTTCCTTTTTTCTTTTTCCTTTCCTTCTTTTTTCCTTCTTTTTTTTTATCTTTTCCCCTTCTTTTTCCTTCATTTTTTCTTCTTTTTTCCTTCTTTTTTTCTTTTTCCCCCTTTTTTTCTTTTTTCCCCCTTTTTTCTTTTATCCCCTTCTTTTTTTCTGTATTCTTTCCTTCTTTTTTTCACTTCTTTTTTCTTTTTTTTCCCTTTTTTTCCTTCTTCTTTTTCTTCTTCTTTTTTTTTTTTTTCCTCCTTCTTTTTTTTCCCCCGTTAAGCTTCTGAGCACAGCACTGGATGCATTTGCACCCCGGATAACGGCGGTGACCTTACATTTACATGGCACCTCTCACCCCAAAGGATCTCCAAACACTTTGCAAAATTTAGCACGAGCCGCTCTGGGCGCTCGGCAATCGCTTCACCTACCGCTGGAGCCCAGCCAGCCCCTGCCGAGAGGAGCACAGCACCTGATGAACGGCGCGCACAACACTACACGACGACTCCGGGCAGGGAGCGGAGAATACCTCCTCCGAATGAAACTCCGGGAAGAGTTTAGGCAGGCTGAATGTAATTATCCAAACTGGAATTTGGCCAGAGCACTGCAGGTATGGTGGATAGTTTCCCTGGAAAAGCTGGGAGCGCATGATCAGAAGGAAAGGGCATAAAAATGATTGACTGTTTCTTGCCTTTTCAGCAAACGCTCTTCTTGTCTTGTGGCTCATCTGGAAAAAATACGCTGTTAAAAATAAAACCTATGCGGCTACGCAAAAGCCTTCCTTACAGATAATTTTAAAGTGAATGAAGATGATAAAATGATATACTAATTGGTAAAATATGATTTCATTTGAAATAAAGTGGAGAAACTCACCAAATTTAGCTCCGCAAACGTAGCAAAGTATATTTCTCATCCAGCATAAAAAGGTGCCATTTGTTTGATATCAGTTTGATGAATTATTAATTTTATCACAGCTAAGATGACAGCTAATATTAGAACATTGAATTATTAATTCTCAAATGTGGCAATAAAAAAGCAGAACAAACACAAATTGAGACACATTTTAGGTGTGAGTTGACTTGCTTACATAATCTGTTTGAGAAAAAACAAGCGAGACAGGGATTTAAATCTTGCCAAGCAACTGCTTTTACCTTCAAACCTCAGGTATGATTTTTAGCCTTACTTTAGAAACAGTATTCCCTGACTACTCTACCGAACGATGCTTACTGGATATCACATACCTCCTGTGTCTGTCAGCCAAAACAGGGGCTCTCTGTAATTTTTTGGCTGTGGATATAGTTTTTGGGGTACTTTTAGGCCAAGGACTAATAAGGAGGCATGTGTAACCTAGGCAGAGCAGTCACCTTTCTTTAGGATGAGCGGGTTGAAAAATGCACATTATTTATAAGGAAGAGTATTTGAATTAGTCTTTTGCTCCTCTTCTTTCCTGCTGGCTTTTTCACCACTGCTTGTCATGTGGCACAGGGTAAATAAGCACTTCAGGGCTTGTTTCCTTAAAACTGTTTCTGTGAGGTTTCAACCTTAAGAGCCAGCACAGGATTTATCTGGCTCCACTACTGCCCTACAGGCTAATACTGATTTTCCTGTCAAATGTCTCCTTTGCAAATATTCTTCCTTCCCAACTCTCCAAATGAAGATGGGAGCTTCGAAGTCTTTCTTATTCCATAGCAAAATAGTCAATAAAACTTTTCCAAATGTCATATCTTTTTTATTTTTGAGAAGCAGACACTAGTGCAATACTGTCCCTGAATGCGGACAAGGGTTCGAAAACGAGCACGACTTGTGTACGTCAGGGGTGCTGACTGGTATAGGTGGATTTTTGAGGGCAATATTCCCGGGCAAAAGAAGAGAAACAGCTGTCTGTCCCCAGGCCTCATTGGGAATTAATCCAGCTCAAAGCTGGATTAACTTCTATTTAAAAAAAAAAAAAAAAAAGGCTACAAACTTGTATTCCACTGCCACATATGGCGGTTATTTAGACTACAAATATTAGGCAGGGCTAGCTGGTTGGGTACTACAGAGAGACTCATTTAAATCACTTATTTTTATCCCGCTGACAAAATGGGGTGGGGGAGTAAAAGCATCTGTCACCCATCTGAGTTTGGAGAGGGACCGTGTTATGCTGAGAAGTGCAGGAGGGTGCGAGAACATCACTAGTGACCCGTATGAGCAAGGAAAAGATGCTGCACACTCAAGGAGACGTATTTCTCCTCTGAGCTCTTTGCTGATGTCGGTTTGATTGTTGCTGTGCTTAAAGTTAAGCAACTGGTTAAAATGGGAGGTGAAGGCTCAGAGCTAGAATACAGGTAGCCTTTAAAATACAGCTTGCGTGGGAGGGCCACAATGCATCAAATAAGACTCAGTCCCACTGAGGGAACCAGTTTTGGGCTTGGAGGAATGTTGACTTACTGTGAGTTCATCTGAGAGCTACTGCAGGGAGGAGGACGTTGTAAATATTCAGATGCTTTGCAGGTACAGTTATTACCTGCAGTACAGGTGTGATGTGAGTTAAAGACAGCATCTGCTACAGATGTGTGTATAGTCATGGCAAAATCCCAAATTTACGGCATTTGCTGTAAATATAGACTCAGATCAAGAGGAGAAGGAAGTTCTTATTGATGCTCTCCCAAGGGAGGGGGTGTATTTGCCAATGATGTCCCTCCTGCAAGGAGATGGTAGAGGTGCAGCTCCTTTCTGAGGTTCACTTTTCCATCCAACTCTGCTTCATTCTGTTAACTGTGAAAAAAACCGCCCACATTTGCTGTTCTTTTTCTTTTTTTCATGTCAGTGGGCCATTCGGTGGTCATGTGTCTGCCATGGGAAGAGAAGCCAGCCGCGGTTGCGTTTCATTCATTCTTGGTTTACGTGTTCATGCACAAGAAACCCTTTTTTTTTCCCCCATGCGAAATCAGTAGAGTTTGTAATAAGTAAAAAACCCCAAACCACAGTTGATCGTATCAGACCGAGTTTCAAGACCTGCCCGCCCGTGCTCAGCCCAAACCCCAGGCAGCTCCGCTCTGGGTTTGTACGCTCCCGTGGGCATGACATTACCCAAAACACCAATATCTGCCATAGACCAACTGTTTCTCTAGTGGACCCCAAAATCTTTTTGAGGATTCTCCTCTCCCTGACCTCTCCTAATAGGAAGAGCCAGAAAGAATTAAAAGATAACCCACTCTGGCCACCTTTTAAAGGTGACTCTTAGTATGCGGTTTTGAATTTCTCTGGTTTCACACATTGCTGGTTATGTTGCCTATTATAAAGGATTCAGTAAGACACACTTTCTCCCAGTGGTATTTTATTTTGACACATCTCAAATGAAAATACAGCTCATTATTTTATACAGGATTCAAATACGTTGTCACCTGGTTTTCATGCATTAAAATAGGATGCAGTTTTGTTGTAGGTGTATGAAAAAACAGGAGGAGTCTGTAATAAGCCTGTTTAGTAATTTATTTATGTATTTTTGGTCATCCCAAAATGGGGCAAATGTCAGGCTTTGTCTTTTAAAATGTCTTTGTGTTCAGAATGCAAGTGCTCTCTTGTCTGGTCCTGTTGTATTCTTTATCTTCATGGTTTGGCTCTCAAGAGGCATATTTAAATTGTCATAAATGTAGTAAAACTTTTCAGGAAACAACACTCAGAGACCTTGTTTATTTGAGTTTTAAAAATATTATTTATCATGCTCTGTAAAATATCATATATCAGCCCTCTAGGGACAGGGTAGCCTTTTCAAATCAGTCAAAAGCTGAAATCTTGTACAGGATGCAAATTAGGAGCTTGATTAAAAGAAAACTAGTGTTAAGACTGTTTCTGGTGAAATTTCTGTGGGCACAGCAGCAATTAATGCGGGGCCAGCTAAGCATATCTGTTGTGAACATTTTCGCTCTTTCACTTTATGCAATATATGTACATAAAGCAGGAAATTTTGGCCCAGGTGGGTGTGCCAGTCTGTTGAGATTACCTGATCCAGAAGATGTTTTAAATTAAGGAAACCACAAGAGATCAATACTTCTCAAAACATCCCTGGCACATTGAAAAGATTTTTTTCAAAAGAATATATTTTTTTGCAAGGTTTCAACTGTATCCAGCCCACATCTGAAAAAGGAGTCGGTTTAAGCTTTTGATTAACCAGAACCAACATTGGAGAGGTGGCCTCTGATCTGCACGCTTAAATTTCGGTCTTGGAACAGGCTGCAAAAGCTGGATTGAAAGTTCGAATTTTGTTTCATTTGCAGTAGAACGGAAGAGCTGGCAAGCTCAGACACTACCAGTGCTTTGTGGAAGCTGACATATGAATTTGTTCTACAAATGTGCCAGGGACACACTGATCCAACAGTTAGATCACTTCCAGAAGACACAGAGTTAGATCTCTGAGCTTACTTCCAACTCTTTCTTATTACTACCCATTACAAGAAAAATTCCGCATAAAGCAAACCAGGTAATTAATTGCAGCACTCAGCGATATCCTAAGAAGAGCTCCCATCTTCACATGTATAAAAATAAATTATCAAATAAGCTAAAATATCCCAGTCCTTCAAACAAAGAAGATCAGACTTTTCTCGTCGGCTTTGGGGACTGGAGGTTGCAGATGGATTTGGGGTTCACGTGCTTGACTGAGGTGGGACAGAAGTAACGGAGATGAGCTTTGGTTGCAGGAAGGCAGAGAAGGAGCGTCTGTGGGAAGGGTGAAAGGGACAGCGAAGAGGAAAGAGCTAAGTGAGGACTTTACCTTCATCTGAGAATGGGTAAGGCAAAAAATGTCTTGAGCATTGTGGTGAGTAACCCATGCAGATTTAGTGCACGAAAGGGCCTTTTTCGTCCTTTTTGTCTTTTTTGTATTTTTAAAAAAGGCTTAATCCCCATGTATCATGACACACAGTTCCGTTTCTGCACTTCTATTCAAGGCGGCTAACTTCAAGGTCTGGTGTCTTTTAACTATGTTTCTATTCCTGAATCTAACCTGTCGATAGCAGAACATGTTGCTGGAAAAAGACATCCCAAGGAAAAAACACCATAATAAAGGAAATATCTCAATGATAAGGAAATACACCAGTAACAGTGATGTGAGATGACTTTTTCTTTATTTCTGAATGGAGCAGGGGAAGTCTGCCTGTCACTGCAAAAGGAAAAGGGTACGAGAATGAACACTGCCAGAAAAAATTACATTAAAAAATTTCTCCTTCTCTGGGATGAATACAGCGGAGTAAAAGTGTTCCTACAAAAAATGAATTATGTGGTGATTTTAAATACAGTGTGAGAATGAAGGACACAGGAGGTGCAGAGAGAGACGAAGAGGAATGGTATGACGTGTTCAGGCTGGGACGGTGTTTCAGACGGCAACAGTTAGAGAGGAGAGGTGAAGGAAAAAGAATAGGGAGCTGCTGTATTCTGAGTCCTTGACATCAGTCATGTAGCAAGTTTTCCTACAGTGTCACTCATTTGCTCTCCTGTGAGGAACGGAATGAAAAGTATCCTTTAGACATGAAGGCATAACACTCTTGTCCTCGTTCTTGTTCCTCAGCTCCTTCCTTTTCCTGGTAACTCTTCTCCAGCCCAGTCCCTTTTGTACTTTCCCCTTCCTTTATGATCTATATGACACTGCAAATATTGTCATATTTTTCTTATTACTGATTGTTCTACTGCACAATATAGACTTTTCATCAAATCCTGCAGTGTTCCTCAAGCCTACAATCACACTTGCTTTGCTTTCAATCGCTTTCTCCTTATACCATGGCAGGTCCAGCTTGTCCTTGGTAAGGCCAGTCTGTGCAGTCCTTGCTGCTGGAGGAAAGCTTTGAGTTTATTGGCTTGTAGCCCCTTGGTGTTTTGTAGCTAATTATATTTTCTTCTGGTTCCCAGTTACTCATGATGCAATGGACATTCTGCTTTGCATTGTCCCCCACAAATTGGAAAACCTTTTCTTCATGAATGACCTATAGTTTTAGTATCACCATAAATAAACAACGAGTTTCCTTTCCCTTAAGCACTGGCACTTGTTGAGCAGGATGCTCTGAGCTTTCAGTTTCACTGTGAGGACAAATCCATGACAGGTTGAACAACGCCAGCACCTAATGCTACGCATTATCTTGCCCTGTACGTATGGTTTGGATGAATAAGCAACATCTAAACTTCCGTGGGTTTACTTCATCATTGTAAAATGGATCCAAGAGTTCTTCTGGCAGCAGGACCCAACAGGCTAATGGGGGCTGATGCCATCATAGCACCTACTATATCCTTAACCTAAACCTCCAGTGACCCTGGGCCATTGCATTGGGATCGTGTTTGTGGGATGGGATCCTAGTCTTGTGTGAAAATTGGGGTGTAAAAGAGCTAGGCTCTGCTGAGCATCAGCTGAGTGAATTTTCTCCTTTTTTTTCTTTTTTCGATTACCTTCAGGTGGGCCTGGATGAGGAATGGCTGGAAGCTGGCCTGCTGGTGGGAGCTAGAGGAGCCAAGGAGGCAAGGTAACCATCTCCTTACCATCTTAATAAGCCTGTCTCTCCAAGGACAATGACTTCTGCAACAGAAGTGGCAGAGAGGATAAACAAGTTTTCCTTCTCTTCATGTAAATTTTTTCTCCTTTTTTTTTTTCTTTTTTCCCTTTCTTTTGTAGTTGCAAAAGTTTTGAGAATTCATCATCTTCCCAGGTTGATGGCAAGACCCTCATGACCCAGCTGTGAGTCATGATTCCCAGCTGGGTGCCTCTGAGGAGAGACAAGAAGCTCGGATGTGCCCCTGATCTCCCACCAGCATGGGCCAGGAACATCTGTTTGCTCCTTCCCTTTCTTCAGACGGTCCCGAGGAGGAGAGAGGCAGGCGAGTAGGAATATGAAAGGCAAAGGATCAACCGGCCATGTTATATTAGCCAACTTAAATAATTCTTTCTGGCTGTGGAAACAGTTTTCCCATCCAAAGCTGCTTTTTTTTTTCCTTCCTTTTTTTTTTTCTTTCCCCAAACAGGAACAGTTTATTTCCACTTTTGGGCAGGTTTCTTGGCCAAGGGCCAGCTCTCCCCATTGCCTCTCACACGCCACTTCCCGGCGCCCCCCAACTGACCTTCCCAAAGTGCCTCAGGGACCCAACTTTACTGAATAGCAAAATCAAACTATGCAAATCGAGCTCGGATTATTACGTATATAATCACGAAAACGTTTTTCCTGCGCTATTGCCTGTGCCCAGCTTCCTGCCCTACCGCTCCGAGTGCTCCAGCGCTGTCTATAGCTGTTGAGATGAAGCACCCGAGGATGGCTCTGAAGCAGGAAGAGAGTTCAATCCGCAGGCTGGTTTCCCAGACACTTTCTTTCTCATCCTCCACAAGACAGTTGATATTCCTCCGGATTTCACTGTTATTATTTGGGTGTCTCTACTTCACAGCGAAGGGTAGATGAATGCCTCGTTCAGCCTCTTCAGTCCACTCTAGTTCTATTTTAGTTTGAGAAGCCTGTGCTACTTCGATAGATGGGTGCAATTCATGCCAATAGCTCAGCCCTTCTGTAAAGTTAAGCATCTCAGGCTGAAAAATAAGTAGAAGGTAAAGCTGCACGATGCGGGGCAGGGAGCTGAGTCCCGCAGTCAGCTCTAGGTGATAAAAAGTATACATCCCGCTGGGCACTGTCCTTCGAAGGAGAGGTGGTGAGGTTTACTTGGGCGTTTTAATGAATGAACGGATGCATAACGAGCCAGGAAATCCTACTCACCTTAACAGCTAAACAGGCGTTTGAAGTCTGAAGCCTGAACTCTTTATGTAGCTGGTCAGGAAAAGTATGGGATCCTGATGACGGATGTGGAGGAACACTTATCTGAAGACACCTACTTTATATTCTGATGTAAATCTCATTTTTATTTCTTTATTTTTAATGTTCTATACAGTATTTTGAGGCATGTATAATTACAGAATCACGGAATGGTGGGGGTTGGAAGGGCCCTCTGGAGATCATCTAGTCCAACCCCCCTGCCAGAGCAGGTTTACCTAGAGCAGGTAACCTGAAGCAAAAAACCTGAACTCTATCGTTAGAAACAAAACAATATTTTCCATTAAAAATTTCCATTTTAAATCTGTAAGCAAAAAACCTTCACTTTTGCAATTAATGCCGTTTTGCCCAATTTTTTATATACTCTTGACGAATGATCGATTTGCAGAGCAAGCCTTCTGTCCAAGCCCACGGAAGAGCAGCCCCTGCGCCGTCCCGGCGCGGCGCGAGGCGGACGGGTGCTGCGGGCTGCGGAGCACGGCGCGGGAAGCGTCGTCTACAACGTCCGAACAATGAACAGAGCACCTCGCCACAAAGCCGGTCACCCTGTCAAAGCAGCCATCGTACACGCTCAGGAGCCAGATGTTGGCATTGTGATATTGGGATACTAATGTAAAGGGAAGGTTGAATTTTGTTTTATATTTTTTTAAATGTTGGCTTTCCGAGGATTAAGTGGGATATTTTCAATGTAGTTGAAAGAAGAGAGCTGCATCCTCAAAGTCCAAATGTTCTTGTTTCCTGTTTGGTTCGAACTTAATAATTTCTCTCCGGACGAAGCATGAAATGGAAAGCCCACTGTGAACCTCAGAATATTTGATTTCAGGTAAAGTTCCACTTCAGCTGATCTTTCAAAAAATATACATGAATCTTTTCAGCTGTTTCAGCCATGAAGCCTATGCCTATTTTTTTCTTGATAAAGGCATACTAGTAATTAAATTATCAAGTCTGATACGTAAAATTCAGCTGACTGTGGTTTAGAAAACGCAATGTAGATTCTTTTTTTTATCTCCTATATCACGCGTTTAAATCTGGTTCTGGTCCCTAATGAGCAAAACTCCTGCCGACTCCTCGCTGGTCCACGCAGCTTGAGCTGCGGCGCTCGACTTCGCTCCTAGCTGGTGTGTGTCCTCATCCCCCGTGCCAAAACAAACCCTTCCCCTCTGCCTTTTCCTGTTAGCGGTCCTGGTCCAGGGGCCAAGGGCTGACAACCTTTCTCTTAACCCTAAACCCCTCTGCGCCGGGAGAGGAGAAGGAAAATGATTGAGAAACCTTTCGCTATTGTTCGGCTGTTTAGTCATACGGGAAAAGGGGCTGCCAAGCCGGCATCCCAGCAGCCCCAATCCTCTGTAAATACGGGCAGAAGGGGAAGCACGAAGAACTTCTCAACATTATTACAATTATTGAATACCTTTATAATATATGTGTTTCACTTAAACTAATATTTTATAACTGTATCAGCCACTGCACTCACCCAGCACCGTTTCTTATTTATCTGGTTGGACCTACTAATTTCCTTTTATCATAATACTTGAGAAATAATTGTCTTTTACCTCTCTTAGGACACGCTACAGGGTTTATTCTCCCCTTGCTATCTAAGTAGTTATATTCATAAATCCTGATGCGTTGAGAGCAGAATAGACTTTATATGCCTAGCAATTTCTTATGATTTCTAAGCTATTATCCCCAAATCCTAATTAACCATTATTAAAAATAATGTGGCCTTTCTAGAGTGTGAGATATAGCAACATGATAAGATATGATGTGAAAGGCCCAAGTATCATATAATGCGATTTTGCTGCTTTACGTTTCCTCTTTTATTAGAGAGTTCTGACATAATACTGCTTTTTCATTCAAAGTGACAGGATTCAGTAGTATATATTTTGCAAACTGCCAGAACAGAGTCATTGGATTTAGTTTTCTAATAATCAAACAACCGTATAACATGCCTGTACATGTCAGAAACTGAAGAAAGTAAATTTATACACAACAACGTGTATTTTGTGGGTAGCGATAACCCACCCAAATCTAATTTAATCAAATATTTAAAGAGGTAATAATTAATTTTTAAAGAATTGAAGTGAACCGTAACTAGCAAGAAATGTTATTGTTTATTTTTAATGCCAGAACAGTACTCCTGATGCATTTTTAATATTTCATTAAGGCGGCAACTTTCATGCTATATTTTTTCAAGTTTTTATGTCTCACTGATACTTTTTTTTTCTGAAGAAAGGTGAAATATTGTAGGAAAACTTAAAGCTTGAATGGATACGCTCTTTGAGGATCTTTTGCCATAACGAATTAAACAGAACCAGGAGTATTTTTAAACAAGCTAAGGCACAGCACCTGGCTGGGAGCTGGGCAAGCGCCGCTTCTTTCACCCTGTGAATGCGTCCTCCCCATCAGCTATTACTTTCTATCCTCTCTTCTGAGCTATTATTCATCATTCTTACTTTTTAGGAGAGGTATTTGCAAGAAAGGTTTTAAAGCCCACCACTCCCTGCGCCTTTGAAACCGATGAACTGCTCTGTCTCGGTCTTTTGTTTTTTTGATGAAGTGTCTCTCACATTTTGAGCCTTTTATACTCAAAACTGTGGAAGCCTGTTTATTGCACTCTGGCTCCAGCCCTAGTTAAAGGTGTGAACTGCCAAAGTGGAAGGGGGCACATGCACATTAACACCGCCGTGGAAAACATCGCTTGACAGATGGATGCATGTTAAATGGATGTTTGAAGAAAGGTGTTTGCAATAAAAATCTTGAGTATGGCATCAGAGGAAGACCACACACAATTTTCCAGCTTTATTTCTGTAATATATAAGGGTCAGGCTTGTTGTAGTCCCTACGCCTTTTACTGTCACATACTTCTCTCTGGTACTCTCAACAGCTTTGATAGGCACGTGAAGTATCAGGGTTCAAACGCCATATATAAATAGGTATATACGAATGCATACATACACACATTTGTATTTGATATTTCATAGTAATATTTCATAGATTAATATTTTTGCATTTATTTTAAAGACTGACTGTTGCCAAGGATCTACCCCGGAGCATGAGGATCTGAGAAACGGTGCTATAAATTGTCAGTTCATTTGGCAAATAGGTATCAAAATGGTCCAAGGATAAGTTGAGTTTCTCCAGTTTCAGTTACCAGTTCTTGAACTTTGGGGGCTAAAGGAGGTGCTCTTAACATCACCCAGTTATAGAACTGGGAATTTGCTGTGCAGATCTTCCCTTGTTTGTGAAAAATCTGCCTCTGAACAAGTCTAAGAGCTGAAGTGTTTAAATCCTGGTTGAGAATATGTATCCAGGATTAGGTACAGCCAAGTTCAATGGATATAGTCACCCGGGATTTCCTTGACCCTGCTGGTTAGAAACTTGGTTGCAAAAATTCTTTTTTTTTTTTCTTTTTTTTTTTTTTTTCTCTTTGTTTTTCCCAATGTGTTGTTGTAAAATACTTGGTACCTGTAGATTTTTCTTTCCCATTTCTAGACTTCTCCTAGACTAGTATGCAAGGAACTAGACTGGGTGCATGGCAGGAAAGAGGAGCTTGAGACAACATCTCTCCATGATACTAAGTTGATGGAGCCCTTAGCTGTTCCCTGGACAGATAATAGGACTTTCCAGGTAAAGCTCTGTATTGTCTATATTTTTACTCTTTTCCCCAAACACTTTTGACTCAACCATCTCCTGCCTATGCTCCCTGCCTTAGCTGAATTGGTTTTTCTTTATGTATGGATTTTTTTTTTTCCCCGAGTTCATAATTGCTATTTCTATTTGCTTCTTTGCATTTTCAAATATCTAGTCCAGGAATCCTTCCACCTGAGATTATCAAGAAAACACACATGAATAACAACTACCTACAGTTTACAACTTGTAGATTCAAATTTGTTTACATAAATTCGTAAATATGAAAGGATGTGTGAGAAGACTTTGCAGGCAGAGAACACACTAAAATCATCAAGTAATTTATACGCTGTGAGTAGTTTGCTCAGCTTTATGGAGATCTCCTTGTAAGTGGTGCTCATGCTATGACAATAGACTGTTTATAGATTCTTAAAATGTCCTGACTTGATGGAAAAGAGGGCAAATTCTTCCTTCCCAAATAACTTTGGACTTCGAAAGGAGCGTTTGAAGCCACAAAACTGGAATACGAACATTCACACCCACTGTACAAATGGTTCAAAAATCCTGTCTTCTCCCTCAGGCCCAGCTCCAGCAAGCACTTACACACATGCTTAACTTTATGCACACGAGTAATCCCATTGATTTAATGGGATTATTCCCACATGTGTAGTTACACACACATAAGTGTTTGCAGGATTGGGGTCTATTTCTCTCACAATGATTTGAAACCTATGGAAGAAAATACTGTATGCAAGTTAGATAGTATTTAATGGCCACACATTAAGCCTGAATATTTCTGCTGAGATCAACGGGGCTGTGCCAGTTTGTACTGGCTGAGAAACTGGCCTTTTCTGTGTACAGTCTACATTCTCTAGATGCAACACATTCGTGGCTATCGCAGCATAGAAAGGGGAATGGAAAGATAATTAGAAGTAAAAATATCAAGAGAGAGAATTCTCCTTGTCTAGAGGTTGCTGTATTCCAAATCTTGATTTGTAACTTAAATTGCATTTAAAAAATGTTCAGCTATGTACAAGATATGCTCCTCAATAATGTAATAATTTGTGGCTATTTCAGCTATGTAGAAAAGGTTTACCTTTTAAATGTGTAAATACAGAAATTTATATACACACAGATACATAGGAGAAAAGTATTTCCAAGCATCAGAAAACTGTATATAAATATGGGTGCTTGCATGCAGGCAAACTTGTGTGCACAGGATGAGCACTACAAAAAAACCCAACCAACTTCGGTAGAAATAACTGAACTTAAAGTTGCCTCTGACTCGGATAGTTTACTTTTAATTTGAAATGCTGCAGCCAAGATATTTTTTAAAAATTTAAGGCAAGTAACCATCTGCCATAAATGATAGAAATGGAATATAAATAAAAGAGTACTTGTAGGATTCCGATGGAAATCACACGCCAAACGTACCCACGGTCTAGGCAGCAGGAACACTTTCAGATGTCAGGAACAAAAGCAGAGAAAGGACTTGGTTTGGCCAGGACATGTTTTGCTGTGTGTGGTGTATCTTGTTGGCTGTCCTGAATAACAACGTTATTAAGCAATTTGGGCTGGAGCATTATGCCCCGTGAAGAATTTAAGGAAGATCTTGAGCATGTTGCAAGAGGAGTCATGCTGTGCCATTTGGTATAAAACTATAATCAGTCTTATGCCACTGGCACATTCGAACACCTAGTGGGATATGCCGGGCAGCAACGTTCAAGGTTTTATATAAGGTAACAGCTGCTTTGGTCAGGCAGTTAATTAAAAGTGTTAATTTTCCCTACAACCAACAGTAGTGACAACAGATCAGAGTGGGATTTTATGACATTTCAGGGTTCCCTTATGTGATCACAACGATGGATTGCACCCACATCATCTTTCACATCCCTGCACTGAACGGCGCTGCCTTTCCCCTTTGGAAACGGCTTCGGTCTTCGACTCTACAACCGGCGCGATGGTGATGCTCTGGTACCACTCCCTGAGTGTTGCCAGTTGTCCCAACTCCAGTCTTGGAAAGCTGTTTGGGCTTATTCCCACACCAATGTTGCTTTAGTCAGAAGATGCAGCAATTCATTTACAAGGCAAAAGTATTTTTTATTTTCTCCCTCCTATCTTACACTCCTTCTTAGAAATGTTTAATGAGCAGATATGTAGAGTGGAAATAAAACGGTATGATGTTTTTTAATAGATAGCTATTCTTCAGATGTAGAATTACAGAAAATTATTTCCTTGTTCTTGATAGTTTGGCTTGTTGTACAACATTGCAAGATGACAAATTCAACCTTTTCTGTACGTTGCTACTTTTGTAGCATGATAATAACTCAAATGCATCCAGAAAGAGAAGGTAAATGGGGAGGATTCATGAAAAGGACTAGAAAAACATATTTAGAAGCAATGGACTGACAAATGTGCAGACTGAATAATATAAATGAACTGAACAAGGTTCCTCCCCGCCAAATGGATAATACAGTGTGAAGAAATGTGGAAGAAATGTAAAACTCCAAGTTAGACATGTAAGGACTGACCAAAAATGAGTCACACTCCCACGCGTTTGGCTCACAATTTGAAATATTTGTTTTTCAGTTGATTGGGTAGCCACTAAAAGTATATGGTAAGCTTTGTTTGAATTTGATCTGTCACTTTTTTTGATGGGTGACAATGATTTTATGACATATGTCACATTGTGTCACATCATTCAAAACACATTAAGTCATGCTCTACCCCATCATCTCTGAAGGCAATAATGCTATTCAACACGACGTGACGTGACGAGATGTAACGCAACTCAACAGCTAAAAAAATAAAGGCAAAGTTTTGTAAGTGTGACATGGGCTCCCAAAATTATGTTGTAATGAATCTTAGGAAGATCGCAGGAGCTAAGTTTTCAAAACGGGTCAGTTGTTGGCTGACATGTCTTTAGGAAGATGGACTCTGAGTTACACCATGCAGAGAGGTAGTGAGTAGATACTATAATCATGATAGGAGTCTGTCATTAAGCTCGGTGATAAAAGTGAGTTCTTCAAGAAAAACGTGCTGGAAAGATGAGTCTTATGCCTGAAATGAGACTGGAACTGTCTCTGACCTGAAAGGCTGGATGTCTGTAGGTGTTTTCGAGCATTTAAAATTTCCAAAACCTCAGGAGATGTCCTAAGCAGAAATGATTACAAGAAGCTGGGCTTTTTCTGGATATGGTCTTCTAACATATCTAAAATAAAGATGGCTGCAATCTTCATGACCTCTGCTCTTTTTTTCCTGAAGATTATCTCCTTTTCTGCCTTTTGACTATCAGGAGTACAGTATTTTCATTGTATATGTGATGTTATTTATTCTTCTTGACTGCAGTGAAGCTATGCCTATTTGTACACACAGAGGACCTTCGGCTAGACCAACGATGGGATTATCTCCATTTAAAAGCAGCACCTAACCAGAAAATGTGAAGAAGTTCCTTGATCAGCGGAAGCTTTCACTGGAAAATCCCAAATTCCTTAGCCACCAGGATTGCACCATAGATATTTTTCAGGTAGATTAGAATTCTTTAGTCACGTGCATAATCAAATATCATATGCTTGCTAGTGTTATGCACTTCCATAGCTACACTTGGCTAATTAGAGTCTCACTAATCATTATGTTTCTTACACCATTTTGCCAGGGGAGCCTATGAACGGAGCTTATCTGAAAGCTCTGGATACTGCAAAATCAGAGATGGAAGCTGAAGACTACCTATATGAAATCCTTCCTTACCTGTCTGACTAATATCACTGACCTGAATTTAAGTGTCTCCCATTTCCTAAGATAATTCCTGAGAAGACACTCTATGGCTCATTTCTCCTTTCTTGAAGCTGAGCCTTTTTTAATCCTTTAAAACATTCATTGGAAATTATACCCCAGTGAATATGATACAGCTTCAGTAGGAGAAGCCCCATCCCTGGAAACATTCAAGGTCAGGCTGGACGGGGCTCTGGGCAACCTGATCTAGTTGAGGATGTCCCTGCTCATGGCAGGGGGTTGGACTAGATGGCCTTGAAAGGTCCCTTCCAACCCAAACTATTCTATGATTCTATGACTCTAACACCCCGAGGCACAGGTTGGGGAATTAGGGCTCTCCTGCCTGGGGGAAGGAGATAAGGAGGCCCATGGACTTCAGTCACCACCTTTTAGATGTATTTCTAACTACTGGACATTGTAAACGAAGCCACCAGGATGACATTCTTATATTAGCGAGTCCTGATGTGATGGCCAAAAGACTGCTTGTGGCTCTGAAGCCAAACAGAAAGATGGACTCAGTTTTCTGAACGTATGCACCATCCTCTTTTCAGAGTTTCCTGTTAATGAGCTTCTTGCATGTTCTCTGTTATCCTTTAGGCCTGATTTCCCTGTTAATTGTCTTGGAAGACATCCTTGATGTCTGGAGTTTCCATTAGATGCTAGGGCAGCTGAACCGAATAACACCCATCCCCCCTTTTTGGCGACATTTTCTCAGGAAAAAAAAAAAAAGAACAAAAAAAAAACCCCCAAACCCAAACCCCCTGCAGTTCTCTACCTTTCTTTTCAATATGTTGTTAGGTAATTTATAGACTGAATATCTTGAGATTCTTCCACCTTTGCTGCATATACCAAAGAGAAACTTGTGTAAATTCTCACTTTATTACCACACCTGTTAGAAATCACTGCTACAACTTAGGTGTGAAAAAATGTGGCTGGACTATACCTAGTAAGGACTACATGCGTACCAGCCTCAACGTAAGTGCATCACCACTGCTATAAACCAGGCACAACTACTTTGGTGACATTCACTGTTACTGTACGTTGACAAGTTCCCATTTAATTTACTACATATGGTTCCACGTCTCCATAGCTACTCTCGTGAATTCATTATTCATTAAATAAGTGATGAATTTACTCAAATATTGCAGCCACATGGCCGACACAAATGCATTCTAATATTATTAACACGTTGCCAACTTGCAACTCTTCGAAGTCTGAGTAAATGTTTTGACAAGAAGAGGCAGCAAGAACAAATAAGTAGTAGCAGCCTAGATGAAGTTCAGCCATAGTTCTAACAGCTTTAAAGTCTTAACAGTGTTTTCACTGGGGCAGTACCAGATAAATTGCTCTTATGTGTGCATACAAGAGACTAAAATTCCTTTGAAAGTTTATAATTTCTCATGGGAAAACACAACATAAAAGTTACTTTTACTCATAGAAAAACAACACCATATTTTCCTGTCAACCTTTGCTGTTGGGAATTTCAAACTTTTTGCATTTTTTCCCTGTGATTCTTTGTCGACCCAAGGGACAGGCGTTTACAACATAATTTACTTTCGGCGTGTCTCTGTAAATCATTGTAATACTTTCTATGGCTAGTGAAAAAAAAAAAAGCAGCAGCGCTCTCAAGTTGGACTGACAAACCACTTTTCCAAGCCTTCAATAACGAAGCAAAAACCCCCCGTTTCAGGCGGGCGACACTGACATGGAGAGATACACAAAGGAAGTGTATTTTACAAGGGCTTTGTATGAATGTTTGCATTCAGAGGCTGTAATATTTATTGGGAAATATTTATTGAACCGTATTTACTTGCAGTAAAATATACAGAACGTGTGGAGCATAAAACGTGTCTTGGTGGCAGGCTTCTGGGCGCGGAGGGAAAACCACTGACATTTCATTTTCGGAGAAGGCAGTATTTTTTTTTCTTACCGTTCTTAAGGCCTGTTGTTGTCACTGTTGTTGTACGGGCTTAGCAGTGTTGTCTCGGATTAGGTGATTTAAGCGTAGCCTGCCATAAAAAAGCTGGAAACCTGTAGAGCCTTTCAGCCTCACTTTTTGAGACTGCTGCTAATATCAAGGCTCATTCAGTTTTACATTAGAACTTGATGACTTGCACATTGGTTGAACCTTCACCTTTTACAACCTTAATGGGGATTTATTAGCTATTTCACAGTGTGTAAATTTGAATCTAGGTCAGATGAGGAAGAAAAATAGGGCAAATCTGGGCCTTAAGTATAACCTGCATATAATATATCAGGATAAAAAAAAAGGTGCAAAATTAAACAGATGATTAAAAGTGTCTAGAGCAGTCAGAGTTTGAAAAAAGAGCTTGATAAATTAGGGGTATATGTAGGGGTTTTTTTGAGTTCAAACTCAGGTGACTGGCGAAAGTCTGGTTTCCACACAAACTCAGCAGATTAAGGAGTTAAAATAGCTTGTTAACCTGTTTCTGCTAACTGCTCGCAAGAGGAAATGTAACGCAGGTGTGTTTGATATTCACAAGATTAAAGCTTTGGTCTACCATCAAATGCTCACCACATTAAAGCCGTTTTAATGAGGTATTGGAAGATAATGAATGGAAGCCTCTAATTCACTGCAGAAGAGACAGCCTGACCCTGCTTCGACCCCGCTGCAGCCAGGTATCTCAACCAACGTATTAGTCACACTTAGACCCACGGACGGGTGCGTAATGAAATAGCCACTACCTGCTGCTGTCCTCATCGCCTAAAAACGCATCTGGTTCAGGTGCCTCAACTGTTCTGCTCCATACCCTGGAAGTCTGACGTCAGATATTCCCTGCACGGTGGTACCCATCCCTTTTACCAACTCTTTCGGGAAGACTATCCGGAGGGAAAAAACCACAGCTGCCATGAGAAGGAAGGATTCTTGCAGTGTGTGTGCATGGGGAATGAGTAGGGGAGAAATGGGCGCGAATGAATGTTATCGCTCGGTTATCACTCATCCTGATACTCAGCGATGTTCAGAAAGCCGTTAGCCGGAGTGAATAAAGGTTGGAACGGTCTTTCTGGTTCATCTAGTTTTGTACTTACCGTTCGACGGATCCACCCTCCCGCTAAGCTAAGGTACGCTGCCTGTTTAGTTATTCTTAATAGAATAAGCTCCAAATAAAAATAAAATAAAGATCCTGAAAGGTTCTCCAAACCAGATTTATTTTGGCATGCATATGCAGGAAACTATGTACTGTAGCAAGTTTTAAATACTGTATTTGGACACTAATTCTCAACTGCCGTCATCAGTTTGCTGACAGCCATCTGCTTGGACCCTGCTCCTTCCTCCCGTTCAGCACCGTTAAAGTAAAATATTGACAGAAACAACTTCTGCAGCAAAAGTGGAAAAGTTAATAACATAACTGAAGTCACACAGGATTTTTCTCTAATGTTCTGGAGCGCTCCTACAATTTTGTTTTACTCACGCCTTAATTTAGACGTGTCCCACCCGGCTTAAAAATAGGAGCTCGTGTAGCCAGCTATCTTTAGATGACACAGGTTACCGAGGAGGAATCTATAGCCGTAAGTGCCTACCGGGTAGTTCGCGTGACTTAACGCTAACGAGCAGCACACATGCTCCTGGAGATGCTGGCACACCGGGGGTGCGCTGTCGGTCAGAGCTGGGACAAGAAGCCATCCCAGTAAGGTTGTCGCTGTGGCCGCCGAAAGCTGTGATGGCACACGCAGCAGATATAGATTGATATAATTCAAATTTACCTGCAGAAACATTTTGAAGAGCGATGCAGAGAGCCCATGCAACCCCTTACGCCGTGCTCGTTGCATACCGCTAGCGCAGTGCTCTCGGGGGTGCCTTGGCGCTTCCAGACAGACCCCGAGCCTCCTCGGGCTGAGGTTTTTCTGTTCAGCACATGGCTTGTGATGTTCCCCACCTTAATGAGTCTGAGCTGCTCCAGTTCAGCACAGAGCAAGCTCTACCTTCAGCTCTTTGCATGAAATGTCATTAAAGCTCTCGCACAGGTCAGAGGGCAATGCACAATAGAAGACTTTGCCGCTAATTATTTCAAAAAGAAAAGTGAATATGCGCTCATGTACACACACACACACATCCAGATATACGTTCGTATAAATAATTTATTTATCATACCTATTTATAATACATGAATCTTTTATATTTTATGGTGATATCATTGCTGTTTGCAGATTTACATCTCTTATTAAATTCCCCACACAACAAAACACAACACTATAGAAATATATAGCCCTGCAAACTGATTCAAGACTTCTAATCCAAGTGGTCTTACTGTCTGCAATATTCCTTTCTAAATTGTGCCATTACATCCCACAAATTGACTTGCAATGAAAGGTAATTTCTTTTTATTCTCTTACGGCTTTGTGGCAGAAAGGGAGAAAGAGTCTACCCCGTAAAGAACAGCACCACAGTTTTCAAGCTGAACTCTCTAACACACCACTGTGGCTGCTGTTCTGCAGATACACACGCATCAAAACTGGAGTCAGCCCTGTGAGAAGACGGTTATGTTTACTGCGCTGAAGAGATCAGCAGTAGATTTAGTGGAGAAAGTAAAGCCTTCGGGCAGATGCAAAAAAATCTAAGAAGTCTAGTTTCCAAGTAGAAAATTTGACTAGTGATGCAGAGAGCGTAGCAGAAGCTAAAAATTGTTTGTGTGTGAAGACAATGCCTCATTGCCAAACCCAACACTTTTGAAAATAGGAACGTTACATTTTTTTGAGAAATATTTTCAATATTTGACCTGTTTTTTTTCTTCCCATAGAATAAAAACAAATAAATCTGTTCCGTCGCCCTGAGAGTGCATCGACTCCCACTTCTTGCCTGACGCGAGCCCCGCAGGTCAGTGTGCGGGCGAGGGGGTGAGGACCGAGCACCCTCCACGCTGGGCAGGGCGGTGAGCATCTTCCTCTCCCCTCCTGCTCGCTTCTGCCTTCCCCGTTGGCCCCGCTGCCTCCCTCACGCTGGGCTCATCTCCCCAAACCTTGTTTAAAGTCCTCTGTGACCGTTCTCCAAGCGGTCAGCCACCCCACCTCTCTTCAAAGACTCTGCAGCTCTGTTTGTCCCCACGTCTGAGGTGCTGAGCCACGTAGCCAGAAGTCCCCACTCTGCGCTACCTTGAGCACAAAAGCAAGGGTTTTCTTCCTTAAGGGTTCTTAGACTGAAAGGTAAGAGTTCACTGAGAAAATAATAGAAGTTATTTTAAACAGCCTGCCGCACGTGTGGTGAGGATGGCTTACCAGCCTTATCAGTCTACCTTGCAGGTTCTCTTTTATGGTCTGTAGCTGGAGGTGCTGAGGCATCCTCAGAAAGCCACAGGCATAAACCACATAAAGAGATTAAGGACGTGACTGGGAGAGGCAGGAGGAAGCGCTCCTGTTCGTTTTCTTGTGCGTGTGCTTCTGAAGGTACAGCCAGCAGGATCTCCTGCACGGGTCCGTGAGTTTCCAGAAGGACCTTTAGAAGTTTCTGGGTATTTTCCAAAAGCATCAGCAAGCCCAAAGCATGGAAAAATACCCAGAGAAACAAAATCAAGCATGACAGAAAAACCGTGCAAAGCCTTTGCTGTTGCTTCGTAGTCAGCCATTTTTCCTACTCTTCATCTATAGGGGAGAAGTGCAAGAGACCCAGCACAGCTTTGCTGCCTCTTTGCACGTCGGTGGAAGGCTGTCATCTTTTCCCAAGGCTTCCTCAATTAAAATCCCGGTTAAATGTTGCAGCATTTAGCTCCACATGTTAAAGAAGGAACTTTCTTCTCTAGCTGCCGTTCTCGCTAGCTTTGCCTGTTTCAGGGCTGTGCAGCTCCACATGACTACAGAGCCAGGAGGGGATTTTTTTCAAAAAGTGCAGCAATTTAGAACATTCAGACATTTTAGAAGTCACAGTGATTCCTGAGACACTTTGGAATGAAGATGGCATTTGGTGGTTTGAACCAAACACTGTATTTTAACTTGCAAAGAAAGAACTGTATAAACAGGACTCTAGTGATCAAAAAGTCACAGGAGTGATGAATGCCACATCGCAAATTATTTTGCTTTTGCAACATCATTAATGCAAATGATGAGCTATAAGGTTCCCTAATTCTTGACATAAGAGAATGTCTTTATTAAAGTGTTTATAGGACAGAAACAAGCTTTCAGAATGGGGTTAGAAACCTGATTTAAAAGTCCTACAGGTAAATAACACAATAAA
The DNA here is from genome assembly GCA_009819775.1 of Phoenicopterus ruber ruber. Lineage (NCBI taxonomy): Eukaryota > Metazoa > Chordata > Aves > Phoenicopteriformes > Phoenicopteridae > Phoenicopterus > Phoenicopterus ruber. The sequence continues at coordinate 40,011,094 of CM020220.1, forward strand.
AAGATAAAATATCATACATTTTGGATATTAAAAGAAGAAAAATCTGTTGAGCATCTTATACGCAAGTCCAACTACGGAAAACTTTGTTGCCTGTTGCGACACGGTGATGTCAGAGAGATTTGGACACCTCTCCATCGTTAAGAGCCGGTCACCAGACGTGCAGAGCACGAATGTCCGCGCGGTCCCGCCAGCTGGCGCGGTGTCCGTCAGAGCCGCTCCCGTGCGGCAAACAGCACTCGTCAACGTCCGACTGCGACCACCACCCGCCGGGGGAAATCCCTTGCTGCAAAGCTCTGGCCACGAGTCCAATCAAAAAGCTGCAAACGAAGAGGAAAATTGGTAAAGGTCTTTTCTAGATATATTTCCCGCTGAAGAGTAATACCGTAATGCAAGCTGCGGCTCGGTTTAGCGTCTTCAATATCAGCATTTATGTCAGCTGAGTCTTCAAAGCTCACAATTGACATCACTGGAGAATCTACAAGATTTCTACTAGTAAAAAACCTCACAAAACAGAACTTCTGTTTTCCCAGCAAACCGAATTCTTCTCCCTGACTAGCAGATGATATAAACGTGTACGCCACTCTGCATAGCCGCATCCAATTGTAAGGTCACACCTTTATTTAATGAGTTTCCTAAAAGTTTATAGCAAGTTTCCTTAGCGACACAGGTAGGGTTTCATTGATCTCCAACCGGGGCTGTCATTATAAGAGGATGGGGTTCCAATTTCTGATTAATGAAAATTATAATTATGTACGGATAACGGGGAGAGAGAGAGAGAGATGTTTCCATGTTACTTTAAACAAAGAAGAGTTAAGGCCTTATCTTAACTATGCATTGGCACTGCAATGCGAAATGGTCATGCAAAATTAATTTTTAATGTGTTCAATTTATATTAAAAATTTCTGCAAGTGTGTGAATTTTTTTTCTAACGCTGGAGTGCTACTTCATTTACAATATTCCCTGAAGGTGTTTTTTTTTTTAAAGAGACTCTTAAACTGAAGCCATTTTAAGGGTTTTATGAGACATTATGTGAGCTTTCATATGCAAGTTAGTCGTTAAGTACCAGATATTATATTCTGTAATATGCTTAAGTGATATTAGAGGCTGTATATAGCCTGCAGTAATGGCTATTGCTGCTTTTTTAATTTATCAAGAAAATGTTGCTTAAATAAGGAGCAAATCAGTGCTTGGATGTAGAAAATATAAATGTAAAGGAAGTAACAATATTGTTGTGACATACTTTGTACTCTCAGCTTCACTGGGGAGCAAAACCAGGGTCTACTTTCTCCTACTCTTATTGACGCACGTGGTAAGTCCCATATACACGGTGCTGGACATATGCAAAAAGAGAAATTTCACTGAGTCTCACGAAACAGTGTATGACCATTGCTCCTCAAGACTTCATGAGAATTAAGATCACGCGCTGGCAAGCGGGGTTTTTTGCATGATTCTCGGCATTCAAACAAAGTAACATCTCACATTTGAACTTAAACAAGTGAAGTCTTTGAACGCTCAACCTACAAAGGGAAATGTTTTTGTTAAGCTGGATTCACTGGTCAAGCTATAAAAGCTAGGATAAAAAAAAAAAAACAACCCTCACAAGGTGAACAAACTTGCTATTTTTTTTCTCCCCCCTCCCTTAAGAGTCAGAGGAAGAAAAAAAAAAAGGAACAAAAAAAAAAAGAAACCTTTTAAGCTGACAAGCTTGTAGAGATATAAAAGTCACTTGACTTTACTTTCAAATGTGCCTCTTGCTCCATGTCCTGACACGGACACAAAGTACTTCTGTAGCTGTGCTGCAGAGAAGTGGGGCACGGGCGTGTTTTACGCTGACAGCCCTGAGCAATGACACCTTATTTTGGCTCCGGAGTCCCCCACCTGCCCCGACCTCTGCGCGGAGCCCCAGCTGACGGCAGAGCTCGTCCTGGTTGGAACGTTCCTTCTCTAACCACAGACCACTCTTCTGTGCCCAGCTGCAAACTCCCACTTCCACCTAGAGTTATGATTGAAGAAATGTATTTCAAATGAAAAATAATCTTTTCCATTTTCTTTCCCTCTCCCAGCTGCTGATTCCCACCCTGATTCCTGTTCTGGAGCTGTGATTAATTTTTTTTTTTTTTTTTTTAAAATCACATCATCTTTCTCTCTCTGTCCCTGCCTCTCCTCCCCCTCCTCTTCCCAGTCCTCCTCACAGCTGTGGATCCTCACTCCTCCTTCCAGTCGCCATCACTGTCGTCCCCGCTCTCCTCCCTCCCCCAGCTCGCTTAAATATTTCAGAGAAAAGTAATGCAGCTTCATGCAGGCTTTATGATATTGCCTCTTCTCTTGTCTGCCTCTGGGAGGAACGAGGCCCTCGGCACCCTGGAACCCGCCTCTTTAATGAACCCACTTGCAAACGAGCCTCAAGTTAGGCACCAAATCGGCAATATGGACCTCAGCAAGCCCTAGCAGAGGGATTTGAGGACCCTCTGTTGAAGAGCAATTTTGCAGGGAACACATGGGCTCTCCAAAGTGCCGCACTGAAAGCCCAGGATAAACATCTCCGGGCTCCCTCCGCCTGGTCTCCGCCTGCTCGATGACCTCACGCAGAGCGCCTGAAATCTGGCTAATGCAAAAAGTCAGTGGCCCAGAGGGACCTTCCTGGCAAGGAGGAGCTGGCCAGTGAGCAGCAGGTCTGTGCTCCAGGGGAGAGGAGGTCAGGACAGGGTTAGCCACGTTCCCTTGCAGGATAAAGCCTCCCTTGGCCATGTTTTCACAGTTTATGACTACTATGAATTCTCTTCATGGACCAGGAAACTTGGCCCCAGCCTCCCAAGTCTACAGTAGCTATCAGGAGAACTATATATTCAGCAGATGACAAAATGTTGCTCCTCTCATCATGAAATTCTCATTGATGGCTCCCAAGTCTAAGGATGAGGAAAACATAGTAGTCTCCAAGGGAAATACGGTAGGTTTTGGTGTCTACAGCCCATGTATGATGATTTCTTGTGGTTAGAGGATAGGCTGCTGCTGTGATCTGCCCATCACCTCTTCATTGAGGTGGCTTTTGCTTTTCTCTGGGGACGTCCCTGCAGTGCGTTCCCACCTTTCCTTACTGAGCAAGTCACAGCGCTGCCGAGCGTATCCAGGCTTGACCCTTTCTGTGGCAAATTCCCAGGGAGCTTGGGCTGAAGACTAGCAGAAGAAAACGAAACAAACCCAACCAAAACCAGATAGAAAGCAGCCATGAATATAATAAATCTATCAACACCTGAACCACCTCCTGTCCCCGCGCTGTGCTCCCTCCCCGTGGTGACCCCCAGCGTCAGCCTGCCCTGCCGCAGACCCTCTTCCCCAGCCACGCCTGGGCTCTCATCTCAGGAGCCAACTTTTATCCAGTTTAAAGCTCTTTCATATGGTCCAAACCATCTTACCCTTTTCTCCAAGGATATCCGTGGAAGCCTCTGTACGGAGGTTTCCTGTTAGTATCCGCGCGGTCAAAGGGCGATCAGGCTTTTTTACGGTCACCGGCTTCGGTTCTGCAATTCGGAGCTTGAACTGGCTTAATCCTTGATAGGATCAACATCTGCTTCTCTTCTCCCTCCCACCTCCTTCGCATGCACGCACAAAGCTTCACTATTTTAATAAAATATTCTCCCGTTCTTCACCTGCTTAGTCTGTGTGCGTGTGCCTTTGTGTCTATTTTATATGTACTACCTAGGTGCGCGTATGTATGCATGTGCATACATGTTCTTCATGCGTGCAAAGGTACCTTCCCCTGATTATATACAAACAGATGTTTATATATAGAATGCATATTATAAATTTAAATTGATACAGGAACATAAATCTGAATAAATCACAGCTAAGCCGCAGCTTAAAATAAACATTCTGGAAAAAATAAGCAAATAAACTTTTTTTTTTTTTGGCAGAATGTTTATTTATTTAACAACAGCGATGCAGTTGCTTACACTTTCTACAAATGTTTTATCTCTTCTTCCTCCGCACCTGTCCCTGAGTGAATAGAGCCACATCTGTCTCATCTTGGCATAACAAGTACACATCTACATCTGTGAAAGATGATTCCATTTTTGAAGGAAACACTGTCTACTTTTACACTCCTGCAGTCTGCTAGAAATTATTACACAATGGATTTTGTGTCTTGCAGGAAGGCTGCTAAATAGTGAATAGCGAGTCTGGAAATGATGCAACAAAAGTAATGCCCTACTTTAACAAATAGCTAGCTAGATATAGATATAAATATATATTTATTCTAAACTTTACGGATAAGATAGATGCACTGGTTAATGCTACCTTCAATTTACTGTTTCTAGCATAGCGGACTCTCGCTAAAAAGCTCAGGAAACGGGAACTGTAGAGTACAGGGATAGCAATGGGATATCGATGCTTTCACCCGTCAGCTGCCGAGTCAAAGCCTAGATGAAGTTGGTAGCGACTGAAAAAACAGCTGATGGTTGTTTAGTAGCGTATATGAAAGAAGATAATGGGCTCTCTGGACAACAGAAGGTGGGGTTTGGGTCATTTTCCAGAATTCTCACACTGCAATATCCTTGGTTTGCCCCTTCCAAGTAAAGGTTGTGTGTGGTGGGGAAACGCAGCACCAGCCTGAGCCAGGGCGTGGGAGGATGCGCTGGGAGGGACCGTGGCCAGGCAACTTGCCGTGGTGGCACACAGCGTGTGAAGACCCTTGGTCCTCCAGGAAAACCGTGCCTGCCCAGCCCTGGTGTCAGCACGGCCAGCGAGCTCTTGGCTTAGGGCACAGCCCTGGTGTCAGTGTCGACAGCGGGCTCTTGGCTGGGAGCGGCCACATGCTATCAGGGTTATGTTATTAATGAGATTCAGTAGCTCATTAAATAAATGAAGAGGTGAGCTTGGGCTGATATAGTTAAGGGTTTAATGAGGTAAAATAGGGAAAAAGCCCAAAGCCTCTTGCTGACGGCATCACCAGCGATACCGAACCGATGAGCAGCCGCTGTGTTGTGCACTCCTTTCACGGGCTTGGCTATCAGAGCTGAAGTACAAATAAAGGTGAAGTGTCCCGAAGCTCCTCTTTCACTGTCGGATTTCCCTCACCGTTGCTACCTCCCCTGTGCACAGCAGCCCCTGTAGTAAGGTACTGGAAGCTCTAAGAGCAGTGCAGGAGCGTGATTCATGCAGGCAAGTTTGCTCAGCTTCTCACCTGGAGGGGTTAGCCCAGGGAGAGTGTTAATTCGGCACGTTTGCGGGACCTCTGCTACCTGGTACAGACTGTGTCGCGCCTTGTGCCAACCCGTCTGTGTCCGCTGACCAACCAGGTAACACAGTATTTTCAATCTGTATGGATGGCAGAGAAATTTTACTCAATAATGAGGCCTGGCCAGGAAATAGAAACTTTGCCTATGGAAAAAATCTGCCTCTAGTAAAATTTCCATTCCCCGCTTTCCATCACTTCCTGGCCATTTTTCATCCCTTGCCAACCTGGAGATCTGTGCAAAGCACGAGAAGTCTTCCTTGCTTCCTCACCCGCCGAGAGCTTTTGAATTTTAAAAAAAAGTAAATGCAGAGGTGACAGTGTTGCTTTCAGGGATGGATGTTATTTCACTCTCAGGCTTTCTGTTGCTTTTCCTTCACTATGTTGCCGGACAGAGAGAGTGAGAGCAAGACAGATTCACTCCCCTGTGATTTCAAAACAGTCCGAAACAGGTTCAAATCAAAAAGAAATCAATAAGTGTTCATGAATTTGATTTCAGAAGTGAATTATTTTATGGGGGAAAAGAATCTCAATCAGAATACATTATTCATTGTAAATAATTTAATGGTTTAAAATACATGTGAAGATTTAATGAAAAATCATCCTGGTTGTTATGTCATTCTAAGACTCTTTGCATTGTAGAAAGGGTCGGTCCTTAATACTTCAACAAACGGGACCGATGACTTTCTTTTAAGGCAAGTCTGGAGGGGAGAGCACAATTTGCACTCAGCTAGGCAGCCCCTCCGTGTAGTACATCGAAGTATTGATGCACGGGTCTCAGCTGCCGTGACGCCAACCCTCTTCCCTCTTGCAGTGTTTCATGGGCTATCTTTAGGCTTTCTCAAAATTAACTGCTTGACTTACTTACCCATCCTTCCTGGGAATTTATGATTCATATCTTCCCTTCCCCCCCCCCCCCCTCTTCTGCCAGACCTTTCCAACTCCCAACTGCTGTTCCACCTTCTATATTAAGCACCCCAGGCTCTGATGTACTTGACAATGCCCCGTACTTTGAACACATACACACAAAAGCACACTAGTGAGCCCAGGGATCTTCTACCATGTGAGGTACATACACCAACTTCAGACTCCAAACCTTTCGCAATCTTAATAAACACCTTACATTTAATTTTTTATCTTCTTTGCATTTGATTTTTTATATTATTTTCAAAAGGAATGAAAAAAAAATCATTAACAGTTATATAATGTGTATTCTTTACTTAAGAGCTGTTCTGGTCTATTGGGTAAATATATAGTCAGGCAGTTTTTAAAAACATGTATTACGTACCCAAGAGACCAGAGAGACTCTGAAGGAGCTGTTCCAGTCTATTGGGTAAATATGTATTTAGGCAATTTTTCAAAATATGTTAAAACTCCTTCAGTGCCATTCTGGTCAATTTGTTAAATATGTATTTAGACTTTTTTTAAAATGCCTTTTATGTAGCCAATAGACTGAAGAGACTGTAACTGCCGAATATGTTTTCCTAATTTTTACCTATGGGTATTGCTTATAGTTGCTTCCTATACTTCAGCTCTGTCCCCTGCTGCCACATCTGTCGCATCACCGCGGAAGAGCTGCGTGTCGCAGGCATCGTCACCGAGAGCGGTGGCACGACTGAGAGCTCACACAAGTATTTGTGTACGTGAGCAACGTCCTGAATGCCGTGAGTCCTTCTGATTGCCACCCTTGCTCGCTGCAAGTGATGCTCTACGTACATTTTTCCTGCATTTGGCTCCTTGTCAGTGGACTGACGTACTTTGCATTGTGCTGTGCCGGTTACACTGACGGATATTTTTAAACCAGCTGCATTTTTCAATATTCAGAGGCACAAAATGGCATTCTGAAGCCCTGCTGTCAATTCTGGGGTTGTTTATACGAGTGAAGTTTAGCACATGCTTAAGTATGAGCTAGATCAGGGCTCAACCAACAGCACTTATATCACTTTAAATTTAAATACATGATTTTTATATATATATATATCTATCTCTCTCCAAAATCTTTTTAGGTGTTCTAGGTGATAGGAAAATCAAATCTGATGGCTGAGCTGTAACACAAGTTTCTGAAAATCTTAATGTAAAGTAGCTGTGACAGATGTTAGCATGCTGGGGTTTGTACAACTTCTGCTATATTTCAGCTGAAGATATATATTTACATCTAGTTCTTTCTGAGCGAGCTCTGGTGAGAATTTTATACAGTGGTAGAAGCAGGGGCTGGGCTTACACAGTGGCCCAAGGAAGGCAGATGAGGAAACTCTTTCAGGCTTGTTCCTATTAATCCACAGCTTTCAAGCCAATTGAATTTGCTGCGCGGTTCCCTCTTTGCCTTGCCTCCCTTTATGGATCAGGCAGCCCCACTGAACTGCTCCTGTAAATTAATCCAAACGTTACTGTTGTAAAATCAGGACTAAACAAATATCTCCTCTGTTTAGTCCCACTGCATGAATCGACAGCATAAATTCCTTTTCAGTTTATTCCTTAATGAGAAATTATTAACTCTTCACATAGAATCGACCATGTCCAGCCTGCAATAGTCTCTTCATCCACACAGCATCTTCATTTGCCCGTGCTGATAATTATTTCAGGACGGACAGGTCTTTGCCTGCTTTCTCCAGGTGGGTCCGCAGCTTTCCTTGCAGTCTAAGTTACTACAGGTAGTAGGTGGCTGGTCCTGATCTATGGTAGAGCCAACACTGGTGTTTGAAACCCACTTCTTGTTCTGTTTCAGGGCAGATTTGCGCTCTCCCTTCACAGCAAAAGTACGTTACTCACCCACCCAAGGATTAGAGAGCTTGTTCCATCTTGGTTTTTTCTCTTTTGCAGAAATTTTGAGATAGGTTATTACAATTCTTACTGATTTTCATTTCCTTGTATTGCTCTTTTTATGTTTTCCTTGAATCGCATTCTTCATTAACAAGAAAGCTATCGTAAATATTTCCCTCAGATGTGATTAGAAAGCTTTAATTACATTACCTGACTAGTACCTACTGTGGAGATGGAAAAGACAAAGAGGGAGAAATGAGCATGGGAAAACGAGGATTGCGCATGTACGCTCACACATGCCCGAGGACAGGTACACGTACATGTGGAGATGGAAATAAAAATTTGGGGGGCTATATATATATTTTAAACAGGCACGTGCTAAGCTAGAAATATCCTTATTGAAGTCAGTGGGGACACTTAAATTTAAGCAAAGTGTAAACCTTCACAGATTGGAGTAAAATGATGTCACCATTTCAAATAAATCAACTACTTTGTTTTACATTAATACAAGTTTAATACAAGTTTAGTTCAGAGGATTTTTTTAAAGAAAAACAAATGTGGAAAATATCGATAAGAATTCTGACAAGGAATATTAATAAATGAAAATGTTGATAAGAACTCTGGATAAATTTGATGAGTTATTGCCAAAATAAGTAACTTTATTGTCCAAATTATTGGACCAGCTGTAACGCTAGTGTAAAAATAACAGTGCGTTTGAAGTGATGTTATGTCACTCACATAATTTCATAAACAATGATCAAATCCCATCAGAATAAGAAACAGCTTGTCTGTCAAACATTACGAGATGCTTTCCAGATCCGCCAGTATGTCCAGGCCTTTCCATCAATCAGCACTACGTAGGCTTTTTGCTTTTTTCAGTCACTGAGCTGGATGCCGGGAGATGCTCTCAACAGGAACTGTTGCTGTGTAACATACTCGAGCCTGAAATGGGATTCTGTTTTTATAATACGAGGATCCCTGCTGGCTTAGGGGAGTGCTGGTAGGTACTGCGGCCAGATCCGGATGTTGGGCTTATTCTGTAGAAAGGGTAAAATTCCATTTTTATTAATATTCCAGTTTGTTGGGATTGGCAGGGGCCAAGGGGCTTTTTTCACCAACTTACTTCATAAGTTATTGGTGAGGTTTTCCTTTTCAAAGGATACTCGCGCCTTGCCAGGCGAAATGCGGGCAAACTGTAACTGGAGCTTCTGCAATAGCTCTGCCAAACTGCTTCACTTCTGCCTGTTTAACCGCGTTCGTGGTCCTCTCCCAGATCAAAAATGAACTTATCTGGTTTTGTACCAAAAACATTACTGAGCCAAAGCACTTCAGCGGCTTAAAATTTATTTAAAAATAATAATAAAAAAAAGGATTAAACTCTTATTAAACCCTTGTATGTGTATTACCTATCTTTACGATACACGAGGTATATAAAGAAGCAACAGTCACCGCTGCTCCATAGCCAGGAGGTTTCCGTGCTTGCGTGCGACAGTAACTGTAATAGAGGGCAGGCTACTGGGTTACCCTACTATCAACGTAATTTGATTTGGCAATTTCAGTGATCCTAAGAATATTCTCATTGTATCAAAATGTGTGACAGCCTTGTGATGGGCACGAATGGGGGATGAGATCAGACCCAGTTGCATTAGATGAAATGGAAATGGGATGTTTTCAACAGTCAAAAAACGCTGGAGACATCATCAAAGCTATCAGTGCCCATCTCTCCACAATCTCTACTATCATCATTTTGTTCCCTTACCATTGATCTGCTACAAAACTGAAAATTAATTTAAAGGAGGAAAGATCTTCAAATGTTTATATCTGAATATATGTGTGGGCAAAATGCAGACTGAGAGCCAACAGCTCATTACAATAGTCCGGATGAACACTAAACCTAAGGCCTGGGCCAGATCTCATGAAGATTAAAAAGACAACCTTGCACTGACTGCAGTGGACATTAGATTCAGCCCAGGTTTCGAGGCCTCCTTCCAGATCTGCGCCCACACACATTTTCTTCCTGTTGCAAAACTTGCTGCTTCTATCACCAGAAAAGTTTGCGCGTGCAGCCGTTTGATTTGTCCTCTGGTCAAAGCAACGGGAGCCAAGAAGGGAAAGAGAAAAACGCCCGTTGATGCGGAGGTGCAGGTAAATGCCCACGGGCACCGAGGACATACAGCACATCAGGCAGGACGCTCATTAGCTGAGCAGCAACCCAGCCTTCTCTTACAGGCATTTCCTTTTTTCATGTGACGTTAAGTAAACTCGATATCATAAAACAGATAAAAAGAGGTGATCTATTGAAGCTGGCTGGACTCAGGCCACTTCTGTACTCTGTCACCACCTGCAAGAGAAAATAAAGGTGCTACAAAGTACCTGAGCCTGCTAGTCTCGATGTACTGATTTTCCCTTCAAGAGTATGCATCGGCATATCCAGGGTCTCCTTTGCCTTTGAAATATGAGTCTTTTTTTCCTTAATCTGCTCTGGACACTGTTCAGAAATGGAAATGGATATTCTCTATTACCGTTAAATTTCAGAGTTTTACTGTTTTGCTCTGACCTCTGCAATGCAGCAGTGGAAGCAGAGGCTCCTCCTCAGACTTTCTCTCCCTGGGAAAAAAAAAAATCTCTTTCTCAGTCACGAATAAGCATGGATGCGTACACCGTCAGCACTGTCATTGCTTCTGGGAAGACTGAGAGAAGGAGACCAGTACTGGACTGTGCCCTGGATATGGAGACATGTTTTAAGCTATGAGGGGACCCCAGTGAGAAAGATGCAGATCCACCATAGCCAGTGGGAGTAATTCAAAAGGGGATTGAAAGAGAAAAGCCCTCCTAGTGCCAAAACCTACTCTTGCACTCATATCTGTGGCACACATGGATGGACTGAGCTCCAGCACATCTGAGCACAAGGCTTCTGCCTTCAGGAGCTGGCGAGCCCCAGGCTGGGGTAACAACTCAGCACCTCTCCGTCGGGGAGCAGAGAAACCGTCCAGCTTTGTGGGATGCTCTTACGCATATCTCAGAGCATAGATGTGGTTTTTGCAGGATTTTTCCTTTTCTAATTTTAGTAAAATGTTTAGAAAAGAGAGGTACTTCCTTACAGTACATCGTGCGTTATCCGCTGATAAGAGGTAAACATAAACTCTGGTTTTTAATCTTACACCATATTATTGTGAAACAAACTTAATACGCAATGAGAATGATACCTTAATATATCGAACTTAAAAACCCCAACTTTTAGAATTGTTAGTCAGTACTTGTTTATGGGAACCAGGCGATCAGACTCATCATGTTGATTGGCTTAAAATTAAGTGACACTGTTTTAAAATACCTTCAGAGTCCTTCATTTTGTTTTTAGCTACAGTCTAAGCACTTGAAAAACATATGATAGGCATATTTGTATGATGCATAAGAATTTAAGTATTTATCTCTCTAAAAGGCGAGCTTCCTTGCTTGTGAGAAATTTTCTTACCGGGAAGGTTTCCAAAACCCCTCTCATATAGCTTCATGGAATTTTCTCAGCTCTTGTGTTTGCTCCTTCTCCACACCTCTTCCCCAGTGCAGAGAGGCACATCTGTCTGTTTTCTGCCTTATCAAGCAGACATCTACATCTGCGAGGAAAACTCCACTTCCTCGGCTAAAAACCTGTATCTGATTGTGGTAATAAAGCACTACTTCCTCAGTTCAAAACATACATCAGACAGGACCAATTACTTCAAATGACTCATAGCAACAGGCAAAGCAATAGTCGTCTTTTCAAAGCCTTTGAACTTCTACCGCTTCAAAGGTGTACTAAAACGTGGTTATGAGGCGATTGTCTAAAATTGCCAAATTACCAGTTTCCAAGCTTTGACGTTTGTTATTTCGAGCAACTAGACAAAGGAAAGCAGTTTGTTCACCCGCCGAGGAAAAGAGAGCAAAACAAAAAGACACTTCCTAGGTGAAGAGAGCTCTGAATGCAATGCATTCTTGAGCACAAAATAGAAAAATACTTACGCTTTAAATTAATCAAATAATATAATTAGATTACCAAACAATACGCAACAATAATGCAAAATGCAAACAATATGATCCAAAGCTACTGAGTGAATTTAATAGGCTTTTAATCACATCCTGGAGGTCAGAGAGGCTCCAAGCGTCATTAATGGGAATCAAAGCTTTTCACCTTTAGGTCACCAACTGGAATGTGGCACAGGTTGGTTCTGACCGAACGTCATTACCGTCGGGTAATTACTGGCGAGGCTATCTGACACGGGCTCGCGGTCTCGGCAGCCCCAGAGGACAGGCACTTGCCGAATCCAGCATGGGCAGTGCTGGACAAAATGGTGCCATAGGCTGAGGTCTGATCCAACAGAAAACACAAGCGTGTGCAACTCACAACTCTTACTTCGGTAAGGCTTTCTTCAGTGCTTTCTACTGCTTCCAAGTAGTATTAAATACACTTAGGAAGTTATGGTCTAAAATTGCCAAATGAATTGTTTCTGATATATCAGTTTCCACTTTTCTTACAGTGGCCAGAGCATTAGCAATGCATTGTCCTTGATGGTGGTGGGTTTCTCCTGACAAGAACCAAGCACATTGACACAGAGATGCAATAAAACTTTTGTTACTCTAGTCGGTTAATAGCTATTCTTTGGATGGACTAATCCAGTCTCTATAACTGTCATAATCATGAAATTAACTTTAAAAAATCAAATTAAAGAAGAATCCTATATACTGAACATCATAAAGCATATTATTACTACCTACCGTCCCAAAGCCCTTTGGGTCTTTGTGACGCAACTGTTATTTTAGCTTTATCAGGAATCTTTCAATATTAAGCCTACATTTAAATAAATAGAGCTCTAGTTCAATAATGTATTTCTGATTGCCTCACTTTCATATTGAAACACTGAGTTTTAGTTTTGTCGTGATTCATCTTATTGAGCTTTTACCTGTTTTCTTAAGAATTAAGGTGACCAAGCACGTATTTGGAGGGCACTTGATGCAACTTATTACACTCCGTGCCAAGTGTCAAGGAAGCTCTGGCTCATCAACATTGTGCTATCACGATGAGAAGATCATGAAAGCTGAATTTATCCATACAGGTGGATACTTTTCACAAGCCTTTAAAGAAAGAAGGGAGAATTTTCACCCTCACATATTTTTGCATTGTATTTATATGCCAGAAAGTGTGGTAATACATCCTCTGAACTTCTTCTTTTGGAGAGCTCTAAATCCATTCAGATTTGTGTACAACTTCCATCACAGCACTTTCTGGCTCCGCGAGGTCACATTTACTTATCCTTGAGCACTGGTCCTCAATATCAGATGAACCATAATGGTTTGTTCAGGAGATCGTGGGTCTCCTCTGAGCCCATTAGGAATAAACACTAGAGAAAGGACTCAAACATTCCTACTTTTTTTCTAGAGGTCTGGGTAGGGAGAGTCTGAGTAAGTCCAGGTGAATAACTACTGAATAATGCATTTATTTTCCTTTTCTTTGGACCAGATATATTTATTCATTAGTTTATTTTTAATAAATCATTAGGGTGTGTTCCCAAGAAAGACCATTCTCAAAATTCAACACTGACAACTCAGGCTATCTCACCCAGATGTTACTGGACAGGGCAAACACGATACGGTCCCATTCCATAATTGGTGTAACTCTTCAAATCTGTCTTTTCATGCAAATACTCACCTATATGAAATCAAGGAAATTAAGGTCCCATTAATGTTTGGCAATATCTACATTAAAACTGTTGTTTCTCTACAGAACTTGTCAGAAATATGTTTACGCAACTATTCAAATAGAGAAATGCGACAAAAGAAAGGCAGAGAAAATTCCTTTAAAAATCCCAGTAGTCAGAGTGGAGATCTGTTCAGGGCTAGAAGTCACTTCTGGCTTTGGGAGGAAGAAAGCCTACAGGCACTTCTTTTTATGAGTAAGTTACATCTGTTCAGGCACTGTACTTTGCTAACACCATACTTTTGTTTTTTAGACTGAAGATCCTTTAAGTCTAGCAGCTCAGATGCTTGCATCCGTCTGTACCCTTTTGGGTAAATACCTGTCACTTTAGGCAGTCTTCTCTGATTATCTCCTCACAGTGAGATTCAGATTGCCCCACTACCACACTGCTTGCTTTCCTTTGGCACATGGTCAGGTAGCATCAACCCAAGACCGTAGGCTTCACTCCAGTTAAGGAAATAACAGTTTGCCTCCAACAGTCTCTGCCTTCTCTTGCTTATAAACCTCAAAGGATCTCTGAGATCGTTTGATGGAGCAAAGGAACACGGACTACCCAGTCAGTCTCTCTTCTACTGGTTTCTGTGCCCATTTCTTTGCTGGGCATGTTTGGATGTGCACTGTTAGCAGAAAGAGCAATGCTTTTGTAGAGACATGGCTTTGTAACCTTCTCTGATGAATAATGTTATGCACACAAGTCATGCAATTTTAGCGTTAGGCAGCATTTGAGTTTGTTACAATTCTTTCTACTGAACAGAAATCCCTTCACTATATTTCAAGGAGTCAAACATCAAGTGCTTTTATACAAAGCTAGAGCTTCAGCTTAGCCCCGTGTCAACAGAAATGCACTGACCTCTCCAGGGAAATAAATTTTCAAAAGCACATATTCTTAAGCAACCATCGGTCACTAATCTGGAAGGACCAAGGAAACCTAGTCAAGGTCTGTGCCAGAGGTTTTAAGTTGTCACTGCAATCTAGACCAATATTAACTCATTTCTCCCATGCACCATGGGAGAAGGTGTCCAAGTATGTCAAGGTCCAGTCTGTATTTTCCCATTCTCCCAGAGCACCCACCCACACCCATAGAGACTTTATAGGTGACACCCTCGTTACTCCCGAAACGTGTTCTAACGCCACTTTCTTAGAAAAACAAGGTATTAACATTATCATTGTTCTTAAATATTGGTAGTATCTCTGAAAAGGATGACCAGCCTGGAAAACATGAGAAGCACTGGCAGAGAGCATAAATTGCCCATGAATTTCCTTTCATCGCAGGACAATGTATGCGGAGAACCAAAGTACAAACAACCATTTGGAGGAACTATGTGTGTTCTCTATACGTTGATACAACGCCGAATGATGTTTTCTGTCACCCACTGAGGATCTGAATTTATGAGCACGTCAGCACATACGTTTAAACTGAGGATGCCCAGATGGGGAAACCCTCTCACAGGCAGCATGAAATACCCATCTGCTGCATATTAATACTCTTCAAGGGATTATTGTTTCATGCTGCCTGGAAGTTACAGTTGGCGTTCGGAGGCTGGGATGTAGGAGTGTATACCAGTGCGGCTCTGGAGTCAGGATTAGGTTGAGCCACTGTGGGACAGTGTCGAATTAGGGAAGGTCTTTGAAAGCTCTGAGATGGCCCATTCTGAGCAGAAAGAATTTTGATAAGCAGAGAGTTCCCTTATGGTATTAATTTGGTCAAATAATGTGTTTATGGCATTATTATTAGATCAAGAGAAACAGTTAACTGAAACATGACATGTAACTGTTAAAAATTATGCACTATCAGACATCAGCTAGGGACATTGAAAGGAAGAGTTGACGCTTATAAATAAAAAATTATGTAGAAATTAAACAAACAACCCATGGAGACTTTTTCAGGTTTTTTATTTCCCCCCATTTCTTACGTTAAACCACACAATAAATGTTCCTTGAGTTGGAGAGGTTTAATCTATGTGCAGAAAGGGAATTAGAGGCCAATTCAGGGTTTTTTTCCTTTCCTTTCCTGGAGGCCTCTTTTTTATTTTCTTTCCAGGTATTGATTGTGAAAGTGATATCACACCAGAAGGTGCATTGATATGGTGTTGAGTAACAGAAAACTGCAAAGACTCCTTACAGTATAATCAAAGCTTCTGTCCAAGCCCCACACTCTGATGAAATCCAATCAATAGGGACGATTAAATGACACATACAGAGCCATCAATATTAAATACAGTCCATTTCCTGTACAAGAGCAGTGCAATGTAAAGTGGACAAGATAAAACCTGAACAGGCAGGTTATTTACAACGCCTGTACAGTATTTAAGCAGTGATGAAAGTTCAAAGCACGCATCATTTGCATATTAATCAAAAAAGCAAGTAAGCTTTTCAAGGCACATAAAATATAATTTGGTGGGTTGGCAATGTTTCCAAACAATAACTTTTTTTAAGTTATTTTTTGGAGGAGTAAAGTCAAAGAGGAGTTGACTTCAATGAAAAATTGTAGATTCTACAGTCTGTGATTTTAACAAGTCGTTTGGTTCTTACAGAGCTCATTCAGGAGCCCAAATCATTTCCCTTTTGCCTGTGCAGTGGAAGACAGGGTTTGCCATAATCCGTTGCAACTTCAGCCTGCGTTCTGACCCCAGCGGTGAGGAAGAGCTCCCCAAGAAGCGTCACTATTTTCCACCACAAGCAAATATGCAACCTTTGGATGTTTTTTTTCAGTAACGCAAACACTTAGGCACATCCATGCTGAATGGCAGCACAAGCTAGACAAGAGCCAGAGCAGCAAGTCCGCCTGGCACGGTGCAGCGCTGTGCCATGCAGGATTGGCAGCATGGGTCCAAACGTGCGACAGTCACGTCGGCTTGGCACTGCCCTTGGCAGGACCTCTTAAATCCCAGCTCCAGGCTGGCATAGCTCTGGCTGGACCTGAGCAGGCGCTTCCAAAGCCGAGGGATGCAGTGGCAGAGCAAACGCTGCTTGAGTTGAGTGCACCAGCTTCACAGCCGCTGACAACTATCCTTATTTTTATGCTAAGTAGAGGGAAGAAAATGTTCACCTCCTATGCTCTTCCTGATGTTATCCTTTCTGTTATAAAACCAATCTGAGGAAGATAGGAATGTAAAGGTGATTATAGACATGAAACAAAGAAGATCTTAGAGAAAGAAAAACCTGGCTTCCAACAAGTCACTCCCATCAAGGGCAGAGGCTGTACCAACTAGATGCCAAACACATGTGGCATTTGCCATGTTCAGATCTCCCAGTGGCTCTTAGGGTTACCAGAGGGCCCAGAAAGGAAGGTTTTCCTTTGCTGAATTCCCTCGTGAGCATGCCTTCAGAGATGCAGTGTGGTGCTCCCCTGGGCTGGGGAGAGTCCACCATGAGTCCATCAGCGGAGAGCAATGCTTTTCGGTAAGCTCCCTCCACCTCTCTGCTGTGCCGCTCGAACTACTTTCACCTGTTCCTACACAGTCCACGTATTGCAACCACTGAAAACCCCTATCTAATAAGTCTGGTCGCCTACTGACATTTTTCTTCGTACCATGCCGTGCAAGTGGGAAACCAAGAGAAAATCAGAGATCTACTAGCAAAACCAGAAAATTGATAAAAGTCTAGAAATGGGTTAAAAATATGGATCTCCAGCAAAATGGGCACTGACACCACACTGCCTTTTGTTCTTGGAAAGTAAGGGAAAGGACGAATGAATTCCCTGCGGAGGGAAGGCAGACAAAAGCAGCAGCAGACTCGTAGAAAGGTGCTGCTGTGCTGCCCCTTAGCTCCACATTGTTCATTGCTTTTCACACATGAATCCTCATCATATTGATCAGTAAGTACGTCTTCTTTTCTCCCTTTTTTAACATTAATTCATTCTTTTTCAACATTAAACTTTCACAATTCCTTTGAAGCTAATAGAGAAAATTCTTTATCACCAAAACTGGCGCTGGTTTTAGTGGAAACCTAGTAGGACTGTTCACAAGTTTAAAGTTAATCATATATTTATGTCCTTTGTTGTACCGGGCCATAAATGTTTGGTATCTTCAGGATGAAAACCCTTCATCTTAACACAATTTTCTAGGATTTTTTAAAAAACTCCTCAATAAAAGTTTTATAGAGAAAGTGAGCCTGAAAAATGTTCTTGGAGATGACACTACTCTCTGCCAGGACACTTTCACAAATAGTGTGGGGACAGCAGGTTGTTTGCCAATGAATAGCTACTTTCTCTTGACAAAATTGAAAATTGATGACAAAGTGATTGGGTATTTCTCAAAATGCTGTCAAATGTAATGACATTGGGTGTGTTCCAATTAGTTTTGTAGGCTTTCAAGATACAGCTCTCTCCCCTTGCCTTATGTGTAAAAACTTTGCGCTGTGAGTCTATTCCGCTGAAGGACAGCTATAACTGCTACAGCTCCCAAAATTTTCTGGGGAATAAGACTGCGCTGACATATCTAGTCTTGACTAAATAAGCAACTTCCACTTTGCAAAACCTGAGCTTTCTTCTCTGGTTTGATGTGGCGTTATTTGCACGTAATGCAGGCTCGTAGGTCACTTTGCAGGCAAGAGAGTATGGTACAGGTTGCCGATAAGAGAATGGAGTTCATTTTGATTGACCGGTAATTAACGATACCCTTATGAGATGAGAGGTGTCAGGAGTCCTGGGACATACTGAGCGTCCCACCACCAGGAGCGGAGGAGAGAAGGAAGACGAAAGCTACAGCAACTTCAACATCTGTCCTCTTTACGCGGCCGGAGCTGGTAACCAAGATCTCCCTCTCTCCCTCGCTATCTAAAGTACAAACAATGTAAAGCTGGGATTGGATTGATATAGAATGCTACATAAAATGTTTGCTTATAATTATTTCTAGCACCCTTTTGAAGCTTAGGGATAAAACATTTCTAATTATTCATCAGGCCGTTGGAACTCCTAGGCCTCTGTAATAGGGATTTAGCAGAACAACAAATAACATACAGGGATCCAGATGAAAGGAGTGAATTTGAAGGGATTATTACCATAAAAAGCAAATGACTATTTGATGGAGTTACAACAATACAGAGAGTCAGACAGGGATAGAGAAATAATGCTAATTGATAAATACGTAGCTGCTTAAGCTTTAATTTGAGCTCTGGAATAGTTGTAAAATGAGTGATACCTGTAATTTCCTTTTTAAAAAGATCACTCTGTTTGAAGTGCATATATAAGGAAAAACCCTCAAATGCATCTTTTCTGCACCCCTCCTCCCATTACTGTCGCAATAAGTAATTCTTTAAAAGGCAGGACCAGAAATTTCTTATGGTCTTGGCTGGCTTCCAGCTGCATGAAGATTTGCACCCCGGTTTAGGATGGGAGCCAGTACATCTTCTGTGGGATCCTGTGATCTGCTCATCCGTGAACCCCAGGGGCCACAGGAAGCAAGAGACATTCAAGGAATGAAGACCGAATTTTCTGTTCGCTGCCATACACCACAAAATCCCTGCGTTATCTTAATCAGGTTCAAAGCATTGCAAAGTAAAAAGCAAAACAAAACAAACAACACCAAACTCCCCACGAAACAAACCCCAAAGTCAGTGAAAGCAGGATTTGTGACCGGTTGGAGGTGCCAGTCCAGCCCTACTCCCTCATTTTTCAGTCAGACAGACAACCTTTAGGCAGTTTGTCTTAAATAAAGACTCATAAAAGGTACAAGTGGAACCTAAAACACGAAATAGGTTAAATCTTCCATATTCAGGTCTGTTATAATCAACATCACTACCACCACACTAACGATTTCCCATAAAGATAGTTTTTTGAGGATACAGAATCTGTCTTGCCTAAAGGAGGGAAGGAAATAAATCTGACTTTGTACATACATGCAAAAAACCCCGTGGATAGGAGACTTACCAGCTACTCTGCAAGCTGTGTGCTTCATTATATCACAAATATCGTTTTAAAGGGCAAAGATATGCAAAGCAGATGTATTGTAACTCTCTCTAAATCAGAATTTCAATGTAAGACGTTCTTCAACAGCTCAATACAGCCGGGTGGAAACTTTCTTGCCCTCCTTAATGAAGGTAAAACGTTAACATTATAAATTCCAGCTTAGAGAAATTATATTCAGACTTTAAAAAAAAAAAAAAAAAGAGAGGAACCGTACACACTAGATTAGCAGGGGCGGATCGTCTTGTTGAGAGTTGCGCTGCCAAAGCCTATTAAAGTAATTCACGTTTTATACACAGACATTACCATTTTCTCTGAACTATAACGTCCTTGGAGTATTACTCCACAGAGACATCCAAAATCCACTTTGGATGGGGCACAAAGGCACAGTTTGAGATTTACCTGTGTGACTTGTCTCGCAGGTGACAAGCATTAAGGAGGAAAATCTACGCTCCTGTCGGATAAGCAGCAGTTCTTGGTTTCTTAATTCACTTGGAAAGAAAGGATAATTACCTGAACTAAATTTCTGCGCCCATCTCAAATGGACTCTAGGGACAATCCTGCAGATTAATGCTCTAAGAACATAAGATTCAGAAAGAGAACGTAGGGAGGTATGAAATAGGATCCCTTTCAACAACCTGGATCAAACACTGTATCCTGAGCCGAGGGGAGGGAGAATCAGAGGAAGGGGCAAATCCAGCGCGGCATTAACGCATTTTGCTGCCTCAGCAGATTCAGATTTTGACAATAAAGATGATGATTTTTAAAGGCTGACTTTTTTTTTTTTTCCCCCCTGCAATCTGATGGATTTGAGAGATTTCTGTGACCTGAGTGGTTCAGGCAAGATCCTCAGGTGATGTAAATCAGGATTGCTCTCTGAAATATGGACAGATTCATCCCTTCCCAGCCGCTACAGCTTTTCTGCTCATCCGCAGTATCGTAATAATCTAGCGATGTTAATTAATTTTTTCTGTGTTTTATGCAAGGCTGCCTCTGCCTCAAAGTGTTTCGGTTTTGTTCTTTTTTGTTGTTGTTGTTATTGCTCCGTGTCTGCTAAGTAAATCTGCGGCGTGTTACTTTAAAAATGAAATAAAGCTTGTGTTCATAGTGACAGTCAATAACACTACAGCATTATAATCAATTGCTATTTGTAGCAGCAGGACTAGCAGTGGGGGCAGATCAGTGCAAATTACCGTCACCGTGTGCCGGCGTGTAGGGCAGGCAGCCTGTATCACGCAAGACAAACGATCCCATATTCAACGGGAGCAGACGGTACTTACTCATACCTGTACAATGGCAGAGCGGCGCGCGCCGCCTCCAAATGCAACGGGCAAGGGGTTGTAAACCTGCAGAATGGATAGGGAAGAGAAATAAATTAATCCAGCAATGAGTGGTGCTGCTCAGATCCGAGGCTAAACGCTCCCGCTTTTGCGATGGGTTGAAGAACGGAGGATGACAAGTATCTGGGGATCTACAAAAAGGTTAGATAGCTTTTTAGTGAACACCAATGACGTCTCTGTTGTAGTTTAAACTGATGGTTTGTACAGACGCCTGTAAGCCACGGGGGTCTTCGGTTCAAAACACCTGTTATGATCAATAATAATGCCAAAATGAAATATAATGGCTTTTTTTCCCCCTCTTTCTATAGAAACAGGAGTGTGTGTTACTGCTATAGATCACAGCAATGTAATTTTTTGTCTGTGTTTCATTTGAGCAAAGAGATCCAGGCGCCGATCTCAGCGGGGGAGCGGGCTGTTATCTCCGCGCTCTGGTCTGGAAGCAGCGGGTCAAACAGGTAATTTTAAAGATGGAGCTACTCAATCCTTTGCGTTTCGGCATCTTTGTCTCTACGAATTAGGCAATTTATTGGGAACCCCTGCGACTACAGAGAAATGCAAATGGTGTTTATTGGGGAGAAAGAATTTGCCACCGACCAAGACCGCGTCCTTTGGAAAACAAAGCCTTGGCTAGCAGAGCCACGTGTGCTTATGAAATTACACCTGATTACCTGACTAAAGGATTTCGTATTGATTCGGGAAGGTGCTAGACAGACTGCACCGCGACGTGCAGCCCTCCGCTTAGCCTTCAAGCAGAGATCCTGGGAAGGGGAAAGCAAAAAGCACCCCCAGGACCCCCCACCTCCTAACGCACTCCGGCCCAGGAGAAACGCATCTCCTGGCGTAAGCGTGATCCAGCGGCATCGCCAATTCAAACACTGAGCTCACTTCTGGGACTGCTGCAAAGGATGACAATTTATTGCCCGTTTTAACGATACAGTTTGCGATATGCATACTTGCCAACTGGGAACTGGAGTGAGATCAATGAGTTATTTTACGTAGGTCCCTGTATTCTGGGCCAGAATGAAACTGTTGACCTAGAGGTGAAAGTCTCTAATTTTATTTCTAGTCCCTCTGAGTCATGTAGTCACCAGAAATAACACTGAAAGCAATAAAACCGAGCAAACAAACAAAACTAAGCAAACATCAAATATTAAGGAAAAAGATTTTGCCAAAGAGGCTCAGCACACGTTTTGTGAGACTGCATAATCTTTGACAGCGAAATCTGGAACATAAAAACCCCTCTCTCCTGGAGCCCAGTATTCTTCTCTGAAGAAAAATGTTTTATAATAAATATTTTTGTGCCTGCGGAGCTTTGTGCGAAGTTGGACATGATATTTTTGGCAATATCTGAATGTCAGTAGGAATCTGAGAAAGTGTCACATACTGTACTCGCGCCGGCCGTTTGGTGGAAGCCATGGGTCTGAATTTACATGTCACATATGCGATGGGCTGAGCAGAGCAGATCGAGAGAAACAGGCAAATTTCTTGCGTTCAGCCGTTTGCGCGAGGAATCCGCCTTTAGTACCTGCTTTGATCCACGAGCTGAATTACAGAAGTCGTCTAAAGTTGCAGCATCTCACTTCACCTTTCTATTGCCAATCCCCCCTGCCTTTCAAAAACAGAGCGGCGATGCCCGTGTGTATTTTTAGATCCAATATTTTTCCTGTTTAGCAAGATCAGAATTACTGCTTCTTATTATTACTACTATTAATATTATGAATAATAATCATCATCCTAATGGATTTTTCGCTATCCCTTTAGAGGGTCGGTTCCAAAGGAAATTTCTATGCCTGTTCCTGGCTAGCAGACATACTAGTTTGGGAAAAATAATCTTCCACTCAAAGGTAGTTTAACTTCAAATAAGGACTTTTTTGGCTCAGAGATTACTAAGGAAAATTGCTTCATTTTGCAACCGTAATTCCTATATTTAAATAAATGGGATTTTCCTTCAGAGAGGTTTGAACTATGGAATTTTCCTTTGTTGGACAAGAATCAACTGAGTGTTTGCTGCTAATTAAACCAAATAAGTTAGCTGAAAAGGAAAATCAGTTAATTTTGAAGGACCTTCATACTAAAATTACAGTTTTGAATATAACAAGCAAAGAGGATTTAATCTAATTTGATTTTTTTTTTCCTAAATTTCAGGTTTTATGCACCTCTATTATTTTGAAGACTATGAGGGAACCCGTCCCTGCTGGTACGTCAACGTTATGTGACCTGCGTTTAGGCTCTGATTCAATTACCATTGAAGGCAATGGGGTTTGGATTAAACCTTTCCAGTAAGTGTTTTTTAAGGTCTCGGACAACAAAGATTCAGCTCTGTAACACCCTGAAATCAGCCACTAATTTCAGAAAACTAACACACATGCCATGAAATCACCACATTCTGTAGTGACTAAATATTTTGCAGAAACAGGGCTGAGATGCTGCTAGTGGCTTGGTTTGACCTGATTTTGCTTTGCACAAACGTAAAACGTCAATGGGAGACACCGACAGTGGATTTCACAGCTTTGCGATTTGATGTTGGTATGGATTTTAAAACACAGGAGAAAAATGCGTAACGTTAAATGAATGCACTACCTTTTTCTTTACCTTTTCAGGAACTGCATCTTGTTACGATTGAAATATTGCAGATCACTGCAGAGTACAGACATTGAATTCCTAATGTTGCTATACATTGTATACCCCTAGAACCACATAAATTGATAATTACCTGAAAAAAATAATACTTTTCTGTTTGGGAAAGACTTTGGGTTTACTTTTTTTGGTTCTCTGGTGCTTGGGGAGTTTTAGTTGAGAGGCTGGAGCTGGAAAGTTAACAAAAATCAATATACAATTTGCTGCGGTGGACAGTATGTTTTTCACCTGTTCGGAGGAGCCCAACCACCTGGATAGACAGCACAATATTATTCCTAACATTATCAAAAAATAAACTATGTATTTTGATTAGCTTAAAAGGGTCAAATGGCAGGAAAAAAATCACCCGCGTTACAGAAAAATCTGGCTATTATAATGATACAGTGGGTAATTCAATATATCTGTTTAGATATTGACCCTCTGCATTATTCATGGCTCTGAAAAGGGTACTGCTGTCTTGCAAGTCCTTAACAGGTGGGAGCCACTGGAAACCTAACATTTATTGGTTTCTGTACGCCAGATTACTTTCAAAGTAAAAGTCAAGGCAAATATGTTTGCAGCCTGAATTTAATAGGGAGTCCTGATTTTTGTGGGTTGGTTGCTGGGATTTTTTTTGCCTAAAGCTTCTTCTTTATTCCTTCCCCCCCCAAAAAGATACTATTGTGAAGGAAGGACTTCATTCCATTAAATGTGCGTCATTTTTTGCTATTTAAAGAAGTTCACTTGGACATGAAACATTTGGAAAGCCCCTGTCTATCCTTCTAAATAAGCCTTCAGCTTCAGAAAAACCCTAGTCTGTTTGGCTGAGACCGTCGGTGAACCAAAGTACCCATTAGCTACCTCGTATTTTCTGGCAGTCACCTGAATCCCTAATTTCAGAGCAGGAATCACAACAAAAATACTATCTTTTCTGTACATTCACCTTTAAACGATACTTTTGTGTTAGGTGCTGTGCTTACATGCTATCCCAAAGCAGAGCATGGTGCCTCCCACACTCACGCACACCAGAAATTCTATAAAAGGAAATTTTAGCGTTGGTCTTATTTACCTTGTTTTGCCTTCCACCGACAATTAAGTTGTGTCCTATCGGTGAAAGAAAAAATATTCGGACAGCGCAAGGTATATCTGGTTGGACATTAACTTGTGTATTTTTTTTTTTTAATGTCAGAATGTTGTTTTGATTAATTTACATATAAAAAAACGAAATGCATGTCATGTCTTCCAATATTTTTGAAAACATTTATCATTTAAGATGAGTTATATTTGAAGATCTCATTTTTTTTCCCCCCACATTTCTCAGTTATGTAATAGAGAGAACTAAAATGACCATAAAAACATAGTATTTTTTCTGCTGTGAAAAAAACAGTTAAATATAAACCAATATTTTACCCAATATCTTGTGAATATTTCCCCTAAGGGCCAGATTCCGTGTGACTTTCAACATAGCAGAAAGAATTTATGTGCAAATCAACCATCAAGCATAAAATAACAATAGAGATAAGAGAAAAAATCCACCAACCAAATGAATAAAAACAACAAATTTTAAATTATTAGATCTCAAAATTCAAAAAAATACTGCAGGAAAGACTGCAATATAGAGCTTTCGCTATATTCCTTTTCTGGAAATTTTAAAAAGGCAAATGTACTACACTTCTATTAGGAGAAACCATAAAAACTAGCCATGACCTCATTTGTAAGATCACCAAATATTAGCATTTCCCTTTATTCTAATTGTCAATCTTTTTACATATATTATGCTATATTAGATGTACAGTGATGTTTAACTGATTTGGAAGTGCTGACCTATGATCAGGAAACAGATAAAAGGAGATTTTAATTTCTTTTTCAATATTTGTTCTGATTTTAAAAGTCTGTTTGCAATGAATTTGGTTTCCTTAGGAAGTGAATTTATGTATTGTATATGTGTTGGGGTGTTCTCCCTGCCCAGGGACAGCGAAAACTTACGGTGGAAATTTCAAATTTAAGTCAACTTCCAACAATACCATTATAGCATGATGTCACTCCTAGTTCATGACCCATCATTTACTTGCTACGAATGACACTAGAAGATGCGCCAGTGAGACAAGTCAAATTTGTAACCTGTCAGCTGTGAATCTTCTCTTCATCACTGGTTTCAGCTGTTAATTGATCCAGGTCCCAGTGCGATGGGACCGTACCCCGTACAGAGGACACCTGGCTGGTGACACCAACTTTTCACAGATCTGACCTGTTTCTATCTATTGGGTCAAGTGGAAATAGGGGGGTAGATATTCTATCATCTGCTATGGCGCAGGAAAGGTCTTTCTCCTTCTTGGGTTGGAGGCAGAGAAGGAAATCTGAACTTGGATCTGCCCTGGGCTTTCCTTCCCTTAGGTTTTCTCACGGGAAGTTGCTCCAGCCTTTCAGCCAAGGAATTCCTGAGTTCATCGCAACCACAAATTCATCTGCAAATATTCTCATCCTTCCCAACTGAGCTAGAATTGTCAACTGAGCTGTAAAACACAGGCAACCTCTTGAACTTCAGCTATTTTTAAAGTCCAGCTAGATTGAGGTTCTGACATTTTTGTGCTTTTTTTCTTTTTATTTCTGATAATTTTGTGTTGCCAACCAAATCCAAGAATTCAACAAGATAAAATGCATTCATCTATTCTCCTCCAAAAATGATTATTCTCTAAACTGTAGCGAAATGCTGACAAAGTCAGAAGAAAGCCTACTCCGATGGGCTTTCGGATTCAAGAGCTCTAGATAAGCACCCAGATTTCTGACTGTTTCTCCAAAATAAATCTGAACTCTGATCTTACTGAGGGTTTCACAGAGGTGGTGTGGTTTTTTTTTTTTTTTCCAGAAGAGCCAAATCATAGCATCATAGCTCTAGGTTGACCGAGACATGGGTTATGATTTGTAGATTACACAGAATTGGCGCCAACACGTCACTCGCACGCTCTTCCAAGAGGCATGACTGAAAACACATAACAGAACTTGACTCAGTAAAAATATATTCACTCGTGTTAAAGCGATGGTTCTCATTTTGTTGTAGCGCCGTGCGTTCCAACACAATGGTTCAGGGTGAATTATTGCTGCTGAGAGAAGCACTATCTTTCTGGTGACTCACTGAAGTCTCTGGCCTGGACTTCAACAGAGAAGTTCTGTCATCGGATTAGGAACAATTTTTTGTTTCACTCGAAACACGCTGACTGGACTGAAACTCTTTGAACAATGCATGTAAATATACCCACAGATAGATGTTACATTATGTCCGAAATGAACGTTTCGTTTGTGAAACTGGGCTCTAGCAAGAAGCCTGATGCCGCGGGTGAAGGCGGTGGGCCGGGAGTCAGGAGGTCCGGGGTGGTCTCCCGGCTTTGCCAGTTTGTGTGTCACGGCAGGCAACGGCTCTCAGAGTTCCCCGAGCCACTTGCCTTCTAAACTGGGATGAAAATTTGCCGCCCGATCCTGTTGGTATTTTTAATGTCATCTATAGTATTGCACCGCCTTACAAGTAGGTTGGAACTGCTGACGCCTCCTTGCTGGCATCGCTTGCACACGTGCGTGCATTAGTGTTTAAAGCAACCCAATGCTCGGCTTTGCGTGCAGCCTCAGCAGTACGTATAGTTGTCAGCATCACGAGGTGGGAAAGCAAAGCAGGAGCACCTACTCGGCACGGCCGCAGTCCTAATTCGCTGAACCGACGTGAATTTACCAGTTGAGGTTATGGTCTTGATACCAAGTATCGGAGATGTTGGCTTTTCTTCAAAACAATAGCTGATGAAAGCAAACTGTTCTGCCTCCTGCCTTTCCGATTCCATGCAGTCAGGATGTCTTTCCTGCGCACAGGAGCTACGGGAGGTGGCAGAGGGGGAGAGCAGAGCCCTACCATGACTCGCAGCATCACGGCTGGCAAGAGCAGGGGCAGGAGCCCGGTTCTGTGCCTCCTAATGTCCAGGGACAGGAATAGGAGGGGACAGCAGAAGAATATTCCGCATCCTTATAAAAAGGAGTAATAACAACTGACATTTAAATCACTCCCTCTGGCAACAAGCGAATGATGAAATACTCGGGGGTCAAATTCTGCCCGTGGTATCCAGTACCGGTACGGTGGTGCTCAGCAGGAGTCTCTTTTTCAACATCTCCGTGTTAGGAAGCTGCCGCTCCTAAGTGCCTTTCCCGGAGCCCCCGGAGGATACCCGACCACCTCGGCACTTTGCAGTGCCTTCGGCAGCGGCCGCTCGAGCATTGCACCTCTCCTCGCCGTCTCCCTCCGCGCCCCGGGAGGCTGTCGCTGCAAAAGCCATAATTTAGCCTTTAATATTTCGATACTTAATGTGACGGATTTCCCTTTTAGTGCGCATTGATTTGCTCCGATCGAGGCATGAAGCTGTGCAGGTTTCCTGCGTTTCAGATGATTTTAGTATAAAACATGCAAATCCCACAGTGCATCCCCCTGTTTCTTTGGCATTATGTCTGCAGAACAGTGTCACGAACGATGACACCTCTTCACAGAAAAACAGAGAAATATCTTTTGCGGGATGTGAGATTTCTAATGCAAGCTTCCCCGTGACACGAGCTGTTGAACTGTCTCCATAGAGTTCTGATTTAATTTGAACTATTCTTGCCACTCCGTCATAAACAACACCATCCAAAATGCTAGGCAATAATTAAATTTCACTGGGAAATAATAATTAATAAGGGCACAAGTGAGCTGCCTCTTCATTTAAAAAATATTTCTTTGCCATTTATGTTTGGTTCATCTGAATAGCCCATGAGTTGTGAAGATTAACAAATTATATTGAAGTCTTCCACTTTAGAGGTATTATCAGTGAAAGGACCCTCACGCAGTTGTATAATTGTGTATTTTTAAAATGCATTATGAAAATGTTATCTTCCCATCTAAAATATTCTCTTTGAACTAGATAGCTTTCAAATTTGTTAATAAGATGGTGCTATTTTGAAGTGTAACTCAAGCCAGCCTCTGTCTCAAACCTATAGATTGAACATATTTTTTTAAAAAAATATTAAGGGAATAATAATGAAAGACAAAAAAGGGCGAAGAGGAGGATTTACCTTCAACATGAAGAAACATAATAAT
The DNA here is from genome assembly GCA_009819775.1 of Phoenicopterus ruber ruber. Taxonomy (NCBI): domain Eukaryota; kingdom Metazoa; phylum Chordata; class Aves; order Phoenicopteriformes; family Phoenicopteridae; genus Phoenicopterus; species Phoenicopterus ruber. The sequence goes on from CM020220.1 coordinate 40,039,780, forward strand.
ATATTTTCAAAATCTGTGTGGTCTGGATTTATACTGGACCTTCTTATGGTAGGATAAATATATGATCTTATTTTTCAAAATATATGCTGATAGCTAAAATATATTTAAGTTGCCCTCTGTCCTGCTCTCTTGCAGGAGCCGTGTGCTTGCCCCCAGAATGTGGGCTGTACACATGCATATTTATTCAAATTTCTTTCTCTTTTAGACATTCCTGCAGCTCTTTTGTTGGCCAACTGTAAACTGATCACTTACAATTGTACTTGAGTGTTTAGTGACCAGAAAATGTACAAATGCTGCTGCTGCCAGAGTAACTGAAAGTGCACAAGCAGATTGAGGGAAATACTACAGGCAAAAATTAGCCGTCATTAGTTACCCCTGCTAATATTGCAGAAAATTGAAATGCTTGCCTCACTGAGAATTGAAGAGCATTTCTGAAGTTTATCCAGAACGAAATATCTGACTTTTAAATACAAATAAGATATAAAGCGTTGCGACGCGTTGTTGTGCTGCACATTAGCAGTTTGTAGGAAAATCTGCTAAAGCCCCTTCATGGGAATCGATCCCAGATAATGCAGTCCCGTTAATTATAATTTTAACAGCTTCAGATGCCATTTTAGGCGGGGAGGGGAGAGGAGAGGGAGCAAACCGGATCTCTGTTTGCAATGATAAACATAGGACCATAAATGTCAGACAAAGGCCAAGAACGTTGCAGAGGACAGCTTGCCGGAGACCCAGCCTGAACGTGAGGAATGGTTGTTGGGGTTTGTTTGTGGGGTTTTTCTGCCCCCTGAAATCACTGTCGTGAGTGTAAAATGCAATAAGAATCATACAAAATACCTTTGCTCTCATCAAAGAGCCTAAACTCCAACACTATTGTTAGACTGTCATCTGTATTTTAGGTTTCTAACTCTGTTACCTTGGAAGAAAGAAATTTTCATGCAAGAAGACGCGGAGCAGCAGCTGATTCTATGGACATTTTGTTAAATTTAAAGAGATGCCTTTCTGAAGGTGTCTTAATCTCTTCCATCGCTTTTTAGCTTTGCGAGCTCCCCTTTGCACGGCTTCACTGGCTTCATCCTAAGCCTTATTCCCAAAGCACTTTCAACCTGATTTATCCCAGGAAAAAAAATACTACAGCACCTTTTTGGTGCCGTAGCAGCACCGTGCTAAGGTAACCTTCCGCTGATATTTTGGGTGTTCGTTTTCACAGATGACCTTACTGTCGATATCTCTGTCGGGCGCGTTTCGGCAGCACCTGTTACAAGCGCCACGGGCTTCCATGCACATGTGGCACCATATTGGAATGATGCAGTTCATTTGACATAACGCGAGTAGGTAGGGTACGTGTTGCCCGACATATTTAAACGGCATTATAGTTCGATCAAGGAAAGCTTTCGAAATATTTTGCACAATGTAGAGGTTTAGGGACGATAATATATAAATTGCAAAGGTTCATTTTGGATCCTCATTACCAAAACCAACCAACCAAGGAGATAACATAGAAAAACATGCCATTCCCTTTTCTTTTCTTTTTTTAAAGATAATGCCATTATACACAAGGAAAGATTAATAATTAACCACAGTGAAGACACCTCTTTTACGGCCATATGAAATATAAAATACCCAGCACTTCTAATATTTCTGAAGCTGTTATGCTTCTTGTGAAAAATTAAAATGCATAGAACTAAGTACCTCCCCAAATGCAAAGCTTTCAAAACAGGTACAAGAAATTGCTAAAATAATTTCCTGAACAAACTAAAAGCTCAACCCGTATATCAAAGCTCATACATCTCACATGTTCTCTTGTCTCTTTTTATTTATATTAGGATTTCAGCGCCTGACGGTACAACCAGTGCATTTTTTGTGTATCTATCTCTCACATTACAAAGATTTTTATTATTTTTTTTGTAACACTAGCAGAGATGTCTGATTATTATTTCTATTAAACGTTGATTTGGAAGTGCAGGAAAAAGAAATATTAAATAAGACAAGCCACTTTAATCTTACCTCCAAAGGTAATTAGAGTGTGCAATTTGGCAACCTTTTGTAAAACTACACAATACCCCCTTTCACTGAGCCAAAGGAGCAGCTGATGGTGCACAAATCATATGGACTTATTTGTATATAATCCTAAGGAATCAGGTAAATCAGAGCTAAAGACAAATTAGGGAACCACAAAAAAAGCAAACAAACAGACAAATCCACCTCATGCTAAAATAAAGAGCAAGGTTTATAGGGAAATAGAGTGCCGAGGTACTGTTTACCCCTCTGAACTGTGTCTCTCAAACACTCTTAAGCCTACACAGCTCTAACAATATAGTCACTGAAAGGAAGGAAACGCTATGCAATTTTGTTTAATATTTATACCTGGAAACCACTGGGTACCAAATATGAGATTTTCAGCAAGTATTATACTGTGAAAAACATTTTTATAGCAATTTCATCCCAGGGTGTCCTTACGAAACTAGTCACACACTGAGCAGAATGAATCCTGTGCTGCTCTTGCTTCAGACTCACCTCTGTGGCCACTCGGACCCTGCTTTACATCTTTATGCTTCATTTGCCTCTGACCTGAAATAACAAAGCTCTGAACTGTTAACCGAAGGGGGAAACCTCAGGCATTCAACTTTTAATCTTCTGGCATGGTAGTTCTTATTCTGTCAATAATAAACACGTTTGTTAGCTATGCCTTGTGCGGTCTCGGATATGCATCTGTCCATTCCTAAAAGATATATTGGCACTGGGCTATTAATGACCGATAATTCTACACGAGCCTGGAATTGTTATTAAAGGGGAAAAAAAAAAAAAAAGAAAAAAAAAAAACCCAGACCTCACATATATAGAGATGAGAGTCAGAGATGTATTCACCAGTTGAAGAAGGAGAAAGCGAAGAAGTGCAGAGTGGGTGGCACTCTTTCTGGCGTGGTTATATTATTGTGGTATTAAATCTAGTTATATCATCTCTTTCTCACTACCCAGGAGCGGGACAGATGGGAAAGCGTGGTGGGAGCGCACCGGGAATACTGTTGGCGTGCATTGCTGGTGCGAGGTGAGGAAAGAGGAGCGAGCTCCTCGCAGGTGAGCGGAACGGAGTGGATCACCGAAGGGATGGAGACCAGTGCCCTCAGCCACCCTTTCCCAAGGATTTCCACGGTGGCCCCGTGGTTTCCCCTCCGGCATCACCCAGCCACCAACGGCCCATCCCTGAGGACATACTCTGCAAGGTTAATTTTTTCAGGCTTCCTCTGCATATTCTTTAATCTCCAGGGTGATTTTCCCCGAGGGCAGAGCATAAGAACCGGTATTTTTTTCTGCACAGCTTTCTACAGGGTTGGATTCATCTCCCACAGCCCAGAAGCGGCTGAAAGGAAGGGAGCGAGCCTAAAACACTTTCTCAACCCATTCCTTTGGAAAAGATCTTTGCCGCGATGGTTTGGGAAACTAAGCCCACATTTTATAGAAAAAATATAGGGAGAAAAACAGCCGAAGGCCCTTGAATCTACATTAACAGTCTTATTGAAGCCAACTGGCTGAAGGATGCCAAGTCTAATTGTGTTATTGTCCTCAGACCCTACTTCAACCAGCCTTTTTTGAAGATATACTTTCCACTGCTCAAAACAAGCAACAATTAGACAAAATCAGCTTAACCTCACAGATCCACACAGTTTTGGTCTAAGCTACATCTAAAACCGAGCTGATAGGTGCTAAGGATGTATCGCAATATTAATACGTGGCACTAGACTATACAGCTTCACAGGAAAGTTACTGTAATTGGGATTTTTATCCCCTGGAAGTCAGAAAAAATTATTGACAGTTTCTGGGTCCTAAATGCATCACCGTTTCAAGTAAAATAACAAGCTTTGCCTGGGGCTGTAGTTCATGCTATATGATCACTTGCTACTTTGTCTATGTGGCTTCCCATGGCAAGAGAGAAAGGGAGAGAGACAGAGAGGAGCCTCCGCCGAAAGAGGAGGGAGTCAACAGATCACTTCACAAGCAATTATTATTTTTATTATATTATTTCAACATCATGATAATTAATGACTGAACTTCCAAACATGTTTGTGTGAATTCAGTGTACTGATAAGAACGGCTGCATAGTGGGTGATTTATATTTGTTTCTGATTTTTTGCCTGGGTGCTTAGCAGCAGATTGCCGTTCTGTAACTGCATTACTGTGGGGTAACTGGAAATGTTTTACAGGCAAGTTCTGCCATTTAGCATACAACCGTAATATGGTTCTATTATCCATTTTCAATCAATATTTAACCTTTTCAATAAACAACTTAAGTGTACTAAGCCAGAAGGAGGAAAGCTAATTGCCACATGATATATTTGGTTTCCAGGTATACTCAGCTGGCTAAAGTAAAGTTAATTAGGTTATAGGTAGCACAGCAGCATTTAGAAAAATATATCTTCTGCCTCATAAACCTTTTGTTCAGTCAATAGCATCAACAAATACTTGCGGATGATGCCTGTAATATGATGACCACTACTTGAAAACCCGGACTGTGCATTTTGCCCTTGCAAATGGCATATGTTACCAAATGGTATTATGGTAAATGATGGAAGCGGGCGGGTGGACACCACGGATCTCCACATCCAGCTTTGTCTTTATGCTCAGGATTACATTTGTGAGCCCGGCGGTAGGAAAGCCAGCTCCTCGGAAGAGGGTGACTCTATAATGTGTAGCAGAAGCATATTTTTTTTAGAAGATAGAAAACAAGAAATTAAGAGGCTTTATTGTTACGCTATAAAAAGCTCATTGTTTATGGTAACTTCACTGAAGCAGCATAAGCTTGAAAATACCGTTGTTCAAAATTAAAGGATGCTATTGTCCACTGTTCATATATGAGCACAGTTCCATTGCACCCTTCAGAAACCTTTTTGCTTTGCTATTGCAATGCACAAACCAACAAGCAACTTACAGGCGGTCTCTCTCCAAAGTCCTTATTCCACTGGTGATCATGACTGGCTTAGATAGGGGTGAGTAGCTATTTTTAAAGGAGAAAAATAACATTTGGAATTCACAATGTCAGTTTTAATGAAGAAAAAGAAAAAATGAAAAAATCACTTAAAAACAAAAGAAAGTCTGCTTAGAAATTGTTTCTATAGGGCTATTTTATTAGTATTTCATCAACTGTAGATATATATTTTGTATTTGTTCATCTAATATGGTTCTCAATTATTACAACATGAATTACAGATGATTTTCCATTTTTTTTTAAAAATGTACTGTTAATAAACCCAGGAAAAAATATCATTCTGAGGCCCAATTATAAAATCTTGCTACGAACGCCTGTCTTTACTCAGGCCAGCAGTCCTGTTCACCAAAAAATGAATGATTACTGCCCATTTAACTGACGGGAGTCTTTCCGTGGATCAAGCTTTAGATCCCTCGCTTCTTTGCCATAGTGAATGCTGTATAATAGGGATTCCAGTGAAGTCAAACGGCAAGGCAGGCAGTGACTTCAACGAGACCAAAACTAGGCCCTGAATGATCAACACTGATCCTTATTCTTCGAGGGTAATAATGTACCACTCTAGTTTACCAAAAGTAGCTGCTCTGAATATGCTATAGTTTCGAGACGACTGAACGAATGCATCTGTCTTCATGAATGGCGATTAAAAAAAAATGCACATCTTCTTACATCTTTTCTTCCTGACATTAGGTCATTGCTTTATGGCCTTCTTTTCATTTGCACATCCATAGTAATTTCTATTTTGGGACGCTATTGAAAATATGAGGTTCGCTGGATCCAAATAGACATTCTTATAATAAGCAGATTGTACTGAGCTACAAAAGCTGCAGTATAATAAAACAAATTGTATGAATGTGAGAAGAATGTGTAAGAAGTTTCATCATAAAAAAATGACCAATAACATTAAGATGTTTTGTATGAGGAAAACACTCCAAGCACTGTTCTTTGTTACCCTGTAAAAAGCCTTTTTGCAACGGCTGTTCCTTGACACAGAGTCTTTATATGTGAAATAATTTATTGCCATACCTGTAACTGAAATAATGACTAAATCATTTTAAAAAAAGTCTCATAGCTCCAACAGAGTAAATCTTCTACAACTTGCTGCAGTGCTAATCGTAAGCATGTTATACAGTAAGTTTGCCTGAAGCTAAGTTAAGCAGGCAGATTAGGACTGTAATATAGTATCAGGGCTCATAAATCAAGTGCGCTTGCAGATTTTCTTTCACTTACTGCTCCTTCTTACAGTTCAGACAAGTCATAATTACACATCAGTAGGCATTGTGAACAGAGGAATGAGCTACAACATAACGCACAATAAACCCTGTCATATAAAAGCAAACTGGATAAAATAACAGAAGCAATACTCCATTTTACAACATCACACTGAAGAATTACACCATGCCATTGTGTAATATTCTGATCAATCAAGAGCCCATCCACAATTGACAGTCCCAGTAGGCTAAAATTTACTATTCAAAGATATTTTCCATTTGTATTTATTATTATTATGATTATGATTATTATTATTATAATATATGGTGAATGAGAACTTAAAAAAGCCAGAGGTTCAAAATAAAAAGTGCTCAGTGTAAAATACAATTAAAGACATTTTCCTAAAGCTTTACTATGCGTGCAATCTTTTGACAAGTAATAATGGGGAAGACATAAATGATTTTTCATTCATATTTTGTTAGCATTATGGCACCGAGCACAGGTACCGTATGCCGTCTCTTTTAAACCAAAGCCATGCTGACTGATGTCTCCTCGTTATTTCAAGGCTTAGAACGAGATCAAAGGTGCTCTGGCTTTAGCATATGACATTAGCGGAACACCGAAAATGGGATTTGATGATATGAGAAAAGGTTCGTTATTTTAATTCTAATAAAATAATTTCAAAAGAATCAGCAGACGGCAGGTAAGTAGCAAGCACTGCATAGAGGCACAAGGGTTTATGGGGTTCACGCTTTCTCCCCTAGAAAATTATCCCGCCTTCCCGCTTTTTGCCCAAAGAGAGCAGACAGCTGCTCCTAATTTCACTCCTGCAACTCGAATGCTCTTTCGTTGCCGGACAGCGTGTATGGCAGCCCTGTGCTCTGCCCTTTGCTGTATTCCACCTTCTGATCATTTTTCCATATGTGTTTATAATCAAGTCCCCATGTTTGTGTCTCGACGGGAGAGCGTTGTGGGTTGGCGCATGTGGAGGCACATGGAGAGGGAGAGGACACCGCTGCTTCCAGAAAGGCAAGCTCTTGGAAGGTTGGTCTTTTGGCCAAAGATTCAACTTGGGTGGTTCAGAAACCTCCTGGTGATTACCTGTCATCAGCCTTGATAGCATAATATCAGCAGAATTTGGTTTTTTATTTTTCCAAATTAGGTTGGTTTTTACTAGCATGTACCCACTAAGCTTTATTGCTGTGTTATTTTCTGTTCATGTTGGGCCTTATGATCCTAAATCATTTAAGTGTTTTTAAAAATGCCCATCCATGTATGTGTTTTCAGTCTTCTCCTTTGCGCTGAATGCTCTAGGCATGGGCAGTATGGCAACTGGGAAAAGAGAGCGCTGTGCTCCTTTTCTGGTTTACAGTAGATTATGTCCCACCTGCTTCAGGAAAAAAAAAGGGGGGGGGGGGGGGGGGGGAAGAAACAGTAAATTGAAACTGGAAGATGCATCAAATCTGGTGTCTCAGCCAGATTGAACTTCCCGCCACCACTTGTCCTGATCTTTGCCGAGATGCGGTCCGCTGCAGAAAGTTGCATATTTTTAAGACCTGTCTTGTAGAGCTCAGTGTCTCAGACTTTGAGTCAAGTATGGCCAAAGGTGGGGTGGGGGGACCAGAAATTGCAGTGTCACACAGGATACAGCGTCCATATTCGCCAGCACTTGGAATATGATAAAAACTGTTACTGTTTTACCTCTCTTCTGTGCACCGTCTTGGCTTTGTCCTGGCTTTTGCCATTTTTCACAGATGAGGGTGTTTTTCTAATGCTGGTCTTGAGGTCTGCCCCCCTCAACCTGTCTGATGTCTTTTCCCATACTATTTTGGATTCTCCTTTATGTCTCCAGCATCAGAGAATTCACCTAACGCAAGCTTGAGCTATTCCTGCTGCTTTCTTGGTCATTGCCAATGGCATGGCCGTGTGCTGATGAAGTTTTCCATGACCCTGCTGCGGTCTCCCCAACAGCCCCTGGCTGGAGCTTGTCGCGTCTCCAAAACTGCAAAGTTGGGAACTCCAAGGCTGTTACAAGCTTTTACGTGACTCCACCTTTTCCATCTCTCCACGTTAAAATATATTGCTTATGTTGTACGTGTTTTTGTGGAGTACAGTGCTTTCCAAGGCTCTGCAACCCCAGTCCCTGGTTTTCCCTCTTCGCCTGGCAAACCCAGCCTGTGTGCGCCTAACGGAAGCCGCCTGAGATGCCCAGGGCATCAAAGTGAGACAGAAAGCAGGTTACCTTCCCTATGGCTATGAGGTCACATTTGCAGATAGAAATAGAAAATAAGAATAATATTTTTTTAAAAAAAGCTTAAATTTGCATCAGCTGTGCATGCCCTGTGACTAACAGCCTCCTCGGTGCTGCACAATCCAGCAACTGCGCAGGAAAACCTGCAACATCTCCCCCTGGCTCCCGGTTGCGTAGGTTTGGTCTTCTCCAGGATCCACCGCTCTGGGAAAGCCTTGATTTTTTTGAAAGAAGGGGTAAACATTTCAACTAAATTTTAAGAGTAAAGTGAGGAAATACAGGCTTAGTCAAGGAACTTCTTATGCATATTAATTTTCCTTTCAAAAATGCAAGAGAGTATTTAGTTAACTTAAAGAAAACAAATTTCTGAACACGGTGCCCTTCTGTGTCCTCACTATCCTTCTGAGGGCTGGCCGTGCTCTGCAGGTTATCCAAGCAGTGCTTTTATCTGGTAAACTTCTCGGTTGGTTTGTCTCTGGAAGCATAACGGTAATGCTTTTATTGCAGGCCACCTCTCGGCAAACGCTCTCTGCCACGGCTCTCTTGCTGCACGTCCACCTGAAGCTGTCGGGCAGAGGGCTCCTGCAGGACAGGGACCATGCTGGTGGCAAGTCCCTCTTCTGCATTAGAGGCCTTTGCTTTCTATAGGCTTCAACTGCTCTGTCAAAGCTTCCCACACATGTCATAGAATCATAGAATCATAGAATTGTTCTGGTTGGAAGAGACCTCCAAGATCATTGGGTCCAACCATTAACCTATCACTACCAAGTCCCCCACTAAATCATATCCCTTAGCGCCACATCTACACATCTTTTGAATACCTCCAGGGATGGGGACTCCACCACCTCCCTGGGCAGCCTGTTCCAATGCCCGACAACCCTTTCAGTGAAGAAATTTTTACGAATGTCCAATCTAAACCTCCCCTGGTGCAACTTGAGGCCGTTTCCTCTTGCTCTGTCGTCTGTTACTAGGGAGAAGAGACCGACCCCCCCTGGCTCCAACCTCCTTTCAGGGAGTTGTAGAGAGCAATAAGGTCTCCCCTCAGCCTCCTTTTCTCCAGGCTAAACACCCCCAGTTCCCTCAGCTGCTCCTCACAGCACTTGTGCTCTAGACCCTTCACCAGCTTCATTGCCCATCTCTGGACATGCTCCAGCACTCCAATGTCTTCCTTGCAGTGAGTGGCCCAAAACTGAACACAGTACTCGACCCAAAACTGGACACAGTACTCCATCAGATGTCCCTCCATCAGATGTCAAATTTGTGACAGGCACCGAGTTAATGGTCTCACGCAGCAAGAAGGCTGGAGAGCTCTGTGATATTCATAAGCTGAAGGAGAAGTCATACATTCATAAGCAAATCACCTCAAACCATCAGGCTGTTTTCCCTCTAATATCCTCCTAATTTGTAAGACGTAAGTAGTACATCCTATTCAATCAAGGTTATTAAACACTATTCATTATTTTTGTAATTATCTGGGAAACAAAAGGCAGGTTTAAAGCTGTATATGCCGCGAGTCATTCCAGCGAGCTGGGCAGGAGCAGATTTCCCACCACGTTGCAGTAGTACGTGGCACCTTAGTCCACTCTGAAGTGTTTGACCATGTTCTCGGAGCCATACCCTATGTTCTTACACGCTTACGGCCTTTCCATAAAAGAAATAGCTATTGGGTCCTCAGGTAGTTATGAGCTCTGTATACAGATAGAGTCCAGTTGCTAGGGGGTTTTTTTTTCCATCTTTTTTAAGGAAAAGTAGCAGTCTGCTTGTTGTAACCCTCCTTTTGTGCTGACATTCACATTTTCTGCGGATATTTTTCTGTCCATAGCTCTGACATCAATTCCAGCATGGCTTAAGACAACACCAAGGGGTGGAGGTGTTGCCTGAATGTAGGGACTCTGATTCGCTTTTTCACTTTTTTCACTTATTTTTTCTGAAGCAGTATTAGGATCTGAAAGGTGGTGGGCTGAAAAATAAAACTCAACATGGAAGACCTCCATAAAGTTCTGCAAAATTAAATCTAGAGACAAAATTGGCTTATAGCTAGCCGTCGTAGTAGGTGACAATTTGAATCAGCATTTCATTCCTAGTGTAAGGTGGTGAGTTCTCCGTGCCAACTGAATTGGTGTTTCCTAAGGAAGGGAGAAGTGTTTGTAAAGTACATAAAGATCTGAAAAGTCTAAAAGGAAGAAACCAAGTAATTTAGTGTTTAACGCTCCTGTTGTACAGTAAGAAAAAGAGGGCAATTTTGCCATCTACAGTACGGCAAAGCATAGATATAAATTGTATGTGAGGTGCTAACTTGGTCAACCATTATCATCTTTATGAACTTTTGTATAATTTTTAAGGGCAGGTGTTACAGTAAGATGAAGTACAATGTGTTTTATCCGGGGCGGGGAGGTCACACAACCAGCTACTAACGTGCATTTGCCAACTGATAGGGTCTGGTAGAGTTTTATGATAAAGACAAATATATTAGCATGCCCATGAATCAATATTGTTTAAATAGTGTACCAGAAGGTTCACTGTCAATCACTAGTTTCTGAAAGTTGTTCATCCCAACTGTTAGGTGAATACTGAATATATTCACAGAAGTTTGGGTCTGTTCATGAATAATTCATTAAAAAAAAAGCAACCGATCAATTTGCAATTAATAATGATTCAGCTTCTCCCACCCATACTCACACAAAATAACACGATTACGGGGCTTACCCCTCTCCTGAATAAACTCCTTAAAGGGAACAGAAGCAGAGTCTGGTCCTATCTCTGCGATGAATAATTGATTCACCTTCTTTTCTAAGCAATGCTCTGTGGAAATTTCAAAAAGCTTTAGCTGAGCTATGCAAAAAACAAACCAAAAAAAAAGCCCAAACCTGTTGAAATGACTTCATGAGGTAATGATAACTCATTTCTCTTACCACAGTACTTTAGGAAATGAGATAGTTCCCCTATACACAACACAAAAATGTTCAAATTCCATTTTTTCCCTTTTCCTCTGGCCTTCTGCAGCACAAACAGCTTCAGCCCTGACAACATTCTGACCAATATTTCTTCTCAAAATTCAAGGAAATTAAATCAGCTAATTTCATCAGGTTCTTTTGCTCAGGTTCTAAGCTCACGCTTTTACGTTCAGCTTTTCTAAAGTAAATTTTATAAAGCCACTTAAACCTTTAAATCAGTCATGTCATCTAGTAGTCCCATTGGGAAAGAGAAAACAATGAATTGCATGAATTTGGGTATTCTGCTTGTTTAGTCACCCTTGAAGGAAGAGGACTGGAGAAACTAAATCAAACTAAACGGGAATTTCAGAACTTAGAGAACAACCTGCTAAACTGCAGCTTTACTCACCAGCGAGGATTAGTTTTCAGCCAGGGTGAAAGGAGAGGTAACAGTTTAAGACTCTTATTCTGTCACCATGTAAGATAATGGCAGAGCCTGTTCTGTGAGTCCTATTCAAATAAAATAGTAATGCAAAACTTAAAATCTTCATGGAAAGATTACCACTCCAATAACATTTTCAGAATGTTCCAAATTTCTTTTTTCTTAAGCAAAAATGGTAATTTTGTATTTTTTACACATTCAGCTTCACTGAATTTCAAGAGAAAGCATATTTTCTTAGGTAAAAATAATAACCAAGAGAAGCCAGATGATCTCTAACTTCAGTGCTCTTAAAGAATGCATAATGAGGTCTACTGTTTTCTTCCAGAGACCTAACTCATTCGGGCTCTTTTTATTTTCTTTTGTTTTTTCTTCCACCTTTCACAGAGAACAGCGCTGGTAGACCAGACCTTTTCTTTCTACAAGGCAACATAATTCCTTCATAGCCAGTAGATATAAGCCTATTGCCCAAACTGCAAAGAATTAAATCCAAAATGAGGTAAGGTTAAGCTAGTAAGTCTAGAAATGGTAAAATGGAATTGAGAAATGCTCCTCCACTGTAGGTTTTGATTGCACAAACCAGGTTCCAACTTTGTGAGCAACATTACCCGTTTCCATCCCATTTCTGGACTCCCAGGCACAAATACAAGTCTTTTTTTCCTCTTCAAAAGATGAATTCGGACCCCACGTGTTTGGCTGGGCTGATCTGAACACCTAGTTGCTGCTGAGATTAATGGCATGGATATCTTCCCTCATTCCCCCAGATGACGTCTCTATGAAATATTGTCACCTAGAAGGATGTAATACACTGCTTTGTACTGAGAGATGTTCTGGTCTCAGCAGAGATCCATCATCCAGCGGCTCCTACTGAGTGAAACTTGGCATTTTTCTAATGTTTTCCACCAGGTCTCTTCAAATGAGGGTTGCCAGATCACCAAAACAGAGCTGAATTTCACTACGTAAGGATTCACCAATATCTCAGTTGCCTTTTTTGCATTTCAATATCCTAAATATTCCATCCGTTATCACAGCAGAAGGGCCCGTATTGCCACGACAGGTGGTTCTCCGGGGTGATGTTTACTCAAACTACAGCAGAAATCATTAGCAAACTGAAAGTAAGCTTTCAGAAGTGAGGAACGATGTAAAGTTTCAGTAATGAAGTACACGAACACACGATCTCCTAATTCATCTGGAGCCAGAAGTCTGTATCATGTTTTTCTGCATGCCTATTTTTCATCAAACAACATACAAGCTTTGCTTGACTATACTGTATATCTTCTCTGCCTAGTGGGAACCCTAATTTGCTTTAAATTGCCAAAGTGCTCATTATGGAATGCTTAGTAGCTGGAGTTTGTACATAATATTTGAAAATCAGCCTTAATTTTTCTGCCTGAGATGAACACTTGGATTTCAGAGTAAACATAATCAGAGATTTACACAAACTCAGTGAACTCTGTTTATTATATTTGCCTGGAATAGCTACAAAAGAGGTCAGAGGTCCAATGTCTTCCTGCAGAGACAGATCATGTTCTAGCTGGTACCGAGGAGGAAAAAAACAGTAGGTGATGCTTTAATGAATGGCTTATCATGTGGAACACACCATGTGATAATAGCGGTGCTGGTAAGGAAAGAAGGAAGTAAAAAACATAAAGGCTGCTGCTAGGTTTCCATTGCTCGAGAGCTTACATTGCGACAGCAGCCGCAGAAGAGGGTTTATTAAGAATATGTAGCAAAATCTGCAGCAAGTTGAAAGGAGCTTTGAACTTTTTGTTTAAACCTTATTTTGGAATCGCCTGTGAGGTGGCATTGCCCTGACGAAATAGAAACACGCATCGGAATATTTTGATTTTGTGTGACAATTTCTGTTATCATTTTGACTGAAGTGGCCTTACCTAAGAACTCAGTTCAGAAAAAAAAACCCCGAGGGTCACAGACAGATTATTCCAAACACTAAAGGGGTAGCCAATAAAATAAGTTACAATTTTATTTTTGTTTACAAAAGATTGTCAATCAGGAGCTGTGAAAATGCTTGTTCTTTGAGACTAAAAATTAGGAGGACAGAATGGTCCAGCTCTTCCAAATAAAGCATTTCTATTACATGGCATGGGCCAGATCCACATCTTAAAATTAGGCTGTATAAAGTACTTATTTCTGAATTACTCCTCTTCTTGTCTTTTGAGAAAGAAGAAACAGGCTCAGTATTGAAACAGAGATGTGCCTATCCCCAGTTGTGGCTCTCCATTTATTATTTTTAAGCAACTGTTCTGATCTCCCTTTTTTTTTTTTTTTTTTAAAGCAGGAGTCACAAAATGTTCTCTCCGCCATTTATCCAGAAAACTGTGTCTTGAAAAATAGCTTGCCAGCATGAAAGATGCCAAGACGTGATGGCTCTTGTTACTGATGCTTTTGTAAAGACTGGCCCTGGGATCTCGCTGTAAAGAAGACATCAAGACACTCCATCCCCTTGCAAGCCCCAGCCGCTAGTAGGATATTCAAAAATATTGAGGTAGGGTAGGCTTCTAACCCCCTCTAAACCAGGGGAAATTAGTATAGGTATTTATTAGAGGAAAAAAACAAAGTACGTTGAATTTAGCATTCACTTTGAGAGGTTAACCCTTGGGAAACCAGAACAATCAAATCTAAATTTCCCATGGCCACCTGAACCCTGGCCGCTTGGGTTCAGGCTGAAGTGTCAGTCCTTACGATCTTGCCGTGCAGGATCATGAGTAATAAGAACTAAACGCCTGAGCTAATAGAGTAATTAATTCTCATTTACGTAGGGTAATTCTCATGCAGTTAAAACCTCTGGCTGAAGTCTGAACGGTGTGGAAGGAGATTCTCCGTGGTGAGCAGGGGGAGACCGGGATGGGCAGCAAATCTCTGCATTGCACGCGGCGAATGTACTTTCCCTTGTGTATAGGTACCATATACTTGGCCACGTCTTCCTGAGCTCATGTTAACAGGCAACAGCAAATCCTCTCTCTGGAGGTGTAAAGGCTGATGTGGAAACCTCCTCTTTCCCTACTCTTTTGCAAAATGCTGGGAAGAGCCATAATCTGCCTCTATGTGCTTCTTGTTAAAACGTCCTTTGGGTACAGACAGCACAACATCCATGCTGTCCATCGCGTACCCTGTCCCTGCGGAGGCTGGGGAGCCCGCAGAAGGGCTCATCCTGACTTAGCCCCTGGTTGGTCACAAAAAGATGCATTTCTGGTCCTGACCCAACGCTGAGAAAGCAAACCAGACCCCCAGGGAACGCCAAGGAGCAGACAAAGCCTGAGCCACAGGCACAGGGCAGTCCTGGGTGAGCCCACGCTCGCAAAGTCAGATAAAACACATAACTGAAAGGTAAACTCACAGCACCAGTTAGGCTGCGGTTTGATCTGAAATACTCTTTGCGGCTTTGATTTCTGAGACTTTCATCTCTTGTTCAGCAATAAGTTCTACATGAAAGTCTGGTGTCCTGTATTGTTTTAAAAAGTTACCTGCCAGGATAAATTAGGGTAACAGCGACGGCTGATGCCGCTGGAAGCCGTTCCCTGCTGGCTGCTGCTCGCGACGTGCAGCATGTTACCGCGGGGTAGACAACCTCAGCTCCCTTTGCTGAAAGGCCTCTCCCACCCTGAAACCCAGCAGTCCTCGGGGGTCGTTGCTGTAAAAGCAAAGGTTTAATGCTCCATGTTTATGCATGGTATAACTCCAGTGAAAAAAACTGAAGGGGAACGAATCTGGCACTTTCTCTTGGCAGAGCTCAGTAATACAAGTTATGCTACCATCAAACGTCTCTTACAGGAGTGCGTGCAAGAAGTTAACCTCATTAATGAGTGTAATTAAGACAAATATTAAAATTCTAGTCTCCTCTCGATGTCTATAGGGCAACAGGAATTCACATTTGGATATCACAGATTAATTAAGAGCTCTTACAACACGATGCTCAGGTGTGCACAGGCGGCGTGAGGTGCGCACGTGGTTCTGGATGCGGGAAGCAGGCATCCAGGTCATCGTCTGCCTCCAGCCCACGCTAGACCTGCGCACAATCCACATGGCAGGAGCTGCAGAGGAGCCATATTCCTCCTGCGCTGGCCTCCAGGTCTCGGAGAGACCATCCAGGAGCTTGACTCTGAGATAATTTATTTTTTTAATGGATTTTGAAACCCTGCGCTGTTTTTTCCTCAAGAACCAAGACACGTGTTCAGTCCAGCGGGACTTACAGAGCTGAACGCAGTGCACACGCAGACAAACATTCAAGCTCACAGACCCAGCGCTTGCGGCCACCGCTTCTGCTGCCCATGCGCTCGCTGGGTTTGGCAGTGTGAGGACTTACAGAAATGCACTGAGCGCTGAAAATATCTTTTAAGCAAGTTTAGCAAAACAGGAACTAATTCCAGCAGGTGCAGGTTGGAGAACCCTTAACTTGTAACATACCTCTTGTCAGCTGGAGCAAATATTTGCAGCTCTCCTCGGAGAGATTCTGTGTCTCAGCCTGTCACATGCAGCCCCGGGAGGTAACGTAGGGACATTTACCAAGGCAAAAATGAAACTATCCTCTTTACCATCCAATTACTTGTACTACAGACACATCCACATTGATGCTAATAATAAAACAACCGAACATCTTATGAAGATGCTAAATATTTCTGAATGCTGATGCAAACATTCCCGAATTCCTTTCGCGGGCTGCGGCACCGCAGCACCCACACCACGCTGCTCCCGCCCAGCCGCAGCGGCTCGGCTTCGCCTACAGCAGTTCGTGCATCTCGGGTGGAAAATCAGTCCCAACAGAACTGGAATCACCAGCTCCTACCAAACCTTCTCAAGGTCCTTTGTACTCTGGCCCTGATGGCAGAACACTGTCTTGCTTGTGTCTGTCCCCAGCGTTCTCCAAGACTGCCTTTCTAAGCACAGCACTTTTCTCTTTGGCCCATCGACACCCAATTTATATTTTCCTGTCTTGTATTTCAGGGTGAGAGTTTTGGGACAGGGACCATCTTTGCATTACTGTGCCCAGGACGGTGAGGTCCAGGTTTGCAAATAGGCTTCTGACAGCATATTCATATAAAAAATAACTGCACCTACAACAATATATCATACAACCGCTCAGACACAGACTTCTGCCACATCTCAGCCAAGTTTTTCTCAGAAACTTGAAATGGTATAGAGGAATCACAGTGCTGAAACCCAAAAAACTTAGTGTTGGTAACACACACCTATAACCCATCGAACTTTTCAGTGAGTTTCCTACAATATTGGGTGGGCTTTTTTTTGGTTTTCCCCAGCAAATACTCAAGGGTCTGGCTGCAATACATAAATAAAATTCCTCCTGTTATTTACAATGGAAGCCTCTAATTTGCTTATTACTTTGCTTATCTATTCATTGAGATAATTATCTGACACCTGCCAACAGCAGATTGTTCTGACAGATTTTTATTGGCTGAGATCAATTTGTTACTTACCATCTGTCCAGCTAAAGGTGGTTTACAGGTCAACAAGCTGGTGAGCTTTGGAAAATCTTAAAATGATCTTGAGCAGTATCCTTCCTGAACTAATTTCATTTTAATCTCCCGTAAAGCACATGAAAGGATGGACTTGAAAATTAGCTTTCAAGCAGAGTGTACAGGAGAAGAGAAAATAATTTGCCTTTCTTTGCTGTGATCTTGTACAATCTATTTCCTATGAGGTTTTCTAAAAAGCCAGCTGAACCCGCTAGCTGATCAGTTGCTGTATGACACTAAGGACCCCTGAAGAATGCAAAGGAAAAGGAGGCCATACGTGGTCTAACTACCATGGATGTTTGGAGAAACATGTTTCTCCCAACAAGCAAAAATTTTGAACCATAAATGGTCCAGCGGTTATTTCTCACGGTGGCCTTACTCCCTTGCTGGCGGGTAAGGACACTTCCCACCTGCTCAGTGGTGGTCGCCTGAACGTACTCGGTCCCATTCCCATGCTGTCTCTTGTAAGATGCCTCATGCTCCGACTCCCAGTGCTAATGCCATCACATTTGATCCGTTTGGGAGCCGGGCAGCAGTAGTCCCCAGAGTCGCCTCTCGCCCTTTTCCCCCCTGCAGAATTTCCAGCACGGCTCTGCAAATCTGCCCTTGGCTGCAAGGAGGGTCTCTGCCGGCCACGGCTCTGATGGATGTGTCTGTGGTGGTTGTGCTTCGCTGGCCGCGTCTCTGGGAGTGCTGGAAGGCCTTCAGGGTCTGCTGGAAGTTACAGGCCACCAGATCGCTATTTTATACTGAGTGCCAATGCTCTAACAACTGTGCTCTTGGTGTTCTTCTGGACCTTCCTCTGGATATTCGGCTTCACACTTTCTTTTTGTTTCTGTATTGAAACAGATTTTGACAGAACACGATGGAAAATGTTCATAACAGAAAAGTAATATTTTGATTTTACTGTAATTTTACTTCTGAGACGTCTATGGTAAAATACTAACTTCCTATCACTCAGTTAACACTTTTTAGAATTGCAAGAACCATTTTGATGCTTTTTCAAACCATTCTCAAAAACGGGGGGGAGCTGACAGCTACTGCTGCAGGATGCTTCAAATGAAACCGTGCTAACTTAAAACTTCTCAGGGCTCCAGAAGTGAAAGTGAGCTTTAAATGATAGCATTGGACTACACAGGAGACTTCTCTTCCTCTAAGAAACTCATCCTAGTAGTGCCAGGAGACCTTCCTAATGACTACGGATCATTTAAAGATAATGACACTGAAGGTCCCCAGGACAGTCTTTTGTGTCAGCACATCCTTCTTCAGTACCTTTCCAACCGTCGTGCAAATGCTCAAGATGGTCCCGTTACGCACAGATCACTCCTCAGCGGGTAACGGGTCTATCGCGATATCGTCATGGAAGGGAAAAGTCCAGCCAAGGTCTCAAAACCATCCAGAAATCCTGAGAAACTAAATTCTTGATGATATATTTTGTTGGAAAGATGGTGACTGCAAATGCTGTAAAAGACAGTCAGTTTTCCATGTTGAATATTGCAGCCATTTTAAATTAAACATAAAATCATCTCCAGGGTACAGCTTCGTAAGTCGGTCAAAGAAAAATGGTTCTGCATTTTGGTGCACGATTTAACCTGAAGTATATGTATGTTTATAAATATATATAATGCATGGGGTTTTTCCCTAAAATTTTCAAATCATATGGGGTGTCAGGCTGACATATTATGTGTTACAGTTGTAAGCTAGAAATAAACTGAAAACAGGTTTTAATGAAAAGATACGAAACAGAGGACCAAACTACTGCCTACATTGGTGGTTTTAAAAGGTGCAAATTTAAAACATCTTTCCAAAACTTGTTCTGAAATTATTTGTGAGTTAATATACTGTGTCCTTCTTCAAATAACCATAAATTCGTCAGAGTGAATCTTTCTGAGCGGGTCCTCCCAAAGTTAAGACTTTATAAAAGCTTGGTGAGTGTTACTCATTATCAGTTTGAAGAATTGATTCCAGTGGAAATCCAATATGTTCTCTCAAAAATGCCTCGCGTATCTGCTTCTCAGCTGAGGCCGTAGAAAAAGTCACGATGACACCTTGTACAGAGATGGATTGCACCAGGAAATGAAGCGGCCTCAACCCAACGGTTTGAAATCGGTGCCTGTAATTTGACATCTGCATGCGCGTTTGGAGTCGGCGACAGCTGTGTGCTCCTAGCACCTGGGCAAACCAGGCTACCTCAGTTATTAAGGATTTAGAGTCGAATCCTGCGACTGATTTTAGCGGGGCTAGGATTTCAGGCGACGTGACTAGCGCCGGCCGTTCAAGCCTGATGTTTCTCGGCCCAAAGAACTAAGTTAAAAGAGTCTTCCCAGAATCTTCCCTGCTCGTTTATCGTAACCTACTCCATCTCCTGCATACCAGCTTAATTTCCTTTCAGTTTCCAGTCTGATATGCACCGCGGGGATCCCTTTCCCAGGCAAAAGGCAATATGAGGTGAGAAGAAGAGCATGCTGCCAGCGCAGGTATAGGCCTGCATAATGGAGCTGCGACACCCTGGAAGAGCCTTTTCGTTTTAACAACTTTTCGAGCGGGGAGCGAAAGACATAATGCAGATGGCATAATTGAAGTGGGAGAATGAAACATTAAGCATGCACAGAAGGGATTAGAGAGGAAGACTTTTGGGGTTATTTAATTTTGGCTCACTTGTTATCTAACAGTTTTGTCAGGAAAAAATGTTAAAGCTCCTTGCAAGTCCAGAAAAACTAAGGAAGATTATTACCTGCCTAGGAGTATGTAAAACCTTGTAAAACTATCAGGCTTGAGAGAATTTATTCTTTATTATGTGATATCATGTTCTACAAAATGTCTTTCCTTGCACAGCCCTCACAGGTCCCCTTTCTTCATTTTTATAGACTTGTCAATTCTGGGAATGATCTAATCGTGATGGGGATTTAAGGTATGTATATGCATTGTACTGAATGCTAATAATTCATGAGGTCTTGGTTTCAAAGATCTTCTCTGTGAAGCTCTGCAGTTCAAAAAGGAATACCTTAACATAAAAAGGATGCTGAGCCTCATATTTAACACCTAATGAAATCATTAAAGAGAGATCAGGCATGATTGCAGATGTTAATTTATCAGATCTCGCACATGCCACAAGTATGGCGAACAAAGAAGCAGAACTTTAAAAACCTATAAGGTCTCATTAATTGAGGTAGAATATATAACAGTGAAGAGGTTTCAAAGGCTGGCCGTGCTCCTTCAAGACAAAGGGACCAATTCCGCATATACCTTGCTCAAGGAAAGTCCTTCTAAAAGCACGGGGAATTTTGCCGGCGAAAAGACTGCAGGATCTAGTAAAAAATCAGGCGCACTCGGGGCGTTTCTTCTGGATAAGGAGCCCTGTTGTGTGTTAATGACAGGACTGAAAGCGCAGCCGCTCCCGGGGAGCGCTCCACGCCTGTGGTATCGGTTACCTACAGGAACTCCGGGAAGAATACATATGAGGATAAGAAATAGTCGCTCTTTATTCCTGTCAGTAGGTTTTGCCTTTGACTCCGCTGATCAATATCAGCCGTGCATCGGTTACTATGGGAATGCGGCTTTCCTGCACTCAATAAACCCCAAGTTCCTTTTTTTACAAAGGTGAGCAAAATACTTTTAAAAGAAGGTTTTATCTGCTTTATGCCTTGAGGGACTCTGCAGCCATCACTTTAAAGGTACTTGGACACTTTGAAATGCAGAATATTATGATCTAGCTTTGGGCAAGTAAAGACTTAAAACCATTTGTTTACCCCAGAAATCAATGTCAAATTCATGTAGAAATCTATACGCTCTGCGTGCCTACCCCGCGCGCGTGTCGCCGGACTCGCGTGTGCGTGCACGTATGTGGCTGTACGTGTGTGTGCACGTGACTGTGTTTGTGTCTATATGTGCTCTACATTAGCAGAGACACGGAGATAGAAACCTTAATGCGGATTACCTTTAAGGCTTGGAAACAAGATGCTGAGATAAAAAATATGTAACAATACCTTGGACTCAGCGCCTCGGCTGAGCTAATTAATCCACCCTTACAATGATCTGAGCGTTTCTGATTATAATACTGGGATAAGAAATAACCTACTTTCCACTTTTATTTATGATAATACTTTGTTTGGTTATAAAATATTTAGCAAGGCATTAATACATATTTCTGGTGGCATATAGTGCCAAGCATATGTTAAATAATATGTGTGGTATTTCCTGAATGGAATTAATTTAAACAGAAGCTATGATGGATGTGATCTTGGACCGCTGCAATTTCGGTTCGGCGACGTAACCTCTTCAGAGACTTTCCAGGTGAAGCAGAAGAGGGGTAGCAAACTGCCGCATAAAACGCTGCCAATTATAGCCAATCTGTCAGATGTCTGTTCTTGGGACCTATTGCTAATTGGCTTGAAGGATGTTAAGAAATAGCGAATTAATCCTTTTTTGCCCTTTTTGTTCACTTATGTTTTACATGTTTTTTTCTCATGTGCTAGAAATAAAAATAACGAAAGGTAATTACGATGATTTTCTCAACCTGGAAGGAACTATAAAGGGCAGGAAGTTACTGCAGAAAAGTATCTGGGTGCCTTCTAGACCACTTTACAGCCCAAAGAGATTTACAGAGTACATAAATAGCAAATTAATGAAGAGTGTCTAGTCAAAGCAGAGTCTGGGAAAGAGTTCCCTCATGGGCAAAGGAAACATTTTCAAGATCCCTCGTCTCTGTAATGACCTCCCTCCAACTCGAAGCATCTGCTTTTGGACTATGAACAGGCTCTGTTTTCACTGGATTTCTTCAGTGCTCCTCAATGATAATCCCAGCTGCAACGAGCTCCTCTTTTATCGAAACCAAACAACCACCAGAAGCTCGAGGCTTGTCACGATACCTCTCCAACCCTACACACGGTTGAACAACAGTCTAAAGGGACAAGAGCCTGCTGTCTTTCTTAATTCGTGTTTAGGAGGGGGAAAAAAAAAAGAAAGTTAAATATACATTTGGGGTCTTATAATAAAAAATCTGCAGAGGCTTTGTCAGGAATCCCATGGCCTCCCCTGGCAGCTACACACCAATGCCCAGGACTCAAACTCACACCAAAGGGGCAGCAGGGAAAGAGCCTTTTCCTGACAACTGGCAGACAATTCCAGAGGTGTATATAACTATAATATTTGGCAACACCCGAAGATCATGTCAAAACTTAGTCCTTTGATTTAAAATCTGGCAATTAAACCACGGAAACACAAACTCATGAGAAGAAAACACATATTGTGGCTTTCCTCTGCAGTTTTGAGACACAAAATGAGATTGTTAAGTGACATTTCTTGATACTGTAAAAGCTTCTGTTAGTTTCAGGTTATGAATTCTTTAAAAGACTGAAAAGGACATCTTTCTTGAGGACAGAAAAAATAAAATAAAACCCCCCAAACTAGAGATGTGCTAAAGAAGTTCAGAACTGAAGTTGTAAAAGAGTTTATGCAAAACCAACTTGGAGAGGATGCTCACTTTTGTTTCGCAGTTTGCCAAACTAATGGGACCAAAGTGAGTGTTTAATCAAAGTCAATATTGGCCTGCTGACTCTCAAGAAACGATCTAAAAGTGCTTTGGGGGCTCTTTCTATGTTCATTATCTTTTCCTGTGTCACTTGGTGTCTCTAATGATAGACGAAGAAGCACTTAAAATGTCTCTACTCAATTCTCTTCTCTACTGAAATCTCAGATTAAATACTTATCAAGAAAAAAAATCATATTTAGAATGAGATCGTGACACAAAGATCTTCTGAAAAACAGCCTAGGATAATTCAGCAGCCCCACTGGATCTTGCATTTAGAGCAGTCTGAAGTATTCAAGTGACTCAGCAACTCAGTGGTGGGTAATTTACAACTCGCTCCTCATTGCGAGCCGAACCGCTAGCTTACAAACTAAACCTTTGCTGAATGCAAATGCAGCGGGCCCAGCTCAAGCAGCCGATGTCAAACCCAGAAATTTAAAACTAAGAGCAAAACATTGAAATGCTTGTTCTCTTTTGGCTGATTGAAAGTAACTCCATTTAACTGGTTGGAATTATCCAAGATTAAGACATTACTCTGAGCAGGCAGGGTCAACTGGCAACTTCACTTGCAGAGTAGAAGATGGACAACATATAGTGAAAAACACCATGATTTTCTAAGCTTTTTAAGAGTGAAAATATCAGATTAAAACAGACCTTAACCCTATCCAGAACAGAAATACATACACTAGATAAAAAAAGTCTAATACACATTGACGCTGAAAAGTATTCCCTGAATAAATTTGCAAAAAATAATATTAGCTGGTAGCCATTTAATTACGCGGGTGTCCACCATGGAGAACCAACAAGCACAAAGCCTGATTCCTTGTGTCAACGCAAAAGCAGTGCTTCAGTGCTTTGCTACTCCTACCCAACCTGATTTTAAGGGGCTTACTCAAGAAATTAAATACTTCTTGAGTATGACAATGGGTAACAGAATCTTGTCCCACATCTAAACCGCAAAAGAATTATTCTGGAAATAGGTATTATTTTTGCATATTTAGCAGTCCTATACTAACAAAACCTCTCTTGTGAAAAAGAGGTGAATGAAATTCTATCTGCAACGAATGCCCAAGGAGCTGCTTTATTTCTGCAAAGAAAAATAAAGTTCAGATTTTATCCTAAGAATTTAAGGCTAGCTGATATCATACAGAGGTCAACAGGAGGCTTACCAGACTAAGAACTTATGGATTTGAACCTAAAGTATCATCTCATGCTAATGCAATATAGTTTGGTTTTGAAGCAAAATGTGTATGTAATTACTTTTAATTTCATTATAAATTTTCCCTCTTGAAGTAAAACACTAAACCTTAGTTGCACTAGAAAGACATGCAGCATAAAAAACTGGCCACATACGTACTTAATATAGTGGGCATAAAAATACTAATTAAGATAAAACATTATACCAGAGTACCTACGATAAACACAAATTAATAAACCAATCAGAAATGTGAGCACCTTCAGGAAAATTGTAGCATGCACCATATAATCTCATGGAGATAAGTAAGGAATGTCTAATGTGAATTTTTTTTAATGGACCAGATAATTTGGGGCATAACTGGGAAAAGTCTCCATAAAGACCGCAGCCTGTAAAAACACATATATAATTTGTAAGAAATGGTATTCTCTCATACAGGGAGGGCATGGACTCAGCAACTTTTGGGGTCCAAGCTCTTCCAGAAGAGATGCAGAAGAATATGTTTTGTTGGCAACAGCTGGCAACGCTCCAAGTGATAATATGGAAGAGGAATTCGTAGCCGCCTCTAGAGAGACAGTAGGAAGCAATATTTTTAAAAATTGGCTAAAGTAGCTCTTCTCCATCTAAAAATGTCATAGCATTTGAAATATACTACCTGGATGACTACTCCGTGCTTAGTAAGTGCTGTTCAAACAGAGTAAGCTGCCTCACACAAATTCTTTTTGATGGGCATAAAGAGCACTTTCATAAGGAACTTAGGTGTGTTTCACACCGCAGAGACCAAATGAGGGTTTGTAAGTTATCTTCCATTAGGAGCCGCCGGAACAAATGCAAAGTTAGATATTCTGGCTTTAACCATCAAGAGAGTCTGAAGCAGCTGATGTGGTAAAGTACATGTCCAAAACAGATTTATGTTTATTTTACCGTGTTCATGTGTTCTAAATGAATACTGACTTTACCTATAAATGCTGAAATTCAGTCATTTCCAGTTTTAACACCTATTAGGATATGCTTAAAGGGACTTCAAAGTAAATTACTCACATGTGGAGAAGCTTATAGGAATTCTGAACTTATACTACTTTCTTCAATAAGATGTCTCATCCTCATAACCTGAGGGTGTTTTTCAGCTCCTAGTTTGACGGTGGAAGTCATTCTTTCTCTCTAAAATGTCTTAAAAGGCATTATTTAACTGAATGTCCTTCAGTGGTGGGAAGACCATCAGACCATGGTTCAGACCCAAACTCAGAGAAGCTGAAAAATAGAGACTGTCCCTCTTACATGTAGTTAAAATACAGATTTCTGAAAAAGATAAAGAAAAAAACAAAATCAAATGAAAGGCCAAAGGACATTCTCTAAGACTACATTCATTGTTTGTTCATGAGACTTTCAATCACTCATCCTTTCCAGTAGCATAAAAGCTCAAACAGGTATTATGACAATTTTACCCCCAAATTGTTTGTGAGACTTATCATGAGAGCGAACGTATGGGATATATGGGTCTTGGTTAGTTCACCTCCCTGCCTTCAGGGTTTTTTCTGACAGGTACAGTGTAATTAAAGAATAAGAGTATCTTCATTTTCATGCTGTTTCCACTTGTGTTCTCACAGTATAAGGTACACAGAAAGTAAAATAACTTTTTAAAATGGTGAGTAGTTAAACTGTGGAGTCACTAGGATGTAGTAGAAGCCAAAAGGTTTATAGTTTCAAAAAACAATGTGGAAAACTCAGTGAAGAACAATCCATCAGACACTATTAAACATAATGATATGGATAGAACCTCTAGCTCAAGGGTTGGGGGGGGAGTCCTCTGGGCAATGTCCCCAGATGCCTTGCCCAAAGTCAGACCTTTCCTCCAAGCATCTCTCACTTGCCACAGGAAGAGACAGAGCTAAATGGCCTGACCCAGTACGGCCTTACTTCTGTGAAGAAGAAATTATGATTAATTTCCATCCAGGCTTGACTGTACGAATTGTTTCTGAAAAGTCTTAATGATGCTTCTTTATTCTATTGGTTTAGTTGTTTAGTCTATTTTCTTAAGCAGATGGAAACTAGTTGTTAGTTTTCTTTTCTTTTTTAACAGCTTCAGTCTTTGGTCAATTTTAGCCAGATCAGAACAGAAAAACATCTACACGTTTATGTTTCGTTAACGAAAGACATTACGTCCCAACTGAAGGAAAAGTTACAAGGTGAGTGTAACCCTGATAAGCATCATAGGAAACTGGGAACGCAAACTCAGATCACAAATCCATAGAAAAAGTATTGGTTTCGCAACATGGAGAATTACTTGTTCTTCACTCTTGGTATGGTCCAAGTTGCCTTTGAATCAACTACTACACCTCCCATGGCGTTCAATGAGAGATATCCCAGCACACAAAGGGTGGTACATCTGGTTTTCTGAATGTAAGCAACACTCACAGAACGTCTATATGAAGCATTGACCATGTTGGGGTTTTTTAAATTATTGTCTCATAATTTTCTTTTTTTTTTTTTTAACTTTTGCCTTAATTTTCATCTTTGAAAAGAAATGGTTTGTTCATTTATTGAAATCTAAACCAAAGAATGTGTCCTCCAGATGTGGAAGATTAGACTTTAAATTAGGAAAATGGCAAACGTACACTATATCCAAAAAGTATTTGTGATTTCAGTGAGTAAATTAAACAAATTGTGGCCAAATTAACATTAAAAATATACAGGATATTTAACCTTCTGTTTCAAAAATTCTGGCATTTAGACACAGTCATAGGTCATCTAGAACCACAGAGCAAGGACAGTAATTTAGTCTGAGTGTTGGGACCCAGGACCTCTTACGTTTGACCTATGCTTGGATATCAGGACAACTTTTTGTCTCTCTGTAACCCCTTGTAATATTTACCAACTGACCAAACGATAGAAAACCTGCAAGTAAGTTTGTAGAGTTAGATATCTGAAAGAATAAACAATCTGGTAGCTGTACTCTGAAGCCGTGCAGGGACTCTTTCTTCTGAGCGTGTAATTCCTGCGGCTCCACAGATCACTTTGCCCATGTTGTTCCGGCCAATATTGTATATTGCTGGAAATAACTGAGATAATAAATATCAAAGCATATTGAGCCACTTTAAAAATCAGTTTCCAGTCTGAAATCACACCATGGCTGGAAAATCTGTATCCACAAGTAGCCATAGGAGTGATAGAAGATACAGTATTTTGGATGTTTATCTGAATCCGCAGCTCTTTGATCTGAAAATCTGGCCAGGTGGCTTTCGGGATAGCGGTCTCAAGCTGAATGGCTCTCTCTTAGATACCAAGACAGTTAAATGAATATACAAAGAAGAAAAGAATAAAGGTGGTTGAGTGGAGGAAGACGTAACAAGAATGTGAAGAGCTTTTTTGCTATTTTTTTTTCTAGAATAACAAAAATGAGAAATTAAATAGTCTTGTTGTCTAATTAAATTCAAAGAGTTGCTAAAGAAGCTCTTGCAAGCAGTTTTCAGCTCTGTTCATCAAGACAACCCATGAAAGCTAAGAAAGAGTCAAACGTGTTCGGAACCCATCTTGGCCAATATACTGGGAAGAGTAGAGAGAAATCCAGAAAAAAAAGCGGTAAATGCAGGCAGACATGAAAAATGTCTGTTAGAAGCTATTTTGGGATTGTTTTCTTTATGCTTCTCAAATGAATTAACTTACACACAGTCCAGTTGCAGCTGCATAACTGCCCAGTGGCTGGAGGTTCACTTGGTCGATTAGAAAACATGATATTATGAGAAAAAATAATCACTGTTGGCAGCACTGGAGCTGAGGACAAGCATATTTTGCTTCATAACACCCTAGTGCGCATTAACCAGATGCTGTGTCCATGGTAATGTGACCTTGGCCATGGCGAGCCCGGTGGCATGTTCCATGTTGAGCATCCTGCGTGGACGGCGAGCGACTCTCATTCAGCTCAGGCTGGCAAACAGGACCCTTTGCACCACTCCGTGCCCACTCAGTTCAAACATGATTCATGGCTGTGTTGTTTCCAAGGTTTCCATGGCAAATATGCGTCCACGTAACCGTTTTGGTTTTTGAATAATAATGACTTGGATCTTCCATCTAAGAACCTTCTCAATCTGCGCGTTTCCATTAAAATGTATTTTTTTAGTTATTTTTTTGAAAAAGAAAACGAAAAAGAAGAAAAGATTGACATGAAAGCGAGTGCTGGTCAGCTGTTCTTGGTGGGGTTATTTTTACAGTGACTCAGTAGAGCACTGGACGAAATGTCTCATCTGCGTTCCAGCGGCTCTCCGATGGACATGGGTGTATTTGATGTTTGTAGATGCTAGCGTTTGTTTGCAGAAGGAATTTAAACAAAACAAAACTAGTTTTCCCCAATATCCCATCCAAAGAACACTAATGAGTGTCACTGAGACCTTCAGGCATTCCTTCCGTGTGTAATTGCTTAAAAAGATAAAGTCTTTCCAGAATTAGAAGGGATCCAAAAGACGGATTCACCGGGAAGGCTCCTGTAACGCTGTTTATTGAGGATGTGTGAGGACATGCTACGAGAGCTCATTTCGGCTTGCTTGGTTATCGCACACACGGAGCCCTGCACTGACGAATTTGCTTTGCATCTGTGGCCCTGCAGAGCTCTGTGCTACTGCATCCAGAGGGTTTCCAGGATCTGAGCCGGTTTGGTTTGTTCCACCACGCAACCGGGCTATTAGGCACGGACCAGAATTCAATCATGGTAAAACTCCTGATGGTTTCTAGCGCAGGTGGTGCACAACCAGTACTCAGAGGAACTCCGCTCATTCCCCACCGCTAGAAATGGAAAGCTTCCCACTGAACCCAAGGGGCTTAGGGCAGATCCTAATTTTAAGTCATTTTGGTTGATAAACCCCACGCCGTTGTCTGTTCCACAGCACCGCAAAGCTTCAGCCGTCAAAGGAAGCTGCTGCCCCCCACCCATGGGGTGCCCCACGGGCTGCGTCCCAGCGCACGCGCCTGAAGCACAAGCCACGAGCCGGAGGCAGCTCCATTTTCATGATGTTGAAACAAACTGGGACGTGGGGATTGCACGCACACCAATGTTTTGTCGCTTTCCCGGGCTCGAGCAGCTGGAGTAGTTGAACACATCATTCTTTCCCTTGTCTGAGAAACATTTACTGCTTGTTACAAAAGGTTTAGGGATGGCATACTGTGTAATAGCTTAGATGACTGAAAACAAATTTAAATATAAGAAATGTGCTGGCTTATTTTTTGCACGTTGTAAATACTCTTAGAAACGGCATGGGGCCTTATTAAGTTTGAACCTCGGGTCTTTCAACTTCCTCGAGAAAAGAGAACAAATGGTAAAAGCATGAGGAAATAAGTAACCTCTGTGATTTCCCACTTCAGTTCAAGCCCAGATATTTTTGTCAGTTGTTAATTACAGTCATATTTCTTTAACACCTTTAAAAAAGAAACAGCAAGCAAAAGAATTCAAAGAGAGAGGTTGCACCAGCTCAGAAAAGTTCTGATTTCTCCAAACCCGCGGTAACCCACTGGGCAAGGAAGATCTGTGCTTCCTGCAGACCCTATTGCCAGTTCTTCACAACTGAGAACTTTTGATTATTTTCCAAACTCGTATTGAAATCAGCTGGGTTAGTCACTTTAAAAAGAGACCCCTTTGTGCTGCTCTGTAACCCTTCAGTCTTTTGTGGCGTTTTGTTTTTTACACACTCTTATTGCTAGATACCGAACTGTACAAATGTCTACCCAACTGTTAGCAGAAAAGCTGTAGTAGGACAACAAAGAGGTAACTATTTTTATTTATTTATTTTTTTACTACTGTTCCAGGACAATGATGTTGTCATTGCAACAGTTGTTTCCCGTATTTAGCATAGGAAATAGATGAAACCTCTAAGAATCTAAAACACAGTTATGATGGGGAACTATGTTCCGAGGGTTATTTGGGTGGGTTTTTTAGGCAAGGGTTGGGATGTGATTATTTTTACATAGGGCCATAAGTACTGTCCTGAAAAAGGCAGATGATCCATCTTTCTATTTTTCGGCATAGACTAATCTAGCCGTTCACTTCAAAAATAGGAACCTCAAAAGTGCTTAGGCTTTTGCCAGGGAAATCCCCCTCAAGGTGGAGTCAGCCTGGACTGGCAGTAGGTAGCTCAGCCCTGCAAAGCTCTTGGTGTGTCCTGCCGGCTGCTTCGGATGGCTCCTCGTTTAGCGCAGTGCCTAATTGCAGAGCCCGGCAGCTCCTCGCCCAGCCGAGACCCCCTTGCTGGGGCTGCGCCCGAGCCGATCCCCAAGGATCGCACAGCAGAGCAGCGGCTGAATGCAAGAAGCAGCCTGGGTGTGACCAAAATGTCCCAGCCCCTCGTGTACAATCAGCGGGACTCCTGCAAGGGAGATGGATGAGCAAAGGTTGGTCTCTAATGGGAGCCAGCAGGCTCCTGTGCTCCTCTGGAGGTGTTGCACCATGCTGTGATACGATGCGGGGCTGCACCCGGCTGCTGGAGCCACCTGAAATGTCTTTTGCACATTCTGTTGTTTCACTTTTTTATCAAATTATGCTCCTTTCACTTGATGTTTCTCTTCAGGTAAGCACATTTAAAAGAAAAACCTACGACTGCTCCCACCATGAACTACTTACAGCGTACCCACACAGTATTTTCTAATGAATAACCACCCACTCTGCTTTCTGGGTGATCCAGCAGTCACAAAGCTGTGAGTAGAGACAGCAGTGGTGAGCCCAAACTAATATATATACACTACCGCAGAAAGTGCCTCATTAACGTCTGCCCGCAAGAGGCTGCGTAGCCCCATTGACAACTCTTCATAGCCTACAGGTTTCAACACAACCACAGCTGAAAAAACAACAAAAGGGTAGACTGTGATGATCCGGTACCCGGAAAAATCTCAGTCCCGCTGTTGAATCTCTAAGATACCAAATTATTTGCCATTCATTCTGCCAAATGCATGTAAATCCTTTGGTTGCTCAGTGTACTTGGGGGACTTTGGGTGGGCAGGTTTGATGCTGCACGTCCTGAGGCTCTGCTGGAGGTTAGGTTTTCCAGGATCCTTGCAATAATGATGGGGAGTGTGGCTATCATTTAAATATTGAGCAGAGAAATATGTTTTCTCAGTTTAGTTGCATAATTCTGGTGGCTTCAGTTGTGCCTTTTTCACATAAAGTGAAAGTTTTATTTCATTCCTGAGGAAGAGCAGTGAGCAAAGGAGCATTGGAGATGGTCAAATACTGAGAAATAGGTCTGGGAACATATTCAGTCATGAATAAACAACCGATCAGATGATTCACTGCTATGCACAGGTGCCTAACATTTGCTGTGTGGGAACACAGGGTGATGACTAGGTTGTTCATCATGCCACTGTGTCTTAGTACAGAAAACTTTCCTGGCTTTCTATCGAGACTGTGTTATCCTCTAATTTTTCATGATGTGCCGTCTCATATTGGAAAGTATCAGTTACCCAATAAATGAGTAAGCAAAACCAACTGCCTGTGAGCAATAATGTGTCCTTAAGGATGATCAGCGAATCCCAAAAGCTCTCATCAGAAAACTAATTACTGCGTTTCTGGGGAGCACTTACAGGTCACGTGCACAGGCAGCTTTTGGTCTGGTCCATAAGAAGAAAGCCAGTGCACGGGGAGCCTGGGTATCCCTAAACACAACGCCGGCTGATGGGCGAGGCTCATATTGGCAAACCACCACAGCAAATATTGCACTGAATGAGGGTTAAGGCATGGCCACAACTGCCTAAAACAGGGCAGGGACCGGGCTTCTGAGAGGCCGGGAAGGTCGCATCTCCCACCGTTGCACTAGAGGATGGCAGCCCCCACTGCCCTCTGCATCACCTGGGATGTAAAGCGCTGTAAACACCCGACGCTGTCCCTAAAACTGACTTCATTCCTCTGCAAAAAAAGTCCCATTTCCCCTTGTCGAAGCGGGGCTGAAGGTTTCGGTGCGCCCCTCGCATCGCACAGCCTGCTGCCTCCCGCCTCCGAGCGCACAGCCGGCTCCTCCGCACGGAGCTGCCATGCTGCCGCTCACTCCAGCTTTGTGCCTCCAGCTCTGCCTCTCCGCTCATGTGTCCCCTCTCCCAGACTGGCAGTCTTGGAGACAGAGCTCACTTTTCGTTCAAAACCAGGTAGACAACTCAGTCCTTTAAAAAAACCCCAACAAATTCATACGCCACTCATAGACATATGTGAAATCTAACAATGGGATAATTATTTATGGTCTAGGGGCCAAATCCTGCTCTCAGTTACACTGTTTAGGCTTGAGAATAAATCAGCTGAAGTCAGTGTGACTCAGAGCAGAATTTGGCTCTAAATATTTCAACTGTAGCATGAGTTTGTTGTCTACATGACTGACTCGCCTTGAGAAAATCAGTGCCTCCTCTTTGCCTTTGCCAGCGGGGCCACAGCGATCCTTGTGTTTATTTAAGGCAAGCGCCGTTCATGCCTCACCTCCCGCATCTGCACGTCATGCCACTCACCTTTCCTTTCGCGTCGGGTGCTTTGCACGTAGGAGCATTTAACTCTTTAGCAATTAATGCCAGGATTCAAACCTCATGCTTTATTTCTTTGGATTTCCCAATCTCTTGAGGGCTAATTATAAATGTTCTCCAAGAGCACCACGTCAGCTGCTGGGGAGTCTACACGTACATGAGAGACGCAAGGCAGGGCAACTTCATCAAATGCTATAACTGCGACTAGAGACAGCTTAATAGCAACAAATATATTTGGTTGTCCTTCACAAAGACCTTTCCCCCAGCTGCTTATATACGTGTTTATCTCTGGTTTTGCACTGTCAGGAAACAGGTGCTTTTCTATTAATAGATATGATGCAGCAAGGCAAGAAGAAGGTGCGGTAGTATACGAAAACAGGTGGTCTACAGTTGAACAGTTTATAAACAATAACTAATCACTCAAGACCTGTAGCAGTTTCTAATGAGGACTATAATTACAAGCCAGGTGGCTGTAGTTAGAGGAATAGATTGTTTTTAAACAGGTTACTTGACTCAACAGCAGTTTTACGGGAGGCAGGATTGTCTACAACATATGTTCTCTCTGCCGCTCGTTTTCTTTTTTTTCTCCCTCTCCCTGCGTGTGTACGTAGGGATGCCTAACGCCTTCCCGTACGAAACCCTGTTTTCTGTCACTTATGATTCTGCAGACTTGTAATTGCTCTGGCTGAATCCTGAGTGCTTATGTCAGGGCTAATTTTTGGAAGAGTTCAGCATCAACAATGTAGCTACTGTTCAGATTGGTGGTAGGGAAAATAAGGGGTTTTTTTGCATGATAGAACATTAAAGCAGTGACAGGGCTGTTACCGTGTCAGGTATACAATACAGTTAGAAGCTGAAAAGTAATGAAGGCCTACATGCCCAAAGCCTGTTTCTTTATTTTATTATTCATTTTAATTGGTCTAATAATAATTTCTCTTCCTAAAATCTTTGCTTACGCTAAAAAATGGTTTTAATTATTGTTTGAAAAGCCCTGGTGCCCCTCTACTTTGACTCTAGATGTTGGATCCTGCAGGGACAACCTTCACAATGACGAAGACTTGCGCTGTTTTACTGTTCCCCTGAAAATTCACCCAACCACGGCCAAGTCATAGGCCTCCGAACACGCTCAGAATTTGCAATGAGATTCACAGAAGATTTCACAAGTAGGGGGCACAGTTCATTCCCCTCTGGGCTGTACACGCTGCCGCAGCCGGTGCCATTGCCAAGGGCCTCTGGAACAACCTCGTGCTCTGGCTGCGGAGGCTGAGCTGTGCTGTGGGACATACCGCCCTGCTCGGGGAGGGGTGGGGAGATGGGAGAAAAAGAGGAGATAGTAGTGATATAGTGAAAGACTTGAGGAACTGGAAACAAAACAAGAATGTTACGGTAGCCACAGGCAGGTAGGAGCAAAGACAAGACAGAGAGGAGCAAAGAGTGGTGGCGTTTCTAGCCAGTAGGGAATACAACTCCCTGAAAGGAGGTTCTAGTGAGGTGGGGGTTGGTCTCTTCTCCCAAGGAACAGGCGACAGGACAAGATGAAACGGCCTCAAGTTGCACCAGGGGAGGTTTAGGTTGGATATTCGGAAACATTTCTTCCCCGAAAGGGCTGTCAGGCCCTGGCACAGGCTGCCCAGGGCAGTGGTGGAGTCCCCATCCCTGGCGGTATTTAAAAGACGTGTAGATGTGGCGCTTAGGGACGTGGTTTAGTGGTGGCCTTAGCAGTGCTGGGTTAACGGTTGGACTTGATGATCTTGGAGGTCTCTTCCAACCAAAATGATTCTATGATTCTATGATTTCCCTCCCAAATCACGAAGTTATGTCTGCAGAGCCACTATGGCCTTATTCTGAGGTCGAACTTGTCCCTGGTCAGCCTGGGCAGACACTACTGCTCATTTCTCATCTGCTCTCTGCAGGCAATCTGCCAGCGCTCCCCCAGAAAGCAGGTGCTGGAAGTAGGGAGGAGGCCCCACGCGCGGCACGAAGGACTTGCCGGAGACCACCTTTCGCAGCAATGCTCACAACACGGCGTCTGTGCGTCTCCTGTTGCAAACACCTTCAAATACCATTGGTGAAGCGTGTGTCTCAGCCCCCCCCGCGGCTGGTCCACACAGACAAATGCTGCGGCTGCTTCATTAACTCAGCTCGGCCACGGCTCTAAATTTTCCAGTTCTGCCCAAGACCCATGGCCAGTTCAGTACGGTACCACACGACACAACTGCTGAAATTATTCTTATCCCCTGTTTAATTTGTAAAAAAATAAAAGAAATCTTACAAAGAAGACTAAGTTAAGGCTCCAGGCTAATTCACTTATGTCGTTCCAGAGTCAAGGTTGCTCCTGAAGCTTGATTTGAAATGATGGGCTGAATTTAAGCACTTTCTTTAGTGATTTGCTGGATCAGGGCATATGTGTTATGATACGGCAAATAATTACAAGATCATAAATAATTTCCACAGAGTAAATTTGTGTAATTAACACAAATTCTGTGTCTAGAGCCCCTGCCTCATTAGTTGCAGAGTTTGGAAGGTGTGCAGTCAACATGCTGGGAAACCACGAGAGGAACAAAGACTCGTCACCATTTAGGACACTGAATGACACCCTGGAAAACTGCGATGTGCCCGTACAGAGTTTTTAAGTGAAGCCCAGAAAGTCATTTAGGCCAATTTCCATGGCCTAAAGTGTGTACCCTTGTCCCCAAGGACCTTCCTGTGCCGAGATGTTAAGCGCCCCTCGCTTTGATCGTTTTGAGATCTGTAAAAATCCCAGCTATGCTGAAAATGTCTTGATTTGGGCACTCAGATTTATGGGAGAGTTTTGATCTTAATCTTTCTGTACTTCAGCATTTCTGGTCAATAAAACACGAGAAGTGATGTTTCATCACCAGGATATTGCACAGCAGATTCATAACTTTGCGGAAAGAGCAGTGACAAACTTAATAATTTTATATTCAATAATGGGTTTGTATTGTGCCGTATATTGAAGGATTATTGTGAAGGGAAACACATGGGAAGACTACATTTTCTCAATATGTCCAACTAACGGTCTGTTCAAGTGTATTTTCATGTAATATCAATATCTAGTTCCTACACTGATTGGTGGTTTCTAAAGATGTACAGAGGGCCAGGTAATGACTATGCGATGGCAACATCATATAAAACCATCTTCAGTGACTGGAAATATGGTTATAATGGTGGAGAGTTGTTTGGGTTTTTTTTTAAATACTATAGACTAGTTCTAATTCTCACCCTCTTCTTTACCTTTTCTTAGCATCATAACTCCTCTGCTTTGTGCTTTTGGAATTTCACCGTTTTGGTTTGGACTAGTTATAAGAAGCAGGATACAGACATGGCACTTAACAATTTTTGGTTGATGCTGGAAGAGACAGCATCAATTTACAGGGCTACGTTCAGGACTGCAACGAACCTGCCAACAGCAGCACGAGTTCCGGATTTCTGAGAGCTTTCCTGTTTCCTTCTGAGTGCACACAAAGGTCAAAGCCCAGTTTAAATACCCTGTCTTGCTTATAACTTTATTTTAGCCCATTTTGAAATATCCTTTGTCCTCAGAGCTACTACTTTACGTTTCCTCAGGATGATGGCATCATTTATTGGAAAATATCAGTCTCAAAAAGGACTTACTGGTTTATTTCCTAAAGTTCCAGGAGTCTTATGTGTGGAGGTTTTCCAGATCCAGCTAGGTAAAGCTCTGGCTGGCCTGACCTGGGGGTGGCGATAATCTTGCTTGAAGTGCAAAACTGAACTAGACAATCTCCAAAGGTCCATCCAACCAACTTCTCTACGATACGCGTGAAGTCTGGACAATCGGGAGTTCTCATAATGATGCAAAGAAGGGAGACTGTCCACCTGTATCTGAGATTCTGTCCTAGTCATTAATTTCTTATTTTTCCCCTCATGCTGATGCACAGTGAGAGATGAGCGTCTCCCAGATTTTCATCTGTGCTCTCTTTCCTGCAATGTGTATTTCCATGCTTGCGCCCAGTCGGGGCGTGCTGGATAATGCTCTGTCTCTCCACATTGTGCATCCAGGAAGGGCGAATTTGCTGCCTCTGGATTTTTGGATGGGGGTTTGAGATGGATTAATTATATGTCAAGAGGGACTTGAGCAGTAATAAGTGACTTTATGACTGTCTTTACCACTTGGTAGAAAGGTTACATTTAAAAATTGGCTTTACTGTACTGGATTTTAGGTTAAGTTCAAAATGCAGCTTCCGCTGTTAGAACTGAA
Source organism: Phoenicopterus ruber ruber (assembly GCA_009819775.1). Taxonomy (NCBI): domain Eukaryota; kingdom Metazoa; phylum Chordata; class Aves; order Phoenicopteriformes; family Phoenicopteridae; genus Phoenicopterus; species Phoenicopterus ruber. The sequence continues at coordinate 40,076,534 of CM020220.1, forward strand.
GGGTCATATAAAATTCATTGCAATAGAATATTTATAAGTATCTGGGATATTTGTAGGAAACACAATAATGGGAGAATCAGAGCTCATAGATAGAAGGGGGAATTGTTAAATGGCAAATAAGAACTCAATTTTTCCAGCACTTAACCCTACATATAATAATAATTATTACAAAGCGGAGCAATGATTAAATTCCATTCTGAACCCTAGCTAAACGTATGTGTATGGAAAATGATTTTTGTGTTAATGACTCGCGTGCTGTTACCATTCAGAAAGCGGGGCAGAGCAGGCTTGGCGTGCCTGCACATCACACATCTCGGACCGCCTTCCCCGTGCCAGCGAGGTGCAGGTATTCTTGTCGGAGACTCGGGGATTGACGTGCCTCGCTTCGCGTGCCTGGGGAGGAGCAAAGTCCTGTTTGTTTACAACCTCTTCTTTCTAATCACGTAATTACCTCTTTGAAGGCAAACATCCGACAAAAGCCTGGAAAGTGAACAAGGTAAACCCGCAGCAGCTATTCTTCCAGCTATTATCTCATCACCCCTCTCCTCCTGCGAGACACGGGCAGTGGCGCGCAGGACGCGTGTTTGGGCAAGGCTATCGTTTCACCGCGGTGGCGTGTGCCACCACCATTGTATCCCTGAAATAGGAAAGTCAACCGGCTGTTGCGGAAACAGAGGGCATTCAAATGGAGCGTAACGGAGCAGACCTAATTAGCTTTAAGTACCTGTAATCCTAGGAGATTTTACCTAATGATAAAAGCCAGGGAAAGTCCCTCAGGTAAGAGTATTAAGAGCCCAGCCAGGTTGGCGATGTATCAGGTGTTGCATGTCAGCTCTGCTGAATGCCGCCTATTGATCCAGAAGTTGCCTGTATTTTCTGCCACAAATTGAATTTAAATGGCTTACATGAAGAAGACATCTGGCAGGTTAAGGTTTACCTGCTTCGTATTTCAAAATAATTTTCTCCTCGAGCAAAAAGGTAGGAAAGAGCTCTTTTGGAAATAAACCAAGCAACGCTTTTTAAAAGATATAGGCATGCTCGTTCGCAATGCCGGAGTTTGAAGTGAAGAGTTGACATCTGAGGAACGTTTCAAATTATTAAAATATGAAAGCGACAAAGTTTGCACAGATTAAGCGCCTGCACTGTGCCTTCGCTCCTGCTGAATGAAATGGCTGGCTCGCCCGATGAAATAATATAATAGCACTAACAAAAGGTATAGTCCTCATTTGCACGAAAGACTTCCTTTTTTTGGCTGGAGAAGGGAGGGTTTATTGGTGTTTTGGGTTTTGTTTGGTTGTTTGGCCTTTTTTTCCCCAATTCAAGGCTATTATGGCTAGTTAAGTTACTAGTTTATTAGTACATGGTTACAATTTTTATTTTGTTTTATGTAGGCCAGCGTTCCTAACTTCTAATCTAACAAATGCAGATCACTTACCGAAGGTTGTTATGTAGAACAAAATTTTTTCTGGGTATTTTTTGCGGGGGTTGTCCCCCCAGGAGCTTCACATGACCTCTCTCTCCAGCCATCAAGGCCCTGAATCCCCTTCCTCTGTCTTCCAACCAAAGAGGCTGTCATTTTGAAAAGGCTTGTTCAGATCCCATAGGGTTACACCTACGGTTTCCCATGTGTTTGAAGTGTTCAGCGCTTAGGGTCGTTTGAGTATAAAGACACTAAGACAACCTGGGATCTGTTTATTTTAGGCCTCTAAATTAGGGCTCCAAATTGAATGAGTACGTTCTACATTGACAAATGAATATAATTCGCATTAATGTTAGTAAAAGCTCTGTGTGCGTGTGCAAGCAATAAAGCCAGTTTAGATGCCGTGAGAATAGGAAGAGAGGGGAGGAAAAAACCACCTTCAGAATAACAAGAGGCATAGGAAGTATTTTTCAAAAATGTTATTACGTGCCTATTAACTTTTTTTAATTGTTTTTACTTAATGTGCCTGATAACTACTGGTCTGCTTAAACATCAGCCTGTTTGTCTTTCTCCTGAGGCGCCTTAGCTGCTGTTTGGACAACATCCATTTGATAATGAAGCAAGATGCAGGCTAGACAGCTGCTTTTTTCTCACTCATTTCACTCTGTTATTGGTTAACTTAGTGGAAAAATGTAAATTTTCCAGGGACTTTAGGTTGGAGGTATCCTAGCCAAGGTGGATATGTGCTTGACTTGAGGTCTAATTTAACTCCTGTGTAGTATCGATCGGCTTGGCCCACCAGGGACCCTTAGAGTCTTCCTTTGCCAAAGGTAGACAATGGTATGAAAGTAAAGTGTAATAAATGCCCCTGTCCGGTCCCATGTCGATATACAGCTGCTTTTTTTTCCTCCTTTTTTGCTGTTTTGAGTGCATCAGTATTTCACGTTTATTGTAGTGTGATGAAACACCTTTCAAAATGGCCAGAGGGACACTCAGCAGTAAGCATTTAGGCAGTACAAATTGGAGTGAACAGGAGGACAGTTAGCAGGGAATATTTCTGAGGTCAAAGCAAGCTGAATAGGAGCTGAATCAGCTAAAAGCAGAGTTGAGAGCTACAGTACCTACTGCAAAGTAAATATAGATTACATTCCTTTAGACAAATTGATCCACTGGAGGACGATAGGTCTTCCAGAAAAAGAGGTGGCTACAAAAGAATTAAGTATTTTACACTGACATACATACAAAGAACCCTTAAACACAGCAGCCAGAGACGTATCACCAGGATAGTCCGTACTTGGTCCTCACATGAATAATTTGGAGTGCGCTGCAAGATTTAAGGGTCCGCAAGTCTGCGTGTTCCTGTGGATGCTGACTCGTATTCTGCCCAGTAAGCAAAGCATTAAAATTTAGCTGCTCGACCGAGCAATAATTCTCACTTAGGCAAGTGGACAAATCATAAGATTGCAGAGTGATTCAGGTGGGAAGGAGCCCCAGGAGGTCCCCGGTTGGACCTCCTGCCCCAGCAGGGTCAGCTCTGGGGTCTGACTTGGTTGCTCAGGGCTTGATCCATTCAAGTCCTGCAAACTTCCAAGGATGGAAACGGTACAACTAGCAAAGGTGCAAGGACATCCAGATTGACAAGTCTGTCCTCGGTGGTGGTAACTCCAGAAACAACAAGCAGAACCTCGGATGTGAAACCATAGCAGTTTGTCCAGAACAGCTCTCAGGCTTCCTAAGGAAACTACTAAATTCTTGAAAAAGGTGACAGAATAAATGACTTTTTGTGAAAGCTCTTCTCTCTCTCCATTGACCCTACAAGTGATCTAGATGGTAATCTTTTGGGTCCTGAAAAAATGTGACCATTGTGTGCATAATTATTTTTAATCAGTGGAATACTCAGGAAGGAACACAGCATTGCAATCACCAATAAAGGTGCCATTGTCTAACAGTTGCAACAAATCATTTAAAACCAGATTATATCAGGAGATCGGCAGGAATAAATACACATGGCTCCACAAAAACCCCAAAGACGTCTCTTCAACATCACAACACAGAGATACAGGGATCCAAACACACAGAGAGCTGCAGAACTCCAACCTCAATAAGTGGTTACCTTATTGGGGAAATAAGAAGCAACATAGTTCAAAAATATAAATTATTATTTCCGAATTAGGAATGTGATGAACATGTTTGTAAAAATGTCTTGAAACTATTTGCAAATATTTGCCCTCTCTTTCCAAAGGTTATTCTAGACTGAGCAAACACAAAAGGCACTAAGAAGACAACTTGAACTCGGGGCTTTTCTCGAAGCTAAAGAGCTCGATGCACTTCTGCTGGGTCTCTCTGCAAGCACAGAGGTATTGCCCGTTTCTGCGTACAGTGGCACACCCTTCTCGAGGCACCACCCAGATGCACATCTGGAATAGCATCGTGGAGTTTGATTAAATGGAAACACAGCTGCATTTATAGGTGAATTCTACCCAGAATATCTTCTCAATGCTTAAAAAACCAATCTTATAAATGAGATGAATTGTTTACTACAAGAGTCTGCAAGGTTACGAGAGCGGTGGCACCACTGATGTGATATTTTTTTTTTTTTAAAAAGAGAGTGTACGAGATAGCGTATACATGGGGCTAGGATTTCATCAGCGCATAGGCAAGCCTAATGGATTTCCACGCTCAGCACTCCTCTGCCAAGAAGCTGACTTTTAACATAGGAAACAGACCCCTGCTCGGGATGGAGCAGTCCTGGTCAACCTCAGGGGTCCAGGCATCGGTGCAACTGTTTTGTCAACACAGGAGGTGCTTTGGAGGCATGTCCAGGACAGGGTGTAACATTATAGGGGGCTGGATTTAGCTGGAACCCATAACTGTTTATTGGAGCTAAACCTACCCGCACACACGGTAGCACAGTCTTTCGGCAGTCACTTGCAAAACTGGGCTTGCTTGTCTGGAAGTGGGAGCAAAATTACCAGAAGAGGAGAGATGAGCTTTGTATATAGTTCATTTGTTGTTTGCTATCTGTGCTAACCTCCTTGCATTTTCCCACTCTGTCCTGAGTAACCGCGTATCCTGAGTTTTCAAGGGTAAGTAACTTCGTGATTACAATACATTTTTCCAGCCTAAAAGCCATCAGTAAAGTGAATGGGGCTACTCTTGTAAGTGCTTAATGCCTGATGTAAGAGTTGCATGATCTAGTCCAGAAGTAACACAGTTACCTCAATTACTGTGGTCCCACAAGGCCATTCACAGCAGTACTTAGGAAACGTTGTAGGCTCAGGCGCTGGTATTATAAACTCCTCAGGGCAGCATGACTGTACACAGGATCTCATCAGTAGTTAACAAACAAGTCCTCTATGAGACACTAGCCATTCTTTGTACTACGCTCTTATTTTTTATTTTTTTTTTTTTTTTTAACATCTAGAAATGAACAGTGTTGTTAAAGCTATGGCGAAGCGCACAGTCTCACCGTATCACTTTCCTAAAGCAACGCAACCCAGCGAGATGCCGTGTGTACTTTTGTGCTTTTTTACATTGTTATCAGGGAAAAATATGTCTTGCAATTTCCCAGGGGGCTCCCTGGGACAGTGTCTCAGTGTGAAAGGGCACCATGGGGCTGCCTTGGACAGTTTTCTTTCAATAAGGTTTTTTTTTTTCTATTGTAACCACTCTGCTCTGCTGCTTCACTGATTTCCCAGCTGTTCTTCTTCTGCGGTGTCTGAAGTCAAACGCAGAAAATCTGTAGCTGAACAGCTCAGAAATAAGCAGCAGATCATGGCAAGCATGAGAAAACCATGAATACATCTTTCTCTTTCGACATAATGGTTTGATTCTCTGTTGCGTGCTGGGGGCACAACGTGTGGTGCTTGTACCCGTGCTTCACAGGCAGCAATAACTCTGCAAGGTACCAGCTGGGGGATAATAAGACCTTGAGTATCCCACGTCAGAGCTGGCGTAAGGACGCAAGAGGTGCAAGGTTCCCAACACAGAAACTTATTTATTTTATTGTTACTTATATCCATGTGCAACGCTTCAAGTCTCCCAAGGATGAGCTAGGCTAGACCTAGGCAGAAGGAGTTAATTGTCCTGGGAGCACTAAGCTTTCCCTGACCGTGGACGACTATCACTCTGTTCCACAAGGGAATGACAAGATTGAAGGCCCTTCCAGTTGTTTATCTTTTCCTATGTAATGCCTCAGAAAGCAGTATTTCTTGTATGACTTCACATGGGGAAAAACCACGCAAATGAACAAACAATGTCTTTCCAGTAACAGTTGACAGTATATCTACAGTGCACGTTCGCTCAGTTGAAAAGTCCCTTTTTTTAATATATTATAAAAATACATGCATGTGATAAAAATTCTGCAGGAACGTGCAATATGTTTTGAAAGTTAAAGAAGGATCATAGACAAAATGGGATTGAAAGGCTCTAGAAAGGTCATTTTTCCCAAGGTATAGGACTGCCTGCTCTTCCTGAGAAGTTTGGCTGGCCCATTATAGGTAGTTTTCTTTCAAATGATACCAGTAAAACCACGGATTTGATATCAGTAAAATTCTCTGCCAACCTATGGTTCAGAAGAGGAGGAGGGGTGGCAAGAGGAACAACATTTCAAAAAATAAAAGCATAATGTAAGACTACTTCCATAATCAATCCTTTTGATTTCTTCATTTGAAATAATTTAAACCTAAAATGTCATTCAAATACATTTGTAAAAAATAACGTGAAAAAAATATTCATGACTGAAGTATGTGGTGAACAACTTGTTCTATGTGAAACTGGGTTTTACTTCATGAAAGTGTTTTCAGAAAAATTCATATTTCCTTGGTTCAAAGTTCTAATTCTTCTTTTTTACCAGACACTAAAAAATCCAGCACCTTTTTATCTGACTCCATTTCAATCAGTTTTATTTTAATTTTATTTAATTAAGTGAATGTGGTAAACTATGTCTACTTCACCCTCTCTGATAGGAGTATCATAGACAATATGCTTCTTGAAGAGATGTGTAAAGTTATTATTTCACTTCTATGTAATCATATTTTGGTGTACGTGACCCATCAAATCTCTGACCAAATTAATGTTATTGAACTTAACATTATTTTTTATAGTTTTTAAATATTATCTTTAATTTTTTAAATTTATTTTGAACATTATAATTCCCGGGTTGCACTTCACATTTTGCAAACATGCTTTCTGCACGCAAGAAAACCTATACCTTTTTTTTGCATCCCTAATGATGACAGGTATTGCCTACACATCTACCGGTACGAACTTTGTATACCATATGGGTAAATAAAAACTAACTGTTTTGATTCGGATGCATTAGACAGCTTCACAGACAGGTCCGGCTACAGCTCGCCTTGCCAGGTGTGATTGCTAAGGTCCACCCTATGGACCAAGCTGCTGGGGCTCAAAGAAGGTAGACGACGTCCCTGAAGGCTCCGGGCAACACAGCCCTTCCCTTTCAGCATCTTGCTCCAGCAACCAGGTTGCTCTTACTGCCCTACAAGAACCTAAACCCCTGTTTCCATTAAAACAACAACAAAAAAAGAAAACAAGGCATCGCCGCTTTTTGAGAAGTTCAGAAACACAGTTTCAGTGTTTCCCAGCATGTACCTAAGCACAACCATTGCTTCTGTCTCCATTTTTATTGCTCTAGGCAATGGAAACTGTAGTTTCTATATTTAATGTATTGAAACTGCCTGGTCTCCAAGGTAGCAGGGGTATCTATATACACTAGTAGAATACATTTCAGGCTCAATCACTTTGAAAGCCTGGATAATAGAGGAGCACTTGTACTTTGGATAACAAAGTTATTTCCTTTAACATCAACAAGCTGCTCAGCTAGTAACTGCATCAGGCATTGATTTTGTTAGCCTGTTTGTAGGCACTGTAGGGGCCTTTTTAACCGATAAAACTAAAAAATTTGCAGATCGTTCTTCATGTGCATTATTTCACAGAGCAGAGCTGACAGGAGGAGCTATATTAATTTCAGCATTGCTGTTTTGAATGTCAGTGGAACATCTGTAGGACCAGCCCTGGATCTGTCAACTGCAACCTCCCCGTTTTAAGATAGATTGGAGCCTGAACTTACATCTCCAGCCAAATTTTATACCTGGTTCCTATTGGGACTGTAAATGTGCATTCACTTCCCGGACTTGCAGCTCAGATCCCGTACGAACGGCTCGAACACACAACTGGATTCAGATGTGGGCTTCTTCCTGCTGTACTCAGGTCGATGTGTTTCCATGGGCCAAATATCTACTTATTTACTCATTTGTCATTACCAAGCGCTAAATTAAAAGTATCATAAGCTACTAGTTATATATTCCCTGGCCATCTTTTTCCTTTTCTTGTAAGAAATACTTGATCTACGTTTTTGCCTTCTATCACGTGCTCTTTCTGAATAGCAGCAGTACCGCAGTGCCCAGCACATCCCTCCTCCCAACCCTCACCGTCTAACTCCTATTATCGGTAATGGGAACTAGTAATGTACATGAAAATGAAAGCAGATCCCTTAGTGTAAACTTTTTGACAGAAGCGTCCGTAACAACTTTTCAAAAAAAGCCATGTCTCGTTTATTTTCCCCTTTCTTCCTCCCAGCTTTATGTCAGTCATCAATCGAACGGGAGACAACTCATTTCATTTCTGTGACACACGATGATGGACTTGTGTTACAACCCTGACTTATTTTGAGAACTTCAATTTCTCAAGCTGAAAGCCTGAATGTCCCATGCTTGGAAGGGCTATTGATCTGATGTAGATGGACAGCTCAAGAGGAACTGATACATTCCTTACAGCAATTTTTTTCTGACCACTACATAATGTAGACTTTCTGGTTGTTTGTTGACATCTAAAAACTTTGATTCTGTGATTTAACTGATACTCTTTTGCCGTTTCTACTCAATATTTCCCTGTACTATTTGATGTAGGAGTTATTTATTATCTGCTACCTGGAATGGAAAAGCTGGTGCACTGTGATAAAATGTACGAATTCATGAGGCGACAGGAACCTATAAATGCACATCACAATAGTACAGCTGCAAATGTGGGCCACTTCCAGATCCTAATCCTTCCCGGTGCCTTTCAGGAAATGTAATGTCACCGTGGGACGGGTTTGGATACCCACTCCCCGCCTCGGACGGGAGAGACCAGCCATTACAAGCAGCACAGCCCACCTCATGGTGGAGCGCAGATGGAATAAAAGCTCACGCTACAATTTAATTAAGGAGGCTAATTTTGCTTCAAAGCAGGAGAAATACCAGAGATCTGCGTCTTCTCCTCTGTGGGTTTTCCCCTGCTTTGCCTCGGCTCCCCCGCGCTGCCTCTGCGTGGACAGCAGGTACCTGTCAAGCGCGGGGACGTCACCGAGATGGCAGAGCCCCAGCACCGCGCCGGCAGGAACAGCCTCTTGGCTGTCTCCAGATCACAGGAAACAATTCATTCCACTCTTAATGATTTATATAATTTCTTTGGACTCACTCCTGGCTTACAAGGTTTTCTGCTTTTTCTATTATAGCTTAGAGAACCAAACGAGAGTCTTTCAAAAACCGGGGGGCAACTCCTCAGCCGAGGTAGCTCTATGTGACAGAATTAGTGCACGTTAATACCAGCCCAGAATCAGTCCCCGCGTTTCATTATCAGCCTTGCCTTTAAAGGAGGGCCTCCTCCTACAGGACTAATTTAGAGCAATGAAAATTAAACTGCATCTCATCTAATAGTCAAAAAGATCTGCAGAAATTTTCCTCGTTTAAATACCAATTCAACTCTTTTCTGTCACAGCAGGCTAGTGTATCCATTTTTTTCTTCTAAAAGCCAAATACTATTCAAACAAAACAGTCACTTCCATGTTAATTATACGAAAGCAAAAAAAAAAAAAAAAAAGTGGAAAAAAGGAAAGAAAAAAGCAACATGAGAAAAAACCAAAAAGGATATTAAAGCATTTTATGAGAACCTAGATTGTGCAACTAAAGCACGATGTGGTCTTAGACCTTTACTTTGTGTACAGAGCCAGACTTTATTCTTTGATTAGGATCACAGTTTATTATGATTATAACGGTTATAATTTTGTTGACATTTGAAAGAAGTAATGAACGACTAAGGAATAGAGGTAAACGAGGTTGTTGCAGAAAAAGCATCCGTGATTCAGCTGATGGGAAGAGAATGTTAGCACCAGAGTGCTAAAAAACCCCTAAATAGCTTGCCCCACCCCAAAATCTCTCTGTGTTAGCACTGGGCTCTTTATTTGAACTAAATTCCCAGTGAATTAAGAACAAAGACTTTTGGGCTCTTGGGGTATTAAGGGCAAGTATATTTTCACTCATAATTGCCTATGTAGAAATGACGGGGGCAGTTTCTCTGCTGGTTTAAGCCCTGGCGCCAGCAGACCCCAGCTGCTGGCATCCGATTCACGCTGCAGAGGAGCCCCTTCTGCAAGGCAGAAGATACCGACAGCTCCAAAGGAGTCACCCATTTCGGTGCCCCTTCCAGCCCAGGCTGAGAGCATTTATCACAAGAAACCAAGCTAGTCTGTTGCCAAAGCAAGGCTTTGGAAAACTGATTCAGCTCAGGCTTCTCAAACTTTTTTCACAGGGTGACCTATATTTAAATAACTCTCCAGTTTTTTTCCCATCACAAAACCACCATCTCACGCACAAAATCCCACATAGTATCTGTCACTGGCACCTCAGAGGAGCAAAGTATTTGCAGAGTGCTCAGTATTTTCCTATTAATAACTTCTTCCCTTTCGCACTGGAAGATACGAGGGGGCTCGGGTCAAGGCAGCTTTCTGATTCCCATGTTGAAAGGCCAGAAACATCCCTCCTAGTTGCTCGGGCCATGAGCGTGGTCACCCCTCCTCCGAGCAGCTTGGAGAAATCCTTTTTGCCCAGTGAGAAGCAGCAATGCTCCCAGCTTTTCCCCCTGGAGACCCATCTCCCAGCTCCTTCCCATCCATCACTTGTTATCCCGGATCTCCGGGGTGGCAGTGGGGCAAAGGAGACCTTGGCATTCCTGACAGCCTCTGTGGAGCCATCCCTCCACGATATGGGAAAATAATAATTAATAAAAAAAAAAAAAACCCCACAACAAAAAAAGGGAAAAAAAAGTGGAAATTCCTGGTTAGAGCCTCTACTTGTACAAAAACCATAACAGCTTGCATGAACTGCAGCGCTATGACTGTTGCTGTTAATGCTTCCAATGACATCATTGTTTTCCAAATTACAAAGTGCAGAAGACGGGTTAGGGAAGCCGAAGAGAAAGAGCTGAAGGCAGTGAGGGTTTTAAAGGACGTCAGAAGCAAAAGAAGTTTCTTTATATTGTCTTCCTTATTTCACCAATTCCTTTACGTACTCGGATTTGTTTTTTTGGAAAACATCACTGCAGCAATGTCCAGATAATTAAAACCTTAAATACCACCAGACCTACCTCAGATCCCTTTGCTGACTATTGCCACTCCTGCTCACACACTCCGGTACTTTTGTGCGCACAGTCAATCTCCTAGCTTTCAACCAAAGGGACTTCTGAAGCAAATATCGAGCGATGAGGCACAAAAAGCATTACTAAAATACAACTCTACTACAGCCATTGCATTTTCACTCTGCACTTTACATAAATACAAGGAGCTTTTGTCAAGATTTCTGTTTCAGAAATCCATGCTGTTTACTGCCCATGCACTGGAAGGGTTTTTTCTTCCCTTTAGGCAGGAGGAGGCTCGAGGAAGACTGGCGAGCTGCTTTTCCAGGTGCTGGAATAGTGCAAAGCAGTTGAACCATACTCATGGATAGGGGCCATCTAACTCATATGGCCAGTAGTGTGTTTTCCTTTTTGGCAGTGCTTTTGTTCCAGGTGGAACAGTCTTTCATCCACATAAAGGAAACTCTTGTTTGTCTCGCTCTCAGGTAATGGTCTACAACCATCCAGCTGCAGTAAAATACGGAACCTATGTGCACATATACATACACTGTGTGCACACGTACATACATGCTTACATCTTTCTCATGCATCACACACACCCCTGCTGCATACTTGGTTAATTGAAGAACAAGTAAGGGCATTTTTTTCCTGTTGTGTTAATGCCAGAAAGCCCCGGCATAGCTGCAGGAGAGAGCACTTTTACAACGCAGACGCTCCAGACCAGGTTCCAGCTGTCGGAATTTTATGTCCTTGAGATACTTCTGGAATAACAAAGTGTCATGCACATCCCTGCCAGTACACGAGATCAGCACATGAGATCAGACGTACAGATGTTGCCTCCACATCCACCCACTGGCATCTTATTATCAGTTTAGTTAGTATCCTCCACCCATTTTCAGCCAAGGAGGAAGTCAGGAGTTGTAATTTGTGAGAATGAGCTGTATAGCAACCGTTTATCTGAAAAACAAACCTCTGCTGGCAAAAGCTTAGGAAGCAAATAAGAATCTTATGGAGGTTTTCTGTCTTGGCACATGTAGGTAACTAACGGGGAATGCTGTGATTACACAGTCCCATGAGCAGTGGTACCTCTTAGAGATGAAGGAAGGGACATGGATTAGCATCGAACACACAAAAACCTCCTTTAATTGACCTTAAAGACGTTGTCTTTGGGAAGGAACATCACAGACCAATGCACCTGACTTCCTTCACCCTTCTTCCCTGCCCTTGCTAAGAAATAAAAGGTTGAGTGCAAATTCAGGCTTGTGGGTGCTGCTGGGGGAAATAGCCACGCCGTGGGGGCAGGGGGCAGAGGGAACGGCCACCCTCCGCCCTCGAGGACCAGCACTGCCAGACAGCGAGGACCTCCAGTTAGGGACTGACGAGCATTAGTCACAAGGGCCAGGAAGGAGATCCCTTGGTATCTCAGGTCATCAATGGATTTCCAGCAACAGTATTATTTCTACTTGTTCAACGTGGCAATCTTATCAGCACCGCGCACGGCGCATAAAGTTATGTAGAGGGAAACAACTCTGGGAGGAACGACTGAGTCAAGATAAGCGTTGTATTGTTAATTACTCAGTTAATAAATCCAGGAAGAAGGTGGGTTTGGATTCACTGCCGTGCAGACTGGTATTCTGGCAACTGGGGAAAGACATCTGCTCGGCCCAGGCCTCCGCTGTCTGGGTGTATGATCACACCTTTCTAACGAGCATCTTCAAGCGCTTCCTGAGCAGAAGGAATTTAACCTCACGTTAGTCCCCTCTTACAGCTCTGGGTACCAAGGGGTTAAAGAGCTCGGAGGAGCCACTGGGCTGTGTCCAGCCAGGCTGAGCCCCGGGGGGGCTGGTCCCCGTGGGAGGTCCCGGTGCTGCAGCAGAAGGCAGGTCCAGCTCTGTCGTCCCCACGCCCCTGCGCTCCCCGAAGGAGGAAGGACAGGAATTTGCCTGTTATGTTTTTCCACCTTTGCTGCAATTACGATTCCTTGCTTAAGTTTCCAATCTTTAATTGGATTGGAAAATTACAGTCACGGCACAAGGGGGAAAAAAAAAAATCCCAGCTACTCTGCCTGACTCAAACGTCTGTTTTCATTTACTACACCATGCTCCTGAGATACTTTGTTAACTAGACTAGAATGAGGATATCTTGAATTAAAAAGATGTTCCGCCCTGCCTCTCCGTGCGCATAGCGAGGTGTCCAGGGCTGCCTCTGCAGGGGAGTTTGGCCCGGGTAGCTTTATGTAGGAGGGGATATAAATAGATAAAAGCCTCACTCATGGAATATAAGCTTATTTCTACATACACCTTCCTCACTGGCACACAATGTCACGTAATCTATATGCCTCTTTCTTGCCAGAGAGGCCCACTCACAGATTTTTTTGTTGAACACAGCTATTAATGTTGCACTTTTGTTCCCAGGAAAAAAGTGCCACTACAGAGAAAACGGCTTAAGTTTCTGTTGCACAACACACACATTCAAGACTTTCTTAACCAAGTCCTCTACTGCAATTAAGCAAACCGTGGAGGGTTAAAAGTGGGGTTTTTTACACCTGCCTCCCCCGTGGCAGGAGAAGAGTTAGAACAGTTCTGATGATGGAGCTCACTCTTGCCTGCAATTCAAAGACCGTTCACCTGATGGTAATGAAGGAGGCCAATTTAGCTTAAATCCCCCCCTAAAAGGGTGGGAAGGGGTCAGGAATCGGCTCACACAGAGCGGTACAGAGCAACCCGGCGCAGTTCTACTTGAAAAGGTTTGAAGTGCATCACTGATGCAGAGCTGAATTCCGAAAAATGCAGCCTGGGACAGCTGTACTGTGTGCAGTTCTTTCCAAAAGCAGCTTTGAAAATCAGACTTTCAATTCCTGTTCAGATATAGATAATTTAAGGTTAACATTTATAATAATAGCAAGCTTCCATTTTATCCTCAGAATCCTTCTCTTTTTTATTTCTCAGTAAGTTCTGAGAATGTAACACCTCAGAGGGTAAATCCTGGCGTACGCTGAGTGCAAAGGTTTTGACTATTTACAAGGTATCAGACATAACAGCCAGGTTTTAGCACCTAAGCAGGTGCTCCGTTCTTTGCGGAACCGCGACAGCACTCAGCGGTACAGCTATTGTATGATCAAGCTTAAGTGACAGTGATAGCTGGTCATACTTAATGCCAAATCCGTCTCTCGCTTATGGCCGTGGACTCTTTCTGACTTCAGGTGGCAGCATGCGATCCATAAATATTGATGAGTTTCTATAGTTCAGTTTAATGCATAGAAGCATAGATAGTTGTTAACATTCACAGGCTGTATTCTGCCAGGTGAAGCCACAAGGCTTCCATAGTTATAACCTAAGTCTATAAATCCATTACTTTATAAATATCTCATCGTACCCTTAAAATACATAAGCCGCATATAAGCCGGTTTTCTATTTAAAAAGGCAGTCATTTACTGCCCCTTTTCTCAGCTTAGAAAACTCACTAGACGTGCTTGATGACTGATAGACTTGGCTCAACTACACACATCTCTTGTGGAGCATCAAGGCTGAAGTACGACTTCTAATTCAGCGAAAAGAATGAAGCCACATGCTTAAAGAAATTCAACTTATTTAGTGTCTTAGGGTGATGTCTGCAGTGGCAGAGCCAGAGGGATACCACCTTTCCTTCACAGCACTCCACCACCACAGTGGTAGCTCTATGAGACATCAGAGCTTTTTTTGAATATCTTTCTAATGGGCAAATTGTGCCAAAGCCAGAACTAGAATATCTCTTACCTTGATCCCTTGGCAGACCAGTCAGCACTGGGAGCAACTCCCCCATGCAAAGCTTTCACCTCAAAAATCAAGCCAGTGCTGCTACTCTTCCCTTTCATCATCATTAAATCCCTCCTCAGTTAGGAGAAAATGCAGTTCAGCACTGTGACATCCCATGAAATTATGAAGCACTGCCTCTGAGCTGAGAAAACGGGGAGGCATTCATTTATTTTCCATCTGAGGCCATTGATAATCACCTGTGTTTTAGTATTTGCACGGTGCGCTGAAAATAGACAAAGTTCATCCTAAAGTGCCAGCACAGTCTTCCATTAATCTCCAGCTCAGTCCCTTAAAGGAGGAAGTAACAACTCTGTAATGATAAGGCTCGTGGCAGCAGCCAGAGCGCTTGAAGGTCTGTTCTTGTAAAGAAAATTTTTCAATTAGTTAAAGAAGCCAGGAGCATCAGCTTTCAAAAAAAAAGAGCTTCCTTATGAATCTTTGATCTCTCTCACTGTACCATGTTTCTCATGAAAGACAGTCGTAGTGGCAGTGTTTAAATAACATCTACAAAACAGTTCAATTTGCAAATCAGTAGGATTACAGTTTCCTTTATAATCCTTATTTAAATGAAGGAGCGTGAATGAGCTGTTAAATTAAGGGCTTGTCTATGAGAGTTGTGTCCAACTAGAAGTGGCCAATACTTGAGAATAACAGGAAAAAACCCATGATTCATGCAAACTAAGAGCAGAAAAAAGGCCAATTTAAAATGCCTGATCTCAGTTTTGGTCCTAGAGTCTCAAAACCAGAGAGACTTATTCAGGTAGGTTACCCACACTCTTAACTGCCTGTAATTCGTGCTTTTATTTCAGGACATTGCTGTTTATAAAACTTGAATAAAAACAAGCAATTTCTGAGCATGCCAGAAGCCGGGCATGGCCAGTTGTCCCTGCTGTGCTGGAGAAGACCTCCGTGCTACCTGACAGCACAGTTACCAAGCCAGCCCGTGTTGCGTGTACGTGGTGTTGCAGGTCTCCAACTTTGGCTGTCGGCCCCGTGTTCCCCACCCCTTGCTCCATCCAACTTGAGAGGCGGCAAAATCCGCTGGGGAGGTGTTGTGTGCGAGACGTCCCTTTGAGAGGCCAGAGGCAGTGACGGGCTGCACCAAAGGGACGGTGTATTTTGAGTCCTGGGCCAAGGGCAGCAGGAGCAAGTCCCAGAAAGGCAGACTGTGGGAGACAGAAGGAAGAGAAGGGAAGACCCTTGTCTTGCTCTCAGTCCCCTCCTTGGCTGGAAGATGTTTCCTATTGCCCCAAACCTCTTTCCAAGAGATGCTTCTGAAACCCTGCAAGGGTCCCAAGACTTGTAAGGAGAAATGCTGGTGCTGTATTATAGTACCTTTGGCCACAACCTGTTCCCCGCCTGTAGCCCCCGGAATTTGGAAACCTGGACACCCATGGATCGACCGTCTCTTCAACTGCAATGAGAGCATATTTGTCTGATCACAGATTTAAGAGTTATTACTCCTACGGCAAAGTGTGATAGCAGAGGTTATGTTCCAAAAATGTAAATGTCACTGAATGACATAATCATCAGTTTAGCTTTATATGCATATATATATATATGCATGACGTTCCAATTCCTAACGTGCTCCTTTGGATTATCAATGTTTTCCAGTGCTCCTGTGTTGGTAAAGTGAGCACAAAGAGGTCCTGAGCGCCCCACAAGTGGCAGAAATGCCTGACGATGTCACCTAGCAGAGGCAGCCCAAAACACTCATTCAGCGTCTACAAGATCAGGCTTTTTTTTTTTTTTTTTTTTTTTTTTTGTGGCAAATGCCAACTGAGAGTAGATGTAGGATATTTCAATGTTTATGATAAAAATATACTAGAACATAACCGCATATTTCATAATAAAAAAATTGCATCTTGAAAGCATTTTTGACAGGGTTCCACTTTAGAAGTTAATGGCAACATCAGAGGTACAGGAGTCCTAGAATAAATGGAAAATTGGCTCCAAATATGAAAGACAGAGAGCAAGAAACCAAGAAAAGCATAGTCATAGATGGATGATGCTGCTTTGGCAGGAAAGGTAAACAGTGAGGAAACATACTGCCAGATGCAGAAAGACTTAGATCATTAAAAGGGAAAGAGATGAAAAAAACATTCAACACAAATAAATTAGAACAGTATCACCAATATTGTCTGTCAGCATTTCTGCTATAAATCCTGGTTCACGGGAGTGTATTCCACATCTGAAAAGAATATCTCCCGAATGGAACTTGGCGAGCCAGATTTCTGGCCTGTATTAACATGGCTTTGGTCTTCACTAAGTTTTGCGAGACATAAATGGAAATTTAATTTGGACTCACGATGATTCAGCTCGTACACACAATGCAGCCACACCAGTTTGCGTTACCTGAAGTCTGAAGAAACCTTCAATAATTAATTTTTTCTCCTCTAGTAAAAGCAACAGACAAGCTATTAGAGTTTAATGTTGGATACTTTAAATGTTGTAACAACATTTCTTTCAAAACTGTTCAACATACCTTCGATACAAAATGTTAAGGTGGGGCAGGAGAGAACCGATGCTGCCTGTTATGCGAGTAATTCCACTGTGAAAGGGACGTCTGATCATATATTTCTTAATCTATCAACAATACAACATCTCTTTAATAGAACTTGACTAAATACAGCCTGATCTAAAATCCAAGAGCAATCTCCAATAGACAAAACCAAGAAGTAATTATTTTCAGTAAACATCTGTATTGTTCTGTAAGAAAAACTAGTGCTTTAAAAAAAAAAAAAAAAAAAGGTGATTTAATAATCCTCTACCTGCTGAACTCATCCTGGCAAAAATCTGGTCCATATCTCACCCACCCCATTAATAATCCATGCCATTTTGGTTTTAAATTTGATCATCAATAGAATAGTATTTGAATTTTTTTTACAATAGCCTCTCAAATCACTGTAGGAATTCTGGAGCATTATTTTCTACTGGAAGCTATAACATTTTAGGCTGATATTGTAGATTTTCCCTTTGTAGACTGTTTTGATATACGGATACAAAGGATTTCAAGAGATTTGTCAGTGTAAAATTGAATTAAGTATAAATTGTTTAAATAATTGCATGTGTACAGTAAAGTGCCTTTGAAAAATAAGGTTACAGCTACGTATGTGCTGGTAGAAATGAGAAATTCAGAGCTAGGAATAGGTCATGCCCTATGATACATGGTGCGCATCGCTGCCGCCTTTGGAAATTCAGCTTCTTCACCTGTCCCCCTGATGTGATGAAGACAGAGGGAGTAAGATAGATTGCTCTTCATAAAAGAGATTAGGCCAGAGCAGCAAAACTTTATTATAGCCAGCAGAAGGAAAAACAAAGAACGAACGAAATATCTGGAAAGTGAGAGGATATATTTACTGCTGACCACGGGTACTTTACGGACTGCGACGCGCTCTCAGCAGCCTGGCCTCTGTCTGTCTGCTTCGTCTTCTGGGTGACTTTGGTGTCTCTAAACTATCACCTCTTGTATAAATAAGGTCTTATAGGAAAGGGACTCTTGCGTTCCTGCGCCGGTGAGTCAGCCAACGAGTGGTTTGGGTTCGGGGTTTTCCTCATCCCGTCATCACAACCCACATTTCTTAGGGAGGCTTTGTCAGAGGTCTTGACTCACGGGCTAAACCTAGACATGTCTGCCGGCATGGCTGTAAATGGTTTCAGCTCATTACTTAGTTATTTATTTATTTACCTGCAAGAAAATACACATTAGGCTTTTACACGCTGAAAGGAAAAAAAAAACTGACAAACAAAACCTGCACCTTGGATCTTCCAAGTGAACTGTGAGTGACGTGAAACGTGAGGAACCCCTAATGGCACCAGGCACCAGGCAGAGAGTCCTTAGTCCTGGCACATGGCTGGTAACAGCAGGTCCCAGTGGTACGCACGGCAGACACACGGAGAAGTGGAAGTACGGAATGCGTTATGCATTTTTCCAAAGAGGTTTGTTGGGGTTTTTTTTCCTGCCCATAGCATATGTCCTGAAGAATGAGTTCTGTAGTGCTGCAGCTCCAAAGGAGGCTTCATCCCCACCCGGTGTGCGTGCAACACACCTCGGAAAAATATCAGCACACACTTACCAACGTAGGCACCTCGAGGTGCCACAGGTATATAGAAAACATATGGAAAAATAAGCACATTAGCATAGCTGAACGCAATAAAGTACTGGGAGATAAAACATCATTTTGAAAGCGGAGACTGAATGCACTGGAGGAAAAAGGGAAGACAAAAGCAGCAGCTCACGCCTCTGCAAACAGGCAAACAAACAGAAACAGCTTCTTCTCTTGCCTTCCAGCATTCAGTTTCCACATAACCCTTGTTTTCCAGCTTCCATTGTGTGTTGTTTAAATGTTTCAGCTCTCCAGATCTTTTAATAAACTCCACACACATCCATGCAGCTATATATAAATAAGAAAAGCCTGCTGCACATTCAGCTCCTCGCTTCATGCTGGGAGACGCGACATCTGACTGGGAGCAAACCTGGCGGTGAAACGTTGCCCTACAAGGCAGGTAAAACCCCAGCTGACTTCATCGGATCAGAATTTCCCGATGGGGACAAGCTACTGAGGGCCTTACTCCTTCTGTCATAGCACGGTGAGTCTGGAGACCGGGCGGTCGAGCTCTGTGCCGTGGCCTGAAGAGCACAAAATGCAGCGTTTTCTGATGCCTCCCTGCCTTGGCCCCTCGGTTGTGCTTTCCCTCGGTGCTTTCTACTGTCTGTATTTCGCTTTCTGAATTTTTAAGGCACAGGCCATACCTCTGCAATATCTTCCCACATCTTAATCCAGCTTAGATGGACACTAAAAGGGAATTCAACAGATTTGTGCCGTGGAAGAATTGTTGAGAATGTTCATACGTGCTGAGGGCACCGAGAGCAATCCCTTAAAGTTACCCTGTGGTTTGTGCCGCACTGGCATGGTGGTGCTCCAGCTTCTGCTCACGGCTGGACACAGACCTTTCCGTGCTTACTACGCATACAACTCAGAGCTTAAATAAGTTTTCTGTGCAGTTTTTGTTCTTTATTGGTAGACATTTATCCTGGAGGAAATGTTTTTTTTTTTCCCTCCTAAAATCTCTCATCCACAAACTGTTTTCTGTTGCTGCTACGTTACTTCATGTCCCTGTAACATAAATTACAATTTAAAAAAAAAAAAAAAATCCCTCTTTGAATTTCTCTTTAACTCATATTTGCTATATCTCCAAAATGAGTAAAATGGTTTTTAAAAATAAATATTTTCCTTTAATCTATGATAACTGAACAGACGTTTGCTAAATGAAGCCAACAGACATGAGAGGATTCGTTAAGTATTTGAGTTTTCTGACACTGCAGATTGGAAGGGAGCAGCTAGGGGCTTTGCCAAAGACAGGACTTTGAATTTTTTTTTCCCTTCATACCAGCGATCTATGGAATTGAGGAGTTATATCAACTGTACATGCAATGCCGGACTACCGGAGTATTAAAGAAACTGTGCCCTTTCCCACCGTACACAGCACCCTCCGAAGCAGATAATATAGGTCATTGCTTAAAAATGCGAGCATCATCTTTAAATATTAAATATTATACACAGCAATAATATCAAATGGATAACATTTATTTCAACAATTTCTGAACAATAACAACTGGAAAATGATGGCACAGATTCCTTTCAGCTTCTTAAAACCTTAAGCTTCTGAAATCAGAGTCTTCATATTAGCATTGAATACAGCAACATTCTGATTTAAATTATTGACAGCCTGAACTAAATTAGTTAGCGTCTCATCTAGTTTCAACAGTCTGCTATTCATTGAGTCGTTCAGATGTTGGATGGATTCCATCAACATCTCCTGAACACACTTTTTTTTTTAAGCCAATCTGCTGCTCTCTGGTTCCTTTCTGACACTTCCATCCCTTTCTAATATAATGTTCCCTGAGCTATCACCCCTCATTTCCACACGCTTGTTCTCTGTCATCTTCACTTTCTACTTGTACTTTGCTTTTTCCTCCCATCTCTTTATCTTATATTGTGTTCCTTATCAACTCCGGTGACATGCAGCACGCTGAAATACTGATGACTCTTTTGCTTTTACAGTTCTTAATTGTTTCCTATGGATCACTGTTGGAAAGGCCGCACTCTCATTGTCCCAAAATTGAGTTTCCATATGCAAGCGGCTTTGCACTGAATACACAAAAGTATCTCGGAAGGAAAAAAAGGCCCCAGCCTTAGGGAAAACCTGAAAGCCACATTGCTTTTCATGCAGGGACAGGAATTTCCCCTCACTCTAAAGACCAGACAAAAATTGAGTAGTTCCTTCGTGGTTACTCTTCTCCTCCCTGTGCTTTGTGTGTCCTGGTGCACCCTTGCAGTCCTACCCCCGTGCTGTGGCTCCCCGCAATTTCACTGCTGTACTACCCGTAGGATGTCACGGGGTGGCAAGAGGGGTTGAGTGGGGATGACAGGCAACATGGAAGGCGGGAGAGTGGGAAACACAGGAGGAACACAGCTTTGTGAAGGATGTACTGAGAAATGTGGGAGACTTCTTCTGAGGACTGGGAAAGAAAATCCCCTTCCGGAAAAAGCCTTTCTGACAAGTATAAAGATGTGTTTGCTTTTAGGTTGACATAGGAGAACAGCAGAATGCCATTTTTTTCACATCCCAAACTAATTTTCATCTTTGTGAATCAGTGTTAAAAATTATAACCCCTTTCCTGCTCTTATTTCAAAATTAGTGGTCTCCAGTTCCCCATGTATCCCCCTAAGTGTCATCATTTCAGCTCCCACTTATACCATAGCAGCTCTTTCCTTTGCATGAAGTCGCAGTTGCAGACCTCAGTGTAGGTGCAGTAGCTCAGATAACAAACTCAAAACCAAGGTAGCCTCAAGTGCTAGCCTATCGGTGAGGGCCCTCGATATGTTCGTCATTCCCAATTTGTTACTCCTTCTTCTAATTGCATGTGTAAGTCAACTAACAGTTTTAGGCTAGGAGAGAAGACAGGAAAGTCAGTCTGTAAACCAGGCTGCAGGTGAGGAGGAAAGAGGAGGCACCAGCAAGATGGGTAGATGAATTGTTATGCTCCATTTATCACAGAGGGAAAAAAATATTCTAATCTTAAGGATGTCATATCTGGCCACAAACCCCACCATCCTACTGCAGAACATGCCAGATTTTACCGGGTTGCTCTTGTATCTCAATCCTGTCCTCTCATAACCACCTGGGAGCAGGGGATGGCAAGACCTGCAAAGGGAGTAGCGACTTCCATTGTCTCCCAGCTGGCATGTTGGTGGTTTTGGGGAAGGGGCTAACAGCTTGGGGCAACTATAAGTTAGTCTGACTTGAAAAGGCACACAGTTGGCCGGGGAGGGACTGAGAATTTGGGCTGTGGACGCTGCACTACATCGTGCCTTCCTTGGCTCTAGCCTAGGACTTCTTGGCTCTGCGTACCTGGGTCCTTCAGAGCCCTAAAGCAAATCTTCCTCCAAAGCTGCCTGATTGAGACTACGCACATGGTTCAGAGCTGGGCAAATATCAAGAATCACCAAAATAGACACACACATATTTTTAGTGCATTTCTGGACGGCTGCATGGAGGTGTTAATCCCCTACGTACAGCCATTAGCAAAGAATTCATTATTCTGCCCAGTGAGTTATCCCTCTATTAAACGTTAGGAAGAATTAGCCTAATATTTACAGTCAGCTATTTGTTATGTTAAAGAGGTATTTGCCAAATCTTCAGCACCTCCACAAAATCATACTTTAAATGAAGTAATTCTGAATTAAACAAGTGTGCTAGTACTACTAGTGGGATTTATAGTAACCAATAACGGTCTAAGAATGTATTTCACAGATTGCTTCTTTATATTGCAAAATGAATAGAGTTTTATATCTGAAGAAACAAATCTGCACATTAAAAATCAATGTTTCTCATGATACACACTTGGTATTATTTCTGGGAATGCTACAGCTGGCATGCACAGCCTAGTTAAAATATTATAATTTACTTGACTGCATGCATAGTCGATTTGCAGTCAAAACTGCCACTTACTACATGGGAGGAAAAACAATGACTTCCATGCTACTGGAAACATCAAAGGTACTTTTTGCACTACTCCCCCTCAAAGCCTCCTGGGAAAAGCCCTGACTCATAAGCTTTCCACTGGTTACTAGAGTGCTTCTTAGGTTTGAAAAAAAAAAAAGAAAAAAAAAAAATCATATTTTGCTACAGTACCTCCACTGAAAAATCCTCAACAAGCAGAATGGATTGAAAAATTCAAGCATGACTAAAAAGTACATTCCCCACTAGTCAGTGAATTTTGCTCCCTATTTGTCACTGCCACCTTGGAGAGCGGTGAGCATTAATAATGCATGGGTGCTAGGAATGTATTAGCAACTAACCTTGCGAAGAAAATCAACTGGGGACCCAGAAGAGCTGTTAAAAAAAAAAAAAAAAAAGGCGAGGAGGGGGGGAGAAACAAAGTCAGAGCTCTCTGGTATCCTCTTATTTATTGAAGAGATTTTGGAAGAAGCGTCAGGGATGGCGGCAACTATGTATCATTGTAAACGAAGGCTGAAAGTCTCTGGAATGGGGTCGTAATTGAGTTCATTGATCACATTCAGGAGGAGACCCACCCCCACCCACGAAGCTCCCCGCCACCGGCCGCTCCCCGGCAGAAGCAACACCCCAGGGGATAAAGGACAGTTATGCAAATTGGCAGCCGGAGCAGAAATGTCTTCATTAAACATGTGTTTTTAAGGAAAAGCTTCGCTCTGCTATCATCCGTGGCTGCAGCTAGTTTGCGTGTGCTGATTGTGATCAACTTTTCTTGGAAATTGGCCAGCACGCCACGTTTGCTGACCCGTGTTTTGCCAGGCTCGGGGCAGCGCCGTGGGTGGAAAAAACCTTCACCTTCGCCTCCTTCCACAACCGAACCGTAATGAGCACGGGTTTACTACTACAGCTATTCAAACGTGGTTATTTACATCTTTTATTGTATAGTGACATGATAACATACGGATTTTATTCTCGTTTTGAAACTGTTCAGGCCTTTCAAATCCAAGTACCCAAAGATACCCCGTACCCAATGAAAATATTCTGCTTCCTAAAATAAAACAGGCTTACCATTACGCTTCTATAGTTTGAAACAATTTGTACACTAAGCTGCTATATCCCGCTGTTAGACTTGGCAGTAATGGTTTCAGTTATATATTTATGTCCTGCCATCTCCTTTTAATATATATTGTTTATATTCCAAGGCCTGTTTTCTGGTATAACAATCATTACAAGTTTTACATGGAATATCGTTGCTTTTTGTGTTATTAGCCAAAACAAATACTGTGTTTAAATCCACCTTAGTGATTCACTTGCTCAATGAACGTACCCAACTTGTCAACGTAATGGGGAGGTAAAGAGGAATATTCATTCGTAAGGTCTGCAGCGAGTCGCCGAAGGGAGCTGCTCCGGAGTCAGCTGGACCCGCAGCGGAGCAGCAGATCTGGGAGCACGGGGGGGTTTCCTGAGGCAGGGAAATGCCGGGGCAGCAGGGAGACCTGCCGGGAGCCGGTGGCTCTCGTGGGAGAGGGGAGGGGGATAATATCAGGCTCTCTGTGGGATGACACACCAGGGTTGGAGGGACGGAGTGCTAGCGAGGGCCCTCAGCCTCTTGCTCTGAGACGTGCTGGCTACACTGCAGTGCACTTGAAGTCTTACAGAGATGATTAGACTAGACATAAGGAAGAAGTTTTTCACACTGAGGGTGGTGAAACACTGGAACAGTTTGCCCAGAGAGGTGGTAGATGCCCCATCCCTGAAAACATTCCAGGTCAGGCTGGACGGGGCTCTGGGCAACCTGATCTAGTTGATCTAGTTTAGGATGTCCCTGCTTATTGCAGGGGGGTTGGACTAGATGGCCTTTAAAAGGTCCTTTCCAACCCAAACTATTCTATGATTCTATGAGCCAGGGGCTCCTGAGGTAATAGTAGCCAACAGGGGAACACCAGTGAAACACCTCAAAGGAATTAAGGCATGTTCCTCTAAGAAGGTGACATGGCCGACAGCCCAGCTGAAGTACCTCTACACCAATGCCCGCAGCATGGGCAACAAACAGGAGGAGCTGGAAGCCACCGTGCTGCTAGAAAGCTACAACCTAGTTGCCATTACTGAAACTTGGTGGGATGAATCCCATGACCGGAGTGTGGCTGTCAATGGCTACAGGCTGTTCAGAAGGGACAGGCGAGGAAGGAGGGGCAGAGGTGTTGCCCTCTACACCAAGAAATGGATAGAGTGTGAGGAGCTGTCTCTGAAGAATAGCCACAAGCAGGTTGAAAGCTCATGGGTAAGAATCAGAGACCGAGGCAACAACAGAAACCTCATGGTTGGTGTCTACTACAGGCTGCCCGATCAAGGGGAGCCTATTGACGAAGCCTTCTTGCTCCAGCACTTTCCACAGAGCGCAGGAGCTCTCGATCCCCAGGTGTAAGAAATCAGGCAAGGAAGGCAAGTGACCGGCATGGCTGAGTCAAGACGTGCTGGTCAAACTAAAGGGCAAGAAGGAAATGCATAGGCAGTGGAAGCAGGGACAGGGATCCTGGGAAGAGTATAGGGACGCTGCCCGGTTGTGTAGAGATGGGGTCAGGAAGGCCAAGGCACAGATGGAGCTGAAGTTGGCAAGAGATGCAAAGAGTAGTAAGAAGGGTTTCTACGGGTATGTCAGCCAGAAAAGGAAGGGCAAAGAAAGTGTACACCCCCGATGAGCAAGACTGACAAACTGGTATCAACAGACGAGGAGAAGGCTGAGGTACTCAACGACTTTTTTGCCTCAGTCTTCACCGGCAACCTCTCTTCCCACACCTCTCGAGTGGAGGGACCACAAGACAGGGACTGGGGGACCAAAGTACCTCCCACTGTAAGAGAAGATCAGGTTCGTGACCACCTGAGGAACCTGAACATACACAAGTCTATGGGACCTGACGAGATGCATCCCAGCGTCCTGAGGGAATTGGCTGAGGTCATTGCCAAGCCGCTCTCCATGATATTGGAAAGTCATGGCGGTCGGGTGAAGTCCCTGGGGACTGGAAAAAGGGAAACACTGCACCCATTTTTAAAAAGGGTAGGAAGGACCCTGGGAACTACTGACCTGTCAGCCTCACCTCTGTGGCTGGGAAGATCATGGAGCAGATCCTCCTAGAAGCTGTGCTGAAGCACACGGAGGACAGGGAGGTGATTGGAGACAGCCAGCACGGCTTCACCAAGGGCAAGTCCTGCCTGACCAACCTAGTGGCCTTAGTGACTGCATCAGTGGGCAAGGGAAGAGTTACGGATATCATCTATCTGGACTTTGACACAGTCCCCCACAACATCCTTCTCTCTAAATTGGAGAGAGATGGATTTGATGGGTGGACTTTTTGGTGGATGAGGAATTGGTTGGATGGTCGCATCCAGAGGGTAGTGGTCAACGGCTCAATGTCCAGATGGTGATCGGTGACAAGTGGTGTCCCTCAGGGGTCCATACTGGGACAAATACTGTTTAATGTCTTCATCAATGACATAGACAGTGGGATTGAGTGCACACTCAGCAAGTTTGCGGATGACACCAAGCTGAGTGGTGCAGTGGACACGCCTGAGGGACAGGATGCCATCCAGAGGGACCTGGACAAGCTTGAGAAGTGGTCCTGGGTGAACCTCATGAGGTTCAACAAGGCCAAGTGCAAGGTCCTGCACCTGGGTCAGGGCAACCCCCAGTGTCAACACAGGCTGGGGGATGTCGGGATCAAGAGCAACCCTGCCGAGAAGGACTTGAGGGTACTGGCGGATGAAAAGCTGGACATGAGCCGGCAATGTGCGCTCACAGCCCAGAAAGCCACCCGTGTCCTGGGCTGCATCCCCAGCAGCGTGGCCAGCAGGGCGAGGGAGGGGATTCTGCCCCTCTGCTCCGCTCTGGTGAGACCCCCCTGCAGTGCTGCGTCCAGCTCTGGGGCCTCAGCACAAAAAGGACATGGACCTGCTGGAGCGGGGCCAGAGGAGGCCACGAAGATGATCCGAGGGCTGGAGCAGCTCTGCTATGGAGACAGGCTGAGAGAGTTGGGGTTGTTCAGCCTGGAGAAGAGAAGGCTCCGGGGAGACCTGATTGCGGCCTTTCAGTACCTAAAGGGGGCCTATAGGAAAGATGGGGACAGACTTTTTAGCAGGGCCTGTTGTGATAGGACAAGGGGTGATGGTTTTAAACTAAAGGAGGGCAGATTTAGACTAGACATAAGGAAGAAGTTTTTCACACTGAGGGTGGTGAGGCCCTGGCACAGGTTGCCCAGAGAGGTGGGAGATGCCCCATCCCTGGAAACATTCCAGGTCAGGCTGGACGGGGCTCTGAGCAACCTGGTTTAGTTGAAGATGTCCCTGCTTATTGCAGGGGGGTTGCCCTTGAAAGGTCCCTTCCAACCCAAACTATTCTACAATTATATGAAAAAGGAAAAGCAACATTTTTCCTTTTTACTTCTGCTGGATATATGGACAAAAAAATTGCCATCTATTTGCCTCATCACGGAAAAATGTCCCAGAATTATCTGTGCAGAGCCATACTCCTTCTCCTGAAATAATCAGAATGACCTGATGCTCCTGGCAAAACTATTTGCTTTGTAACTCATCAGTTATATTTTTAGTTACTCATTGCAGACCATCATGCAATTAATTCATTAAGCTCATTATGACTTAATGTTGCATCCCAAATTCAAAGTTCTGTACATACAATTTAATCTTTGGTCATTTTTCATTAAGATGAGCTTTGAATGAGCTATATTCCCCAACAGAAGGACTGGGCCATCTCCCTAATTAAATGCTGCAGCCTGTGGATAAGCTAGAAACCTTACTGTGACACAATCCTCCTGCTTTTCACCTGCTTTCCTAATACTTATCAACTAATTCGTGCCATTCTTCTAATCTTTATTTGATGTTGAAGACAAAATAAAGTTAAAAGACACCTGCTGGTAGATAGATTTTCCACTGAACATGCTTATACAGGCCTTTAGGAAAACTAGATTCTGGCATCCTAAGAGGATCACATGATTAAGATCTGAAGATTGAGAAGAGAATTGGTTCAGTACCAGTTTCCCCTTCTCATTACAATTGTTCTCCTGAGAAATGAGTAATTTTTCACCATTGTTTTCTTGACACGACAGTCTTTGTTGAATTTTAGTGTATTTTTTTTTTTTTGTCATCTTTCTTTCTTTATCCCTTCTCCTTTTCTTCTTCCTTCTAAACCTCCCTATGTATGCCACAGTTGTTTAATTTTTGTTATGGAAATGATTAAAGTTTTATTTTGTTTTGTTTTGTTTCATTTATCTCCCAAGAGTTTTTTAGGGTGATAGTCACTCTGTAAATGAATGTAAAAATGCTTTTGTCACATTAGCTTGCATGTTAACTGGTAAAATGCTTTTTATTTTACTCTGATGTTACATTCACAACAGGATAACAGTTTTGATCCTGTTATGCAAAAATCTGCATTATAAATTAGAAGGCATTTTTCACACTTTTTTATCTTGGGCAGATTCCTAATGTAGTCATTAGGTGTTAGGATGAAAAAATTGAGATAAGTCAGCTTCCATTAGCTCAGCTCACATTAGCCTCAACAGGCACTAGCTAAGGCCATACACGCTGGTGCCTTGCTTACAAGATCTGAATCTTGGTGATGTCTAACCAATCTCAAATTTTGAGCCTGGCAAACCCCCTGCATAAAACTTGCTAGTGGAATACAAAATACCTTGGGCTGAAAGCATTTTTATAATACTTTAAAAAAAAAAAAAGTATTTAGCTGAACAGAGCGATAATTACCAGTTACAGTAGGATACTAGTAGTTAGGTCCTGGAAATTTGAAAAATATCTTTCAACTGCATCCTAATGTTTCTTAGTTCAAAGGCAGTTTTTCAAGAGGTTAACATCTTTTTCTTCTTTCATCTTCTTGTATAGTTTCTAAGCAAGCCTGAAATTAGTCAGATAAACTTTTTATGGAATTCCATTTGTGTTGTTTCTAACAGTATCAGCACTGCGAGGCTTCTTTAATTTTGCAGGTTTGTAGACCATTATTAGAAACTATGCGATGCAATGGCGCTACGTTCATGAAGCAGTGTCTGCTAAATACATCTAAGATCATTGTATATTACAGATGACTTAATTGTGCAACTTTTAAAACATCTCTGAACGAGTACCACCTTAAGAAGATATCTAATTTGCTTTCAGAAGAATGTTTTATACCAACATACCCAGTACAATCTGATAGGTTACAACAGCAATCATCAATCAACATGACAAGCTCAAAGGGATGCTCCTGTAAGCTAGACGCACAGAGGAATAGAGGTGCCTCAAGTGAGGCACGACCAAGGTTTGGGAGGCTGTGTTCAAAATGCTCATCCTCCGTGCTCCTTCCCCATTAAACCAGCACCCAACATCCAGGCGCTCACGATCGGTACGTGTCAGGGGTTCTGACCAGGTTATCCCTTGGAAATCTGCTTTTGGGTTCGTGTGTTTTGGGGTCAGACCTCTCTCTGGCCAGCGGTTCGGTGCTCTCGGGGATGAGCTGCTCTCCCAGCGCTGGCCCTGCGTTGGCGGGGCGCAGCTGCAGAGCTCAGCTCGCTCTGCCCCTCCAACCGCACGGTTCAAGTCCCCTGGGCGGGACGGGGGGGATCATTAACGGGATGTTTGGACGTGGGAGCGGGGATCTCATCTCCAGCCCTTGACACTGCATCTTGACTCTAACCCCTACATTATTGTAAAAAGGTACGACTTCTCCTCCAACCATGCTTAGTTAAAACAAAAAAGGGGGGAGAGGGAGAAAAAGAAGAAAAAATTGCACCTCTTGAGCTTAGCTTTAGCGTAATGAGCAGTAGAGTCCCATGTTCGATTTTCACCTCTTCACCCCTCTGTTTCTGCCCAGCTTCAGTCCTTTGTCCTATACACAACATTTTCACCTCTATATTTGCACAGTGCCTGAAAGAGTCAGGTCCTGCTGTGGGACTCAGGCGTTTAGGCTCTGTGTTGATACACATACATATTAAAAATTGTGGTTTGAATCCTTGTGGTCTAAAGCAGTGCAAAGAGAGATCTCCTCTGTGTTCATGAGGATGGCTGTAAGAGTCATTCAGGCCTCAGAAAGGATTTTGTTCAACAGGGAACTTTCTTCTGGGTTGTAGGAAATCTCTTTGAGAAGACTTCTCTCTACAGTGTCCTGATTTTATCTTCTCAGGATAAAGCGGAGGGTGCTTTCACTCCGCAGCTTTCTGAGGTACTGGGCTCTGAAAGACTCCCTGTTCCAAGTCTGAGACAAGCCCCAGAAGAAGAAAGAACACCTTAAAGCTTTGTTTACGCAGGTAGGAACGAGACCTTTTTTCCTTTTCTACTGTAGAAAAAAATGTGAGTGTGGGTTGGGAGGGATGAACTTGAAGAAGGAAGAGACGATCTGTAAGACAGGTGGGATAAGTATGCGAAGAAAGGGCTTGTAGCCATGAAAGCAGCTTTTACTAATGTGCTTCCATGCGTATACCAATACAGAGTAGGTTGCTCCTACCGCAACAGCTCAGAAATGCCTTTCAGGCAAGAAACCCCATCGTCCCGGTTCCTCGTGCTGGGGTGGCCCCGCGGTGAATTGCCCAGGCACAGATCCTCAACGCGTGTATGGCCACATAACAACCGAGCCATAAGAAGCTCTTTCCCCTCCCTGCATATGAGCCTCCCTACCCGAGTCCAGCAGAGAGACTCCGGATTGCTCTGTTGGGATTCAGAGCGGGGCTTTTATACCCTTACTGCAGCGGCACAGCTAAACGCGCACGTATTTACACATGAAGCAATAAGAAGGAAAAAAAAAAAAATCCCCAAACTTAAACCTTTTGAAACAGTGTAACATGAACCCATTTACAAACATGCACTGTCTGTCCTGAGACAGAGTCAAAACACATGGCACTGTCTTTTCTCTTGACCTTGCAAAATCTTGCCATACCCATTACAAACTCTAGCCAATTTATTTTTGTAGAAATGGAATTTACAGATTACAAAAATGGTTTGCTCGAGTCATCACCATTCCTTTGAACTCTGAGGCCATTTGAATTTGATCCTGACCAGGCTGACCATAAACCATTCTGTTTGGATAATAGAGGAAACGGAACAGTTTGTCTTGAGTAACCTTACAATAAACTGTAGCTCAATAGTTATGAATTACAACTAAAATAGCAAAAAAAAAAGTATATGTATCTATGTGTGTGTATACTTTATATATGTGTGCGTACTCACATAAATACACATGCAACTTCAAGCCAACAGAAGCAAATGAGTGAAGAGCATCGGTAATGCTAAAATTGTTTTTATTTTCAGTTAAAATTAACAAACTTCATCTACTTGTTCATTATACTTTTATTGTATTAATAAAATATTACTCATTTAGATGAGCATGATAAATAAAAAAAAATCTATAAATTGCCTATTCATAACTCACCACAATCTATGTTCAAAGCTATGTGAATGAGTCACAACTAATAAAGTTCCAAAATATATTTTATTTGGATTTTAAAGTTTTGCAATGTATTTTTCATGAAATCATTGAAGAGTGGAGTGCTACACACAACCTTATTCCAAAGTCTTAGAACTCATCTGAGCAAAACCAAAAAGCTTTTTTTTTGGTATCATATTCAGCAAAAATAGCAAACCTACGGGAATCTCAAAGAAGCAGGGCAGGAGAAGGTGTATCTGTTGCTGTTACACAGAATCCCCCGTGGGTACCCCACTCGCTTGAGGTCTGGAGGGTTTCACAGGCTACGAGAAGAACGAAGACCTGTGCAACATATTCCCTTTGGAAGCCGGCACAGCATAGCATAAAAACATTACAGTAGCTAAAGCCAGCAAGAACAGTTCTAATTTATACCTTAACAACGTCTTTCATCCCAAACAAAATACGGAGTGTCAGGTCTATCAAAGTACCCAAAGGTCTGAGTTTTGCCAACACGGGCTTAGGTGCCTAAGCCTAACCTTCGGTCCTCAGTGCTTAGCTCTCGTCTCAACCTGGAGCCGCTCTGGGACGGAGCCCGGCAGGGTTTGCCCCTGGTCCTGGTGCAATCTGGGCGCCGTGCTGCACAGCCCAGGCCTGGCCCCGGCTTGCCGAGCCGAGCACCTCTGGGCTGGCTCGAGAGCTGGGAAGTGCCCCTTCTCCTCCCTAGTTTGCCAGTCAGCTTCACCTCTAACGTACGCCACAAAGATTAGGTGCCACACAAAATGCATCCGAAGTATTGCATCCTTCAAACCCTGCAAAACAAATACAGAGGCTTTTGCCCGGCAGCAGGAACCAGAGCCCAATGCTGCTGCTTCCCGGCATCTGAAACGGGCCGTGGGTCCTGGCCGCTTGCGGGGTAGAGGTGCCTGCATCTCCACGGGGAATTGAAGGTCACTGCCTAAATGGCTTTAGCTACATTAAGTCGTGAGCTGTTGTTCAAAAAGGCACAGAGTAGCGGAGGCAAGTGTCCAACCTTTGAAAAATTGCTTGTGCTCTGGTTTAAGGGTTCAGGGCTATGCACATTGAGTGGCTGAAGGATGAGTAGAAGTGGGGTAGGACTTCCTCACTCACTATTTCCCATCAGTTATCTGGAGACAGATCCCTTTCCAGTAGACTGATGATTTTAGCCTTCTGGAGACCGTGACTTTTTCTGTGCACTTACTGTACCAGGAGCTCAAATGCTGGGCAGAGATCGTGGTCCCCTTGGTGGCCACATCCCTAAGTTCAGCAGTGATTCTGCCAACTGTGGATGAGAGGACACATTTCAACCTAGCCTCAGAGTTGCCCCGTGCTGTTTAAGAGGACCCCCTAGGAGAGGAGCTGGGAGAGACCTGGTGGAGCCAAGCGAGCAGTGTTAAACCCTCCTGATCCTGCAAGATTAACTATGAAAAATTTTGTATGGCATCATTTTCCAAATATAGATTTTAAGCCTTTCCAGCTCTCCAACTTGCTGCACATCAGAGGAAATTAAAAACAAAGAAAAAACAACCACCAAAACTGCAAAACTTCCATGTGTCACAAGCAGAGACCCACAGACCCTCAAAAACGGTCATCTATTAAAGGAGACAACTGTTAACGAAAGGCAGGGTCAGAGGCTCCCAGGCAGCTCCCGTCCCAGCGCTCTTTCCCAGGTTCACCAGTAACCACAAAGTTCCTGGAACTCGGGCAGAGCACACGGAGATATCCAGTGGCTGCGTAACACGTTGTAAAACATATTGCTTTAGTCCGTGCTTTTAGGTGATGATGAGAATAGAAAAACTGAGTCACCGAAGCCTAGCGAGAAGAGCTGGAACAATGAAACAGCTATGGTTTGGGGTTTTTTTCTTTATATGAAGAACTACGCTAACGCTTCTTTGCTGTCGTTCATTGGCCAGCAGCATTCAAGCCCTGCGTGCACACGTGCCCACGAGTTTATGAATGAAAATACATGTGAATACGAAAGATTGCACAAAATTAACAGATGATCAATGTCTGGAAATTTGCGCAGGGTGTGCATTATTCATTAATTGCCTTTTCATTTGATTATTCACTAAGCACTATTAATTACTCTCCTCTTTAAAAAAAAGCTTCAATGATCTAATCAAGAAGAGAGGGGGAAATATCATGTGGCTTAGGAGACCAATAGCGTGCATCAAGAGTCAAGGAAGAGTAGGAAATAGGCAAAATGAAAAATACACGAACACCTACAGCTAATGTTTGTAAAGTATCTAAAAATAACTAAGGTATTCACAGAAATCAGGATTGGTTCCCAAATATATTAAAAAAAAAAAAGAAAACAACGTTTACCAGAAAATTGTTCATAATGAGCAGTTTAACTAGCTATTCAACGGTGATGCAAGCAATTCTCTGATTCAGAAAATGGCAATTTGAACAAAGAGGTATTTAAGACTGACAAAGAATATTTTGACAAGAAATATCTGGAAAGAAGCAGAATTTAGTATAAACTTATCTAATTCTAAGAATATTAGAAAGCTCAGCTCTCCGGAGTCCTAGGTGTCTGAGAATATGACGAGGGGGAGAGATCTGTTTCTGATAGAGAGAAAAGGTGGTTTCTGAAGCATCCAGAAGCCGATTCTAATCCCCACTTTAATTAAGAGGAGCAAGTTCTTCACACTGCATCTGCTAGACTTCCCTGGCACGACCAACTGCTCATCTTTCCGACTTCCATCATCGTAAGGATTTTCCCAGTGCCAAGAGGAGACCAAGGGGGAGGGCGGGAGGCAGGGAAAGGTTTGTTTTAATTCCAAACTGGAGCTTTTTATAAACTTCAAATATTATAACTTTTTCTTTAGTTCCTCAGAAACAGTTTTATTCCAAGTGTCTGCACATAACCATAATTCATATCATTCCATAAAACCTCATTTCCAGAACTATAAACAGGGTTAGCTTTTTTTTTTTTTTAGCTTAACACAAATAAGCCGAACGTGTCTAATGATACATGATCTAATGAAAAACAATCTTGTTGCAATACAGCATTTGCATTTTCATGCAGGCAATACTTATCAGGTAGATAATAACATTTTATGTTGGGAAATAACAACAAGACTTTCGTGAAGTGAAAGAGCCTATAATCTTCTATAATTCGGTACAGAAGAAAAGACATTCTACCAAGGAAATTCTTCTTGGCAAACTAGGCTATGATTAAAGGTAGTCACTGGTACTTGTGATCATTTCCTAACCTTAAGCTTTAACTCTCCTCCAAGTTTAGTTTTTGGTAACCTAGTAGTTTATGGTTAGAACATATCTTGATAGCAATCCAAAGTCTTCCTGAAACACACAAGTGGCCCGCGTTCTCTAGCAGATAATTGAATTCAGATACTAGCTTTTCTGTCAAATCTCTACAGAAACAAAATGCATCATGAAAATCTAGAGACAGGACTAAGATGACCGTCGCACACACACAAAAATAAAAGCACAGAGGTTGCACCATATAAAATCACATCTCCCCAAATAGTAGTCTATTTAATATTACAGAATTGGCAAAGGACCCGTAATATTCTATATACTTTTCTAGCATTTATAATTTCTTCTTAATTGGCCAGAAATGCATTTCTTTTCGTTGACACACACTGTATCTCTTCCCTGTAAAATTATCATGACAATGTACCAGCACAGGCACAGAAATCCTTCCTGTTCGTAACCACAAGGATAATGTTTCACAAAAGAATGAAACTATTTTACTTGCCTGTCCTTCCCCCCGCGCAACAACCCCCAAACCAGCGCTTGCTCAGGGCTGCTAGATCGATAGGATTTTGTACCGCTGATAAAATCATCTTTCTACAGGACGTCGCTGATATTAAGACATTAGAGTTCCCTGACAGATTTCGCATTGAATTCTGATACCTCCTTAGTTAACAAACAGCTATTGCATATGTTCAGTGTGTCTCCTCGTGCCAGGGAGATGGTGGGTTGTAGAAACGGTGTTTCTGTTCGGTTTTGCTGTCAGACGGATTACTACAGGACAAATGGCTGTAACTGAGAAAAATCTCCTGTCCGAAGCACTGAGAAGTTTGTGGAAGACCTAGAGCAGCTAAGCTGCCCTGAGCCGTTCAAGACAAGGTAAAAACCCCCAACACAATACCAGTACTTATTTAGGATTGCTTTACATTTAATTAATCTAACACAGATTTTGTCATTATTTTCTATTTGTATACAAATTTCTTTTTATTTTTCCTTTTTTTTTCCCTTTTTGTCAGTCACATCTCCCAGCCCTTGGCATGGCCTTGAGCTGCAAAAGTCAGGCCAGGTGAAACGGAGAGTCAGACTGCGCGCTGCATCCGACTAACTCATATCCAATTTCCCAGAGCACATTAAAGAAGAGCAGAGTCAGAACAGGGCTCTTGGTACCTCCCAGCAGAGGTTCGTCCCTGCAGAGGGGTAATTGCCATCATTCTCTCTCTGGTTACTCTCATATTAAAAGAACTAGACATGTCAGGGCTACTTCACTCACTGTGCCAAGGACAATAGAAAAATATAAGAAGATATAAAGGTCTTATTTAATATCGTGGTCATCTTTGTGTTTTCCTGCCCAGATGATGGAGGGAAACACCTTTTTTTCTGGAGGGTACGAGATGTGACTTTTTTTGTGGGGGTGAATTGAGCTTGAGGTCACAGAAGGAGCCTATAAGCAAAAAAGGAACGTCATCATGGTCAACAGAAAAACAAAACAAAACAAAAGTCATCCCCCTAACGAAAAGAAACAGAAAAAAAAATCACACAAAAAGAAACATTTTCTTTAAAAGAAGCTTTGCTCAGGAAAGATGTCCAGCTTTAGCGGAAGGAGTTGCCTTTGGAAAGTGTCTGGGACGGTGGGAAATCGATGCTTCCTCCCTGCTGACTTTCTGCACGTGCCCAGCCGGCACCCTGGGGCTGCGGGAGGTGAGGCTGGCGACTCAGTCCCTGTGTGGTTCAAGGTCTGAGTCAGGGGCACCAGAACAGATGCTGATGTCCCACCTCACTTGGAGGCCCACGCGCTCCACCAGCACGGACTCTCCCTGTGACGGTAGGAATAAGCATTGCCATTGCCAAAGTAACGGGCTCCCGAAAGACCCCCCTCCTCCGTGGTCCCCATAGGAAGCTATAGCGGACAGCTTAAACATTACACAGCTACAAAAATCACTGCACTCATACCATCGCATGTTATATGCTGACACCACCGTGACTTGTCTTACAACAAATTGAACTGGCTTACAACTGGTTTAACTACAGCGGGGGACAAGGCACGTTCCCTCCCCGCACCAGATCTCCGTCTCTCCGCAAAGCCTGACTTAACGAGACACTGAACTGTTCCTCCTTTTCCCTTTGCAAAACAACCAGCACAGTACAGATATGAGTGGAAATAAACACATACAGGAAGGCACACTTTCAGTACACTTCATCTGCTGTTGGAAAATATCACTCGAATGCAGCTGAGGAACTTGTGTTTCACTTGCTTGATGATCTGTACAAGAGGGTACAACAAGCTTTGCGTGAGTGAAGGAATACGAGATGCAAATGTATGTTTGAGAACGACTTGCTTGACCATTGCTTGGTGCGTTGTCTTTTCATTCCAGTCTCACAGGAGCTGAGCTCCTAAAAATATGCTACATTTTGTGCTTAACTGTAAAATCCATATGCAGCTACAGTAGTGGTATACGCTGAAAAAGAAGGGCAACAGAAGTAAGCACGACAGGGCAAGCCAAAACCAGCTGATGGGTCTGAGGTCCTGCCTAAGGGCGCAGGATGGGACACGCTGGCAGCAGGGTGCCCATGCTGGCAGTCAGGCTGCACTTAAATCTCCCAGTTTCTTTTTGCTTTGGCTGAATCCTGACCTCTGGGGTACTGCAACTTTGCCTTTGCCACTTGAGGAGCACATCAGCCTTCGATGCACCACGGCTTTTCGCTCATCCCCAGCTGGTGGCTGCTGTAATTATTCAACGCTCTACGACTGGCAAAGGTAAACCGTTTTGCATCCACTCTGCTTCCACTGCATTGCATTAAATGCAATTTCTGTTCCCTACGGAAGCAATAGTGACCGTCTAAACAGCGTCTGCATCTGAACACTTTGTTACGAATCAAGACATTTCCAGCACTGGGTTACAAAAATCCCCTCACTTCTCTTGGAGCACTTTTATACCCGCTATAAGGCACCAGTATAAAGCATCACTACAAAATGTCTCTGCCACAAAAGAAACTTCCCATGGGGCACCCCTTTTCGCGGGCAAAACTCCCCATTGACTTCCCTGCCCTAGAGAGGACGGTATTGTAGGCACCAGCCCCTAATTTCTTGCTGCATGTAATTGCTTCTCAGATGTCCCTATCAAACCTCTCCAGAACGCAGCCTTTGTCACTGTATGGCTCTGTACCTAATGCATCTCCAACTCTTTCATTTCTGTAGAATAACGAATCTACAGTAGATGCCGAATTTTCCCTTTAGTTTCAAAACCTTCCCCTGCCTGTTGCTGCCGCACTGCAAGAGATAATGTGCTCCATGCCTACAGTACGTTACCGTTAGCCGTATAAATAATAATAATTTACACACAACTCACACACTTTTTCGGTATTTCTGCAAGCAATCCAGAGGCGACGGGAACAAATTGATGGAGACAGAAATGGGAGAATCCCACCCTGTCAGAAGATGAATGAGCTGAGCTTGCATGATGTGAACCATGGCTGACAGAAGCGAGGGGGAATCAAAGAGTGAGCAACTTTTGACAACACACGCTTCACAGCTCTGACCACTGAGGATCTACATGATTATCTCCAGACAAAATAACTGTGAGTAAAAGGCTTACATACACTTAAATTAAACACAGCAGGGTTTTAGTAATCTCTGTTTGCATTTTACTTTCTGTTAAGAAGGAAATTGCTTGGACTTGGAACATTTCATTTAATGGCATTTTTAGTTACCTTTTGTACTTCTAATGCCATAGTCTAAATTCACCCCAAATTACCCAGGAAGGCAAAAGAAACTTTTGTCTTTTATTTTTAATTGCTGTAGCTTCCTTACCAATTTTACTAAATTAAATGTGTTTTAAAACATCACCGTATTTGAAACCTAATTATCCCAATCTCTGGATGAAGAATAGCTAACAATACAAACCCCATTTATGTAATTTATTTTGCAAAGGAAAATAAATGGAATGCCCTTGCAGTAATGATATACATGTTTGCAATTCCACCCTGTTTTTTCTCTCTCCCACAACAACTTAGGGAAGCTGCATCTTTTTTTTTTAAACAAATGCTTTAAAAGCATCTCTGCTGTGGCATGTGTTGTCTCTCCGTACCGCTCTTAGAATGAGAGGAACTCTGCATAATGTCATGTCCTCTCTAAGCAGCATGAAGGGCTTTTGTTTTGTGCGGTGGGTTGGGTTGGTTGGGTTTTTCTTTCGTTATAGCTGGTCATGAATGAGGATTATGGCCTGTCGCCCACAATAAGTCGTGAATGAAGATCGTGGCTGGTAATTGTAATGTGTAAAATAAAAAGAGCGGGAGACGCAGGGCTGAGATGCACCGGTTGTTGAATCATTATTCAGCATACCCCAGCAGAGTGGAGTTTAATCTTTTTAGACCACCTAGTCCTGAGAACTTAAATTTCGTTTTTGTTGGATAAGCTACCATTTGCTCACTGCATTTATCAACTACTTGCTGACTTCCTGGTACTTCCAGCTATATTAAGTTCTATCCCAGGAAAGAAAATTGTTCCCAACTGACAATCCCACCAGTTAAAAGCAAGAAAACAAGCAATCCTTCCCCAAACAAACAAATAAAACATGGAGCAAAAAGTTATTAGAAGAGTGCGCTAGAGCAAGTAAAGAAAATTACTGGCATTTTCCATAGCAGAGTTTCTCATCAGCCAACAGAATTTTGCTTACAAAAAAACTTCCCAGAAATTAACCTGAAAACAAAAGGCTGGTTAAAAAAGAAAAAAATTATTAAAAAAAAATAAATAAAATGGATACCATGAATTGCAGTTCATATTTAAACTCATTTGCTAGGAAGGTGCCCTCGAGCTCAGCAGCCTGCTCGCTGCGAGTAAACACCGGGACATATGTGGTCAAACAACCCAAAATACTTGTTGAAGATTACTTCTACAAACGTGTCTTGGAAATTTGCTTTGCTGTTTTCTGTGGGGTCATGTTATTTGCTCTCTGCAAGTGTTCAGATGAGCCCTGACTGGTTTCTTCACACAAATATTTGCAAGACCTTTTCAGTTTGGCCCAAATGTTTATTTGTTCAAAAATTCATATGAGGAAGGACTTTATTTGTTATTCTTCATTCATTGTCCCTCCTTGTTGTTCCCCATTTTAAAAACAGTCAAACATCCAGAAAGGGAATGGATACACTACTCATGTGATTTTGATGACAAATTGTGTATTACAACCAATGACTGGTAGAAACGATCAGTGCCTGAATAAGTCCAGCACTTGTTTGCATGAACTATCCAGTAAATATTTTAAACTAACAAATACATTCCTAGAAACCAGAATAGCTGTGTGAGCAAATCACGAAAGAAAAAAACTGTGGAATATTTTATTTGTCATAAATAATTTAATCACCTGTGTCTTAAAACTTCAAATACAAAAATTAAACTCAACCATTTCTTTATATCCCTTCCAACACAACCGGCTATAAGCCACTCTACTAGCTAAAGATACTGCTATGGGATTCTTTAAAAGATTATTAAGGTATTTCTTAAATTAGGTATTTCACACAGCTATTTATATTTGCTCTTGGGAAGCCTGAAACTCGCTTTTTGTTGTGTTTTTTTTTTTTCTCTTTTCTTTTCTTTTCCAAATGTGTTGCCTTCCCTGCGCACACATGCTACTTTGTTAACCTTGGTTCTTCCTACTTGCTTGGATTCCTGCATTGATTTTATCCTAGAAGATCACGAAAGTGCAATTCTTTCAATTCTTTTTGTTCCCCCCCCCCTTTTTTTTTTCCCCAGGGGAAAGAAATAGCATTAAAACATTTAACACATATGGCCGGTGGACAGAAGGAAAACGAACACTTCAATTGTGACATCTTCCAGCTTTCTTGGTGTCCCTTTACAGTCTTAAAAAGAGCAGAAATATCTACATCTACTTCATGTGACGTAAGTAATAATGGTAACCAGGATATAACTTTAAAAATAGTTTGCCTATTAGCTAGCGAGCATTTATTTATGCAGTGCCGAGAAGAGCTGAAGCTGAAAATATCCTTTCAGGTTTCGAGACATTTAAGCACATTATTAGGAGCTGTGGCACACCAACACGCAGGTATCGCCCAATTTCATTACTACCTGATTAATTAACCTGTTTAAAGTGTGAAAGTTGGCACCTTGTCATTAGAATCCATGGGAATAACTAATGAGAAACTATGAAATAATTTGTTCCTCAATTAAAAAACCTGAAAGAAGAGGTTTTATCTCATTATTCTTCCTTCCTGTTATCACCTATGCAAAGCCAAGAAGATTTTGTAAAACTTACTGTCTAAAAAAAAAAAAATACACTATGTAACATCTTAGGAAACACTTCACAGATCTTTACTAAAATGTGGTGTTATCCAACACCAACAGACAAGCCAAGAAGTTTTCAGGGAAAACGTATTCAGTAGACAGCAGGAATGTGAATCCGAGTCCTTTCATTTAATAAGATTTATTTGTTATTCTTTTTTAGTGTATCTAGAGGTCGACGAGACAAAAAGACCCACTTGAGTTATTAATTGAGAATAAATTACATGACAAATATAGACCTTGTTTTCTATTAACAAGTTACCTACAAATAGGTAATATCTTTTATAAATGTGCTCATTTAGGATTAATGGTTTATGGAAAAAGGAACCTCGACTTTAAAAAATGGTTGTTATGGACATGGGTTATTCGTTTTCATTAGTTTTGCTGTATTCGTCACTAAGGCAAAATTTCGTGTGAATTTACAGATAAAGGAACAGGTTCAGGAAGATGTTCAGGGAAGCTTTAGACCCCTAGGTATCACTTCAGGAGCATAAGCCGAAAGTTTGGATTCTCAAAGTGACTTCTCAAAAAACAAGTATTCACCAGCAAAATAGTCACTGGGCTACTCTGCACCCAGCGTGGCTGAGCTGATGATTATATATACGGAAAGTGAGAGGTTTAGCGCTGCGAAACGTGGATTCTAAGCAGAAAGTCAGACACTTGAGGGATTTGGATCCAAAATTACCTATAGATATCCAAGACACTGACAGCAGGATGGGCCCTCGCCCTGTGTTCCCCTGAATAGCAGACGGGCATTCGTTGAGATAAATTGGGAGAACAGTTCTGAAGATTAAACTAGTTGCATTAGGAGGTAAGGGGAGAAAAAGTAAGAAATCTCAGGTGGCTTTCCTTTTTTCCTAAAGGAAAGTGTGGAAGGAATGAGTATCCCGATGAAGAGAGAAAGGTGGTGGTCATGGTCATCAAAGGGGAAAATTTAAAGCTGTAATTAAAAGCATTAGCTGTAGGTTTAGGAAAAGACTCGACCCTAGATTCATTGAGAAACAACAGCAAATGGTCTTGGACATTGCCTGGCTTTGTGGGAAAGAAAAAAGAGAGGAATAAAAGATAATCCCCCTATTTTGCATTTACATGTCTGGTGGGTATCAGTAGGTATCATCTTTGAGAAGAAACTTGGGAACCCTGGGACAGGCTCAGGTCTTGCTTGATCTGCTCCCTCCATCCCTGTGGAGGCTTAGACGTTGTCCTGTTGAGAGCTTCGGTCCGACACGAGGCCAAGCTGTGGGCTACCCTACAAAGCCTTGCACCCAAGCTCCAGTCATGCTACTTCGTTGTAGCCTCAGAGCAGAAACTGAAAGCAAAGAGAAGAGGCAAAGCAGTTTCCTGATATTTGTTCCAAAAAGAAGCAGATGATCTCCCGTGATTGGAAACAAAAAAAGAGAAGAGGAAATGAGGTAACCGAAAATTTGCCAACATCTTCAGATTTTTGTTACTGCTTTGGTGGTAGCCAGTGGTGACAGGTGACACATGACTTCCCCAAATCTGTTTAAAAAAACATTAAGCCTTATTTGTTTTCATTTTGATTGCTGTCATGGTTTATGGCAGGGCTACCACAAAGCTCTTCTGTCTCCTTTCGTCAGAATGTAAAGTCCAGTTTGACATTGGGCTGCTTAAACGTCTTCATATAGTCTACATTTAGATAGGAAATAAAAGACATGTAGACTTAAAAACATATGTTAGAATTGGTGAAAATGTCTTATCCCAATTCCTTTTTTTGTTAATATACATAACAGGCTTTCACTAGGGGAGTAGGCCTGCTTTTCCTTGACAGTCTCTTCTTTCGTTGAAAATTTGCACATTCGAAAAATAAAATATTTCCCCTTTTCTGGTCTTCCCTGAGGGGGAGAAAACTTCCCC
Source organism: Phoenicopterus ruber ruber (assembly GCA_009819775.1). Taxonomy (NCBI): domain Eukaryota; kingdom Metazoa; phylum Chordata; class Aves; order Phoenicopteriformes; family Phoenicopteridae; genus Phoenicopterus; species Phoenicopterus ruber. Next base: position 40,118,998 of record CM020220.1, read on the forward strand.
AGCGCGCACCGCCGCGCGCCCAGCCGGGGAGCCCGGGCGGCGATGCTCCGGGCAGCCGCCGCCGCCCTGCGGTCTCTCTTCTTTCGCCTACGTGCAGGCAGAGGGGCCAGAGCCCCAGCGACCGTAAATGGAATCGTTTAACTGGGTTTATATCAATGCAAAGAGGAACTGTTTGGTTTCAGGGAAGTGGAAACCGAATGCAAGGTTTTGGCTTTGCAAGGCAAGCAAAGAAGGGTTGCTTTACTCATTTGTTCTGTATAAGGAGCACCTGCCGCTACTGAAAGCAATAGCTTCCCACCTTCCTCACGTTACAGGTAGTAGAGACTTACTCTTAATTGAAAAAAACCAAACAAACAGAAAGCACCACCCAACCTTGTTCCATTTGCAGCAAGACCTCAGGAAAGGAGGAAAAAATACTGCCAAAGGTTCTTCTTTCTCCAGTATAACTCTCAACGATCCAAAGAGAGAGTGACACCAAAAAGGTAGAGAAAAAATCATATATTGCCGCCATTTCGCCTCTCCCTTTGCACACACTAACGCACACACATGTACATACTCACATGCACACACACGTACGTACATAATTGATGAAGTTAGAAATTTTTGTTTCTGAAAACCAGCTTTAGATGATCTTATTTATTTATTAGTACTACTGTTCAATTTATATTTTGGCTTGCTATTTATTATGCAAAATAACATGCTCATATTTTATTCAGCAGAGCATTTGATTAGTGTAAAGCTCTATTTGCTGGCCTGCACAACAGCATTTTGTCTAGTCTGCAGGCAATATAAGATACTCCAGATCGTTCATAATTCCGACTGACTCCAAAAAAGAAAACTGTTAAAAGGCTGAAACTCTTTCTCGGCGTGTAGACGGCAGCAGGACCTTTGGTTATACCAAGTTACAAGTTAATTTTGTCTTTGATGGAATGACTTGCTACTGTTAACAGTAAATAAACTTTTTTTTTTTTTTTTAAATAGATTCTGAATTGCTGCAGGTTATTACAGGATCCTGTGAAAAAAAGTCTTCTCTTTAGTGTCCAGTGTCTGAGGTCTCCTGGCCAGCACTTCCATATTCAGAGTCTGTTTCTATTTTAAGAGTGATCTGCAGTCTTTTTATAAGATCTTTTTAATCTAATTCTATTGCATTTTATTAGTTTTCAGGTATTTGATATATGTTCTTTTTTATTAAGATTAATATAAAGTACTTTAGGATTTGTCTACATGAAAGGTGCTACATAAACCAAATGTTTCTGGTGTGCTCCAACAACCTAAGTCACCAAGCAAGACCAGATGACTTCAAAAGATGCCTTGAGCTATCTGCTTAAAGATAATTTAAAACATTTTCATTTTAAATGCATTAAAAAAAAAAAAAAGGTAAACTACCGAGTATAGATGTAGATGATAAAATAGATATAGAGTAGATGATAAATATTAAAGGGAGGGAAACGGTTTAGGAAGGCGAGTCCAGGAAGCCATAAATGTATAAACTGAAGCATTTACTTTAAATAACAAATTACGAGCTGGATTCACAAGGAAATTATTGGCTCCAGTACGTGTATGGAAGAAACATGGTTTGAATAGCTTGAGGGGAAAGGTCCAGGCTAGTCTTGCTTGACAAAAGACCTGGAATGAGAAAACCCTCAGTTCTTGTCTTCCATCCTGGTGCAGCCAAGATCCTCTTTAGGGCAACACCGTGTGTGGCTGCCAGTGGGGCGGGGAGAGCCGTGCTCCCGGAAAGAGGGGAAATTTGCTATTTTCCCCCAAACACTTTGGCTGGGAACAAACACGACGTAAAGGGACCCCATAGACAACCTGAGAGAAATACACGTCTCCGTAAAGATACCTTTTAAAAAAAAGAAAAAAAGAAAAAAAAAAAAAAAAAAAAAAAAAAAAAAAAAAAGACCAACCAACCACCAAATATGAATAAAAAATCTTCTTCTCAGGGCAAAGGGAAGCTGTCTCAGCAGCATCACTTTTAAAATGGATAAAAGCCCTTCTCAGAGCTGAAGACAAATCAGTGGCACCGGCTTTAACAAAGAGAGAAACCTTACTTAGGGCTAAGAGACAGCAGGAGTGGTAGGAGTACCAGCTGGAACAGAGATGCACATCAAAGAAATTAAAGCCCTATGGCTGAAGAAATTACATGGATACTATAAACTAATAATTTTAAATATTAAAAAACCCTTTTCAGGCTAAAGAAAAGATACACGTTGTGAGCAGCCAGCCCAAGGTTAGCAAGCACTGAGCGAGCACAGCCCCTCAGAACCGGAGACCTTTACCTTGATGCCTCCCAGGTAACAAAGTGGATTGTTTAATCCCTACTGGTTAAAGACACAGCTTGCTACGTTGGGTTTGTTGTTGTTTTTTTTTTATTTTTTCTCCCCGTGCTTTTTAGTTTCTGTTAAAATACATTTGTTAATCATGCAGCAAAGTTGCACAAAATGTTCTGTTTCAGAACAAGGAGTTATGCACAGCCTGCGTTTCGCTCTAGACTGATGCAACAGCTTGCTTTTCAGCATGACTCTGGCTTCTCCCTTGCCCTAGACATTAGGCTTCATAGAGTTAAATTTAAGGTCTAATTTTCTTTACCAGCAGAATGTATCTCATTTGCTATCAGCGCATGCAGTATACTTTTTGTCAACATGGTAATTCAAGGAGAAAGTCAGGCTCTCTTTGTTATCAGATTTACAATGGTTTCTTAAAAAGACAGCTTGTGTATACCTCCTGCCTCACTAGAATACTTGCTTGCTTGGTTCCTAACAATGGCTCATTAAATTCAGTCAAACTAGTATGAAACTTACCTTCAAACAGTTTCACTTGCTGAACCCCATTCTCAAAGGATTTTCTAATCTGCAATTTCTATTTTAGACTTTGAGCAGGAAATTGGAGAGAAAAGAGCACAGAGCACTTGCTGCAAAAACACCAAAACCAAACAATGCTTGATGATACCGTTTCAGAAGCAGAATAGATTTGTGTCACTCCTGTTTTGAAGGCAATCATGCTCACAACATTTATTCTTAAAGCAGGAGCATTCACCGATGGGTTTGGCTGTAATTAGTCTCATCTTGGAAGAGAAACCTATAGATTCCAGCAAACTTTCTTTTTTTTTTCCCCCCTGAAATCTGTTACTTTGCCGATCTGCACAAGAAGGTTCAAACCGTACACAGCTCATTACTGGCCACTACAAGGTGAAACTGTTCCTGTACGCTTCCCACCTCACCCCCCAAAAAGCTGAGATTCAGCTGGACAAACAGCAGCACAAGGATAGAATTTCCCCTTTTCTTGTACGAGTGAGAATAATTCAGACCAGTAAACCTTTATAGGAATCTCTTGATATACCTTTTTCTCACTCCCTTGGTTATATAGTATCTTCCTCAGCATTGAAGTTATGGCCGAAACACAGATATATATTTTATACGAGCAGCTAAAGAAGGAAACGGTCGCAAATGAAATCCCCAAAAAAGACGTTAGGGCTTGGCGTCTTAAATCGTTAGACGCGGGAAATGATACGAGTGCGAATATTTTTCTTTTTGGAGGGGATGTGCGTGTTTCAATAACCTTTTATTGCCCGACACGGTACACGATTAGGAATCCGTAGATGATCAGATAGTCCGACTAAGGCATCTTAACGCAACCACAACAATACGGCTGCACATAGGACATTGTCTTTCGCATCGGCTTTTGTTTACGCCTGCCCCTGGACTCCGCGTGCAAAGCCGAGCACGTAAATGTCACTGCACAGCTAAATACCCCCACGTAACCCTACTGCTGGCCTCCTCCTGCCGCTCGGAAGGGTCCGCCACCGCTTTCCAGATAGCAGCCGTGCGAGCAGCACATCGCTGCGCTGCTACGGGCTTTGCATCCCCCGGGTAGCTCAGACCACACGTGTAGTATAGCAAAAGTGCCATCTGGAAGTAATTCCCCGTTATTACTTCTTATCAGGGCTGCTGAGGGTTTTTTATTTATCAAGTATAAATGAATCATAGGGCAAACTGATGTATGCTCATTAAACTATGAAAACTTATTAGGCTATCCTTTTACTGCTCAAAATAGAAGTCTAATAGAGGTAGGCTAGATCATGCTAACCTACAGCATGAATGTGACATGCAAAAGAAGAAATAGACTGAAATCTGTCTGAGTTATGCCAGGAAATTACATATTCTTCTTAAAGTAAAATAAACACTTGACAAAGCTGTTAATCATCCCTAGTGGAAAGGATTTACAGATTCAATATTAAGATGATGAGCTTCCCACTGGTCTTAGGAGCACTATAGTCAAATGAATCAATTTTCCTCTGAAATCATTTAGATAAAAATTACATTCACATTGAAGAATATGAATGGTTTGAATGCTAAAATGTCACTTTAAAGATGTGTCGTCCCTCCAGTGAGCTCCTATTAGTTCTCAGTTAATATTTAGTATATTTTGAATGAAAAATTCAAAGTCAGTATCTTATATGTAAATATGTATATCTGTAATGTACCGTATAGGCTCACGTACTTTTTCCTCTGCAGAAACAGCGTTGCATAAACATACATAATCTGCAGAGCCTGAATTAAAAAAATATACATTTAAGATTGATTTTTAAATATCACTCATACCCAGACATTTCACATCAAACCACACGAAAGATCTGCTTCAGAAAAATAAATTTGCACATTAAACAGTAGAAGAATAAAGAATACATATTTATCTTGATTAAGATGATTTCATAAAAGCTCTTGACAATTAGGGTTTTTTTTCCCAGTGATTTGAAACAATCCTTTGTTGAGAACATATTTGAAAATTTACCTGGAGTTAAATAGTATCTGGGGACTCCATTAAAAAAAAAAAAAAAAAAAAAAAAGCAAAAACCAAACAATTTTTAGAAGTTACCCATTCAAAGAGAGAGGGGGAGAGAGAGAGAAAAAGAAAGAACGAGCCAGGGAGATTATAGAATTTAATGATTAAGAATGTGTGCAGTGCAGTATAAGTACATTTGTTTCCTTGGAAACAAACTAGTACTGTTGCACTGAAGAAATTTGTAAGCATTAAAAAATTCTGTAATCAGGCCCCAGGAGAACATATTAAATTTTTTAAAAGGGATAAATATTTGACATTCCTGGCCATTTTCTGACTGTACTTGTTGATGAGGCCTGCTGTCAATGGGTGGTGTTCCGAACACTGGAGAAATGGATACAATACGTGAACCTGCACAGCCAAGAACGCACTTTTAAACGGCTAATCCGTGCGGCAGGATCAACAACTCCAGCGCTGCACAGAAAGATTCAGCTCTTTCAAGGAGCAAGTAGATGGCAAACGCAGCTAAATGCAAATAAAGGTAGACTACCAAGCCTGCGAGAAAGATTCAACGGGGGAAATATTAAGAAAAGAGTCTAAAGCCTCTGCCCAAGTCGCCCTTGCTTGCAGAAAGCAGCAGGCTGGCTCCCGGGGAGAAGACAGGGTAATGATGCTCCTGTTTATACCGGGTACAAATTATAACCTACTGGAGTTCCTCAGCTCAATTAATTCAAATAAAACAACATGCTCCGATCTCTTGAACCCTCCCCTGTTTCACGACCAAACTCCACACCGTTCTTTCCAACTGCCCGGGAACATCTAGGTGCTTTGTCTACTTCAGTTTTGGCAGCAAGAAACAGAACCCGAAGTGCAAAAAATTCAAAAAAAATATATCAGAGGCTTCCATTTACAAGCTGGAGCAAAAATATCCAGAACATCAGATGAAATGTCGCTTTGGTGAGCTGTCCATTTGCAAGTGGAAGTGATACCAATAAGCTAGAAGAACACGTCGATGCTGGTTGGGCGGCTATAAGCAAAATCTTTTTTTCTACTTATTATATTACAACCATAAGGCAGGTTGTAGAGCTACAGCAGTGATGTCATTTGTCCTGGAAATCCATGCAGCTCTTGTTGTGACGTGTTTCAAAACAAATATTCGGTCTCATAAAAACGTACACAGGGAAAGGTGAGACTTTTTGATCATTATAAAGCAAATGTGCTTCATATCACCAAAGAAACAGGGCAAAATATGCAGATCGGGTCTAAAAATATTAGTGCAGTGAGCTCATTGGAGTGAGACTGTAAGATGTGGTGGATCAGGCTTTATAATTACGAGGAAATAATAATGGCCAAAACGGTCCCTCAGTTTCTCCCGAATGGAAAAATTCAAGACATGGGAAGTTACGCAGAACAAAAACACGGTAAAAAGGATTCTAGGTGCAGGTTTGTCATGCAAGTGGAAACCTTGACATTAGTTTGCCACTGAGCGCTAGCAAGCAGGACTGCTTCCCAGCCCACCTGCGCAGTGGCCTTTGCAGACTTCCAGACTGCAGGCCATGGGAGATACTGGGATCCTCTTTGATTCCAGCGATATTTGCATTATTTCAACATACTGCCTTAATTTCTTTCGACTCGGTGGCTCTCTGCTGCGCTTCAATATAGTGTTTATAAAAAGAGCCAGAGCAGAAAGCAAAGTGCTTTATACAAAGTGCTTCTATCAGGTTAATTTACGATTGCCAAACGTGCCTCCTATTGTCACATATCTAAAAGGGAAGAGATGAGTAATATTTGTGTCTAATAGACAGAAAATACCTAGTTTCACAGGAAAAATAATCTGTGGCCCACTTTCCTTCCCAAATACATGCCTGAAGTCAGTAAATGCTATGGAAGACCAACACAAACCTCAGCTACATACGCCTGGGTTTGGCATTGCTCATTTTGTCATGGAATTACAGAACAACTAAGCTTGGGAGGCACAGCTGGAGCCATCTGGCCCAATCCCCGCCCAAAGAAGGGCCAACCTCAGAGTCAGAGAGGGTTGCCCAGGGCCTTCTGCAACTGGGTTTGGAACATCTCCAAGGATAATCTCTCCTAACATTCCCACCGGGCCCCTCTTCCAGTATTTGACTAACCTCAAAGAGAGGAATTTCAAGCTTGATAAAAAATAATGGCTGTCTTTTTTTTTTTTTAATTGTTTGCTTTCAGATCCTCAGGCTGATAGTTTGATTGGATAGAAAAGAAAGTTAAGTTCAAACGGACACACTGGCCTTGTCTCAGCTCTTAACACAACTCTGCTCTCAGCGTAGATACAAGTCAGCTCAGATAATCACCATTCTGCTATTTACAGGGACTTTGACAGGAAGAAAAACCCATCTAAAACCAAATTGTGTTTCCCAAATTACACACCTGGCCATCAGACTTGGCTCAGGACTAACTCTTCCCCTCTTGGAGAATCTTAATCGGCCCTTGCTCTATGTCGGTGCTTAAACAAGACTTGTAGGAAAGGTAAATTCCCATCCCTCTTGACAAGGACGATAATAAACCCCTGCCTTCTCAAGGACAGGTTCATAATTTCCCATCAGGTAAGAAATAAACCCCACAAAACATAGCAAACCCTAAATGCAGCTTCTCTGGTATGTGTTTTCATGCAGCAAATTAGGAACTCACATGGCCTTTCCGTACACAAAACTCCCCCCGATATCAATATGTGTTGTTTTTCTATAAGGGCACGTCGACAGCGTTGAGCTTTTTATGATATTTTTGTGTTACCACTTTTATGCAGATTGGCACTTCTTCCTTTGAATCTTTCTCTCTCCGACTACCCGTCCTGTATGCTGCTTTTCCCAAAATTCCTCATTCTTCAGGGTAAATTTGAGACTGGAACCTCTGACTCCTGTGTACTGTGATTATCTATGGGAAAAGTAAAACTGAGCCAGCTCTAGGGAGAGCTTTTCCTTTGGATCTCTGCGGGGACCCAAGGGTATTGCTCCTTTGATACTATTTTTTTAAGAATCTTCAAGTCTGTATGTGTGCAGTGGGAAGTTTATTGTGATATGACCATGTGGTAATAATATATCAAAGTCCAGCATTAAAATATTTCTAAAAACATGAAAAATGGGCTGTTCATAATGCTAAAGAAGGACAAGCAAATTTGCTGACAATGTGGGTAATTTCCTGAAATCAGAGTTCATCTTGTAGCAAACCTGTGCTCTGCAGACAACCGAAACAAGCAAAGCATAAATCACTCACACATACGCTACATCCTCTGTCCTGATAATCGCGTGTTTTTCGGATCACAACAAAGGAGACTGTGCCTTAGAAGAATAATAAGGGCCTGCTCCAATATCCATTGAAAACAATGGAAAGGCTCCCATTGACACGAACTTCAAGGGATGAATATTGCATCTGGCTGTAACACCACAAAGGTCTGAAAACAAGACCTGCAGCCAGCTTTTTACCAAAGAAACATATTGAAGTCTATGATCTCCTGCTAGTTATGAGAGTCTGTACTTTTAACTCTATATAATGAATGCGCACATGCAAGAAAATCAGATAACACTGGGACAAAAAATGGATTTATTCTTTTTTCACACCTTGCAAATGCGTTGTGGAAAATTTCTCCCAATTTAATCAATAGTCTTACATGTGTATTCTAATACTCCAACTTTTTTTTAATCTATATGTGATTTAACTGTTGCAGCATAAGTAGTCCCAATAACTTTGAGAACATATATATTAAAATTATGAGTAACTTTGCATTCTAAATGCATTAATATTTTAGAAATCATTGTGGGGTTATTATATTTTGAAGGGCATTAAAACTTATTGTACTCTTTGGGCTTTTGCAATTGCGTATTTCTAAAGTGGTAATTTTATCTCACCCTTTATATGAATTTAAAAATGCATCATTTAAGTACAGTCTCATTTTCTAGTTTGGTACACATCCCGTTCTGAAATGTTTTACAAATTAAAACTTTTTTCAGCATGAAAAGAAAATTTTGGGGGGCTAGGGACATGTCCACCTATTAACTCACAACCTTGGATTGCATTGCCAAAAAAGAAAGAACCCTTTAACACAGGAAAAGTAAGGCTGGATAGCAAATAAATTAGATACAGACGTGAGATAATAGAAAGCGCAGTAATCAGAAGACATGTTTTATTATTACAGGTGGAGATAATGTTGAAAAAAAAGTGTGGGAGAATGCCTTGGGCTTGTTTTAAGACGAACATAAAAATGCAATACCTATGTGTTTGTTTTAGCATCTTTTGTGGTAAAGATTTTTTTTCCGTAATATTTATTTATTCTTCACATGTAAAAATAGGCTTATTGAAGTATTTGAATGTGCCAAATATTTAGAAGTTAACATGACCAGATCTGAACGCGAGGTCATTCCTTTCCTTACAGCAACATTTCCTACAGCCCACATAAAAACTTCCACTTCTATAATCTGCCATAAAATCCGGTGGCGTCAATAAGAAATTCTTCTACTGACCTACAGCAGGTTTCTGGATTTTCCTCCTCTTCTGTGAAATAGATGAAAAATTAAGGTAAGAATTTCTGTCCACTCTAGGGACTTTTTTCTGGGTTCATATGATCATGACAGTTATTTTCCTGGGAGACTGACAGCCTGGCCCATCGAGAAGCCTCACAGGTATTTTTCAGGTTCCACTGCTCAAATTGCATATATTGCACAGATATTCATGATCCCCTACTATCAGCCTTCCTTTTAGAAGGAAAAAACTGCACCAAAAGATGTGTGAATGTTCCACAATAGTTTGCGTTAATGAATCGAATGAACATGAACCGATATTAAATAATGATCTAAGTACATGCAACACAACTAAGAATTATTATACAACCTGCGTAGCTTTTCTTTTGTATTTTCAACTTCATACCAGCAGTTATTTGTGATCAGCTCATTGCAAATCTACTAGATTTTCTAGACTACCACTGCACATGGTGACAGAACAAAATATTTCAGTAGCTTGTGAGCGAAGATTGTAAAACCTTTAAAAAGTTGGTATCCAATACAACTTCTACTAAATTATCTTTTTAATGAGTATATGCTCTTAAAATAGTTGCTATGATAACACCTTCCAGCAAATGCCTTTTTTTAACAATATTCCTTTTTTAAAGAAAATTCCTTTTTTTAATAATATTTTTAAAACACAAGAAGTACAAATGCCGTCAGAGCATTTTTTTATTTGATTATTCAAATGAATATCTGCATTGCCTTTTGTTTTGTTTTGCCAAAATTGCCTGAAAGTACTAGATACAGGTAATTATAAGTGTTTTCGTTCCTTTCCAGTAAGAATTATACCATATGCCATGGTTGAAATTAGAATCTAATCAACATTCAGTATCCCACAATGCAGAGAGAGAAAGTTTAGATAAAATTCCCTCTTCCAACTAATATAGTGACACAACGTTGGTAGCTTCACTGTTGTTGTGAAACTCTGCCGTCCTTCAGTGTAAGAAAGAAAAAAGAATGGAACAAAAGCTGATGCACAAAACCCGCTTGTGGTTTCCATTAAGAAACGATTGCTGAGAAACTTTCTCGTACTTGCACACAGACGTAAGAGTTGCTGTAAAGAGAGTAACTGGGACTATTCAGAAGGCTCCTCACAGAGGGAAGGACAGTTTACCACCTCCCCTCTCACGACCAGTTAGGAGATACCTCTTGGCTACAGCCAAGAGACCGTTTGGCCAGACAGAGTTGGACAAATGTTGGAAAAAATCATTTATGAACCTCACAAACAGCTATTACTGTCTTGTCTCTAGTCGCACAACAGTTTTGCTCTTGTACTCACAATTCTTTGACAACACTTAGTTTTTAAACGCTCGTACACAGGAGACGAGCTTAGAACTCATGAAGTTCCCACCGGGAACCTGTCTCTGGATAGGTTACTCTAGGTAGGCTTATCTAACCAGCCCGGGAATAGAAACGGAAACCTTCTTTGTCCACTCAAAATCAGCATCCTCAGGCATCTGACTTTGGGTACTGAAAAAGTAACTTTTAATGCAAGTCAAAGCTCACGTAACTGAGCTCAGAAGCAGTGCAGGAAGAAGGATGGTTTCTTCCACCTCACTGATAACACGACATCGTATGACAAAACAAATGCACGTCAGCCAAAAAAAAGGCTGCACCGCTGGGAGGAGAGCCGGGCTGCCAGCTAGGCCCAGACTTCAGAGGAAATAAAACCACCGAGAAGGAGTTGATAATATTGTCTGATCTCTTTCGAAGGGAAAATTGAAATGAGATGTAGATAGCCATCAGCGCAGAGATGTTTTTGTCAGCAAGGAAAGTCAGACCACCACATCCTTTCCTCCTTTACATCTGACTTCACATCCCCGAGCCACGTACCCTCTTTGGAAACTTTTCCACATGAAAATACTTAATACCTGTGTGGGAGCACTACGTCCCCGCAAGGCCGTAGGAGATATTCAGCACGAGTATTATCAGGTCATTCTCCTGGGCAGCGATAACTCTCTCATACTAACTCCAACACTGAAGCAATGTCTTCATTGGAAAATGTACTCCTGCACTTAGAGGGAAAACCCAGCATCTATTATTCATGGGAAAACTCCATCAAAATATGTTGCTCAAGTAGACAACGAGAGTTTGCCTGATTAAGATGTACGGAAGGAGACAGGTGATGTGTATGCAAACACGGTTTTCCCAAGTATCAATGAATCATCCTTTACAGAAACCTCTACGTTCATGAATAAAACCATGAGAAAAGCCAGGTAAGCAGCAGCCAAAGTGGAAGGGGTTACATTTCTCCCGATAAATCAGGAAATACAGTGTATAAAGCTAAATTTGGAGGAATATATTTGTTTTAAACCTTGAGGCGTAATACTCTCATTGAGGAGGGGAAAAAAAGCTGGAGAAACAGGGCCATTGATATGCTGATCACCGTAACAATGCGGAGCACAGAGACAATTTAAAACTTTACTCCTACATCTGATTTAGGGTATTGTTGAATAGCAGTTGTTAGAATTTATACAAATAACTATTCTTCTAGTCTATGTTTATGATATTTTATTAATCTTTCTACTATTACTATTATTATTAATAATACAAGAGTACTGTTTTTCCAAAGCTGCATTGTGTTCTCACAGACATCCGTGCTTTGAAGAATTTCCTTTCAAAATTATAAAATATTTATATAATAAATCATCAGATGATTTAAAATTAAATCCTTCTGGTTGTATTTATGTTCATGAATCAAATGTGACTTTTCTCGCTTTACATAGGTCTATGCTGTTTTCAACCTCAACCTTTGCAAGTGACATTTTCATTTAGAATCTTATCATTTCATAATTATTACCTTTCAGAACTCCTAGGGAGAGAACAAAAGCTTCCTCTTTGTATTTCCATTGTTATGTTTCTTTGAAGAACAAATTAAATTTCAATCCCAGCCAAAACAAACTTTTAAAGTGCAACATAAATTAGAAATTACGTGAAAAAAATACCAAGCTGTGAAAGCTTAACGCGGCCTCTCGTGAGCCCAGGTATATTCTAGACAATTTATTACTGTGTTTTCTTTGTTTAACCAGTGGACCAAGCTCAGCCTAACGAAACATGGCAAACGTCTCACTGAAGTTGATCCGTGCTGCTATAAACCGATGCCAGGACTCGTGTGATGTTACTAAAGGAGAGGGGCTCGTTTATACCGCCGGGGTGATTATTTACTATCTGTCAGGTTGTTGTTACCTTTTAATTGTCCTCTGAGCTCTCCAAAGAGGAGATATCTGATCATTCCTCAGCTCCCTTGCAAAAAGTGGAGCCGCATTCTATAAAATACCGTATTTACACAGTTACTACTAATGGTGATTCTTATTATCATCCGTTTCTTTTAATTTCACTCCAGTGGGCAGATTATTCTTTTTTAGGTAAATGTCGTGGCTCAGATTCATAGAAAAGGCACAACCGCAATTAGCAGCAACAGTAAAATGGAGCACACAGAATATTTGCGAGCCTGGAAGGCACTCCTGCTTTTTCAGGGAAATTTCAGTTTTAATTAAGGAAACAAACAAACTTTGTATTATCAAAGTGGGAGAGGGGGAAAAAAAAAAAAAAAAAAAAAAAAAAGGAAAGAAATCAGCCTGGAAGTAGGAGGAGGGGGGAGAAATCAAGGGACCTGGAGAGTGTTCAACTCCCAGCAAGGGACAGAAATGTAAGTGGCTCCTGGCAGCCCCGTCCGGATGAAGAGACGGGGTGGCGGCACTCGAAACCTGGCAGGGAGAGCGGCGTTGATGGGAAGGAGGGAGAGAGGCACTCACCTAATAAAACAGTGACACCTGGGCAACGCGTCCGCCCGCCTGCCCTCTTTCCCAAGGCTTGGGATCCCAGGTCCTCCAGCACGCGGGAGTGTTTTATGAGAGGTTCGCTAACGCACCGGAGGAGCAGCGAGGAGGTCGCCGCGGAGGCGGCGGGGCCACACGCACAGCATCCCCGCGCCCCAAATGGGCCCAGCGCCTGCTTTGATTAAAAGCTGTAAGACCGTCGCGTTTTAACGTGAGCTGAGCTGCCAAGGCTGGCCGAAAGGCACCCAATTCCAAGTTAAAAGTAGCTGCGCAGTCCAAAATTATGAGCAAAACAGAAAAAAATATTTTGTTTGGACTCAAAAAATAATTTATTGAAAATAAACGTTACAAATCTATTTTATTTCCCCCTGGAGCCTTACAAAGAGAACCAATATTCATCTGATATATTTCGTGTACGACCACAGCTATACATTAATCTCCGTGATTTAAGTCGCAGTTGTGCCTAAATGCCCTCGGCCAGCGCAGAGCCCCTCACGCGAGGTGCGAGCGGGGAGCGGGAAGCCCCCGCTGCTCGGCGTTGCCACCGCGGCAGAGCTGGGACAGCGAGGGGGCACCGAACCCTCCTCGGCTTGGAAAGGGATGGGGCTTAACTCCTTCGTTATCGAGGTCTCCAACCAGCCTTGCCCATCTCCAGCTGGGTGTTTTTAAATAGCCGACTTTGTCCCAGCCATGCCCTTGCGAAGTCACCGCTGCAGCATCCCATAGCACCCCTGCTATCGAAACTGCCTTGCGCTTTCCGGGCTCTCTCAATTCCCAGGTGAAGCATCCCTAAATTTTGCGTAATGCAGGTGTCAGCCACAAGCCCAATGTTACTGTGATACAAATGAAGTGGGAAACTGTCCTAAACCATGGTTAGCCGGGGACATAAACAACTTAATTTTTAATCCTTTCCAGTGATATCACTGTTTCAAGAGTGAAAAGAAGAAGATATTACTCGAGTCATTTGATCTTCTTATTTTGGATATACGCTGGATTACTTAGGGGTTTTTTAATCCAGTTAGGTTTGCTTCTTTCAATCTAGGTAAAAACCCACGGGAGATCCTTCTCTGTGAACAACATATCTCACCCTAAGTAAAGGGAGAATCTGGTTCATCTATATTCCTCACGTACAATTTTAAGCACGCTCCTCTTCTCTTTTCCTACAATCCTGTTTTTCGGAGCCACTTTCTTTTTAGACAGTAAGATGCAAATCTACTGCCATCAACTTTCTGTTATTCAGAAGCGCTGAGAAGTAAACCACCTGGTATTTTTCTTCAGTGCCTATATATGCATATGCAAATCCAACAGCTTAAGTATCTGCCAAACTATTTACCAAGTTTGTCAGGGAAACAGCCTCTGAAACAATCTTCTTTTAAAATAATATTCTACTGCTAAATTCTTCCTTTGAACGCTATTTTTGTCTCTTAAGGAATATTCACCCTCGCAGTCTGCCTGCTTGTTAAGAAAAAACAACAAGAAAAACAGTAAAATCTCACTGTTGGCCTATGTTCTAGTGCCAGTGTTCAAACATCAGGATCCCGACCGTATCCCAGCGCCTGAAAAACATGTCCTTTTCTTTGAAATCTGCCCGGGTTGCGGATGAGAAATTGCCAGTAGAAATTACAACATTTGCCATGACTGAGATGGGGTGGGTTTTCGCGTTTGGACTGAATGAAACCATGGAAAATGTTGTTAGTAACAACTCCAGTGTTATAAAAAATCGCCAAGTGACAGATTTTGAGATTAAAAGGAAATACTAAAAATCCCCTTCAATATTTAAAGCTTACTTAACTAGTAGCACTTCACTTGACACTGACTCGTGTCATTTTCTTTCATTCCTCTTTTGATCCATGCAAAGCGGTTACGCGATCGCAAATATCTTATCGTGTCACCTTCTCGTATGGATATGAGATGAAAGAATATTATCTCAAGCTGAGTGATAAGTCCTGTACCAAAACTACGGGTGGAATCTGCACAATCTGATGCGAAACGGGAGCGGGGAGGCGGCGGCGGCACTGGGCATTTTTTTCCTGATATTCTGTGTTGAGGATGGTTAAGAAAAAGGGTCTTGTTTTAATAGGTTATTCAAGGCTACTAATTAACGGTTGAGATGTTATACCAGGTTAGCTGAGCTTTTTGTCAATGTACAGAGAGCGTTCAAATCGCTTTTATTTGCACGATTACCAAGTAGCAGACCATCGATATTGTTTCGCCTCTGATTTTAAACATGCAAAGAGCATCAAAAGGCCTATTAACATGAAATAAAATTAGCCCTCATCTGTTTTATTTTAAAGGGACTCTTCCCCCTCCTTCCTTTTTTTTTCCCCCTTCTTTTCCCCTCTCTTTCTTACTTAGGGAGCTCAGTTCCTTTCCCATACTTGGTATGTAGTACATCTTTTTTTCTCAGAGTTAATTCTCCAAGTCTGGTCTGTCAGCCAGTATAAACAACACTTGATGAATGAGACTCAAGGTGTTTAGTCACCTGAAGCAGCTGTTTGAAGTAACTCTACACACAGCCTGAGGCCCGTGTTTTCACAGCTGTGGGAACTCTTCAAAAGCTTTCCCTCTTGGCCTGCTTCTTTGCTGTGGCTTTAGACTCTTAGCGCAAAATCTGGACAATTTCAAAAGGGCAGAATGAAACTAGAGACAGTAATTTTTGATGCTTTTGGGCCAAAAAATGGCCTAGAATAAATAAATGAAGTACATTTGAAAGTGCTTTACCTAGGTGGGCTATATATCTAAGAATCGCTCACTCTTCGTGTGCCCGTGCACTCACTTAAAAGGGGAGATGCGGGGCTGGACTGCTGCGCTCTGTTTACACGGCAGTATTTTCACTTTCTTCTCCGATGCAGCTCCGTTAAAACTCAATGTTTATGGGCCTGGAAAGACACGTACCTGAAATAAACTCAGCAAGTTTTTAGAAGTTGGAAAGCTCTCCAAACTCATAAATAGACCTGCAGTGATTAGCGATCTGTGCTCCCCGCTGGGGAGCTTTGGAGAATTGGCCTCGCAGAGGTTGGATGATTGCTTCTCCTGGCTCCAAGTCTGCGCCTTCATGATATGCCTCACTGTATCCATGTAGGTAGCCAAAGTAGTGATGAGCCCAAAAAAAAAAAATAATAAAAAAATTGAGCAAGGCGCTGAGCTGGCAGGGAAATTACAGTTTTGCAAATGCGGGACCCAATCATGCAGCTGGGCTGAAATATTATATGCGGAATGAGGTCATGGATCAGCAAATGGATTTTATTTGGGGGTGGGAGTGGACTGCAAGCCTAAAGCACGATGATGAATCCGCTGGAAAATCCTGAGCGATAAATGGCCAGGTTCTACCTCCCCTGCGATGTGCAACACCGCCATCCTCAGAGGCACCGCTGCCAGAAGATGAGGCTCCTCGAGGAGTCAGACAGATATTGCTCAACGCCGTGAGTAACGGTGGTGCCGTCAGACCAGCCCGAGAAGGTGAGCATCCCATGGGAAAGGGGGATGGAAAATAAATTCAGCAAAGCATTGACGTGAGCACCAGAAAGGGATGTGAGTAGACAGATTTAATCCGGGAGGCTGTGTCAGGTGGATGCTTAGTTCACTGAATAATGCTTTCCATTTCCAAGTTCGTCCAAAAAAGGAAATTCAGATACATCAAACCTCAACTTTCAAATGTGTCCAACAAAAGGCATCAGCAAGCTTGCCAGAAAGAGAGTAAGGATGGGACAAACTACTCCTGAGACAGTAGAACAAACATGCCCCAGCCTTAGCTGTTTTAACACCACATGCCTCCCACACATTGCTCCATAAATCGTTCTTTTCTTCCCTCTCATTTTCTCCAGTTTACAAAAATTCTCATGTTAACAGAAAACGTTTAGTTTAAATTGATCCTCAGCCATCCTTGGCATGTATTGTACACGCTCACCCTTTTATGTTTTATAGCTTATGTCATTCCGTATTTATCATTTAGTTAAGGCCTTATATTTTTGGCTTGCTATTGCCCCTTATCAGATGATAAAACGTTCCCTCAGGAGGGAGAGAATTTTTATGAATTATGATGATAGTATAGAAAATAAATGACTTATTGGCACTACGGTCAGGCTATACATGCAACTGTGTTCTTCGAAAGTTTAGGGCCGCATGAGAAAGGCGCGTGTGCAGGCGCCGGCACTCCCGGGGAAGGAAATTCCCCTGGGGACAGAGGGACTGTGCGGTGACAAGGACAGTAGTGCTGCCTGGTCAGAGGCTCGGGATGAAGCCCGTGCTCTGTCCCAGGGCCTCTGCACGAAACCGCTCGTCCCTTCATGCCTAACACTCTCCAGTGCATAAAAATGCCAGAAGGTGGTGAAGTTTCCAGATGCTCTGTGAACAGCAGGGCATAAACGTTTCCAGAACAGATAAATGGGATTTGGGCATAAATAAGTCCTCCTAAATGTCTTCTATGCCATTGACAACATCTGGATGCCCACAGGTCTCTGGGTACCTGTGTTTTGCAACGGTACTGAAGGTTAGCTGTGCCAAACTACATCCTAGCCATTGCCTTCACCCTTCTAACGTGCTCCCACCCAATTCTCACTCCCAACCTACTCTTGAGAGGCTTCAAGCAGCCAACACCACCTAAGGCTGCCCTCCCTTCTCCAAAGCCCTTTTAGCTCACAGGGTGAAAGCACATCTCGTACTACCAGAGACACAGCTGGGCTGGTCTCTTCTCTGCAAAAACATGACATAAATACTGACACTGGTTACAGTACACGTCAACCGAGTCAAACTTTGCTAATGAACTACTACAAAACTTCAAAACAAATGGACAAACCTGCCGCTGAGCAGCGTACCGCAACCCTTTCCCACAGGTACACACAACAATTATACATGTATAGGCTTGCTGTCTTTCACCTCAGGAAAGAACTCAAATAAGAGGAAAAGTTATTAGGCAATTAAAGATGTTTGCTTAACTTAAACTGGAACACTAGCTTATATTACCAAAGCCCGGAGCTATAAAAAACAGCCTACAAGCAGTCAGGGCAGCGTTCTCCTCAGGCAGGTACTCCAAGACAAAAAAATAGGTTAATTTTAACTTTTCAGGTAAATCCTGTTCAAGTGAAGGAGGACTCCCAGGCACCACCTGTACAAGGCCACAGACTTCTCCTACCCTTCTCTTGGCTGGATGGTAGGACCAGATCTGCCTTTTGGTCTGCTCTTCACAAAACAATTTCTCGACCTTTGCGTAATAAACAACCAACTGACTCCCAAAACAGATACAGGGTTTTGTCCTTGCCGTGGTGCTTTCAAGGGCTTATTCCTGGGCAAGGACCACAGCCAAGGACGCCAGCTGCAAGACATGATACGGCCTTCACGTGCCCATGGTCTCTGAGACCCTTGGCACAGGTCAGCTGGCCCGAACAGTGAACCACCTTTTGAGCTGGAATAGCTTTAAAGGGATGTAGGATTGTAAGGGTTATTTTTAGATAGAAGGTAAAGATTTCATAAAAGCTGAAGAACAAAACTCTAAGCCCTGTATGAACAGTAACACAAACCTTACCTGGCATATGGGGTAGCATCCGATGAGTTGCTTCTCACCATAAATGGCAGCCCTTTACAACACGATTTAACTAAAACACATTCAAAAGACCACCTATGCAATGTGACGACGATGGGATCCATTTGCTGTGCCAGCGCTGCACCCTTCCGACCTCCTCAGCTGGATCATTTGGGGGTGATTTTATAGAGTTTGTAGATGAAAAGAGCTAAATCTATGAGGATTGACTTTAAAGCAATAATATTTTTCTGTCATGCAATAATATACCCCCATTAACCAACCTTGAAAATTGTTGGGAGTATAGGTAATGGCAACTATATATAGAAATGCTGTTTTATCTTTAAAGAAGTGGAATATATTAAACTACAGGTGATGAGAAGTTACAGGAAGAATCATCGTTAAGAGATCTTTACTCCGCATATGCATGTAAATAGTTTTATGGGGATGTCCTGTTGAAGATGATGGGTTCCTTATGAGCAACAGCTTCTGAGCCAAAGGTTCCCTATCCTGTAAATACAAAAATGTGAGACACAGCTGGGAAGTTTGCCTACAGGCAAGTCTTCAGGTGAGTAAAAGGAGCAGCCAGAGTTTGCTGAAGAGAATCCAGGAAGCCCTATCAGTGCCTTCTCTGTAACGGCCCTGCGAGAGAGAGAGGGGAAGAAAGAAAAGGAAAAGAGGGGAAAAAGGGAAAGAAAAAAATTTACTGCCTAACTTCGTCTAGAAGTATGGTGTAATATTTCAGGCTGAACACGTATGTATACATATATATATAGCATGGTGGTTATTGGAGACACTACAGTGTAAGGCTTTTCTTCTCTCTGTCTCTAAAACATTTTCCCAGCTTAAGTACAATTCCCATGACCATCATAATCATTCATCTGGCTCTCAGACTGGATAGTGGTACTGTGCGTTGTATTTGGCTGTGAATACCAGTGCACCCAATGATTTCCTTTTCCATGACATTTCTGAGAAACAAATACTGGATCTGATTCACATCTAGCCACAAATATGAATCAAAACCCAATACAAAATTGGATACACGCTGGAAATTTGATAACTTGTGAATATGAATTTACTCCTGTAGTCGCTGAGCTGCTATTGGAAATCTGGAGCATGCTTGGAATTACGATTTTTGCTTTCCAAAAACGTGCATAGTTTGTTCCTTGTAATCATATTTCTGATGAAGTCAAAGACAGAAATCCCACTGAAAGAGCTGGAGAGGAAGGACTTTGTTTTAAAGACGTACACTTTATGGAACCTTTCCTACTTGCTGTCCTTCCAGAGTAAAATATTAGTCAGTCTAATCCCTTTCTTCTTCTGTATGTTAATAGAGACGTGAAAAAAGAGGTTATAATTTTTATAAATTGGAATAAAGTGGCCTCTGTTTTCTAACACTTGCCAAAGCGTACGGGGTCAAACCGAAACAGTCACCCACACCAGCCAGCTACGTGTCTTAGTTAAACAATAAATTAGTGTCAAAGTTTCCAGTAATTAATTTCTATACCAATTTACATATTTCATTCCTTTCATTTTTTTACTTTCATGTTTTGAAACTGTAACGCAGCTAACATCTATTTAAAGCAACCTCCCCTACCCAGTGATTGATGTTAGATACAACAATTACAATGCCAGTACAAGGGATAATTCTTTGCAGATGTTGTCAAATTACAGGTTAAATGAGGAAAAAAGTTCCTTTCTTCCGGCCACCCACTCTAGTGCTCTTGAAATAGGTGCATAGTACTGTATATCCTGTGCTGTAGGTGCAGTAATTCCCCGGTCAGTCACTCATCTGGTTTAAATGACTTCCATTTGCCATTTCAAAGGATGACAGAACACTCTGTTCAGATTGTTTTGCAGGTACCAAAAACGCAGTAACTCTGCTTTGTGTTTTAGCTGGCAAAGAGAAGTGAGCTCGATCTGGCAACACTATGCTGGTTTTCCCTTTAATATAAATAACATTTGCCATTGTGAAGAAAAAAAAAAAAGAGAAAAAGAAAAAAAAAAAAGTGAGGTTAGATTATTTTAACCCTTTGTGAACCTTTCCACTCTTTGAGATAAAACAGGATCCTTGTCTTCATGTTATAATCATAACAGTATGTATTTCGTGCTGACAGAAGAAAGATTGAGCATGGGTCCTGCATGGCTGTGTAGTTTGGGGAGAGGTGATGAAACTTCTCCATTACCCAGCCCTTGTAGCGGGAGCCAGGCACAGTCATATTCCCTGAACGCAGGAGAAGGAAGGTAATGTGCCATAAACAGAATACGGAAAAAATCAAGAACAAATTGAAAAAATGGCTCTGCCTGCCCTTGCGTGCAGTCAGCATTGTGCTACGCGCAGGAGGAGAGCAGACTGTGCTGCTCTCGAGCTCAGCAAGGAACCCAGCACCCTCGGCACAGCCCACCGCCACGCTCCGCAGCGGCACGGAGCGATGCGCACCGCGGCCGTGGGACGTCGAGGTGCGCGGGGCAACTCGGCGCCAGTCCTAGGCACGTCTGTTCCCTGGGAAGTGCCTCAGTTCCCTCACCAGAAAGTCCTCGGACGAAGGGAGAGTGGGTGAAAATGCCATACGTGCGCTAGGCAGAGGCAGAGCGGGCACCAGAGCCCCCGTGCAAGGCAGGCCAAAGCGGCTCGATGGCACAGATACACCCGCCTGTCTCCGAGCAGACTCTCGAGCTACTTCTGCGTTCCCGGTGCCGGTTTCTCCCAGGCATGCCATGCTCGAGCCCTGAGGCTTTGAATGGGATTTCCATTTTAATTCCTTTTCTACATATGTTAGGCTATGATGGCTTCTTCTCGCAGTGTACAGGAAAGAATTCTGGCCAAAAGAAGGAAAACAAGAATAATTTACAAGTAGAAGCTGAAGCAGAGGACAGAAGAGCCAGGCTCTCATACTTCACTTGCAGCCAAGGCAGTGGCTTGCTGTGTGGCCTTCTCCTCTCTGCATCTCCCTTCCACACCTGATTAACAGCAGCACGTAGAATCAAGGCACTGAAAACAATTGCCAGGTACGACAGGAAGACAGCCCTGTAAGTACCTGTAGTAAAGAGAAATTGCTCCGGCCAAAATGATCGGGGACTGAGCGAAACACGTTGCCAGCTATTTGGGTGATGGCGAGTGGTCCGCGCTGCCAATTTGTAATACAATCTGTTTCCTAATCAATTCCTCGGAGGCATCTGCACAACTGTGTGCAAGGTAACTATTGCAATCTATTCCCTAAATAATTATATTCTCTAAATATTCACTAAATATTCCCTCTCTTTAAATCGCCGCCCCAGGACTCTTTCTCCTCCTGGCCATGCCAACGTCCACTGCGTCCTGAGGTAACACCCCTCCAACGGAGCGGTCCGTTTATTTTTAACCTATTAAGTTTAATAATTTTCAGAAGTGAGCTACGGGGTGGCTTGTGAGTAGCGAAGGCACGAGCATGTGATTTGTATGCTGAGCTTCAGTGTCTTGGCTTTCGAGAGGAAAGCGCAGCTTGCTGATGAAGGCTTGTGGTTTTCCTGTTTGTTGTCTGGAAAAAAAGCGTGTGGAGGTGGGGTGCGAGCGGGCAGAGTGGGGCGAAGGAGGGAAAAATAAGAAAGAAAAGGCATAAAGATTTCTTTCTAAGCAATGAAGATGCTCAAGCCTTATTTGCTTTACAGGTCGAAGAGAGTGCAGTGTCCCAAAGGTAACAGGATCCGAGATCCTGATCTCCGAAGCTCGGTCTTGAGGTCTACGCAGCATTTGACCTGTGTGCAACGGTTATGGACGCTGCAAACGTGGCTGCAGCTACTAGAAACTAAAGGGTTTTTGATCTACTCCCAAATGAATCCAAAGAGCCTTTGCATGTAAGAATGTTCAAAGCTCTCCAGCAACGCTGCTGCCCAGCCAAACAGGCAGTTTCTGTAAAAGGATCGAGAGCTTCCTGCCAGCCTCCTTCACTCTGTTTTGTTTTATTATACACTTTTGCCACATTAAGTGATTTTAAAACCAAAGGGCTTGCTTTCCTGGTAAAAGAGGGTGGACAGGATTGTGAAACATGAAGGATGTCTGATCTATGACTTTCAAGGGTGTAGGATGTGGAAGACTCAGTTAAGAATTTGTATATTTTTTCCCGTGCATGGACTGTCCAAAACTGGTCATTATTTAGTGCATTCTTTAAAAAAAATGTAATAATTAACGTTATCGATTTTATTCATGGTATAAATTAAACACAACTGTTCAAAAATCCGACTGTGAGCACATTGCTAACTTACGAGAATGTGCAAACAGTGGTGGCATAAATATTTCACGGATAACTTGAAATTTTGCTCGTACACATTGACAACTTCAAAACCAGTTTTCTGCCCCTGCTTTTGCCAAGTAAGCGCAACAGTCCACAAAAAGGAAGCGTGAAATGGCCACGAGTGTATCACCCAGCACTAGAAAACAGAGATCCCTCAGTTGATAGAGGAAATAAATTGCTTTAATATATGTTGATATTATATACCAAGCCTACAAAAACGTGTGGATTCCTGCACTGAAGCCCAGCTCTGGAGATAAGCACCATCTCTGTCTGTGCATTCAATAATATATGTGCAGCGGTTTGTACAAAGGATGCATTCCATAATATTTTTGTTAGCAACTGCCCAATATTGATTTCCAATGGCAATAATTTCGAAGCCTTGACCGTATTAAAAAAAAAAAAATCTTGCCCCCATGGTGTCAGATTTAAGAAGCCAACACTGTCGTAGTAACGGTATAGCTGTGCACCAAATCTTTGTTTAGATAAAGTCATTTGCTTAGTGGAATTTATGGCAGAATTTATATTGCTATCTACAAATAGATATCAATAGTTAAAGAGATTTTATAGCGGTTTGACATTCAATATATTATGCAGGTTTAAAAGGCTCTGGAAAATGGATGAACTATCTAAGCTGAACAACTTTCCACTTGTAAAAATGCTTCTCAAAGTACGGAGGACTCAGATTTAATACTTAGTCTTGCTTGTTTAAGCACATGCTCAAACGTGGATGGGTTTTTCATATTTTAATCCTGACAGAACAATGCAGTCTCCTCAGAGCCAAAGCTAAATGAAAAAATGACAGACATATCTTATTAGGGAAGATAATTTAAGTAATACTTATTTTTAATGCTTCACTTAAGCAATACTATTTTATGTCTTCAAATACACACAAAACTCTTCTCTTTCCGTTGTTGATTTATATTACAGCTTGCACTGCACAGATTCTTATAAAAATAAGATTTTGAGTTGATTTAAGTCCCTAACATGTTGTAAGAGCTCTATTATATATCCCCCAAACACGGTGTGATGGATCCTATTTTTATGCTATGCTTCCTTCTTCACAGGCATAATTTCCATTTGCCAGATAGCAACTCAGATAAGAGCTCTAAAATAAAAATAAACTTATACACAAAACTCTTTGAAAAGGATAATTTATCTTACGGACTAGTCGGAAACCTGGAGAATAATCTTTGATTGATACAAATAATAGAAAATTTCCTAAATAACTTTTGCTCCTGGTAAGCTTCCAAGCAAGTAATTCACAAAATATGACTTTCTTCATTGGAAAGGTTATAAAAATTTGTTTGTTGGAGGTAGGGAAGGAAATGTAATTAAAGGCTAAATTCAGGCTCACATTTCATTTTAACTAAAAGAATATGTGTGATTTGGATATAAGTCACCTAGGCACTTCCTTTTTTTTTTTTCCCCCCTTTCTTTTTTTTTAAGGCAGTGCACATTGTCAGCAAATCAGATTATCCAAGAGCAGAAGTACATCTGGCTGAGCTGACTATGCCAGGTAACCTTAAATAGCAACTCCGCAGCAGTTAACTGTGTCGCAATACCGGGCTTTGCTGGTAATACTTATCGAAAGTTCCCCTTTGTAGCATTTCTATAAAAAATAAAAAGGGAAGAGGTGAAATGAAAACATAAAACTTGTTGGGGTTTTCTGTATTTATAAAAAATCCCTTTGCAGTTGGAAATGCTTACAAAGGCATATATAAAATACAGCAACTCCAGTTATTTTTAACTGCATATGGTCTACATAAAATGAAGCTATAGATCATGGAAGCTATAATGAAGGCAAGTTAAAGACCATAGCAATTCAAGTACTTTAGCTAGTCTTGAATTTATAATGTCTTCAGGTAATACTTCAACATTCAAAGGACAAACAAAACAAATTTCTCTGTTACTGGTTATAAAAGAAAATATTAATTTGTTCCCCTGGCAATTATTGTAATTACATGAGTGAGATCTTCATCTCGGCTACATTGCACGCCTGACCTTACACCGGTTCCGACTTTTATTCGCACAGAAGTTGATTTGACAAGACATACTGTGGGTATTTGCACTGTCTGCTGCGTTTTAGATCAAAATCGAGTTCTGGATCCTCAGTGCCTTACGAGTCACTTTTCAACTGAGATAAAGCATTCGGTACTGGGGCTGAGCACTCGGCTTAAAAACCCTTCCTTCCCCAAAGGCAAATACTATATGAAAATAAATTAAAACCCAAATTTTGCCGCTCAGCTATCTTGAAAATATAAATAGGCAGTTTCATGTGAAGAGAAGTGACCTGAAACCATGGTTCTAATCTTCAACAAGTCTTGGAAATGCCCTTTTTTGTCCTTTCTCAAGTAAATTTTAGCTTCACTATGTCTTCATTATTTCGGCGAGGTTATGCATAAAACAAGCTACTATACAATATGAATAAAAATGGCAGAACGTGACCCAAAGTGAATTAACACAGGGAAAAAAAAAAGGACTTGGAAAAGTGCACCAAGAAAGCACGTTTGAACAGATGTGCCGTTACATACCCACAATTCCTTTGCAAGCTAAACCATTTCTCCATACTTTTAAAGTCAATTGTGTATTTTGAACTGTTATGTCAAATATATGTTTGTATTTTCGACTGAGAACAAATACATCGATGTCAAATAGAGCCACCAATAGAATCTCCTTTTGCAAAATTCCCTTTATTGTATAGAACTCACACCCTTTGAACAAAGAACAGCTATATTTTTGGCACATGGATTTAATGTTGTGAGGCTAAATCCTCCAAACGCTTGCCTGCACTGATGCATCTTGGGTTTTAGTAACCTTAGATACTTTAACCTAAAGCTCGCTGTGAGTTGGGTAAACTAAAATTATGGATCTCTACTCATTTTCCCGGTTATTTCCCTCCAAATATTCCCTTTTGTCTGATCCCTAAGCGAAAGACTAAAAATATGTTTCTATAGAAATTGTAGTGATAACGACCTTGGCCTGTGCTTTGGCCTATCACATCCCAAGTGGTACGAAAGAACTTCAGCTAAGGTGAGCTGAAGGGCATATGTGCTTTCTGAAATAGTCCAATAAGTTTCGCTAGAGCCACAGAGAACCGGCAGAGACGTATACTGTGCTGCACACCCACTCTCAACGTATAGAGTATTGATGAATCTCTGGCTAGCTAAAAGCTTAAAATAAATGTCTGGATACAGCTGTTTCTTGGTGCTGCAACATACGCCTCTCTCGCACACGCTAATGGAAAGGTAAGCGCACGAATCCCTGAGAACCCGGGTGCGCCCGTACCCCGGGAACCGAGCTGCGCGGGGATTACACGGCACACCACGTTCCTCGGGCCGTGGATCACAGCGATTTTATAGAGCAACTATCTAACCCCAACCTAGCGACCACATTCAGAAGAGGTGGCATCTTATGGCTGCGAATTTGGGAACAGCCAACACGGACGTTAGCAAACCTGGGCCATCAACCCTTTGAGGACCGGGCACATACACGCAGCTGGAGTCCGGCTCTTCCCTCGCGGCGGTGACGTGTTACCCACTGCGCCTGTAACCCAACTGTTACCCAGTTGAACTGGACACTTCTCCTGTTTTATGAGCCTGAAATGTCGGGATTCTGACAACTAAATCGGAGGAAGAGACGTCGATAGATTTGAACACGTCCTGCGACATAGGTGCAACGCTTTTCTCAAGCTCTTTCATTTACCTCTCACGTGCTTTAAATCATAAAACACATTTTGTAAACCATGAGCCCAGTGTTTGTGTAAGTGCTCTAATCCCACAGTCTGAGATTGGATGTAACACGGACTGAACAGCTGAGTTTGGTTTTCATTTGGAAATAGGTAACATGGCTAAATGCCCATACAATATTTCTGCCTATGCACAGAGAATTCAGACTTTTCCATGGGTGACAGTGACAGAAACCTGACAATCGCAGTGTAACACATGAGTCAGAGACGGGGGAAAATCTGACCAGAGAAACTGGTACAGAGTTATTTTTGCACGAAAGAAAGGCATTAAATATCTACTGGCTACGTAGAGGAGGAGTAGGAAGGATCTTGGTCTCCGAAGTCTGGTCTGCGGGACGCCCACACAGTGAACTGGGTGCATTTCAGATTTGTCTACCTTACATGGGGCTCTGAGTCACCCTTGCTCGGTGCTGCATCTGTGTCTCCCAGACGCTGGGTGCTTCGAGGCGGTATCTGTTCCTCTCCCATGCAGGGGATCACGAAATCACAACTGTCAGGTAGGATATAAAGTGGGGGAGGATGAGGCTGAGTCACAGCAGAACTGATAAAACCCACTGGCTGCTGGATCCGGGGGAAACACGGTCAGATAAGGGGAAGAAAAGCTTGACTCATAACATTCCCGCCTCCCATAACCCGCCATCCAGACCTTTAAGTCTGCCATAGCGGCCAAGGAAAAAGGCAAGAACCGCACTGAGACCTGGACGGTCCCTGGACTCCCCGCTGAGTCTCCTGGGGTGAGCCTTCGGTTCATCAGCCTCTTCGTCACGCAGGAGCTGCAAGAGCAGCAATCTGCACAGGGCCTGGGGGCGACCACCTCAGAGGCTCGGATGCACCCTCAGATCCCCTGGGTATCACTAACCACCCCTCAAAAGCAAATCCAGTCCCACGGGTAAAGCCCCAGGCAATCAAGCTCAGCTTCTGCCCCGGGGTGTTTTCTCCTTCCAGAGGTGAGCAGGGTTATATCCCCATCTTGTGCGAGCTCACCAATTAATCTGGGAATTGGCAGTCTCCAGACAGATTGTTCTTCCACCTCGAATTACCTGCTGGCCTCCCTTGCTCCCTTTCCACTATCCTTCGCTTGTGAAGGACCACGAAGCACTGGTCTCTGAGGTTGCTGCTTTTTTTTCCCCTCTCGCTACTATATGTGCTCAGAGATTATAGGTTTTTTCAGTGAATGAGACCCATCACCTTTAAAGATTTTAAAATAAATCTTATTTTAAAAGTTAAAAAATGAGCCCCACAGAAATCCGGATGACTGCACAGATTTGTGACCCAGCTTTGTTAAACAACAACTAACCAAAGCCTTGAACCAGAATTGGAAAATACATTTTTTTTCCCTCTGAGATTTGAAAAACACCAGTTTGGGGTTTTTTTGCCATGGTTTTTGACTTTTGTATGCTTCTGCATTCGCATGTGCGAGTGAAGTGCTGAGTCACAAGAAAGTTTTCCAGCCCAGTTCTGTGCCTCTGTGAAGTTCATAGCTCTAAAATCATGTTCATATAAAACATCTGCATATTTGGGTGCTTCTCTGAGCTCCGTTTGGCGTTCAGGTCTTTGGAGAGCCGCCCAGGACAACAACAAAGTCCTGCAGCATTTACACGATCCGACCCCACCTCGCCAGAAAGGCAGAGCCGTGCCAAGGGGCAGCTCCTGCTCCATCCCCGATGCCGCTCGATGCAGAATCGGGGGGGTCCCCGAGTCGGGGCTCATCCCATTTCACAGGCTTGGGCAGGGAGACAGACGAGCGTAAACAAACCGAATCCTTCAACTCTGAATATCCTTGCTTCTCTTGCTTCTTTTTCCCAAAATCTTATCATGTGAACGCAGTGTAGTTTTTTGGTTTAATAAGAATAATAATGGCTCAGGATGCAGGAAAATGACTCACATGGAGCTAGTCCAGCTCTCCTAGTTGGTTCTAGTCAGGTCACGATGAATCAGATGACCCTTATCTTAGTTTAAGACTGTGAATAAAAACCTCTCCCCTCTACACTCCGGCCAATTTTTGTTACATTATGCAGCATATCTCCTTCCCCTCTCACATTTCCTTGCTCTTCAAGTCTGCCTATTACCTTCTCTGCAGAATTTCCCGTGCATACCTCCCCCCTGAGTTCACCTCTGAGTAAATCCTCTTCTATGCTCTGTAATTTCCCCTTGTCTTATACCTTTTTCTCCCCCTCTTTGTCCTGCCTGAGCCTCAGTTTTATCGCCCTTCTAGCTCAAGACGAATACTGCCATATGCTTTCTCTTGCGTTGTTACACATGACCTACATCCCACCCAAGCCAAAATTGCTTTACTTGCTTTAAAACCCTCAGTGGATTTGTACCTTGGACCCTTGAGAGATTTCAGCTGTATCTGAAACCAAAGCAAAAAATAGACCTTTTCTTATTTTTTTATCATGCTCATAACATAAACTATGGCAACGCTTTCCAAACCAGGGATGCAAAACTGCTTTTCCTTCCCTGACTAGACAGTTCATAAAGGTTTGGGTTCAAAACTGCAGTTTTTGTCCACGTTTCCCTACAATAAAAACAACAGATCAAATAATAAATCCCACGTTAGTGACCTTTCTGTTCCCTTGGTAGTGCAGTTGTGGAGACCCTGGCCTACGTTACGAAGAAAGTAGTAACTGAAAAAAAACAGATGAAAGGAAAAATAATATTTAGTATTGTTACGTGAAAGAGAAGTCATCGTAGGTCTGGCTCCAGAGCAAGAGCTAACCCAGCTTAGCTAGAAAAAGACATGTTCCCGTAACAGGGGAATAGTTTTTGTTTCACATTTCTGCCTTTTTTGCTCAGACACTGAAGAAAACAAGGAGACTGCAAAAGACCGATTAACCTGCGTTACACTTGAGTAAACCAAGATTAAGAAACAAAGTGGCAAAAAGCATCGGTGAACTCAAGAAGGGATTACACAAGTTTATGGATGATCAGCCTAAAAATTCAGTCGTCCCCCAACAGCCGCAAACTCAGAAAGTCCCTAAAAGACAACTTACCAAAAGCCAGGAAGGCATACCAAAGCCCTATTCTTATACAGCTTCCCGAACTAGCCACTGTCGGAGACAGGGTACTGGGCTAGAGGGAATTTTGGTTTGGCCCGGAATAGCCTTTCTTACATTAGCAGTTGAAGATCACTCGCTAATCTTTAATAAGAGCGGTCTGGCACCACCAGGGTGAAGCCAGGCAGACCTACTGACTCCCGCTCGCGCGCTTTAACCTCTCGCCTGCACCGTCTCGCCCTCTGCCACAATTCTGCAAATCTGTCTGAAACGCAGGGAAAAAAAATATTACTGCAATACACCCCAGTGGAAAACTAGGTAAAAGGAGTGCCACACCTTGTGCTCCAGTCTCCCTTTCTCGCGTTCGGAGCTCTTAGGGTTTGAATGGGGCTGCACTGGTGAAAGCTTGGCCAGTGCACGGTCATTGAGGAGCGCAAGGGGTGAGCCCCCGCTGCAACCAGCGCCCCCGACGCTCCCATCTCTCTGCTCACACCACGTCTCTTTCGGAGCCATCCGCGAGATGCTGGTGCGCGCGCAAGCACACGAGAGAAGAGCGAGCGCCCAGCTGCTTTCCTATAATTGCCATTTATCGCTCTACCTGCGGATAGGGCTGTGGATAAAACAGCTTTCCCCTTTTCTCTGAAGAACCTCCAATTTTCTGCTGTTCGAAATTGTGGGTAGCAGACGATCAAGTTGCAGCTACGCCAGTGTGAAACTGCCGTTGCGTCACCAGCTTGCAGACACTGTTACAAAACTGAGGCAAGACAAGGCTCTGGGAGGTTCATAAATGTTTCAACATAACCTGAACAGAGTTACAAGGGAGCCCGGTCTAAATCTGGAGATTTCTGGATTTCACTACATACAGCTTGAAAGTCGGTCTTGTCAACCCTGAGTGTAGAAAACCTTGTCAGCCTTTAGTTGATATGCACTGGATGTTTTGTATTGAAGATCTTCCCTGTATTTTTAGGTTCATTCAGTTAGAATCAAAAGACAGCTTAGGGGAGACAAGCCCGCATATGTGGAGTACAAAAAAAATTGCAAAAAAAAAAGAAAAATGCTTGCATGAAGCCCCTGTGAACGCAAACTGCAAGCCATGGTTTGCTGAGTTTAAATCCAACTGTAGTTACTAGTTATCTGCAGTTCTGATAAATATTCATGTATCATATGTTCATATCTGACTGCAGGAAAAGCAAAAGGATTCAGAGATTTGTCTGCCCTGTGAGCCTTTTATCTGTGCTTTAGTAACCTCCTTATACTTCGTAAATAAGAACGTTTCTTTGTTCAGACTTTAACACTTTTAATATCCTTGCAGATTCAGCAAACCTTTGTTCTAAAATGCTTTGTGCCCATTAGGGCTTTTGATTATAGATTACACCACCATCTGATTTATTTTTTTTTTTCTCATGGGCAACATATCCTTCTTTCATTGAGCAATATTCAGAAACTTGGAAATCTAACCTGTGTTTTAGTCTCAGGACAGGCACATTCTTATGGTAAAAACCTCCCCAATTGAACTTGGGATGCATTCAACTCTTGTATGGTTGATACTTGGCCAGGTTAATTATGCAATCACCCCAAGTAGAAGAGGACAGCAGGATACACGAGCATTTTTCAAAGACTTGTTTTTAGTACAGAGACAGTTTTCTGGAATCAAATAAAGAAAATGGAGAACGTCTGTGATTTACAGTGAACTGGCACTCTGAAAATGCAAAGATTTAAAAGATCAACAAGGCCAAATTTGCAGTCATTTAGGGAATGATTACAGCATGCGTCTACATATCCGAGTTAGCTTTAATCGAGCTACCTTGGGTACCGGCAGCAGAATAGCTGTGGCAGCAGTGGGCTTCGGCGCGAGCTGTACGAGCCTGCTCGGGACCCTGGATGTCTTCTCAGGCAGCTGGCCTGCACCGAAGTCCGTGCTGCTACGGCTCCGCTGCCACGGGCACGCCTGCAAGCCCAATTAAAACCGGCTCGGTTGAGCCTACGTGCGCTGCAGCCGCTGTGATGGCTTGCGGAGAACAGGACGGGGCTTCTCGCACCCTCCATCCGCGCCGTTAGCGCGCGTGGGGACACGCCGTGCCTCGGCGTCCTGGACGCGCGACAGAGCGAAACGTTCCCTCGGTCCTGCCTTCCTGCGGATTTGCAATGCAATGCGCGGCCCCGTTCCGTAGTTCGGATGACTGTCACAAGGCTGCCATCTAAAATGAAAACAGCTTAATGCAAAGGGGATGCCAGCTCTCAGTGTTTAAAAATCACGAGCCAGAATCCAGAAAGTCAGAAGATTGGCTTTAAAATCACGGCAGTTCAAGAGACAAGAATTGTGTTGGTTTTAATTGTTCTGCTGTAACTGGATTCATGGTTTTAAGCTTTTTCTTAGTAAATACATGGGCTGGAAACATACTTTTAAAAGGACTACATGCTCAGATTAACAACCTTACTCCAGCAGTTGGGGCTTTAGGGTAAATAGCAAATGTCACAAGACTTGTGCTAAAATCACAAAAGTTGCCAATGCTTTAAAAAAGCCCCAAATTTGGCTTAAAACATGAACTATATATTAACTAAAACCTACACTGTCAAACTAGCTGGTGATTCTGGACGCCTCTAAACAAACTACAGGCACCTCAAAAAGACTTGATTTCGCAGAGGGCGTGTGCTCAGTTATAATAATTTAGGCCAAAACTATTACGAAAAGAATGCAACGATTCCGATTTAACATTAGCCAAAAGGTTTGGAAATTATTTTTTCTGAACTCCAAGGTCTCCTCAGAGATCCTCACCAAATAACACACACAGTAGGAATGAGCAGCTTTAAATTCGTATTTTAACATTTCCCACGGCCCACGTCCGTGCACGCTCGCTCTCTCTCTTTCCCCGTTCCTTCACCGTCTCTGCTGGTCAGAAGATAAAGCCATCCTTGTCATCTTCTACTAATACTAAGAAAGGCAGCAAGAAATAAAAAATCAAGCCCCTGTCATATTCCATCGAGCACGCTGGCTAGATACGGATGTCTCGCCCCCATTTACAATCTGAACCAAAAGATTTGAAGCCAAGAAAGCAGCTGGCACAATAAAAACAGTAAAAGCTCTAGCTGGCACCTCACGCTGACAATGACTAGCCAAATCTCCATGGGGAAAAATGCCAGTATAGATTTCTGTGACAAAAACAACAAAATAGATTTTTGTCAATGTACATAGATTTGACAGGAAGTCAGACAAATCTATCAATAATGAGTGACATATATCTGCAATATTCCCAAACAAAATGGTACATTTGAAGACAAACTGAGAAAATAACTAATTGTGTTACGCATGACACATATTCATCTGGACTTTTTGATCACAACGCTGCAATTCATTAATGCAGGTTGTGCTGCAGTTACTCCTGGAAGAACTGACCAGATACACCAACATCTTTCTAAGTGCTTTCTAAAGCGTCCTTCGGAACACTGTCATTTCAGAAAGGGAGGAATTACTTAATCTTGCAGTTAAAATCAAGCCTTTATGAGATGGAAATCTGGATTTCCAACTCTGGCACAAACTTTTTAACCAGCATCTCTATTTCCAGACTTAGAAGGTAGGGACAATATTAAAAAGTGGATAGGAAAGAGTTGCCATGTAGTCTTTTTCCTGGGCCGTTATACATGAGAAATAGCATGTTTCGCTATACCAATGAAAATATTGCTAGTGCTCTGCTGTCACCGAATAACACTTGCAAGAAATTACCATTTATTTCGCAGTCAGATGCATACTGTGTTGCATCCACATAGAGCCCGTGAGAACCAAGTGGCTCTGCTTTTGGAAAGACCTCAGCTCTGTAAAAATTCAACTAGGGAAAAAACCAAAACTATTTAAGAACTTCCATAGCTGATAAACTGAATCTAACTTAATGTTTCTGTATTACAAGCCAAACCTCTTATTATATGTAGCATGGTGCACCTTAGTGAGGACGTGGTGATGAATTAGGTATCAAAGATCTCCAGGCACGCAGATTTTTGCCCAGCTTTTGGCCAAACGTGGGACAGATTCCGACGGAGCTAGAAAGACATGATTGGGTTCAGAAGCCACAGTGATTTGCTTGAAGCGAGTGTCTCGCAAGACAGCTATGCAAACAGATGGCAAGACCCAGATAGAAAATGCTTTTTAAGTGAAAAGACAGAAACGCATGAAAAAATGTCTTAGTCATACAAATTCTAGAGAGTCTTCAAAAACATCTGAAGTAGTTGTTATACATAAATGAACTAGATGAGCCAAAGTCGTCTTGACTTGGGAGGAAGCGTGTCAAACGCGTTGCCCTGATTTACCACGAGGTGTGCGCTGCCCTGTATTTCAGTACGAATTAGACAAGTAGGGAAGCTGTAAAAAGTGCCCCGGCCACTAAGTCTCAGACGTTTATTCTAACAATCCAAAAGCTCCAAAGATTTGGGAAGTCCCTTTTCATACACAGTTCTCTGACTGGTGGAGAAGACCACAGGACCTGTCATTCCTGTATCCCAGAAGCCCCCAAGTCAACAACTAAACCATGGGGAGAGAAGCTTGTAGAAGCTCCCTGAAAGCTACAGCTTTTCTGTAATAATTTACGAATACTGTACATTGCTTTGATAGTCATGATGTTTACAGCCTGACCATATTTGGTAAATTTAATAGGAAGCTGTAGGAAAAGTAACCAGGAAAAGGAGGATGCAACACAACCAACATGCAGTAGATATTTTAGGGGAAACTGAGAGCCAACGGCTGAGCCATTTCCAGCCAAGCCTACATGTTGGTTTGCACTCAAAGGGCCAAGTGAAAGAAGAGGGAAGAAATCTATGGCAGGTTTAGAATAAATCTCTTTCTCAAGAGAAGAGAAAGTTTTAGGAGGAACCAGGGTAAAACTCAAGCAGTGATGAGGGACAGCTTGAAGGAGGCAGGTATTGGGAGTAATAAACCTTGACCTGAGTTCATGCCTGCCAACAATTGTTTTAAAACAATTTTTTTCAACGGGGGGAAAAAAAAAAAGAAAAAAGAAATAGTGGATAATTTAGAGTCTAGATACTTAATTTCTGCTGATGCCAGTGTAACTAAAATCAGTGAGATAGTACCTAAATATCTGTGAAGGTCTCTGCTTATTTATATAGACAGAATTCATCATTACTTCCATTTCAAGAAGACAGGTTTGTCACTCACACCCTCCATGCGAACACACGTCCGCAGGCAGACACAACTCGGCACAGGTCCCAAGGGGGGAGCTCAGACGCCCTGTTCGGGTGGTGGCTGGGGAGCAGCAGTGGGTGCTGGGACCCACAGACCAGCCCCGGCTGGGGCCACACCACCACCTGCACTTGGGAAGCGACCAGAGCTACGGCTGGACCTGGGACACAATGAGCCCCTCAAAAGCTGCACAGAATTACTGCAACAATAACTGTGTTTGAGACCATCCTTTTCTCTGAGCATTTTACCCCCTCCATTTTTTTTTCTTTAGTGGCTTTATCAAAAGAATGTGAATCTGCAGTTTTGAATACATTCAGTTCTGTAAGGTAATTTCCCCTTCAAAATGAAAAACGGAAAAGAAGTAGGTAATGCTTTAATTTGTTATTAGGAGTAATTACTGTCTGGCCTCGAGGGGTTACTTCTACATTGGTTTTAACAAGAAACCCATTTAACATATATTTATCTTTGTAAATTGTCCTGAATGATCAGCAAATACCTAATCATCTGCATAAAGCTGTTTAAAACATCCTTACCCTGATAACAGCAAATTACAACCTATGAGAGCAGAGAAGCTGAAGTGGTGGTTTAAACCATGATAGACATTTGCAAGAAGGCAAGAAGTAGGTATTTTCACATGTTTTCTTTGAATCTTTTTCTTTGGTTATTAACACGTCAGGAACAAAGTTATCATGTTCCTCCTGTAGCCGTGCATGTCAAAGACAGGCAAGACCCTGCATGTGAAGACTCCTGAAGTCCTTGAGGAAAGGCGAGTTCGTATGCTGAACCACCTAAGCAAAGCACAGAGCTTTGGTCTGGATGTTTAGAGGAACTGATCCCAGGATTAGACGTTACAGGAGGCTCATGAATGCTGCAGATGAGCAAAACATCATAAATGTAGAGAAAATCTCAATACTTGAAGAGCGAGAGGATCCACTCGGCCTTCAAACCTTTTTGTATTCCAAACAATTGCAAATTGTATTTATTATTTATTGAAGGCCCTGTGATATGATTAGAGTTAAAAACAGACTAAAATTGGACCTCACAGCTTTGCTTTGATACATGCAAACAGACGTGAATGTCACATCATTCCTCTGCCCTGTTTTCTGTGCTCATGTGAGCAGACAGGGGATGGAAAAACACAATAATTTTCCTCTCTAGGGACTGCATAGCTCAAGGGATTGGTAATAGGACACAAGCCTTTCAGCCCTAAATCAATTACTCAGCATTGACTCAGGTTGTTAGTAACTGAGTTTGTTTGTTTGGCTGCATAAAATACGTAAAATATATTCCCTCTCACAAAGAATGTAATTTTTGCTCAATACAGACCAGAAACCAGAGAGGCTCGGAGGATACCTTCCCACCTTTTCCTACTGCCTTTGAGAGTCTAATGAAACCAAAATCTAGAAACAAAATCATTATCACTTGTATATAGCTAAGAATACCCACACTCCGGAGAAAACACTCTTTTGACAAGGGCATGTAGTGGTAGGACAAGGGGCAATGGCTTTAAGCTGAAAGAAGGTAGATTTAGATGAGCTATAAGGAAGAAATTCTTCCGCATGAGGGTGGTGAGGCCCTGGCACAGGTTGCCCAGAGAAGCTGTGGCTGCCCCATCCCTGGAAGTGCTCAAGGACAGGCTGGACAGGGCTTGGAGCAACCTGGTCTAGCAGAAGCTGTCCCTGCCCATGGCAGGGGGTGGAACTGGATGATCTTGAAGGTCCCTTCCAACCCAAACCATTCTATGAGTCTATGAAAGTTTCTTTACAACGTCTCCCAAGTTAAATAAGCTCACTCAAGGTCCGGGACTACAAAAAGCCCCAGATGAGCAGGTCTATGAGTTTGTGTTAAGAAAATTTCAGCAAATCTGCTTCCAAGGCATTCTGTTAATTAGGAACCGATGTTTCTTTTTCTATAACAAGAGTAAATATAATGTTACACAAACATAATTTTACACAAACATCATTTTACCTTTCATGAGGCTTAAGAGATTCCTTAACTCCATATTAATTCATATAGGCATGATAATGAGCCAATAAATATCCAAGTGCAGGTAATATTCAATCTTCATCAACGTCTAACAATAATCACCAGCTCCGTGACGCTGAGCTGACCATGGATGCAGAACAGGAGTATAAAATGACTGAATATTTGAAGGGAAGTGTTCCCATGAGAGTTACCAACAAATACCAGGCATTTTTTTATGCACTATTTTGCTTTTTCTCTTTCCAGACCCCGAGCACAACCAGGAAGTGCTAAGGCATGTGAAAATTTGTAAAACAAACATAAAAAGTTTTCAAAACTTTCATAAACCTCAGAAAAGTTTATGTTTGGTTTGCGGAATGAAAAAAAAAAAAAAAAAGAAAAAAACAGTTCTTGTTCTTATTTTATCTAAAGTGGTTCAACTGTCCCTGGTTCATCCGCATGAGTTTGCTCTGTATTGACACTCAGCAGCTGAGGATTTTCATCCCAAGAGCAGATGCTCACAAAGCAACAACAAAAAAACCCCAAACAAAACACCAAGCAAAAAAACCTCCAAACGACAATAATTTTTTGATGTATTTAGGTCACACAGAACTGCAAAGGAAGACTTCTTTCTACTCTTACAGATTTATTCCAGGCTCAAGACCCCAAATTGTCCTTAAAAATGTAATTATTTAAGAGTTTGGTCTGCAGTGGTGGTGTCTGGAGCAAGACTCGTGGGGACAGGGGGGAGGGGGAAGAGAGGGAAGAGGGGGAAGAGGGGGAAGAGGGGGAAGAGGGGGAAGAGGGGGAAGAGGGGGAAGAGGGGGAAGAGGGGGAAGAGGGGGAAGAGGGGGAAGAGGGGGAAGAGGGGGAAGAGGGGGATGAGGGAGCACCGTGCTGTTCTGCCCCGACCCGGGAGAGCAGACAGTGCTCACCTCCTGCTGCACCTGAAATCCCGATCAGCCCCTGGGCCCAGAGTCGGCTTTATCACACAATTAGCAAGTTCTGCCTACCAGAACGCAGACGGGAACCTATTTAATATCTGTATCACTCACAAAACCGCATGAGGGACCAAAACCGATATATCTTTTTTTAGTTGGACAGATGAAAAGATGTTTTCTGTAGAAAGTCCAGAAACTGTTTCCAACTTTTTAAACAGAGACGTAGATGTATGGACACATGCAGACCACGGCAGCAGACTATTTAGATCAGACATATTTAATACTTTTAAAATCTGTGTTCTGCTTCCCTGTTTGCAAGGGCAGGTCTGTCCAGACAGGACAAAGTCAGCCCTAAATTAGTTCGGTAGCGACAGCAGAGGAAATTAGTGGGACAGATTTCAGGAGCAAGCTGGTGGCTGGGGCCCAAAATCAAGTGATGAAACCTGAGCATGGGGTGGCATCGCAGCTGAACGGACGCAGATGAGACCTCCAGGTAGGGATGGAGGTGATCTGCTTGGGTGAAAGAGGTTGGGCAGCACTGACAGTAAGGGAATTTATTAATGGGCATTACAAGAACTGACCATGATTGTAAAAGTCTCTTCCACCCAACCCAGACTTTTCCAGAGCCTTTCGCGGTGCTGTTTTAAGAAAAAACAAATTAAAGACTGTGTGATGGTGCAGCGGTTCACAAAAACCCTTTAGAGAGTGACACAGCTGGTGGGTTTGCAACACACTCGGGTTAACTCTTGTATGCCTCGAGAAATCAAAGAGGAACTTCCAGAAATTTGGAGATATTAGAAATGGCACGAATCAGGGTTTGGGAGAGGTGATTAGATGGTCGGTATCTTAGTTTCCACCACTTAACATCTTCAGGTCTGAGGCAGGGGCGAAGCACGCGTGGCATCCCCACAGAGGATGAGCTACTGACTCGCTGTCTGATGCCCGCGTTTCGAGGTCCGTTTCAGGGCTCCACTCTGTCCTCTGGTACCGCGGGTGAGCATGGCCAATGCCATCCGCCCTGTAAATCAGCTTTTGCCCTGGCGCATCCACGTGTGGCAATTATTTTAAAGGATTTATGGCTAGACTTG
Organism: Phoenicopterus ruber ruber; assembly: GCA_009819775.1. Lineage (NCBI taxonomy): Eukaryota > Metazoa > Chordata > Aves > Phoenicopteriformes > Phoenicopteridae > Phoenicopterus > Phoenicopterus ruber. The sequence continues at coordinate 40,157,794 of CM020220.1, forward strand.
CTTTTGCACCACGGGACTTGCCTGAGCTGCAGGAATGACATTCCAAGCTTTTATTTATTTCTTTATTTGCCAGACCCTTAAAGTTATTCCTCTTGTAGCTTTTTGGTGCATGAATTTATGGGACTGTCTAAAACTCTAATACTTCTCTTTGAATATACTTGTGGACGTTTCTGATCTCACTTTAATTGGGCATGCTTTAGGCTCACATAAAATATTAACATCTTAGCCAATGAAAGTCAGCGCCCAAAGCTCGGCTGGTTCTAAAATTAATATAACCTTGTTTCTTGCTCACAGAAGCCACAAAAGATCAATTCCAGAATAATTTTTTTTTCGGTATCTGATAGCTCATTTTATCTGGGCAAAATACGCCTATTTCATGACCTTCTGGACACGCTGTGATGCACATACATTGCTTGTAGAGTTGAAATAAGGACAGACTGAAGCTTTTGATATAAAGAATATTCAGAGAGAGTTTGATTATTCCTTCAGTTGACTTATTCTTAGGTACACACGCCTAACGATTTTTCCATCTCAGAAATCAAAAAGCTTATCGTTATTTTAAAAGTTAAATAATGTTGATATAACTCTTGTTTATTAGCTTGGTTTCCCTCAGCAAGGGGATTTGTACTCCCGCACTGTCTCTGTGAGCGTCATTCCCGTCGCCCCACAACATAACCGCATAAAAGAGAAGGTTAAGAAACTCCCATTTGGAAAGAACCTACAAGTTTCCAAAACGCAATCAGACAAGTAGAGGAATAAAATTCAGCGGAGCTCAGCCAGATTGCTGGGCATGGCAAATTGGCACAGGAGGAACCACAGGTAAGAAAGTTTGATGATTTTTAGTGTTTACAATAATTTTTGTTTACTGTTTTTTTCTTAAAAGTTCCTAAAATTACTAGTTACTCAATCATAAGACTGCTGTTGAATTTAACAAACCAGCTCACATTGCAAACCTGCCTCAAAAAACAGAGGTACTTATGCCATGCCCTAAAGAGGATCATGGGCTGGACAATCCCTACCCGTTGCAGAAGCCCCTTTACATCAGCTGAGAAAGCCACAGGTGTCAGTAACACTGACCCGTCGGGGGGTCAGCCCTGGAGGTACCCAGTCTGCTGAGAGCCACTTCTCTGGGCCTCGAGGATGGGCTATGTCTGCCCCGCGCTGCCTCCTCCTCCTCGCAACTGCTGCCAGGAATGTGAATTCACATTGCGCCGGGTCACGTTCCTACTCCAGCCCTTGTCACAGAGATGAGCTGCTGGCATTGCAATGCCTGAAGGTTGCGTAAATCATCGACATCCTTTGCATTGTCTTGACCTTCTGAATATTCTCTCAGTCGAGTAGCTGTTCTCCATCACCCCACCGACTGTTTGGGGTGGCTTCAACGCAAGAAACGGGATGCCCGGGCTAGCTAGCCCATTGCGGTGATGGGCATTAGAGAGGTCGAGGTTGTACAAAGTTGTGTAATTCCATTCTGCTTTAATTATACTAAATTCTACCTTTACTGTTTTAATACTTTTTGCAAGGAAGAAAAATCAACGCACCATTTCTAAAGAGAATCACTGAGATACTATAAACTAAATACAATTTGCTTTCGGTGAAATCAACCTTACTTTTTACTTTCCTGCAGTGGTGGGAGCAAACAGCAACTTGTAGATACTGGTAGTTTTCTCCATAATATGCACCAATTCAGAGCAGAATCCAACCCCCTCCAATATTCAAAGAGTTAGAGATGGTTTTGCAACGTGGCAACTGTCGTAAGAATGCGATCCTTCCCAGAGCAGCCCCCACTGAAAGCAGAGCTTGAAGAGGTCGAGAAGTTTACTTCCCTGGATTTCAGAAATCTCAAGCAGGGATGCACGATGTACTTAAAAGTATCTCCGTTCCTAGGGGTATCACCGTGTGGGTCCCCTTTACCAACTGCATAACAGGAACTCATTATTCTTTATATTTGCTCAAAATGTGTTTCCCTAGTTCTCCTCTGATTTGGTAGTTCTTCAAAGGAAAAATACAAACCTTTCGAAACAGAGATAGTCAGGTTCAGAAACCAAACCATAAAAAGTATAAAATATTTTTCTTTTTTGGGGGAGGGCAGGATTGCTTTATAGGAAACAGGACTTTTCCTAAAAAGAAAGAGAAAGCAGTGGCTGAAAAAAAGAAAATACAATCATTTTTAACTGTAATAGGAATGAGTTCTTTGTAATATTTTTATTGTTATTTTTAATTTCCTCTATCTAAAACTTGAAAAAAATGTTCACCCTGGGAATAACATTCAAAACATGAACACATTCATCATGTAAACTTCTGTTAACTCCTGACACCTCTCTTGTCCCCCCATACCACAAAAAACCTCAAAATAAACAAGAAATTAAGTTCTGACCCCTCCAGAGACCTCACAAACTCCTCTGGAGGTTTCGCCATTGCTCTTCATTTTACACAGAAAGTTCTCGGATGCCTTTCCGATGGCTCCAGCCTGTAACCCCGAGATAGATAAGCTCAGAGCCGGGGAACCGAGGCCAAGTCAGGAATTTATGGGAAAGCATGCGGAGCAGATGGTGGAGGAATGGGAGAGGAAGGGAGCCACAGCTGAGAGAGAGTGAGTGTTGAGACTGTGTCAGATGGGAGAAGGAGGAAAATTACGCTGATCTGGAAATGTACAGTGGAACTCTTCAATACTGAATTAGTAAATAACTAGGCAAAGACATCCCTCTCTTTCAGGTACTTGAGGGCTTCCATCTTCACTACATACATGCAATAAACATTTTAATCCTCGCTACACCCCTAGCAGGAGAAAAACACCATTACTGGCTTTTTACCGATCCTGGCATCTTGCTATCCAGTGCCCCCAAACCTCATGTTTCAGGTCAGCTTCAGTCCAGTTCTCCCTAGCTGGGACCTTTAAATCAGCTCTCCACCCACTGCTTACTACTGGACTCCCATCAGGATGGTCTGAAGCTCACTTTTCAAAAAAATTTTAATTCTTTATATTTTGGGAGAAAAAAAAGAGCAGCATATCCTATAAAATAACTCCAAAATGTATTTGTAACTACAGTTATTTTTAACGATGGTCAGTGAAACTTGACTTTCCCTCTCTTCTCAGCATACCCGAGAAGCGAGTCCCACAAAACAGTTTTTCTCTTTGCACGTGTAAGGGAAGAAAAACAATTAGCTTTGGTTTCTAAGTTTGGTTATTAGGCACGGATATAATTTTCAGCACACACATCACAACCTGAACTGACAGTGAAGATACAGAACCTTTAAAAAGAGAAGGAAAACTTAAAGATAAATAAAAGGCTCTTATTGCTTGTGTTTTAAAAAGTATGTCTGCTTGTCCATTTTCTATTTGCTGCAAATCTATACGCCTGATTTCACTGAAAGAAATTTCTTTTTAAAGAGCGTTATACCTTTTAAAACTGAGTCTGCGCATGAGGCCAGACTGAGCAGCTGAAGAGAAGCAAAGGCAGCGCCGTGCCCCTCACCCCAAATACACGGCCCTTGGCACAGATGAGAGCAGCCTTGGGGCCGCTCGGTTTTCCCCCACGGACAGAAATCCTCGCGTTCCCCACCGACTGGTGATGCTCGGAAAGCGCAATCAGGTAGCTCTGGTTTGCGATGCCAAGATAATCCCTGCTCCCCTTTCTCACGCTTTGCACCCCCAGCCTGGTGCTGAGCGGTGGGCAAGGAAGAGCCAAAATCCCGCTGCCGGCAACAAGACGCGCTCAAGGGGTAGGCACAGATTTCCTTGCACGATTTCAGGCTGTGCAATCCACCTCAGCATATCCCAGCAGAAGCTAAAGGTATCGCAGCTGTCAATAACGCCACGGTCTCTGCTATTAAGCGTAAGATCAAAGTGACAGAAGCTGTCCTCATTTCCACCCACCGGAGCCTGGTGGTGAGAGCTAACCCGGCTTCGTCGGGGAGCCGGCTGTCACGCAGCAACAAAAAGCAGAATAACACAAATAGTGTGAGATCTTACGGGCTGAGATCTCGTGAAAAAAACGATGCTGGAAAGCACATTTGGAAAACTAAGGAAGCAGTAGCTCGGGCAGGGTATCAGAGTCTGTGATGTTGCTCTGCAAAAGATTCGCAACCCAAAAGGACGTTTTCTCTCTCACATCGTGAGTCAATACAGGCTATTTTTGTCATAAAAGGGCCATTATGGGCTTTGTGGCCAGACTGTTAATGGTAAGTTAGGTGCTTAAGGACACAGATCAGCGTTACATTTTCAAGACCTCTTTTAGACACCTAAATATTTTCTTTAAATCTGGTGCTGATTACCACGAGTATCCTGGACTCGCCTTATAACTCCTGACCTTCAGTGCTAGCTTCATCCTCAGAGGCGAAAACAAGCAGGCTTTCCATTATTACTTTCCTACACTTCTCGACAGAGTTAAAACCACGAAATGATCCTAAAATTAGAAGAAACCCCGTTCCACCTGTGACATACTAGTTGCTAAAATCCCTTCGGTTTTCAGACTCATCAGAGTCAGAGGGATTCAAAACAAAAACGTGATGAGTTTGAGTAGCACAGCTTGATCCCAGTCTGAGGGTTAGAGCTGACAACATATTTATACCCCACGCAGGCAGAGATGACTGGATGGAAGTTGTCATAAACAAAAGGCTAGACACCATGTCATTCAGGACACCCGCCAGTTACTTCTCATGATACAACATGATCTTCTGGGAATATTAGGGAGTACACCAGTGACTACTGGAATTGCGATTGCCATTTAGCCTCTAGTCCCAATCAAATTTAAAAAAAAAAGAAAAGAGTGTTTTAAAGGGACAAACCAGCGAGTGGTGCACTTCAAAAAGCTGGAAGAGCTGATAGGAACAGCAGGCTGGGTTTAAATGACAGTTTCAAATTTTTGAGGTCTGAGCCCAAAAACTTCGAACAGAAATTTCCATTTTCTGAAAGCAACGTTTCTCTTGCTCTCTGCCCCGCCATTTCAGCGTTTCGATTTCAGAGCCCAGACAAAAGACAGAAATTTGAAAGTTTTTGGAAAATCGCAAGATCAGGATGGAAAAAAAAAAACCACCACCACACCCCCTCACATCAAAATCCTTTATAAATATTAATTAAACTTTCCAAATGAGTAAAAGTTAGTTTGCATTTTGGACACAGGTTTTGTTTGCCTTCCTCCTTTTTGTGCAAGCCAGTTTGCCCGTCCCTCATATAATTTTGTAGTTTTCAGCCCAAATAGAGCCGCCTTCTTGCCCACATCTGGGTCTATGCCAGCCCGCTCATATGTGTAGTCTAAGAGGAGGAGTAAGAAATAATGGGGTGAGGGCGAGGGGTAAGGGGAGCGCTTCTTTTGACTACCAGGCAAAGTCAAGATTTAAAGTGGGGGTTTTTTTCAGAAAAAGCATCTCTGAGAGGTGTAGAAGTATTAATTCACCTGGAAGAGTGAGTACAACTCTTCAGAGAAGGTCTAGCAGAAGACGAGGGTGGGAAAAGGGAGTCTATGTTTACCCCAGCAAAGAGCATGCTGGGGGCTCTGACCCCGCGGTGCTGAGGACACAGCACCGAAGATGGGGATCAGCTGCTGAAGGGTGATGTTGGCATGAGGACAAGTGGGAGAAGCACCATTTGCCGTGGAGAAATTCAGATGCAAAATAAACACAAGGTTGTGTATCGGAGGAGTAAAAGGCTGGAACTAGAAGCCCTAAGTTTTAGATTCATCAGTTTGAAGACAGGTTTTGATAAACCTAGAAAATGGATAGGAACAGGTGGTTGAAATGATGGCTCAAGAACTTTTTTCATGCGTATTTCCAAGGTATGTTCAATGCTAACCCAAAGAAAAGCATTGGTTTTGTTACTCCCCCCTTCCATGCCTTTTTGCCTCCATTAACTGCCACATTTCTCATTAACTCATATCTTAGTTTAAAATCAGTGTTGCTGGTAAAGGGTCATCAACTTATCTACTTACGTTTTACAGTACCCATCTATAGGGGGCCCTATAAATAATTAAAAAATAGCAATAGCCATAATGGCTTTTTAAGAGCATAAATGAAGACACAGAGTCTTAAAGACCATGCACTCTATATAAGAACAATGCACCCAGTCTTAGGTACTGGGCTGTTGCAGGTCTGTAGGAGTGCTTTTAAAGGAAAATGGGAAAAATTGCATCAGGGATTTCAAGGAGGAGAGAGAGGCTATGAGGCAAACCATTTCAGACTCTGCAGGAAATGTGGCAGACAGTTGGAAGATGAAAATGGGACGGAAACTGTAAAACGAAAGAAAAAACACTTTCCCATTTGTCCCTACCATCTACATGGATGAATAATAATGTTTCCCAAAATTACTTCCCAAAATTCCCAAAATTTTGGATCATCTGATCCACTTCTCGGAAGATACGGTGGACAAATATTTCTATTGATATGGTAGATTCAAAAGTGTGCTGATGAACTACCTCGCTAGGTTTTTGTTGTTGTTGTCATTATTTTAATCGGTTTACAACACAGCTACTTCGGTAGCTATACATTTGTTTACCCATTCTGTCAATGCTCTATAGGCCAATTGCTTAAACTAGAAGTGAAATCACTGCTATGAGTGGTGTATTTCCTAATCACGTTATTGTGTTGTAAATGATCAACAAGATAAGTTGAGTTACAAATCAGACATTTTTCAAGCCATTTCTTTAGAAAGCAGCATGTATCGCATACCTTACGCTTTACAAACCAAGAGATTTTAATAATTTATTTCCCAGAAGAGTTTTATGACCCTTGAGATAACAAATTTAGCTGTCTAATTATTAGCGCGCTTAAGTATAGGAATAGATTATTTTCCTAATATTCCAGTCAGTATCCTCATCAACACATCCGTGCTGAGATTTAACACACTCGGTGTGGCGAACCTCTGCTTAAAAGCCCTAACTGAGGTTGCTGAAGCCCTCCATAGCCATCATAACACGGTACAGGAACAGCAATAATCATTCTCTTTTTTAATTGTATCCGAGTTACAGCCCAACACACGACCGTTCACAACAGCAGCACTGAACTGCTTTGAGCTATTAATGTCAAATTCTACAGTAGTGTATTTTGGGGGGTTTGTAACTTTTTCTAAATGTACCAGATTGTTAAAACTCATTGTTACATGTTTATCTGCAAGTAAATAACGAAGGGCCTGAGAGTTTTAGAAAATGAGTTTTGCCATTACCGAGATAGTCTGGTTGACGTTTAACATTTACTGTTATAATCCTTCCTGTGTCAAAAATTATAGCTAATGTTAAATAAGAAAGCATATAGTTTTACAAGCTCCCGAGTACCCTGCCTTTAAAAGTCCCCACATGTCTCAGCAAGATGAGTAATTGTCCATCAGCCTATGGTTCATTAGGGACCAGAAATCAATTGAGTGGGAGGGTTCAGCATAGCAGGTTATACAAACCTTGGCTGTGCTGGATTCCTGATGAATAGAGTAGTTGGGAAAGAGAAACTTTTATCTGATGGCTCCAAGGTAGTTAGGCTACTGACAACTATGTAGTACAAGGCTAATTGGGCCGGTAAGGAACAGAGGTAGAGGACAGGGTCCAAACGGAGAATCAAATGCTCCTTTGGAGCTCCGGGGCCAGCAGAAAGCTTGTTTGGGAGAATGACCTACTGTGTAAATGAAAGGCTCACAAAGATTAACCAAGTAGAGAAATGCTCCTTAGGCAAAAAATATGTTTTATAGCTGTGGTTAAAAGTGTGCTGCTGTAAATAGCGGCTATGCATGTTACAGGCTAGTTTCAGCTTGGATTTTACCACCTATTAAAATTAAAATTATTTTGTCTGAATCCTTTCTCTCCATGGGTGTTGCTTCTTCTCACGTTCTCCCTCCATGGCTTCACTCTTTTGGAAAGGCAACAAATTATCAAGCAGATAGGATTTCTTCCCTCTTCCAGGAATCACAACTCCTTCCCATTACCTCCTTATAAGCAGGGTTTTACTGTAGTCATCTGAAGACAGGGTATGTGAGAAAAGTTAGCATCCATTTTACTGCTCTGTCATGTACAAAAGGAGTCATGAAACAGGCAAATATTATAAAAAGGCAACAATTAAGAAAGATGTTTTGGGGAGAGCAGCGATCTTCAGCGACAGATGAGCTCTCTTCCTGGTGCCGAAAATACTTGATTTATACTCTTTCAGCAGAATGAATAGGGTGAACTAAAGTGTCTACATCTGCTCAAGACTGCATGGCTTTAATCACTGCTAGCCTTAGTGGTCTGCATATGCTTGCAGAAATTCTTACAATGAGATGAATAAATACATGAAAGCATTTGCCCGCATGACGGCACAAAGCAGAGGTTCTGAATAATGATGGATGAACCTCAAAGGAGATCATAGGTTCCATTTAGCTGAGCGCTCGCGCATTAGGGTAAGAGTCCTAACTACATAAACCACTTAAGCCTGCAAAAGTGGACGGCGAGCTGATGCGAGAACTACATCTCCACTGCTCCTGTCTGAGGTTAGGTTAGAATAACAGGGCGTCAACTCTTCTCTTGGCATCACAAGTCCAGCTATGTCAGGATTTTAAGAATTCCCTCCAAACCAACAAACAAACAAACTTAATTAGTGAGACTGGAAGAAATTCAAGTCAGTTGTTATTGTATTGGTCTACCTGTCGTTTACAGCCTAAGCTATGCACAACAACAGATAGTTCTAGTGCAACTCATACTGTATGCATGAGGAGACCTTTAAGGGACATGGTTTTCTACCCCTGTGTTGCCATCATTGTGGAGAAGTGAGCCTATTATCTTCACGCTATCACCATGCAACACTGATTTTCGATATTACTACAGCCACGGAAAAAGCGGAAGGGGCAAGTACAAAACTCATGGAAGCCTGTCAGAACTTTTTTTCCCCTGAATATAAAAATCTTCTCAGGTTGTTCTTGCGGAGCTCCCAGGTGAGCTCAGAAGCAATGACTTGTAACTCTTCCAAAGGAAATTGTAATGAGCGTCATTTGCCATTTTGAGGTTGCAAGAATTCTGCTTCCATATGGGACACAGCCAGGAACTTGTTTACGATTACTCCATTTCTCTGAACTAATACTCCGAGCATGCAGCATCTATGCACATACTTCACTTTCTATGAAAAATATTACTTGATTTACTCATATGAAAGATATTACGACATCCTTATTTGTAGGACTAAGTCTATAGACTGCATCCAAGAATACTGGAATACGTACAAAGCCTCCCCATGATTTCAGCAAGTTCTGGATCTGGCTTTATATGGGCTGTATCTTTATTATCCAAGCATGTGCAAGAATAGGTAGACTTCTAAGACCTTGTGTAGACAGCTGTGATGACAAAAAATGAATCACATACACTGTCCTTTAAGTAATTACTCAGATTTTCCTTTTCTTCTTAAGAAAACAAAATAAAAACCTAAAAGTACTAGAAATGCTATCATTAATTTATTTTTTTCCTCTATGAAGAAGAAATTTCTGTTTTGTGTAAGTCTTCTTTGAAGTGACTCCCTGTAAAGACATGAATACGAGGGGCTGGAATGCTCACTGCGGCACAGCCCAAATCTAGAGCTAGACAAAGACATTCCTGGTATTTAACTTTTTTTTTTTTTTTGAAGTTGTTGTTTTGAAACTTCCATTTTTATGTGAAGCTTCATGACATCCTGAGTCAAAGCAATAAATGCAGCACATTTTCTGGGTCATAACACTCCCATCCCCTTCAAGAAATCATGCCAAATAGCTATGTCTGTATTCACTCAAAATAATACTTCCTCTAAAAATGCATGACATCTTATATGATTTACATCATGTTATGTTGCGGATTAGGTTAATGACTTCTTGTGCTTCTGTGAACCATTCAAAGTACCATGGCCCAGAATATTATTTTATATAAAATATAAATAGAATACACTGCTGCAGTGGTGGCTTATTTAACACATGTATTTCCACTAATATCGTAAGGGTCTAGAATGAGGGGTGGGACCAACGTGTAACGAGCTCCTTCTTCCTGCGTAAAAACAAATGTATTATATTGCTTTTCAGGGCTAACTGGTCTATTTATAGTTGAGAATTAAATATTTTCTAGCTTTGTTCTAGGGGTTTTATTTGGAGCGTGTGTGTGCTTTAAATACTGGAGTGCTTCATTTCAAACACAAGGGTAACCGTAAGAGTAACAGTTAAGAGAATTTTTTGGTCAACTATTGCAGCCCTCTTTGGATGAAATCCAGGATAGGGATAATATTTGGTTAACTAAAACACTAGCAAACATCCAGATCACAGTAGCCTCAAAGACATCCTTGGGATAACTCTATATGAACAAATAGTCATTATTTTATTTCTTATATGAAACAATTTCAAACATATACAATGACTTTCTCTACAGGGTAGCATGCCTTTAGCTAATATCAGAGGTTGCCACACTAGAGAAAAGTTTTAAAGTCATTAAGTCACTAATGGGTGGCAAATAGGTGGCATCTCAATGATCAGTTGTATTCTGAAGGTAAAACAGGGCTAGGAATTATGAGGAAAGGAATAGAAAACAAGTGCAAACATCATTCATGACATTTTTTAAGTCTACGGTGTGGCCATATCTTGACTATTGAAGTCCCAGTATCTCTCACCTTGAAAAGTATGTAACACACAGAGAGAAACAGAACAAAGGGCAATGAGGATAATCAGAGTTTAGACTCACCAGTCAAAAAGAAAGAAAAACCTCAAATGAGTCAGCATTGGAAAGATTTAAGAAAAGTATGACAAAGTCCTACTGAAGTGTGCATGGTGCAATGAGCTATCAAAAAAACCCAGCCCTGATACAGTCTAATAAATCAAGAAGTTGGCAACAATCAGACAAGCAGGTACCACGTTGCAATCTACCAAAATCAAGTACTTGAGACACGCAGTGCATAACTGAGCTGTGGAACTCGTCGGGAAGGTGTGGAGGGCAAACCACAAGTTTTAAATGGGATTAGATTAATTACTGGAGTATTTATCCAATAAACAGTAACAGTTGAGTAAACACAATGCGATGATACGGTGATACTCACGTCACCTCTGCTTCAAGAGGTCTCTAATTCACTGACTGAGGATCGGCGAGGATATGCCAGGGGGACTTGCGCTCTCTCTGGCCTGTTCTTATACTTTTCCGTAACAATCTGCTATTGCCCATTGCTGGAGACAGGCTATCGATCAACTTTGGGGTTGATCTTGGTAGAGTCACATCTTACACAGGAGTGAAACATACTCGTACATGTAATATAATCATAAAACTGACATGTTTTCTTGGATTTGGTCTATTATGCCACTTGACAAAAAAAATTATTGTAGGAATCTTGGGGGAAAAAAGACATTTCTGAGCCAAAACCGTCCTTTAACATACGATGTATCCTGCTTCTATGAAGATTCTGTGAAACAGGACATGCACCATACAACATTATTATCCATCTATTAGGTAGAGGGTGCTACTTAATCTTTGGAAATTAATAAAGACTGTTTTAATGCTTTTCTGAGTCCTTTTGTCACAAGCGATTGTAATTCACCATGGGAATAATCCACTGAGAGGAAACAGGGATGATCCAGCCCCCGATCACTCCAAACGACGATTGGGTGATCTCTCCAAGATATTCTTCAGAAAAACAAAACTTGTTGGGATCAATCCAGAGGTAACTCAGTGAAATTTAATGGCCTGTGCTATACAGGAGGTCAGACTAGATGATCTAATCATTCCCTTTGGCTTTAAACTTTATGAATCATGCTTGAGGTGGAACTGGTAATGGGAGTCATCTAATGGGAGTGGACATTGAAGCAACATCCCTGGTGCTTAGGGGAGCAGAGAAAGCTCGCAACATTTGGCCTGAGGAAGAAGAAACCAATTAAGAAGGCCTCTCATAAGAGGGAGAAACTGCCAAAAAGGATTAAAGGGAGAGGTGTAGGCCTTGGTGATTTGGCATGAAAAAGCTGAGGCCTGAGTTAGCCAAAGTGAAGAGAGAAATGAAAGTGGCCAAAGCCATGCTTGACCTCAAGTCTTTCAGGCAAGAGCAATTTTTCCTGTTCTGTGCATCCCTTTTCCCCCTTCGCCCCTGAATGAACCCACTGGCTCCAGAAACTGCAATCCCTTTCCTACACGATTTGGGGATTTGCGATGTGGAAGTTGGGGTTACCGGTTGTCCCCTGTTGCTGTGCCTCCTCCCCATCGGCTCTGGCTTTGGGAAGGGTTACTGCACGTGGGGCTTTTGCAGCACTGCGGTCTCCTCCATACCACTTGTGTAGCCCACGTTCTCGTAAAAGCACCGTTTGGGTTTGTTATTTTCCTAGACCAACAGTGACAGTCTGTCAATTAATCTGGAGGTCTTCCAGCCACATGATGAAAAGGAACATTCATATTAAAAACAAAAAATATGCATTATGGCATTGGCTTCCTCATACAGCTACCAATGACACAGTGAAAACTGCTATTTGGACTCGAAGGGGAGAAAAAATGTGTAGCTATTAGATGTAAGAACTTGTAGCTCATGGGTAGCTTTGTGTTTGCTGAGAGTTAACGTATTAACAACAGCAGTCTAATTTGCTGCTCTGCATTTTTAAGTTTTGCTTCTAAGAACTGTACATTATTTATAGAAATAGCCTGATTTACACGCGGTTCCTTTACAACCGCCGGACTGCACATCCAGCCGTGTACACGGCACTGCTACGTTACAACTTATCTCCTGCAACTATCTGTTTGAATGGGAAAATGAATATCAATCTGATCAAATATACAAGGCCCTCTGCATGAAAATCAATCCTCTGCAGAAGACATATTTTGAAGATTTAAGTGGGGTCTAAGTACTGCTTAGTCCTTGTGCATGCACAAGAGTGAATACCACCCACAGGGAAAAATATGCCATGGAAAAATTCATAAATAACTTTGAATAACAAAGACATTTGAAAATGTCATGATCTTCTTCACATATTTCATAAACAGAAAATGTAGTATAAATTCAAGGAAAACATTAATAATTACAAGTTATTTGCTCAGCCCTACCGATCAGCAGCAGCCTAAAATGTACTGGCAGATGTCTAGGCAAAATAAAGATAAACACAGTTGCGTTCAAACCACTTTTTAAAATTCTAGGGTGAGATTTACAGGCTTTTTGGATCTTGTGACTTTTCACTGTTTGTT